>CM038713.1:18800099-20000099 GCA_021613375.1 Megaleporinus macrocephalus
CACCATTTTGACTCTCGCTTTGCTCAGCTTCATGTGTAAACAGGGCACTAATTAGTTAGATTTTAGAATAGACTGTTCAGCGCTCGTCGCCTAATGAAATGAAACAAGTTAGGTAGGCGCGAAATGTCAGTTTCAATAATGCGAGCTCTCCTTAGTATTCAAAATAATTGCAACATAAACGAATTAGTCGATACCATTTGCCTCCCCGAGAAAAATGGATTGTATTTAGCATCCACTGATGTCGAAAAACATCTCCAGAACGTGATGCGCAGTTCTGCCGAAATTGAATTCAAGTCAATAACAGAGCAAGAAAGAAACGCACTTTAAATAGGCTTCTTTTTCTGCATTTCATTTAGTCAGTTAATAATCGAGTTAAAACGTAGCGCACGGGAGGGAGGCGGCTGCTGAAACAGTGTTAATAATAATTGTGAAAGGAGTATTCAGTTACGCGCGGGCCTAGGAGCTGGGCCTACACGTGAAGCAGGTGCAGGTAAACATCACGGCCACTTGAAACAATCATGGGAAGACAAGATCAAAGACAAGGTATTAATCACTGTTGGTAACGGAGGACGCAAATAACCAAATAAGCACACTGGAGATGCCATTATTAATGCTTTGGCATAGTAATAATCTTAAGGAGACTGTGTGCAAGAGGCCTGGCCTGCCTGCTTTACACTGGAGCAAAACATGGCTCGGTGTTGCTAAAAGCCCAGCCGCAAACGTCCCCCCTGCTCTGTCTCGCTGGGGATCCAGCATGTTCTCCTCCTATTGAGACACACAGGAACGCTTATTATTGATATAGCCTAGAATTCACAAAATTGATTTTTATGCTTCCCCCTAGCCAGCTTGTGCTGCAGAGAAATATTTTTATTCGCGCGAAAGCTGAAATAAGTGCGTAATAAAACGATGATATATTAAATTCGTTTCCCCCGTGTTGAGGTTTTATTATGCGTCATTTTTCATTTTTATTGAATTGAAAGCGGAGGATCCTTCGCGTTGCTCGAGGCGCAGAAAGGTTAAATTATTTGTGCCAATCAGCCCGTGCATCACTGAAGGCCACTGAGGCTGCGCTACAGCGTTAGCCTTCACTTTTCAGCCCATAGGCCAGTACATAGATCAGCACAATTCACTTTCATTAGATTTAACCGTCGCGTGCCAAGCGTGAAGGTTTCCTGTGTTTTATTTTATTTATTTATTTATTTATTTTTTAAACCAGCGCTTTGTTTTCAGTATCAGTAACGGGTTTTTGTTTTACTTTGCATTTATCTTATATCTAGTGTACATGTGTTTATTTGGAGCCAGTGTGTTGTTATACCTCACCTTGTCAGACGTGTTTTCCTTTTTGTCATATATATATATATATATATATATATATATATATATATATATATATATATATATATATATATACATGTGTGCTTTTTAAGTGGTAGTTTATAGATATAAACCTTTTCAGTCCAACCCGCGGATGAAAGCGAGAACGTGTTAAAACAGCCTTTACGCTGGAGGGAAATAAACTGTATCGGCCCCTTTAAGAGAAGGGCGCGGGCTGTTGAGTGGTGCGGGAGCCAATGAGCGAGCGCGCTAGAGAGTTTGGGCAGGAGGCGAGACTCACCTGCAGAAAATCACTTCAGGAGGCGCGAGAACAGGACGGTCCTGCTTTCCGCAATTAATACACGCGCAGATACAGTGACCAGTTCACTTTAGATAATCAGGCCGTGCCGAAGTGGCCATGCGCTTCACTGGCGTGCTGGTGCGCAACTCGCCGCCAGGTTCTTTCACGCCAACTTAGCAGCTCATCACACGGATTTAACGGTCGGCGAAGAGTCCGAGTTTTTATTCTCTCTTTTTTTTTGCAGGTGCTAACGAGGTTTTGAAAGCCGCTTCAGACGACATGCAAGAAGGCGGTGGATAATGTCAACGGAAAGGCTCGTCCTGGGTGTCTGACGGACGCTATGGATTTGCTCTGATTGCTCGTCGAATGGCTGCGACTCACATTTCGAGGGTTCCGCGGAAAACTACCTGCTAACACACAGCGAGGATTTAACCGGAAAGGCTAAAAGAGAGGAGTAAAAACAAAAACAACACAAGCAACTGGTTTTGGACAGAGAGCCGCGACAATGGAGCACACGGGCATCGAAGAAGTGAACCAAACGCACCAGCAGCACGAGCCCATCAGCTTCGGGATCGACCAGATCCTGAACAACACGGAGCAGCCGAGCAGCTGCATGGTGCCGAGCCGGGTCAGCGAGCCGGACTATCCACTGACCTCCGGCGTGTACGCCAACGGCTACAACGGCGTGTACAGCCCGGCCTGCTCCATGGCGCCCGGCCTGGCGGGCTCCTACAACGTCAACATGAACATGAACGTGAGCATGAACATGAACGTGAACGTGAGCTCGGGGAACGCAGGGGGAGTTATCCGCGTGCCCGCGCACAGGCCCATGCCCCCCGCACCTCATCCGCCACCCGCCGGCCACCCGGCGGGCATCGCGGCCGGACTGCCCACCGTGCCTACCGTGCCCAGCATGGGCAGCCCGTCCAGCTTCACCTTCCCCTGGATGGAGAGTAGCAGGAGATTCGCCAAGGACAGACTCACTGGTGAGGGTTTTTGTATTTGTTTCTTTTAAGGTTATCACACGGTGTGGTTCCCTAGGAGAATAATTGACAGGCAATATGAGCGAATAACAACATAAAGAAAAAAAAATAACGCAATAATATTCTCGCTATATATATATATATATATATATATATATATATATATATATATATATATATATATATATATATATATATATATATCGCCTCTATTATAACAATAGTAATAGTAACCAAAGGGACAACAGCAATTATAATGTAAATACTAATAATAACGATTACACAATAACAATAATAACGTAATAATAACAGCTTAATATCGATAACCAGAAAAAAGGGACACGTTCATTTGAGCATGAATTAAATGTAGGCCTGGCCTAAACAATTGTTTTGAAAAGACCTACAGTAATAGTTTAGAAAATGATAATAATCCCATAATTTCATGTAATTAAAGCATCTTGTTGCGCTATAAATAGAATTTCGCAGTTTAGGCTGATAAACTTTAAAACACAAGTTGTTTTGTTTTCATATATGTTTAAGAGCAGCTCGCTCTTTTTTATGAACGATAATATTCTTCTTCAGTCCCTCCATTCAAAATGCCCTTTCACTAAAAATCGGAGCATCCTTTTCTCCGTCAGTATTACCTGATTATCTGCCTGGTGTTTGATGGGTTGGAGCCTAGAGCAGTCATACAGGATTTCACTCTGTCTGAATTAGGCCTGCTGCTCTGGCAGATTTTACTCCGTGCATTATCAGTAGATTTATTTAAATAAGGCGCTGGTTAGCTCAAATGCTTCACGATGCACACAATTTGCATTATATGCTACATTAGCCTAGCCGGTTATATAGACTACTGATAAGAGGAAAGAACATTTGTTTATATAGAAAAAAAAACTTGCAGAAACGGCGTGTACTGGGGGTTCATGACAAAGCCCGCACGCTCAATGCGGTAACTGAATATTTATTATCCGTTTATAATGCATTATCAGGCTCAACATATTGTAATTAATGCTAATAATGACTTAAATAAGGAAATCAGATCGGGTAGAACTGATTATACTGTTAGTTTAGATTACTGGGAGAATGCTTTTTAGGTCGGCCTGCTTAACTCGACTATTAATTGTACTAAATATTGCATAGCAGTATTTTACAGAACTAAACGAGATACCAGTGAAGAATGGGTAGTTCTGGCTTGGCTTAAGAATAATATTGTCGATCTTAAGTCGAGCATGCAGTGAAAACAGCACACCAATAATAAGGCTTATTAGGGAGGCTTGGATATAATAATAATAATAATAATAATAATAATAATAATAATAATAATAGTAATAATAATAATAATAATAACAACAATAATAATAATAATAATAATAATAATAATAGAGCTAAAAGTCTCGTTTGGTTCACAGTCTGTACTCGGCCAGCACGACTTCTCCTCGGCAATGACGTCACCCATATTAGAATGAACATGAAGAGCAATATGGATTTCTCCACATTAAATATTCACAAAGCCGCTCCATCCTCATTCATTATTAAAATGAGAGAATGATATGTCAACTGGAAAAGCTCTTTTGTAAATATGCTTATCAATTTTACTCATAGTCACTTTGGGCCACTCGTTTAATATGTTTTATCTTAGCTGTGTGTTTGTATGGCTCTGCAGTTGCGCAATGGCCGTTCGGTTTTGGTCTCGACTGCTGTGTATTGTGGAAAATATTGAAGTTCTGTTGTTTCATTATACAAGCGTAATGGCCATTATTCGTTTAGAGGCTTCTAGATTTTCTTATTTAGACCACTTTTTATTTGGGATTGGTCAATACTAGGCTGTTTCCCAACCAGGCCATAAACACAAACAGCTTTATACGTGGAGGGTTAAATATAAGCGAGTCATACGTTTACTTTCTTTCTCTCGTTCTTTTTTTATATTTTACGAATAGCATAATAGTACAATACGTTGAGAATCGATGTATTTGTTTTTTATTTCTAATACATTAAACTGTATAGTAATTTCACTTCAGTATAAAATTGTAATGTTTATTATTCTATTGTCTATTATATATATATATATATATATATATATATATATATATATATATATATATATATATATATATATATATATATATATGCAGATTTTTTTCATAATAGTTTGTTCAACCAGTCCCTAATTAAATTACAGCCGGAGAGTGTTTTCCAGGATGGCAGAACTTGATAGAACTATTTTTTTTCCATCAATGTGTTCTCCATCTGCTCCTGTGCTTCCCATCAGGCGTTAGAAGCGTAAAGATCCTGAGTGTGAGAACTCATATTCGCCACCGTCCAGTCATACCAGCCTGGTCTTTGGAGGCTGAAACGCAACACCACACGGCCTTTTCGTTAATTGACTCCTCGGCAGTTTGCGAGTTTATTATGGCGTAAAAATACATAAACAGATCAGTCCCTTTTCCAGCCAATAGACAGAGGTGGTCTTAACCCCACACAGGCCTTTATTCTTCCAGCCGCCATATACCGTATGGCGTTAACAGCCTAGGCCATCAGATGAGCACTAAACATCTTTAAAATAGACTCAGCACGAAAATGTGCAATGCGAGGGGGCCAAGCATTTCACCCTGTCACCACCTGTCCTATCGCTTTCCTCCTGTTCATACACAGAAACGCCCGCACACATACACGGAGAGCTGTTCACGTCCGTCCCCCTCACCACACTTCCATCAGCGAGGCTGGAGAATTTCGCCGTTCAGATGGTCCCGCGGCTCAGGGGGCTGCCGCGCGGAGAGAGCCGAGACGGTATCTGTAAGCAGGCAGCGCCGGAGAGGAGAAACAAGGGGGCGGGGGGGTGAATGAAATCGCATGTGGATGGCGCTCCATCTGAAACGACAATAACCATCTTCCTCAGCCATAAATACAAATGCTGGTGAAGGGGAGAGCAGGCCGTGTAGTCATGGTGACACCGCCTGTAAAGGGAGAGACGCTCAGCGCTCGCGGACGCTTTATGCTTCTTTCCCTCCCTGACAATTATTTTATTTGATTCGATATTTCAATTCCCCCGTCTGAGGGAAAATTTAAAAGCGCATTCTGTTTTGCCTCAGCGAGCATAAATAGCGATAAATGCCCATGTTATATTTCAATATCCTCCCTCCATTGGATCCATTATATGTATATTTATTAGATTGCTACAAAGGTAATATTCGCAGCGGGGAAGGCAGCCACTGTCGCAGGAAGGTGGTATCACGTATAAATGATTTTATTGCTGTCCGCATATTCTCTGAGGCAGGGGCTGATTTTTTGATATGCCCACGCTAAATTCTATTACAGCGACATGTGATTTAGAACTGTCCCTGCTGGCTCGGGCGGAAAGGGCTCGCGCTTCTTGGTTCCTCGGTTTGCCTTTCAGGGGGCAAGTGAGGGCTTCTCGGTGGTCGGGGCAAGCTGTCGTCAGTCCGGACCTGATAAAAAGCTAAAGGAAGTTTTTTTAAAAACTTTTTTTAAATCTGAATTTTGGTTCAAGCCGAAATGGCTCTCGCGGTTATGTTCAGATCAGACACAATCTCGTCGTTTTTAATAAATGTCGTGAAGATGTAAACACAGTCGTAGACTTTGGATGGAGGTGAGATGAACGTACCACATTAGAATTGTTCAGTGCGTTGGTGATAGGCACCAGACTCCCAAACCTTTAATGGCTAGCTTCCTCACAGAAACATGTTACGGTTGTCAATACGCTGCTTAGTTTTGCCTTATTTTGTGTAGAAAAGTTTTATTTCAGATTTACCAGTATTTCACCATTACAGAATACAATAGATTTCATGAGACACATATAGATTCTCTGGTCATTTTGGATAGTAAATAAAATGGCTATATTTGTGTTGACCCCTGGTTACTATCAACAGCACAGTCACAATTTATAGGCAGTAATACACATACATACCCAACAGAATTTCATGGCAACGTAAACACTTTTATTTAAAAAATATAATTATCTAAATAGTCTACAGTGTCATAACAAATGACACTTTTTATTACATATACATGTGCATTACAGAACTTGTGCTTGTTGTGGGTTATCTGTTATCCTGTATATATATATATATATATATATATATATATATATATATATATATATATATATATATATATATATATATATATATATATGTGTGTGTGTGTGTGTAAAATAACCTTCTTTTGCTTTTGTTTTGCTGTTGATTTTGCAACAACTACATTACCTCCAGGCTATTTTTGTTGTTTCAACACAGCCTCAGTTGCGACCACACTATCATTCAAGTCCCCCCTCAGTGTAAAAAGGCATTGCTCTCATATCAGACTGATTATGTCATGACCTTGACAGCCTGTCACTCAGACTCAGAGCTTTAATTAAAAGCAATCAGGCACAATTAAGCACAGGAATGAAGAGACTGTTCCTTTAATCACATCACCGGCCTGTTGGCTTGCCTTTCCATTAAAGTGGACAGTGGACTAATGAGGACGCTGTACTGTTCTGATGGAAGTAAAAGAGCAGTCAAGATGCAGTGAATAATGTGGTTAAAGATTGATTGATTTCATTTTTGTTTGTTTGTCTCTTTCGATGTACAAATAAGGCCAGACTGAAATAGTGGCCACCTGACTCAATTTCCCTCCATAACCAAAACAGATGCAGTGTCTGCCCTCTTGTCCTTCTTCCTAATATGACCAGCGTGAACATGCGAAAGGTCCCTTTGAGTTCCACCGGCTGCCTAAACGCGGCGTGCACGCGGAACTTGTGTTACACAGGAGCGTGTCTGAATGCAGAGGATCTTTTGGTGTATCCATGCAAAGACTTTTACAGAAGTCCAACACGGTATTATTTGTACACTAGCTTGCCAGTGGGACCAAACCAGACACTCTATCTCTCTTCACATGGGCAACTCACACTTTCAGGTCAGCTGGACTCAAGTTACTAAAGCTTTGAGCTTTGTTTCAGGATGAAGGTCATCGTCTTGGTTTGTTCAGAAGAGATTTCTAATTTTCACGCTGCATCTGCATGTCAGTTAGCAACACTGAATGGACTGCGATACAGTTAATCTGCTGTTGTGGCCTCTGCAAGCTCTTCAGCAGATGTTTTGTTGTATGACTGGATTCTGGTGCCACAATCAACAATATATTTGCATGCTCTAAATCTGCTTGCGAGAAAACATTCTGAAGTTTAGTTTAGGATTTCATGGACATCTACTTCAGATATCCAGTACTGTAGAAACTGTGCTGTTAAACTACAAGAGCTTTGTCCACTAGTCTGATTCAGAAGGTTTTCTAAAACTCTCACATCTTTTAGTCTTTTTAGAATAGATAATCGATGGTATGTCCAGAAAAACACCATGTAGTCTGTCTCTACTGGGGAAGAGTCAAATGTATAGGGAATGTTTTGATGTGGTGAGGACATTTTAAAAGTAAGCCATTATAATAAATCATCATTTATAATTTGTACTGCATTGACTTAAAGTTAAGGTTTCGGAATGGTTTCTGTCTTGGACGTATAGTCTAAGGGAAAACCTTAGAAATTGCTATAGACCCCTTAATTTGGAGGTTCTTTAAACATTAAACAGGTTTTTTTCATACTTGCATGTCTAAAATCACCAATGACTCTTCTGTTTAGAGAAATAAAATCCAGTACTGTACAAAAAGCATTAGACTCTTTAAATTATATTTAATAGCTATTCAACTGGAGTTACAAGCTACAAGTGCTGATTTTATGTTGTTTAACCATTTCCAAACCTCCAGTACTTCCAGTACTTGGTTTGGCAAATCAGTGGGTTATTAAATGTGCTGGAGGTGCAAATAAACAAATCATAAACAAAAGCACAGAGAAGTCAGGATCCAAACATACAGTCTTTGAACTAACTCATAAAATATTAACTACTCTATCAACTATATATATATATATATATATATATATATATATATATATATATATATATATATATATATATATATATATATATATATAATTTTATTTTTTTTCTCTAATCACATTAATTAGCTTTGCTCTGAATAGGTATATGATTTTGTTGTAATATTTACAATGTACTATTAGTAAACAGACAGTAATAGTTTTTTTTAGTAGTGAGTGTTTAGGCTGTTTAAAGGGGACAATGTAATTCAGAGTGACTTAATATAAAATGCTTTACAGTTGAGAAACTTACCAACTTTGCAAAGGTAATGATAGAAAATAGTGATCATGCTGTATGTAATACAGATAATGCTAAAATACTTATGAATCTGGTTTAAAAAATATCTGGGCATTATTTTGCCTTGTTTCTTTGCTGCCTACATGTACCTGTTTGTCAAAAATTGAATACAAAAATATGATTATAGTCCAAAAGCTTATTTCAAAACTATTGTAAATCTACATCTCAGACATCACGCAGCATTTTAGAAACCTTTTCTTGTAATACCCTTCCTTGAGAGACCTTTTAGCAGCATTAAACACTTTTGGACGTGTGGTTCCTATCACCCTTACTGTGAAGAATTTTGACCCTGTGGATTTCTCTAACAGCATGCTCTAAATGATGTTTACATCTTAACCCTTGCACCGTTTACATCTTAACCTTTCAATAATGCAGGAATTTCTCTTTAATTTGATTTGTTGTCTCCATTCAGACATATCAGCACCAGAACCTGTAAATACATGCTTAGAAATGTCAGTCATTGATATTTTCCTGAAACATTTACATTATTTCACAATTGAGAAAAACAACCATTTCTTTTACATGGTTTCAGTCCCCCCGGCCCCCCAGCATTGATGTACATGTAGAATGGTGTGAACAAGACACTAGGCTGAGATGTAGTTAAGCTCATATCAGTTACCCTCTACTGCACCAGTGAGCAGACTGCATGTGCTCTGTTAGCCTTTAGCTAAGCAGACCTGCTCTTGCCTGGAGCTCCGCTGAATATCTGCCTAGCCTCATGGCCCCCTCTAAGGGTCTCTTTTACCATAAAGAAATAGCCAGACCAAAAATCCTAATGTATCTTACTGTTAATTAAAGCTGGACTAAATAGCAGGGCGTTGTTTGCATAAGGCGAACTGGTGTCCATTCTTTTCATTTATTGCTAGCAAGATGAAGCTTATTTAGTGGATCCTCAGAAGAACTAGATGTTGGGCACTAAAATGCACTATTACTAGAAATGCCATCTCAGTAGATATTATTATGCAGAAATGCTAGACTGGATATCGGAGCCATAAAAGGAATTAATCTAATCCAGACCTCTAATAAATCTATCCTGAAACAGCCAGGCTCATATTGTGTAAAGGGATGTAGTTATCCGTGTATTCCCTCTGGTGGGGTCAGTGGAGTAGTGAGTATAAAGTTAAGTGCTTTAATTAAAAAATAGCCCATTTTAAAGCATAATATGTTTGTAGAGAAGAAATATTAGACATACAGGTTTGTATGATTCTCACAGTTTCAGTATTGATATTGGAAAAGAAAGTGACATTGTGCAAATAATTAATATCGACTATGAAATATTTAACAATATTAATCCTGAAAAATAAATCTAATAATAATGACATCAGAGTTGTCAAAACTGTGGTCCCCCTGAGGATGTATACCTATACTTACACCTATACCTATATAACCTATACTTATCTTCTTCATTTTCATATTTATTTATATTTTCTTTTGTCCTGCTTTAGACCCACAGTGCATAAAGAAACCAGTGCCCACTGCGGGCAAGATACAAAGTAGGCCAATTTACCTTAAGACAAAATCTGAATGGATACATTTTAAGATCTTAATTTACTTAATGATGGGAAATAATGATGTTTTATGAAACATCTGTAAAAATGATGCAACTTTTGAGTTTATTTAACTTCTAATAGTAACTTAACAGCGGAATAATCTGTGTTTTTACGTTTGTTAATTTCATATTTGTAGTTCAGTAAAGTCGTAATTGTATTCTTATTGTTGAATTACTTTGTGTTAATTAAATATTTGAGCGTTTTGCCCTACTAAAACCTGTGACTGAATATCCAGGCATTAGTTAGTATTAGGACTTTTTTATTGGGACGAATGAAGACATGGATATATATATATATATATATATATATATATATATATATATATATATATATATATATATATATATATATATAGTCTTTGTGAAAATTGTGTATTATGTGTATTATTTGTATATGTATAACACTATACTATACAGACTAAGTCTGAAAGTGAATTTATTATTCTTTATTTATGTATTCATGAGTGTTAGTGCGTGAGGTCGGACTAGACTAATGTTATATTAATGTGTTCACTCTGTGCAGAGTGAAGTGAGGTCAGTTTTCACTCACCATCTGCGTCTTGTTTTTGCAGCCGCGCTCTCTCCGTTCTCCGTCACGCGGCGGATCGGTCACCCGTACCAGAACCGCACGCCGCCCAAGCGGAAAAAGCCGCGCACCTCCTTCAGCCGCGTGCAGATCTGCGAGCTGGAGAAGCGCTTTCACCGGCAGAAGTATCTGGCGTCTGCGGAGCGCGCGACACTCGCCAAAGCGCTCAAGATGACGGACGCGCAGGTCAAGACCTGGTTCCAGAACAGGAGGACGAAGTGGAGGTTAGAGACTGTACTTCTATACTTCAGCGCGGCACGTCCTTAAAACAGACAAACAAACAAATAAATGAGTAAATAAATAAATAAATAAACCTATAAGATAAAATATCATGATCAAAAAAATACCTCACTTCAAAAAACTTGGTTGTTTACTGATAATTTATGAAAACAAATAAAAGAAAAAAATATTAAAATATTTTTGCTAGACAGTTTTTGTTGCTTTGTGCACTTAATTAAAGTATACCATGTGCTGCTTCTGTTTAGAAGTTGAATATCTCTTACTTAGTTATAGAACTGCTTTAGTTCTGTATGGTATGCATGTTTAACCTAATTAAACATAAACTAAAGGGAAATTAATATGACAAATAATGCATACATAAGATCAATTTAAATGATTTTAAGCGGCAACTTAATTCTAAGAGAATAGAGTTTTTTCTTTGTACTAGGCTGTTCAGGATTTTGGAATGATTTCTATTTAGTTCAGCTTTCTGAAACCCACCTGCGTGTACAATACACTGTAAAAAGTGCTTCCTTGGTACAATCTGAAAAAATACTTAATGGGCTAACAAGCAACTAAACTAGTTTTACTCAGTCAATAATGTAGTTTGAATGGACTTACACATTAAAACAATGTAGTCATGAATCCTCACAAATATGTAATAATTTCAGCAGATTAAAATGACACCCTAAATATGTATCACCAGTTCAACCTAAAAAAATACTTTATGTGGAAAAAAGTAATTTAACTAGTTTTGTTCAGCTCAGAAAATAGTTTTAATTGAAAGAATTTACTTGTTTCTGCATGAAATGTTAAGGTTGATCTGACAAATCATTTTACAGTGAATAGGGGTTAGGAAACCAATGGAACATTGATATTTTTAATGAAAAAAAATTAAAAAGCACAAAACAAGTAGTTATGCAGTTTTTCTATAAAATAGGTTATTTTCATAAATAGGTTCTACTCAAACCAGAGTCTCGCTAAACAGAGCATGGGGGTTTAATGACTTTGTAATGTTGGAATACACTTCTTCATTACATCATTATATGTGACTAAACTAGATTTTACACCTAAACATCCCCGTCTGTAGAAGCAACATCACAGCTAGCTTCACCCAGTGGCCTTTCACAGCTAGTGTGAGAGCTAGCATCACTATTAGCTTGTCTTACTAAGCATTTTTCTGACCTATGAAAATTACTATGAAAGGTGGTTCAATACTATTTTTCACTTCTGATACTGATACTGATACCACCACCATGAGTATCTGCTGATACTCATTCTATACCATCTTTTTCTCTTTCATAAACCACTAAGCTATTAATGAAACATTTGTCTGGATGTATTTTGCTTAACCTGCCATCTAAATAACATCATGCTCAAACTGTAAAATCAATATTCCATTCCTATAAAGGAAGGAATAGAAAGAAAGACCCTCAGCATGACCCAGCCCTGCTGTTTTATTTCACATTTGTAATATGCAATAGCATTTCTGATTGGTCAGGGTGACTCAAACATTTAAAATACCCTTTTACTGTGTGTAAAAGCTTAGTTAAACCTTTCCATGAAGATTTAAGCTGACCATTTCAGATTATGCTTTTTCTATTTACTATTATGTTTAGAAGTTTGAAAGAAATTCATACTTTATTTGCTTACATTTTCAAAAATAGGTCATTCCTACAACAGTACCAGTAGATTAACTTTCAAAAAATAAGCTTTTAGGCAATTGGGGGCATTATATTTACAAAGCTATTTTTGAAATTCTATTATTATATATTTTTTCAGACAGGAAGCTTTTATTTTTACAATATTGAAATAGTATTAATACTGTAAGTAGTGGTTTTACATGTCACTGTGTTTATTTAACCCTTTCCAAGTTCTCTTCCAGTACAGTAGTATTTGTAGTTATCATCTAATACCTAGTTTGACTGCTCAGTGCTTCGTTAGGTTAAATTGAAAATAAATAAGATTGATGGTGAATCCATGCAATGTCTGGAACTAAACTTCTTCAACTGGCTTACAAGATATTATCTGCTTGTCCTAAAATAAGATATTTATGCTACTGTGTATTGTATTTTCTGCCTATTTACATCTGTTCTTATGATGGTGAAAACACACTTATTGCTAAGATAAAGGATTTAAACAATGATCTTAGGTGGCCTTTGCACAGTGGTGTATATTCCCATGCAAAGGTACTTGATTTGCTATCAACTTAATAAGTTTAAGACACATTGTCCATTACTAATTATTCAGCAGGGCAACTTTAAAACCCAACAATGACCATTAGTTTATACTTAAAGCTGTAATTGTTTTGTTTACACTGGAATCAAACCCCTCTATGGGCTCCTTATGGTATAAGAAGGCTATTTAGAGCCGCTCTTATCATGTACAGTAAGGCTGATGCAAGCGAAAGCACTTCTCTGCCATACTGCTTTAAAACAGGATCGCAGGGCACAAATATAGCCTGTCATGAGAACAATAAAGAACCAGAGCTTTTAGATTGCAGACGTTTGTTAAAATCTGGAATCTATCAGAATGATCTCCTGTTGGCAGTTAGCGTTTGTATTTTTGCACCAAAAAAGCCCCCTAGCTCAGCCAGGAGTGAGGTTCCTTGAATAGGGTGTTGTATGCCTCCTGGTAAAACAAACACTTTGGTTTTGCTTAGCTCGGCTAAATATTTTTTTCTCCCCTTCATTTTCTTTGGACACCAATTTCCTTGACCAAGCAGAAGTGCTGCCGCTTTTAAAAGCTTGTGTCGAAACTTGCTTTCTAGTGCATTATGGAGCCCATAGGTCTGAATAATTGAGTGCATGTCCATCCTTTCTCTTTAACCCAATATACCTGTTGCTGTTGGCTCTTTCAGAACAAATGAGTGTGCAATCTAATTAAGGGCAGGCTTACTTACCTCGGTTTTTATCAGCGAGCTGCAGTGGGCAGGAGGGCTGCTGCTGAAGTTGATGTATTTATAATGAAGCTGAGTCATGGCCTTTAAGGAATTTAAATTGATTAAGGTCATTTTGATGTGTCAACTCAATAGCATCTCTCTCCTCTTCTACTTCATCGATGCAAGAGCCGGATGAGCTGTTGGCTGCTTGAAATTAGTCGACTGTTTTTTTGTCCCCTAGATTTATCTGAAATATTTTGCATCTCTCTGCATCCTTTTCTCATTTATTTATTCAATAATTTTGCATTAAGCATTCTTGTTTTTCCTGAAGTCTTCGCTATTATTCGCATTCAGTTTAAAATACTTTGCTATTAATGGAATAATGGCACATACAGACCTATGCGGTAAAAACAGAAATACAATCGTATGCCAAAGTTTGGGCACCTCGTCAAAAGATGTTTTCTTGTTGTGAACGTACGGTAATGTATCTTCTACAGAGAACATCTGAGTGCACAGCTACTGCTTCATTGCAGAATATTACATATTACAGATTTGGTTTAAGTCAGTATGGCAGAAAAAAATTCTTATTTTTTCATTTAAATTCTTTTTTAAGTCAATAAAACATGTAATTCAGACAGTGGTGTTCAAACTTTTACATATCATTAGTGACCATAAAAAGTGTCTCCATCTTTTTTCATTGTTTAAAGATTTCTTAATAAGTAGAGACTCTTGAAAAGTGTTCTGAATTTACATTAACTGACATTAAAAGGAAAGAAAGTTTTTGCCCTCTAAAGTTTCCAGATACTTGTTTTTTGGTTTTTTTTGGACAGCGACCATATGATTTTATAGAAGAAAAAATTTGTGCTGGTATAAATTCCAGAAAAATAAAAAAGGGATGATGCTCCCATTTTACACTCTTCTGAAAAATTGAGGACACAAGCTCTTACTAGAGGTGGACAAAGTCATGATAGTTTATAGTTATCAAGGTTAATGACGTCACAATGTTAATATGAGCATATTGTGTACTTATAGCACACTACACAACTGCACATTTCATTATCAAAGAACATAATTAGTCCTGTTTAACTGGATTTAGTACAGTGCACTGTGCCGATCACTGAAGAAAAAACATTATACTCATACATTTAGAGATTTTAGATACTTTCGGATTCATTTTTGTATATGCAGCATCACTAGTTAAAATTGTTTTTGTTTGTTTCACCGTGTTGAATCTGTAAAAACTAAATATTATAGTCATGCATTATAAAGATGTCTTAAAGTATCGTGATGTAATGTTTTTGCCATATCACTCACACTTCCACACACGTACTACATATATTTCAAATGCCAAGTGTGCAAAAACCACATGTTAACTCATACTTGACTATGAAATGTCACGTGTAATCACACATATGTAAAAAATTACATGTGAACTATGCAAAAACTACATCATCATTCACCTGCTAGGGAAGTGGTTTTCTCAGTAAGGGCCTGTAGCTGCTTACCCGATGGATTGTGTTACACTGCCAAAGCCAAATAAGCTTGGACCAATGAGGAATGGCACATATGGGCACATGGAATAAAGAACTATGACCTCTTCGTCTTCTCCCTAAACTGGCAGGCACTGCTGCCCACACCCTGAACTGTCAAACATTTCACCTAAAATATCACACTAATGTTTTTTTGAAACCCTCAAAAGCTGCATATGAAATTAAGCAATTAGATACGTACAGCAAAACAGGTAATTAAGCATGTACTAGTTTTACCATATGTATCAAACCAGGCTAGAGTAAACCATGTATTTGTGTACCGTATGGGCAACAAGCCTGCCATCAAATGAGCAGCGAGCAATCGCATTAAAGTGATGCAGTTAGCTATAATGGGTGTTTAATGGGCGTTGGCATGGCAAGGAAGCTAAGAAGCTGGCATGGATGTTTTAGTATTTTAGATCCACATAGCTGACTGTCTTTGACAAAGATTCACTAACGACTGGATCATGACATGCATCAATATTTACATTACATTACATTCTTATTTTGCAGCCTTTCCCAGCAAGTAGTTTCTGGGAGAGGCCCTCAGTTACTTCGGTGGCTTTCCAACTGTAGACCATGGTCAGGAATGTTGTCAGTGTGATCCTAATCCTGAACATGTTTTGGGTGGTTAATTGCATGTACAGGTTATGATTATACCTAATTTGGTATAAATAAATTTCTACTCTAAAAACAGCCTCATATGAGTATCAGATGGCACAGACTGCCTCAAGTACTTGTACGAACAGGATTTAGCGCAAGCCCAAAACAAACCAACAAAAATTATTATGCCACATGGTCCGTTGCAAATGCTTTCAGTACACGCCTTCCATTGACTGATCTGTTCATTGCGGAGGGATGAAGATTGCGTAATGCTCCATAAATGGACTGCTCCTTTCTCAAACGGAGAAATCGTTGACTACTAAAACAAGTTTACTCATTTAAACATTTGAAACTAAATACTATTTAAATTGTATTTCATTTTAGGTGTTGGTGTTTTGGGATGTCAATTGTAAATGGTGTTTCTTTAAAACATTCACCCAAACTTCAGCCTTAAACTGAATAGTTTCTAGAGCATTTATACTTCAAAATATAAGATTTGTCTTGTTTCCATGAATTACGTTCTTATGAGTGGGATTTACACATATAAGAAATGTCACTGCTGTATTACGATTAATACCACTTTATTTACAGAAATAATGCATGAACTGTTACTCTTTAAAAAACTTGTCATATTAGATATACAGCATAGAATGAAATTCTTCAGTTATCAGTGCTTGATATTGATAATTAAAAATTAATGTCATGGTACGTTATGGCATAACTAAAAAACTAAAAAGGAATACAATTACTTTTCTTCATCTTTTCACTTACCACACTGAGCTAGATCCAATTAAACCAGCCTTATTATATTCTTTGTGTAATGAAACATTCAATTGGTCAGTGTTCTTTAGGTACTGATATCAACAACATGCTCAAAAGCCATGTAATGATGTGACAAAATGTATTTTTCCAGCCCTAGCAGCCTATTTTATTCAATCAGATAATTGCATCTTTATATTCTGAGTGGTTGATATAAACGTTCATAGTTAATAGTGTTAGTATGTTTTAGGTTCAAGTTGAAAAAATAGTAAAAAAAATATTTAAAAAATAAAAATGTAATAATAAAAGAGAAAATAACATTTTACAAAAACTTTGTATGTCAAATGAGTGTATGACGTGTTCATACCTTAAAAAGGTGTGGGGGGGACATGTGGACTTTTTGACCTGTCAGATTGTTTTCGTGGTGCAATATTTTGGGTATTGCAGTCATAGACAGATGCTTTCTTTATCAAAACCTTGCAATAAAAACAATGAGAGCTTAATAACAATTGCTATACGAAGGCATTTACCCTATATTTGAGAGTTTGGATTGTATACCCTGCTACATTGGGCTGTGCTGACTGATCTACAATGTTTTCTACTGTTTATGGCGAGTTATAAAGAGCGTCAGCTTTGAGAAACATGAAAAGCATGTTTTCTCTCGGTGGGTTATGCTGTGATAAATGCAGATCCATATATCCACTGCAATAAACGTTACATTCATTTGGCTCTTTTGCCTCTGCCTTCAGGAGACAGACGGCCGAGGAGCGAGAGGCGGAGAGGCAGCAGGCGAACCGTTTAATGCTTCAGCTCCAGCAGGAGGCTTTCCAGAAGACCCTGAGCCAACCCCTGCAGCCGGACCCTCTCTGCCTCCACAACTCGTCCCTGTATGCCCTGCAAAACTTACAGCCCTGGGCAGAGGACAACAAGGTGACCTCCGTCACCTCTGTCGCATCCGTGGTCTGACCCACGCCTGCCATTAGTGTTTGTTAATGAGAAAGGAAAAGGATTTTATAGTCAGGGTGTAATAGGATTATGGGACAGCAGTTAAGGGGGGGAACATTTTGGGTGGATCTCAGACATGCTCATTTGGACTGGTTTCAGGAGCCTTTATTCTAAGCCATAAGTAAAATAAACATATTTATTTTGTGAAACTCTAGGAGAGAATCTCACCTCAAGCAGTGCTGATCTTTGTGTTCTTTTCCAGTTACACACACACACACACACACATAAATATATATAAATACATGGAAAATTGTAGGCTTTATTTTCATTGATGGTGTGGATTCAGCTTCCTCTTTGTAATGAGATAATGTTGGCTGGGAAAAACTGTGGGGGAGGTCAGTGACAAATGAGTATGTTGTGCATTTCATCATTCCCAAATGGACTGTAACAGAAAAACAAAACAAAACATACTCCTTTTGCTGATAAATATTGTTGTTCCCACCTGAATCCGGTCATTTGTTTCATCCCTCACCCTCCGTTTTCACTCCTCTTCCTTCAGCTGCCTGTCTAACAGAGGGCGGGACCGCGTTGTCCCTTCCAACCCGAAACCCCGCGGAGCTGTATGATGAATTTCACCCATCAAGACGGCTCTTTGTCTACGTGCCGTTTGGCATCGGCCAGACCGACGCAGCCATTGACTCGTTTGTTCTTGTTGTTTTGCTTTGAACTCTGTAAGATGTGTTTGTGATGCATGTTGACCGCGTCTCCTGCGCGTACACAGGGACTGAAGACTTTTGTCGGTTTTGTCCAGCTGGAGTCCCCCTTCTTCGCCCGAACTTTGCAAGCAATTACGGACGCGCACCATATGTATTCCTTCATGACATGACATTTAAAGCCGTTTTATATTAAACATGATTGTGACTTCTAACAAAATCACATCGAATCCTGCTCTTTTTGTCATGCGTCCCAGTCCAGTAACAATATACCTCTCCCCCGGTTGTTTCCATTGTCAGTGCATTGTTTGTAGCTAGAAGGCTTTGAATGAGGTTGGTATAAAAACCTGATCTGTCAGGGTGTTTTGTTGCACTTGACCTATAGCCATCCAGACACGGTAGGCGTGTAAACAAGTGCTATCATCTCAGCCAAAAAAAAAAAAAGTTGAGTCAAAACAAAAAAATGTTCTCTCTGGATGCCGCAGCACAGCACTATCAGGGTTAATCTGCAGCGCAGGGGTGTAGACGCACAGCTCTGTTCTCTGCACTAAATGAGCCTTCACACTCCTCAGTACACATGGCTGCCTCTCCCAGGAAACACCGAAGAAGTAAACTGATTAGAGCGGCGTGTGTTGTGCAGCCCCCGGCCCCACCAGAGAATCCACAGCAGCATAAATCACGGGCAGTGGTTTGAGCTAAAAAACATTCTTATTTTGTTTTTCATTGAAATATTCACAGGACCAAAGCCAGTGAGCTTTCTGCTCTTCTCCTGATCCACACTCTTTAAATCCTCATAGTCTAGACTTAATATAAAGTTATTCATCTGAATGTAAGGCTCACTATTCATTAAGTAATTCAAACTATGACACTGAAAAGCTATGTGGTTATGGAAATGAGAGAGGGTCCTGAGGGCCTGTTCAGTCAGTAGGTTCCCACACAAAAGGGTCCTGATACCTTATTTTGTTTCACCTTCTTTTTCAATTCAACCTGATTGTTGTAGGTTATGGTCTAGCTTAAATGTCTTTGTTGTCATTAAACTTGTATGACTGTAATGATATATTCATTTATACTCCCTGTTAGTGGAAAATATTTAAAAAATGTTCGATGCCTTCAAGGTCAAGTTCCTTGAAATGCTAAGATGTGAAGGGTTTTAGCAAAAATATCTTGATTAAGTAACATTTGCTTCTAGGGGCCAGATTCCTGGATTTAACCTAAGCCTGGACTAAAAAGAGCTTTCAATGGCCTCATTGGTACCTATCAGAATCTGAATCAGAATCTGACTTTATTTGCCAAGTATGCTCACACATATAAGGAATTTGTGTTTGGTTACAGACACTCGCAGTGCACCATAACTGACATTACAGAAGAAACACACCCAACCTACACATACACACACACACACACACACATATATATAGCATATAGTCTATAGCTAGGCTACCCTACGTGTTCTTATGAATGATATGCAGGCACTCTAAAAGAAGTGTATGAATTTTAAACAGATAATAACATCACTGATTTTTTTAGCTGTAACTTACTATTAGAAGTGAATGAATTATCACTGGACATTGTATCTTTTGTATTGATTAGTTACATAAAAAGCCAAAATTCCTAGGGGCCGTGACTTTTACTGCAGTAAATACTAAAGTATATTCAAAGGTTATCTCATGGCAAATAAGTTTCTAATAGAATTACATCAGTGGTTTAAAAATAAGTAAGAATATCTACATAATCAGAAAAAAAGGTACTAGGTGCTTATGTCATTGGGGTGGTACTCTCAGTAGCTTTAGTCCTGAGACACAACCGTATCACAATCTACTGCAATGCTATTTTTAAAGTTGTACGGACTCCAGACACACTGTCCTGTATTTTTATTTTATTGTTCTGTTTGAAAACATCAGGTTACGAAGAGGTACATGTATGCACTCCTCCTCTGGGGTAAAACCACACAGCTGGACCTTAAAACCATTTTTGCGCCTTTGAGGGTCATTTCCACTGTTTGTAACTTGATGAACAAAAAAAAATTGGCCCCACAACATCTCATCTTCTGAGAGAGACACTAAAAACCAGGCTCAGCACTTTCTTTCCCACCGAAACACAGAACTACCAGCTGCTGAGAAATGTGTTTTATAACGGCTGCTTAGTGCATCAAACCCCTGTCATAACAGTGCTGCGTGTATGCATAAACTGAAACCAGATTCTTTGTAGAGTTGTTTTCTTTGTTTTCGAATGCACCTGTTTTCAGGATCAGTACCTCCAACCCAGCGAAAACAATGTATGCTTCCTCAGTTCCCTTTCTAAAGCATCCTATTTCCATATCGTGCGAGTCGACTATGTTACACATAGGTTTGGTTTTCCAGCTGAATGCAAAGCAGCTGTCTAACTTTAGCTTTAGCTCTGCTCCTCGCTGGTTTAGTCAGGTTTGACGGTGTCTCGCCTGGTTTAGATCCTGTCAGTATGGGCTGGCTGCCCCGGTGACGCCTCCTTCACCCCTATTTCCTCTGCCAGCCCTTGAACGGCTTTCATCTCGCTGTCTCTGCCGCCACGCCGACGTGACTTGGCTGCTTTTGCTAAAATTCCTATCGCCCACTGTTTTCAAAACCTGGTATTGTGCTTGGCTACAGGTGCTATGAGCTTCTCCAGTGATGTGTTGATTTTTTTTCCTTTTTTTTTCCAGCTTACCTGAGGGCCTCCCCATTTTCCCATAAAATGTCACCACACAAGAAGCTGAAGGCTTAAAGTCAGCCTGTATCACACTTCCTATCTTGCTTTATGTTTGCAGACAGACTCCTGCGTTTATCGCCGGCAAGAGTACATGAGACCTACTGCACTCCTCTTGAGGCTTTTATCAGGTGTTTAACCGAACGTAGCCTTGTTGACTTCACGTGCCACAGAGACAAAGAAAAACAGGAAGAATGTGAAGGCTCTGCATACACAAATAACTCAGACAAGGCTGTCAAGGGTCAATGAGCAATGCTACAGAAAAGATATGAAGAAACATAAACTCAGATGATAATGGACATATGAATGAGAACACAATGCAACAGGCCCAAAGGCCTCAAAAGGGCTTACGTGCAACAGAACTCCTGTGTTGAGATTTAATTGCTTTGTACTTACCCTTATATTCAGTGGCAGCAGTAAAGCATATAAACAGTACTAAACCTCTGTACAACTCTTTATACAGACCAGCATTCTGTTGTTAGCGCTAGCAGAAACATGTTGTTGCGAGTGTTTGCTGTACTAAGAAGTAAAACTAATCAAAACTCACCAAAGTTTCTTATGACATTTATGGCATTTGGCAGATCGTCTTGCCCAAGGACGCTTAATGGTACAGCATGGTGGGCTTGGTCCAGTAATTGAACCCTAGTCTTCTGTATTGAGGGCAGTGATCTTATCCACTACTCTACACAACCCCTGCATAACTACAGAGCCTATAAGTAAGTAAGTAAGTAAGTAAGTAAGTAAGTAAGTAAATAAGTAAATAAATCAATCAATCAATCAATCAATCAATCAATCAATCAATAAATAAATGAAATGTTCCATAAGGTCAATTATTTCAAGATATATAAACAACGCGATTTACATTCTATTTTCCAAATACAATTGTTGATATGATGAAGCACTAGAGGTGATTTCACAAATCAGGACTTAACCTTTTAACCTTAACCTGCCCATCCAGCTTACTGAGAAGTCCTGCATTAAGAAATACTTTCCAGGTAAAGTTTGTACATTATGAATTATGAAATTTCTTGTAAAGGCAGGTGGTTTAAGGTAAAAGAAAAACATACTTTATTTTTAATGTAGGTCTATGTAAGAGCAAAAAAATGCTAATTTCACATTTGATGCCAGCAGCACATTTAAAACAGTTGGGGTGGGACAGAAACAACAATATATATATATATATATATATGGCACTGCAGACCTGATTCTGTAGTGTAAATCACTAAATGGGTTCAGAAACGCTGTGAACACAGTAGTCACTGCATCCACAAATGCGAGTTAAACTGCACCATGCAATGAAAAGAACCAGATATAAACAGGATCCAAAACTGGTGCCGCCGCCGTCTCTGGGCTCGAGTTCAATTTAAGATGGACTGAGATAAAATGGAAAAGTCACTGTGGCTGCACGACAAATTAATATTTAAAATTCTTTTAAGAAATCAAGGACACTACGCCCTCCTGGCTAAAGATGAGAGAGACCATCTTACTTATTATCAGCACACAGTTCAAAAGTCAGCATCCGTCATGGTATGAGGGTGCAACAGTGCTGATAGCACGGGTCACCTACACATCTGTGAAGGCAAGAATTAGAAACATTTCACTTACAGCAGTCGGTCACCTCGGTTCCTAAACGCTTTCCGGAGTGCTGTGAAGAGAAGAGGCGATGAACACTGTGCTAAACATGATCCTGTCCAAACTTTGTTGCTCTCAATAAATCTCTCATTTAACATTGATTTAATTTGTTGGCTTTGTGTTATTTTCAATTAAAAGGTTGAAATGATTTTCACACAACTGCATTCAGCAACTCAACAGAATAAACACACACTTGCAAAGGTTTTCATTAAAAATGTATCCATAAATAATCTCTTAATAACTTATCTAAGGTATAAGAAGCCTATAAATTACTTCATAAAAAATAAGTTTCTTTATCATAGCCTGCTGAATTCATTTGTTGAACATGAGAGGGTTAATAAATAGTCACAACATGGGCAGGCGAGTACAAGTCCTCAAACTCTCTCTCTTTCACACACACACACACACACACACACACACACACACACACACACACACACACACACACACTCAGCGACACAAATTTCCATGATTCACAAACAGATCTGCTGTTGTGGTCTTGTGTGTGTGTGTGTGTATGTGTGTGTGTGTGTGTCTTCCTTCACTTGCACAAACAGGTCTCAGGGCTGGAGTAGTTCATGCATGACGAGCTCTTTGGAATATATCAGACTACCTGCATGTCTTTGAGCCGAGCTCTGTGTTTGATAGCGGTCACTCACCTTTGCTGTCTGGTTTAATGGTGTTCTGTCGCAGGACGGATATTTTTATCGCCATCGCCAGCATGATAGTACCATTCGTTCACTAACCTGACTAGTAAACAACGCCGTCGCTGTTTTCGCTCCATAGGGAAGCCCACTGTGCTCTATTTACTTTCAGTTTTGACAGAAGATGAAGATAAACACTGCAATTCTCACTGACGCTGCCTGCTGCCCAAAATAGCGTACGTATCCAAATTGCGTAAATAAAGTAAGTTACGTAAATAGTGGACCAAAGCGTCTTGTTTGAAGAGTATTACACTGATAAACTACCACCAGACAAAATAAGTACAATAAGGTTATGACAGTAAAGCGTATGATTTGGGGAGTAAAGCGTGTCATGTGGGGAGCTTTTGTTATTAAATGTTGGTGAACTCGGGGCGAACCACAAACACATCAACACATCCACACTTTACGTCCGCCATCTAGTGGACATATGGTACATCACAGTCTCCGAGTTAAATCCACCAAAATGCTTCTGCCGATAGACTTTTATTGTATGCCTTCTTGGTAAACATTACATTTTTTTAATATAGAGCAATATGTTCTAATAGATCGTATAGGATATTTCCAGGTTTTTTTTAATAATCTACATTATATAAAATGTTCTGTTCTAAAGAAACTTACCAAATCAGAGTTGTTTACAGTGTTGGTGATGGTAACCAGACGTCTAAAGAGGAGAATGCCTATAACATGGTTATATACACGCTGCCTGATATCTCACACATTGTTTCATGATAGTTTTGTCACACAGTTTTGGCTGGAAATGTATTTTAATCCAGAATGATTAGAATCCAGTATTTTTAATGTATTTTTCCAGATTACATAAAAAATCTGAAAGTTTCTCTATAATGAACATATTTCAATTAAACCAATCTGTTTACATCCTAAAAACAGAATTATTTATAATTTAGAAAAAAAATAATTTTTATAACATTGGAATTATACTGATTATTTTTATTACATAACCTATAAAATTACATCATCATCACCATCAATAACAACAACAACAACAACAACAACAATAATAATAATAAAAAAAATAATAATAAAACTTTACTTCTTTCTGTTTTTATTGTAGTATTTTGATCATCTAATGTCTATAACTTGTATGCTTATGCGATACTGTTCTTATGCACTTCTTCGAGCTCTTATTCAGAGCACTGTACGCGTGTTATTATATATGATTAAATTTATACACTAAATTTAAAAAATCTACAAAATATAGCAAATACAAATCTAGAGGCGTGTCCTTTAAAGGAGGTGCGATGTTATTGGTTAATAATTTATCTAGCGGTCTTGTTCTACTAGCTGACTGGTTCACGTAGCCGTCAATCACAATGCAGGGTTTGACTATTTCCGAGTCATTTCTGGCGCAAAAATGGCAGAGGACAGCATCCCAGACCTTAGCAGACCCCAAATGTTTTTATTTGGTAAGCCTGTCACTTAAATACCGAGTTGCATAACCATATGAAACTGTTAAACATGTATGTCCACCATTATACGACCGGGTGATTATAAGGACTATTATCGAGGTAACGCCACAGTTTAGTTTTGAGATAGCAAACTAGTTAGCTAGCCAGCTAGCCATATGTGTCTTTGTTTTTAGCCTGTTGGCTAGCTATGAAAAGCCTAACGTAAAGTGATATTGTGTCCCAATATAATTATTTTACCTTATAGAGTGTGTTCAAGATACAGTATTTTAGTACACGTACTTGCTTTTAGTATCTGTAATACGTAAATGCAAGATTACCGCAGACATGTCTAGGTTTAGCTGGTCTGTATTGCCGCAAGAGAGATAGTTAATCTACCATCCAGATTTCGTGACTGTCTTATTTGAGGAATTATCTGTTCCAATAACTTGTTTTCCCTGTAACAGGGTGTGTGCTGAAGTCGGATAAGAAGGAACACAAGGTCGAAGTTGACGATGATGAAGCTGATCACCAGCTCTCTCTGAAAGCGGTATTTTGGACTTTGCGACATAATAAGATACGGATGTTTTCCCGCTAGCATAATCACAGCATAATTTCCTGCTCTTTCAGGATGCATGCCTATTTATTGCATTGCCTATGCCATTGTCGTAAGTTGATATTTGATTGCACGTCCAGGATAAAAAAATTCTGTAATTAGATACCTGTAAGGTGTGCTGTCTCTATTTTTTGTATGTGCGTTTATTGTCCTCACTTGTTATTACAGGTGTGTCTGGGAGCAGAAGCAGAGGATAAGTTCCATACAGTGGAGATAGAGGGAGTGACGTACGATGGCAAAACAACCAAAATCCCTCTTGCAGTGCTGAAGCCATCTATTCTGCCTTCTGTAAGTAGTTCAGGGCGTTTTTGAAGAGCTGAAAGTCTGGATCAAGGTCTGAACCAAGATTCATGTTTTTGTTGCATTGTATACATTTGATTTGATTAGTTTTAGGTTTACATTGCAATTTAGCGAGCACACTAAAGAGTTCTGTTGGCGTCACCTATGTGGACTGCATCGACCTATGCTTGACATTGTGTGGTTTGTAGAGGGGTGTGCGTCTGATGTCGGTGTGTTGTTAATTAACCTTTTAGGCAGCAGGGTGTTTCAAGCAAGTCTCAACAGGTGGCATGCAAACATGCTTATTGTGTTTATGGTTAGCATGTCCATCATTGAAGTATTCTCTCGAGAGATAGAGAGATAGAGCTCTCATCTGCTGATTAGATCTTGAAAGTTTTACATGACATGCTGTGCACACGGTGAATGCCAAGTTGCAAAAATTTGGAGGTGCATGGCCACTTGTAGTGACATCGGGTCAGATGTACCATGATTGTGCATGTGCCACTTATAATGTGTCATGTGTAAACATAGCTTTATAATGGCTAGTTCTGTTGCAGCTTCTGTATCCTCAGGTGGCATTGCTCTCCCGCCCTGTCTGTATACTCTCTCTCTCTCTCTCTCTCTCTCTCTCTCTCTCTCTTTTTTGATGTTTTGCATTTTTATGTGTTAAGATGACCTTCGAATATTTCGGCAGACCAAATTGCAAATCAATCTCTGGTCTCCTCCTCCGTCACTTGTTTTTACTTCTGTTCCACCTCTTTTTCTTTCTTGTTTTTTAATGGGTGATGATAGCCTGCCCTAATGTCCTGTAATGGGTCTGAAAGTCCGAACCACCCAGAAAAGTGTTTTCATACTGCAAACATTTGGTCTGGAAAAGGACCACTTTTTTCAGTTGGACCAAAAAAGTTTGAGGCATCTGTCACACCTGCTGTTTTAGTTTCTCTGTGTAGGTAGTAGGTAAACCTCTTCTTTGCGTCTTCATTGCTGTGAGTAATGAATCATGAGTTAGTTAATAATTTATGATTTATGAACTATACAGTTAGTAGTTTTCCTATGGTAGTTGTAGAGGGCAGAAGCAGACCCATCTGAAATAACAATTGAGCATAACATATGCCTATTTGTGCTTTGTATGTTTTTGATAATTGAATTGATAGTAGTTCACAGAATATTTTGTATATTGTCTAAAAAGAAACTGTAGACTGAAAACATTTTTATATACACTCATTGTTACAATATTACATTATTTTTTGTTGCACAATTTGCATCCCCATCATTAGTTTATGTGATATTCTGTTTTTTGATAGTTACATTGTCTTCATTAGGAAACATACAGTTGACCACCATCTCTTAGGTATTGACTGTGTGTACAGTATGCAAAAAAGGAAAAAAATATGTAGTGTCATGATTTACCCTAATACTGCTAAATATCATTGCCGGGGCCGC
Organism: Megaleporinus macrocephalus; assembly: GCA_021613375.1. NCBI lineage: Eukaryota > Metazoa > Chordata > Actinopteri > Characiformes > Anostomidae > Megaleporinus > Megaleporinus macrocephalus. The sequence goes on from CM038713.1 coordinate 18,827,498, forward strand.
AACTGCATCCTATCATTAGTACCTACACATTTTATCATAGCTATCTAAAGTGAATCAGCTGTACAATGCATTATTTAAAAATAAAAAATAAAAAACACCTGCAGGATCTCCATGGATCCTTAAAAACATCTTAAAATTCGTTTTTGATATTCAACTTAGGTATTGTACTCTCTGCTAGATAGGTTGTTGCTTAACAAGACAAGCAGATAATACTTCAGGGGCTAGAACGCCAACATCAAAGCTAACGCCACTCTGAGGAGATGGGCAAAATGAAAGAGAGCAGTTGCTGGTCGTTAATAGTGCAATCGATAAGAAGGCTGCCGAGCTGTGACACAGAGACATGTTGTCCAGGGACGAACGCAGTCAAACATGCGTATGAATTGTTTCTGCCAGAGGTTCTAAAAAATGTACCAAAGTTTAGTGCTTATTAGATGAAAAATGAGAAGCTGAAGAACACTAACGTCCTCTGCAGAAATGATCCAGACAGATCTAAATGTTTGTGGAACAAACTGAGATCGTCTTGTACACATTTTTATGATTAATGATTAATTAGGTTTTAGCAACTGGGCTGTCAAGGCTCTTTTATGTGCTCTATATATTTATTTGATTTAAATTGAATAAAACTAAACGTATGGTCTAGCTTATCTGTTTATTTTGATGCAATAGTGACATTTTCCATGTTGGAGGTATTATAAAGATCTTAAAAATCATTATATTTAAACATGTTTAGATAACGTGCACATAGATCTTGACGTTTTGTGGAACTAATATTAACTGTTAAATGTTACCATCTGACATTTTGTCACATCAAAGCTTCTGCAAAGTCCTGTCTGTTTGTTGAAATGTGTGTTTTATAGTGCTGGAAAAACAAGCCTCATAAAAATTCCTGCTTTGCTGAAGCTGGTCGAGTCATGATTGACAGGTTATTTCAGGGCTGGGCCAGGACAGCGTTGCATCATTGAGACAACAAGCACAAACTCTCCATGATGTCATTAATCGCACCCGTTTTCAACATCAGCTATGGAAAATATCTGATACCATGACTGGGAGGAATGCTATGCTTTACGGTTCTGTATCAACAGAAAGCAGCGTTTACATACTTGTGTGGATGGGTGCGTGTTTAGTTAACACAGAGAGTTTTTATGATTGCAATCAGAATGTCAGATTGAACTTTCCTTGAGTCTGCTCCACACGTACGGTGCTTTGCAAAAGTCAGAGAATACCAGTCTTTTATTTCTAAAATGCTATTAAGTGCAACTTGTGTAGGAAGCATGAAATATATATATATATATATATATATATATATATATATATTTATATGTTTCTCCAGAAAGGCAGCTTTCCACGATGGAACAAAAACTGTCCATACTTTTAATGTGAACGGTAGCTTGAAAGTGACAAAAATAGAGATTTAGACAGCAACAATATTTAAAAGAACATAACAGCTTTCAACGCAGTGAGTAATTTAGTTTTATCATAATTGAATGTGTCCTCCTGTTTCCTTCATTATTGCTTCTATTCTTTCAATGAATAATTTTTTTCTGCAGGGATATTTTACCACAACACCAAAGTTCGGTCGTAGGTTGGTTGCATTTTCTGCTTCTCACAATCTAAATACTGCAAAAACATTCGTTGTTAAGGTTTGGACATTGTAGAGGCTTGTGCATTGTTCTGAGAACAGCCGCACTACTTTTAGTTTATATGCATTTTATTCGTTCTTTTGTGTGTTCTTTTTTTCCCTTGGTTGTTGTCTTGTCACGGATCTGAAGCAAGACTGTAATTACCCAACTGCTAATTTTGCTCTTGTGTTCAAGTTTTTAGTGGGGCAATGGTGGCCTGAAGTTTAGGGACCGGTCTTGTGACCGGAAGGTCGCCAGTTCGATCCCTGGGACCGGCTGGCCACGACTGAGGTGCCCTTGAACAAGGCACTTAACCCCAACTGCTTCCCGGGCGCCGTTGATAGGGGTGTCACCGCTGCTCCGGGCACATGTGCTCACTGCCCCCTAGTGTGTTCACTAGTGTGTGTATATGTGGGTGTTTCACTGCACAGATGAGTTAAATGCGGAGGTCAAATTCCACTGTGTGCAAACACATGTGGCTGATTCTAGTTCTAAATTCTAGACGTAGTGCACTGAAGTACCGACGATGATATGATCATGTTCAGAAACCATCGTGTTCTATTGTGACATAACTTATTAGAACATACAATAACAACATTAACTGCCCAGACCTGCTTTAAAGGTCACTGTGCTTGATACGATTAAACTGAGAACATGGAACGTCTCATTCTGTGAGTGAACATGTCTTTTGGACATACTTTAAAAGAAAAATCCAAACCTGAATTTAATAAACCTTAATTACAAGCTTCTGTCCAGCCCTTACTGAGGAAACAGTTAGCTCCTTTGTGTTGAGACAGATATTCTGTGCTGATTTTGGACGATTGCACTGGGTGTCTTACCATTTAATGTAATTACACAGCTGTCATATAAACATTAACCAGAACATCCTCACATGCCATCAGCTGTTTGGATCCGGTTGCTATGGACACAAATACTCATACTTGACACTGCGGAATGTTCATTCACAATCTGGCTGCGTCTCGGAATTCCAGAGTTGCGCAACAGTGTTCCTAGGAAAAGTTTGTTTAGCTTAAAGCCTATCTGAGAATTGCTGGTATGTTATGTTCAGAATGCACCATGTCCAATATTTATTTATTTATTTTTTAAAAATGGGAGATTTTAGAGCTGAGAAATGTACAGTGTTTGAAAAGATGCTGTTACACTGCAGTTTTCCCCACGACTAGTGCTCTTCCTTATATATTAACAGTCAGTGCCTGTTCTGAGGCCTTGTGTAAACTGTGTTTTGAAGTTTGTATTGATGAGATTATTTTCTGTGTTAAATATATATATATATAAAAAAATGGCCTTATATTTGATTAATTTCACATGCCTGTTTAATAAAACTATAAATTCCCGTTAATGGTTCAGTTTGAGTACGAGTTTGTTTTTTATTTTGATACCAAAGTCTTCCTCTGTGTGTTTTTGTTTTTTTTCCAGCTAAGTTTAGGGGGTTTTGAAGTCACTCCTCCCGTTTCGTTCCGTTTGCAGTCCGGTGCTGGTCCAGTCTACATTAGTGGACAACATTTTATTAGTAAGTTAATGTCTCTCTGTTTTTTTTCCAGTATAATTTTTTTGTTTACCCGTTTTCATTTTTAACATTTTCTGTTTTTATTCATTTTTCTATCCTGATTTGTAGGCTTCCTCTCTGATATTACAAACATATACACACATCAAAGTTATTACAATGTTGTTATTGCATTTGTGTGTATATGTGCATGTATTATGTGATCTCTGTTGTGCCTAGGTGTGAAGGAATCTGATGATGAGGAAGAAGAGGAGGAAAATAACACCTCACCAGTCAAGAGACCGTCCAGCATGGCCCCTGGAAAAGTACCACAGGTAAGCAATTAGCGTATGAGGTAGTGGGATGTTTTGGAGCTTAGATTTATTGGTCCACTTATTTGATGATTTAACAGATGGAAATGTCTCAGGATTGCATGAGGTTAGCTAGCAGGTTTTGGAGCGAAAGAAGAAAAAGCTAAAGCAACTGATGTGCAAGGTTTGTTAAAGGGGATCCGGTTAGAGATTAGGATGGTTAGGACATTAACTGCATTAATTAGTGGCAGTTTTGTCTGCATAGCTTTGGCAAATCGTAGCTAACAAACGCTCAGGTTCTTTAAATGATATGACCCCCTAGCATAGTCACGTACCCACAGTGCTACACTTTAGGGAATGCTAAAGTACATGTTTTAGGAATTAGTATTTACCACCATCATATTAGTAGTACTGTGGTTAGTGACTCCCAGCTGAATGTTACCTTACCAGTGTACTCCTATATCTCACACAGATTGAACTGTACTGAAGAAAAGTTGATTGATTACTTTGCTGTGGCCACACCACTGTAAATAGGTTGGGTAGTTTGACAATATTTATTTTTACCCAAATAAATTATGCTAAATTATGTGTAAATATTTCCCAGCGGCATGTTTAATTACAAAGCAAGCATAATTAGCTCTGTTTAAATGGGTCTCCTGCAGCTCACTATGTGAAATATTGAAAGTATATATATACTTTTAATAGAATTTAAAAAATAGATGTCAGAAATAAGTATTGCGATATTTTGTATCACATTGTGTGATTTTTGTCGTATTATGATTTAGATTTTCTGTCCATCCATTCATTATCTACCACTTTTCCGGGGGTCTGGATTGCGGGGGTAGCTGTCTAAGCAGAGAAACCCAGACTTCGCCTCTCCCCAGCTATCTCCTCTAGCTCCCCTGGCGGGATACTGAGGTGTTCCCAGGCCTGCCGAGAGGCATCCCCGGGGTCTCCTCCCGGTTGGACTTGTCCAGAACACCTCCACAGAGAGGCGTCCGGGAGGCGTCCAGGGGGCATCCTAACCAAACGCTCGATCCGCCTCGCCTCAGCTTCCTCTTAACGTGGAGGAATAGCGGCTCAACTCTGAGCCTCATTTTTATAACCAAGCTCCTCAACCTATCTTTGAGGGTGAGACCCGACACCCCACGGGGAAAACTCATTTTGGCAGCTTGTATCTGCCATCTCGTTCTTTCAGTCACTACCGGAGCTCGTGACCACAGGTGAGAGTAGGAATGTAGACTGACCAGTAAATTGAGAGCTGAGGCAAAAGGCGAAGAGAAAGACTAAGGGGGGATGACAGCTGAACACTGCTGTCACACACTCATTTAACCCATTCTTTCTCTTATTTCTTCCTGATGCTTCCATCCTCAATTAGTCTTTCTCTCCACCAGGACAGACCGATACTAGAGATGGGCCGGTCAGTGTTTTTGAGGCCGATTCCGATCACCTTTCAGCACGATCGGCCGATAGCCGATTGAGGGCGGGGCTATATGCAATCTGTAATCATTAAATGTAGATCTTGAATGGCTGCTGCTGTACTGGTCGTACCAGTCAGATCTTGTCTGCAAGGTGTTCTGGGTTATTAGTTTTGTTCTAGCTGCGGTGCTAGCTCTGCTGTTTGCTGATACTCACTGTATTCAGACGCGTGCAGTGCCATATCAGATTAGTAAGGTTAAATGTCTTCCGTTCTCCTCTTCCTGGATGAAACGCTAGCTGTAAATACAGAAATTTGGCTCATTTGTTTAACGCCATCGATTGGCTCTTTGGGTCGGCTAAACTGGAGAAATATGGGCCGATCAACGATCGCATATTTTGATTAAAAATCATCCAATACCGATACACAGCAGATCGATCCTTCCATCTCTAACCAATACAGAGCCCGCATTACTGTAGACGCTGCGCCAATCCGCATGTCAACCTCCTGCTCCATCCCTCACTCGTGAACGAGACCCTGGGATACTTGAACACCTCCACTTGAGGCAGGAGGTCATTTCCAACCTTCAGAAAGCACTTCACCCTTTTTTTTTACTATTTAGAATTTATTAGTTGAAATCTGTTGCCGGTCAGTGATCGCCAAGTTACAGACTTTTGGATCATTAACTTGCTAATATTTAATAGTTATTTAAGCATTGTGTTATTATTACATAGTTTTGGAGCTTACAAATTTCAAGAATCCATGTCTTTGCTATTCTTTTGTAAAGGATTTGAGTTGTTTGAGTTATTTAGTGTTTCATGCTGATTCCTTTCGTTTGTGTTTGCAGAAAAAGCTCAAAATGGACACAGATGAGGATGAGGAGGAGGATGACGACGATGAAGATGACAGTGAAGATGATGACGACGATGATGAGTGAGATTTTTTCTGTTAATCTGCACTGTGAATTTAAGCATCAATGGACAAGATCTTTCATGATCTGTCAGATCCAGTTTTAATACCTTCTGTTGTTTTATGCTTACTGGCCTGATTCTAACTGTGTGTTTTGGAAATTGATCTTTGAAATATTTTGTACATTTTAGTGAAGAAGAAGATGAAAAAACAGTTGCAAAGAGTGCCATGAAACCCACCAAAAAAGTAAGTTTTAATTTTTGTTTGCTCTGTTAGGAAAAGAGAGAGAATGAGAGAAAAATGTTTATACTGTGCTTTCTTGTGAAAATGATATAGTAAGTGGCCAGTAGGTGCCAGTGTCTGCTTTGGACCACAGAAGAGGGTGAGTGAGTAAGTGTTTTTAAAAGGGGGGGAAAGAGTTTAAGAGAGAGACTCATTCTTACCATTGCAAAACACGCCCATCACAAAATCACAGTTGTTCCGCTAACTCTTGTTTGATCCTAACACCCGTTTGATAGCTACATCATACATGTCCACTGTGCTGCAGACATTAAGATTTTTTTTTCTATTTCGCATATAAGCATTTAAGATGAGTCTGCGTAAAGTTCACTTAACTTTACAACCACTTGGACCATCATCAGAGCTGTGTGTTTAGTGGAGTGGCGTACTTTTGATGGGGCCCCTGCACCCATCTGTTTTTAGAGCCATAAGCATGCTGTCTGGAGCATAACAACTGGAGTCCTCTGTAATCTGGCTAAATGCCTACTGGCCAGCCAGACACACGAACCCGGTATCTGCACTTTATACTATAAGAGGGCAGGTCACACACAGCAAGGCATGAGACTACTCAACACCCTTTCTTCTCTTCTCCCCTCCCATCTCTCACTCTCTCGCTCTGTCCATTCCTTCTTCTCTGTTCTTTCACTGTTGTCACCAAGTCTCCTTCAGCACCTGGAGTTTTTGTTTAGACAGTGTAATGTGTACGAGGTGAATTTGTGTGGCTTGTATGTGGTACACGGCTTTGTAAAGTGGTTTTCCTAAAAGCTGCATGTTTCTTTTGTTAAAACTAAAAAGTTAACTAGGTTAAGGTTAGTGTTTGATTAAGGCTTAGAGAAATCCTTTATTATCTTACTGTATTGAATACATGTCGTGAAGCTTTGCAAAAATGTAAACAAAAACAATGCAGTGACATCAAATATATAAACAGACATGCAAAACCATTACTCTGGGTTAGAAAAGAACAACAAGAGTAGAAAAAATAGAAATAAACAAAACATTGTGGATTGTGATTTTATGTGTCAATACGTTAATTTGATTTTCAAATCCTGAGGAATCCCATTATTTACCATTATCATCCAGTGGGTTTGTCTGTGTCCAGTAGGGGCAGAACTGGCTGCATATTTAGACTAAGATGTTATATCTGGGTTCGAGGGGAGTTGTAGCTTCCCCGTTTCTGTTGCCTTTGTTGGTTTGCTCCTTGTTGATTTTTGCATAGTTCTGATACAAGCACTGCATGCCACATTGTATGCGCACTACTGGTCAAACGTTTTAGATCGCTACCAGTCAAAAGTTTTATAACTTTTAACTGGTAGTTTTCTTAGACGATTGATTAGTAGTGATCTAAAACTTTATAAACTATATATGTATGTATGTATGTATATATATATATATATATATATATATATATATATATATATATATATATATATATATATATATATATATATATATATATAAACAGGTAATAAAACTAGTTCCTTCATTGCCATGAACTTGTTTATTAAGAGAGCCATCAGTGGTATTTTGGAACAAATTTATGACAATATGGTTTGGCTAACTATGGGTAGTTTTGGAGGTTCTAACTGCTAAGTGCTGTAAATGAAAGCAATGTTAAAAGAGAAATATTTAAAATGGTGCAGTCTGGTGATTTTATGTTCCATGGAGTCCTTGCTACTCCCGCTTCAATCCCCCCTGCATTTACTTAACAGTCAGAAGAATCCTTGCATGTTTAGCATCTTTGTAACGTTTAGTTTGCTGCTGTTCTCGCCGCTTGTTTTCTTCGCTTTGAAACATGCTTAGTTGCCGAGAGCAGACATGCTTCATCTTCATCTGCTCACATGGGAGTAAAGGCAGACTGGACGCAACAGTGATTTACTGTCGCCTCTTCGGGTACAAAGCAGCCTATAAGACTGGAGGTGGTTGGTTGGATGCCTCTTCAACATGATAAATAGATGAGGTTGGCGTACCATCAAGACTGTTATTTCTTCACAATATGTTTTTTTATGTTTTAAACTGGAAATCCTATATATTTCTTGTCATCTCACATATTTCTCTATTAAACAGCAGTACATCAACAGTATTTTGCTTGTAAAAAAAAAACAACTATTAAATTCTCAGTACATTCCAGCTGTTACATGAATTTTATGCATTCTATCAGCAGCACACCTGACTCAGTTTGATTAGGAATTGATTACTAGGCATTAAATGGTGTATATATACTTTGATAACCATGATTACATCATGCTTGTGGATTATATGTGCTAGTGTGATTTTATGTTTAATGCATTTTTAAATAAATAATTGTTATGCAAAAGTATTAGCAACCTGGAGGAAATTAAATGTTCTAATAAATACACATCCTCTGCAGAGAGCATGCTTCTTTCATTTAAACTCACAGTTACTGATTGTTTTCTGAATTTAACATATTGGAAAATTCCACATACCTGTAGAAGATTAAATTATTTAAATAATTTTGATTTAAAAATCAATGGAACATGTAATTTCACAGGGGTGTTAAAATTGTTGCATACAGCGTTGTGTGAGTGTGTGCATGTTAGGGCTAAGGCGACGTGTCGTCGTAATCGATTATGAAGATACGTTGATTAGCATAACGTGCGCCGATGCGTCACAAAGATTGCCACGCCTACTGAAAGCATGGATTTCTCTGTGTGCATCTAAAGTTGTGGGAGTATTTCACGCAAACACAGATTTTAAAATTATTAACATGTAAAGGTTGATTTATACTCCGTCTGTGTGCGTTTGAAGCAATATAGCCGTCACTGCTCTCAGACTTTTCTGCGTCAGCTCCATTGACATAGTTGTTGCTTAGCAACACGTCCAGTAGAGGGCAGCTCGGAGTAAATCAAACATGGCGACAGTGGATGAGCTCGTAGTTCTTTATTTAGTTCAAAAACTAAGAAAAACAGCTGTTTGTCTCAGCGCCGCAGAGAAGGTATTTAGGGGAATTTCTAATCAACTTGCACAACCTCTCTTCAAAAAGTCCCACCGTTTCTTCTTCGTCGTGTTCGTATGTAAGTGGTTGCGTCTTGCACTGCCCGACAGTCTCCAGTGGTATTGCTCCATCCCGTCCGTATCCATAAGCTTTCCCAGCACAAATGTATGTACGAATACGGACAGAGGGCTTCGTGCGAACCGTTTCTTAATCACCCAGTGTAGATACCCAAGACTGTTCTTGATACCGCAGGAGCTTTTAAACACACAAAGCTGGTTCTCACAACACTCTCTGCCAAAATATATAGTCCACAAACTGTCAGATTTCTTGTCTGTGAGGTGTAAAGGTCATTTGTGCCTCTAAAAGTCCAGTCAGAGCTTGTGTTTTAGTCTTTTTAACCATTTAAAGATCACATGCTTTTGAGGTACCCTTTAGTACATTATGTATAGGATGGCCATGCACTTTCCTCGTTTTATATATATATATATATATATATATATATATATATATATATATATATATATATATATATATATATATATATATATATATATATATTTATATGACACACACACACACACAAATCATACATTGGTTACAAATCCATAATAAAGTAAAAAAAAAAATCCTAACACACTCAGAGTAATCAATTATGAAATTAATCATTAGGTGCAGCCCTACTGCACGTGTCTGTGTGTTTGCGTGCATCTTTGTGTCTTGTGTGAATGAGCATGTGTATAGGAGATGTGGTGGTTGTGTGAAGACACTCAAGGGGTTAAAAGTATGTTTCGTAATGTTGGTGAAATTGTTTTTGTGTCTGTGTGTGCATGTGTGTGTGAGGAGATCAAAGGCTTGGAAGTACATACCAGCTTTGTGAGTGCTGATTCCTGCCCTAAGGGGGGATGACAGCTGAACACTGCTGTCACACACTCATTTAACCCATTCTTTCTCTTATTTCTTCCTGATGCTTCCATCCTCAATTAGTTTTTCTCTCCATGTTTGTCTCCTCATTTCTTTCTTTTGGTCAGATTCTGCCTCTCTTGATTAGTTATTTCCCCATTTCTTCTCTTTTTCCTATATGCCTCACCTGACCCCTCTCTCTTTCTTTCTCTCACCCCCCGAAAAAAAAGAAAAGAAAACATGGCTGAGGAGTGACAGTGTTGTGTAGACCCTCCAGGCCATGACTCGACAGGCTACACGCTTCACAAATTACTGAACACTTTTATCACTCCTCGCCGACAACCCCCCTAAATAGATCATAAAAGAGTGTTCAGTTACATGAATAATGTACAAGTCAGTCAGACCCACAGGAAATTAGGGTCTCTGTCACAAGCACTGTCCAGCAGACAGCAAGTCTGACAACTAAGGGGCTTGTTTATTTTTGACACACGGGTTGCAGTGAGCTGCTATATCAATAATAGCCAATGAATGGATTGGCTGTTATTCGATTTCTGGACTTCTGGAAAAATTATGTCTACTTTTGTTGCCTGCTTATGATGTGTTCTTATTTTTTTTTCCTCAGGCCCCAGAGAAAAGCAAGGGTGCAGATAAACAGAATGGCTCACCAGGGAAAAAAGATCCCAAACCAGGGAAGTCTCACAGCCAGGTAGGTGAACCGAAGCAAGTGTGTTAGAGAGCCATAGTTCAGATTAAGAAGATAATCTATTATTTGTTTATACAAAAATAGGATCACCAATCTTAATACAGGAAATAAAATATTTGTTTCCAACCTGCCATGTGGTGTTTTTTCTTTCCATTTTTACTATGATCATGTGCAGCGTTGGTTGGTTTAGTAAGTGAACTGTATGCAATAAATTTCCATATAGTACTTCACTGACATTCCAGTCCACTCATCATTTCGGAAAAGGGAAAGTGCCAAAATGTATTATGTAGGTATGAGAAAAGCTTGCCCGAGCTGTGACCATGGCCTGGAGGCAGAAATCAGGAAAGGTAAACAGCAGTAATTACTGTAATGCTCTTCTTCTCTCCGCTTCTAGCAGAATCATGTTCGGTACAGCTTTAAATAATGAGCTTTCATTATAGAAACAGCTGTCTGACTGACAAAACAAAGCATACATGAAGTAAACGCAGTGCTTAAAGAAAAGAGCACTAGCTAATTTAGCTTTAGGAGTCAGCTCACCTTCCAGACATTTTGGTAAGCTGCAGATCACTTGTTACTTACTTAAGTTTGCTACCACGTCATCTGGATTAGCCATTACTGGCTAGCAAACAAACTTATAAACTACAGGCTGTCCATCCAGTTCAGATTGCTTTGCCACTTTATTTTAAGCACCCACGTTGTTGATTGCAGCCCTTCAGCCCTATACTTAAGTATCAAGGTTTTTCTGAAATGAAAGGTTTATTTTATTCCATGTTGAACCTGACAGGTGCAGGTAAAACCAAGGTTGAGGTTTTTTTTTTACTGAAGACTTGTGACTCCACTCTGAGTCGCCCCAAGTGACTTCAAGTAAATTCAGACTGTCTGTGCTTCCCAGTGTCTTGTCTGGTGTTTGTCAGAATGCACTGAAAGCTGTATCTACATCAGACTAGTAATGGCCCCCTTGACAAACCGTAACAGCATTCAGCACTCAAGCTGATGAGCGAAAAGTAGAGCCTTCTAGGACACTGAGGTCCAAAATCCCCAGAGCTGTTATTGGTGTCTCTTTGTTGTAGCGAGTATAAAATAGCCAAGTACACGTTTAATAATCTGGTATACTAGACAGAAACCGCCTTGTCATTTAGGCACAAAGAGCGTTCTTTCAGCTCATGGAAAAGGCTGGAGCTCTCTTGTACTGTTTTGCCAGGCGAGGAAATCGCAAAGCATTCTAAAGAGCTGCTGGTGGCTCGGACCCAAAACATCCAATTTACAGGGTCGTTTGCGGTCCGCTCTTAAGAACAAGCTTGTCTGCAAGCCCCAGAGGTCTGGTAGAGTGACTGACTGTCTGGATCTGAAATACATTTGTTCATTTGTACACTTCTTTTAGCTTTTAGGTGTGTGGGCGAACTGTGTTTGATGTTACGCGGAATGGGTGGTGTTGCTAGTTTTTAGCAGGTACACGCAGTAGGGTGAGGTAGATGTTGCTGATGATAATAAAGACTTTGAAACTCCCTCGGGACCTGTGAAATGTAGAGAGGTGCCTAGACGTCCATCAGGCTTTGTGTGTTAAACAAGCCAAAGCTGTTAAATGAACCTGGTCACCAATTACCTGAAATTGCCAGGTAATGTGATTATGAATAGAGAAATTGGCAAACGACAAACAAAACAAGAGTGAAAAGTTCCTCTCCTAGATAGTCTGACCTGTGGAAATCACCCCCTTAGGACAGATTTGACCTCTGCTCAGGTGCATTCAGACCACCTTTAACACCTTAAACGTGCATGTGTGTGTACACCAATCAGCTCCTGCTTCTTAACTAATCTGGCTTCCCATTGTTCCTGGTGTCAGTTCACTTGACCTAACAAAGTAAAGGTAGCGTCTTATTAGCTGTGGAGATGTTTGCCGTGAGGAGGGGTAATTGGTTGTGTGTGTGTGTTTACTTGTTGAACGTTTGGCTCACAGTTGCTTACCTTATTTAGTGCTTGTTAGTATTCGGATTAACCTTTTAGACCTTAACACAACTCTTGAACGCTCTAGTACAGGGGGATTCCAAATAATCATTTGGAAAGGTACATCAAGTGTCATACATACTAAAGTTTGAATAAACACAAGTGACATACTTTTGTAACGTTTTTTGACCAATTTAAAATTGTGTGGCAGTTGGCTGTTTAAAAAAAAAAGTAGAATGAAAGCAGAAACAAATAAATCAAGAAATCAGGCATTTTAAATAAAATCTAAATCTGTAAAAAAAAAGTGTAATTATTGATTTTTATTATTATTATTTTTAAAATGCTGTAAGAACTGGCTAATGAAAGGTATTAAAATGGTACAAAATGTATAAATAAAGAGGATTGGCCAAATTCACTGTTAAACGACTTTCAGGTAAGGATTACACAGTGTAGCCAATTTCCTGTGTGATTTACATAATTATACTTTTAGTATTAAACACTGAAATAGCTGTGAACGAGACTGAAGAGAGTACTCTTAATATAATTGAACTTGACTGACTAAGCTAACAATAGAATTTACATTTATCTGACCTGCTTTTAAAAACACATGAATAAACAAATTGTTTTAAAAGTCTTGCATTTCTGTGTCGTTCTTGCTTTTTAAGTTAACAAAAGACAAAACTCCATCAAACTTACCTGTCTCCCTATTTGACATATAATTAGTGCAAATGTTTAATAACGGATATACACATTTTTAAACTGTACCTCAATATTAAAGCTGGGATATTTTGATTTAAATGAATAAACACTGTTTTTAAGGCTAGTATTAAGATCAAGTATTTAAATAGTCGTTTCCTATAAATGCTGTTTGGGCCAGTCTTACTAAGTATAATGTAAATCTTTAGCAAGTTTTAAAGAGTCTGCAAGGAATAATAGAAACTTCATCCACATCTGAACCTCTACTACACACACACACTTAGACACCCCCCTATTTCCGGTTGGCCACTCCTCTGCCATTAGTCCTCATTAGGATTTGGTGTTTGATGTTGCTTCAGGCCCTGAGGAGAACGGAAACGCAGTGCTCTGTGATTATAGAGCGACAGACGACCTTTTCCTTAACACTCAACACCCTCTGCTTCGTGACCTATCGGACCATGGAGCTAGATTTTTTGTTGCAGAAGAGTTACATGAGGTTCCGCAGGGTAATTGCAAACGTACTGTGGAGCTTGGAGTTCTGCAGGTGCAATATTGAAGCATAACATATAATCTCGCCAGTTTGGACATGTAGTGCAGGGCTAGAGCCCTTGGAACGCATTTGAAAGATCTAAAACAGCAAGCTTAGTTTACAGGGCCTCTCTCTAAGTGGAATCTGTTTAAGGCGGTGGCAGTGACTGAGTTTGTATGGTTCTGGTGAGGGTGATGCAGAGCAGATGACGAATGACGTCTCGGTCTCTGTACAGGTGGGAGGCTCGTAAAATGCATATCATCTGTTGTCTGGTGATTGCAACACGCAGGGATAATTTAAAGCCGCATTCTGAAGTTTTCAAAACTTTTAAAATGACAAAATTGCCATGAAAGACGTTGCATTAAGTCTCTTTTATTAATTATAAATAGTCCCCTGATTTGGGCCATTTTAATGGCTTCATTTTTAATAGCAACCGAGTCCCTGATTTTACATCTAACAACAGATGCTGGTTAGTTTATATAAATTAGATTAGCAGTTTTGATGATGTCAAGCTAACGGATAACTTTACAGCTACCAGATTAGCAATAAAAATTTAGCATTCAGTCATTGCAAACATGTAAGGTTGGCTTTACCTGGATGCCCTGTGGTTTATTCCAAATCCCATGTGTTTCCTGACATTTAAATTGCCCAATTGATAACCATTGCAGTTGACGCAGTGGATGACAGCTCATCATCTGAAGCTCAATCCCAGCAAGACTGAGCTGCTGTTCATCCCTGGAACTACAGCTCCTCAGCAGGATCTTGCCATCTCATTCGAGAACTCTTTGATTGTTCTGTCTAAAGATGCAAGAAACCTTGGGGTGACTCTGGATGACCAGTTATCGTTCTCAGCCCATATTACGAACCTGACTCGGTCATGCAGATACATTCTCTACAATATCAGACGCATCCGACCCTTTCTCTCTCAGGAGGCCTCCCAGGTGGTCGTCCAGTCTCTTGTCATTTCAAGGCTCGACTACTGCAACTCGCTCCTGGCTGGTCTTCCTCTGCAGACCATCAGGCCCCTTCAACTGATCCAGAATGCAGCAGCACGGCTCGTCTTCAATCTTCCCAAGTTCACTCATGTCACACCACTGCTGCGCTCCCTTCACTGGCTTCCTGTAGCTGCTCGCATTCAGTTCAAAGTTCTGATGCCTACAAAACCAAGAATGGACCAGCTCCTCCTGACCTTATGGCAATGGTCAAAAGTTGAACCGCACCTCGAGCCCTTCGCGCTTCAAGTACGGCTCGGCTTGACCCACCATCACTCAAGATTCATGGAAGACACGCAACAAGACGCTTCTCTGTACTGGCACCCAGATGGTGGAACGAACTTCCACTGGCTGTCCGAACAGCGAACTCGCTCACGGTCTTCAAACGCTGACTGAAGACCTATCTCTTTGTGAAGCACTTATAAACACTAATATACTAAAGTACTGGTATAAACTGTAATTGCACTTGATCTTCTAGGAGCACTGGATAAGTACTGCACTTGTACTGTATGTAGTCTTGTATTTATTCTCTTCTCTGTAGGTGTTCCAGTCTTGCTAGGTATTGCATTGTCTTTTTTTTCTAGGTATCAGCACTGGCCCTGTGTTTATGGGAGTGTTTGAGTATAAGAGTAGTTTGGACTTAAACCTGTTTGGACTAGATAGAGATACATACTCTAACCAACACTAAGCACTTTTGTAAGTCGCTCTGGATAAGAGCGTCTGCTAAATGCCGTAAATGTAAATGTAAATGTGGTCTGTCTGTGATTCCTAATGCTATTGCCAGTCAGCACAAGCCTATTAGATGCCCTCTCTTATTCCATGTTTTCCTCAGAAACATGCCCAGTACGCCAGAAAAATGGCTTTTAATTGTCAATTAACAATAATTTTAACCCTTTCAGAATCATAAATCAGCTTGGTCATGATTGTAATGTTTCAGGTCACTGTTAATGATTGCCATTTAGAAACTAAGCACCATCATTTTGGCTTAAAAGTTGTGCTCACAGTTATGACTTCCGAAAGAAAGCCTGCATGAATGGGCATTCAGCGGTGTCAAAGAGGACACACTGACGTGTCTTAGCTATGTGTGTGCGCTGAGGATGGACGATTACATCAAATGCTGGCGTGCTAGTGATTAAGTGTTGTCCCGTGGCATCTGTAATCAGCGTCTGGCGCAGATTAAAAAGCTGGCTGCACTCTCTGCCTATCAGCTGTCTCTGCTCCACAGCTGTCCGTTCCCAAGAAGGAAAAAAAGCTTTATAATGACTGCACCACACCGGGCCTCCATGGCCGATAGCCAGCACCGTGAGAGCATGTGTGTATGCATGTGTGTGCATTTGTCCTTTAATTTGATACCTTTTGATCTGTGACACAAACGTCAGTCTTTATAGGTTTGGGGCGGGGTGGATTATTCTTTTCTCAGAGGAGGGAAAGACAATGATAATGTTTTGTTTTTCCTCTCTCTTCATCCTCAACCATCAGTCAGTTAAAGTTCTGCTTCTCACTGCATGTTTAAGGGCAGAAGTTGGAATAATGTTTTGGTTTAGCAAAACAAGTTAAGACATTAGAACTTCGGCTTCACCGTAATCGATTCTCATGCTTTTTCTCTTTCAATCCCCTGATCTTCTTGTTGGAAAAAACAAGGCTCTGTCCATCACCCTGCAATCAGTGGATTCCAGGCTATGTAGCATGTATGGACAGGCTATTGCTTGTGTAATACACAGCACTTGTGTGTATGTGTGTGCGTGTCTGTGTAGGGATGTAGTGATACACTCATTTTTTAGGTTTGGTTAGTTGTTTTTTTTTAGATTCAGTTTGATTTTTGATATTTTAAAAATATCTTGACTCTACATAACTTTTATATAGGCTTGTGGCAATTGACTATAGTGTCATCAGTTGCGGATTGTTTGTGTATTTTGCGGTTCTCAATGTAGTCGGACGATTTTAATTTGCCACAAACACTCTGAGTGACAGAAAAATAAAACCTGTATTATCATAAATCATGAATATGCCTACAAGTGTCAAGATGTTTGTGATATTTTTGCCATGCAAGACACATGAAGCCCTGAGATGCCCTAAATTATTTTCTAATAATTTTTAGTTTATTTTCTAAATACCTAAAGCTGTAGAATGGTATGCAACACTGATGCTCTCTATTTCCGTCCTGTTATATTTCTGTTAATTATGTGAGTCTTGACCTCTTTCACACACTGGGGCGTTGGGAAACAAGGATGTCGACATTAAAAAACAACCCCTTTATTCCTCCTCTTGGCAAGCAATCCCTTCCCTTTTCTGCCACTGAACGGTTTGGGCTTGTCCTCTCCTGCTTGGAAGCAATAAAAGGATAATTTGTACTCCGCCATATTTATCAGAAGGTGCTGTCATGTCATTAGTGGAGAATTTCGGTGCCCCTTTTTCACTTTAATCCAACACCAGTTCCCTTGCTGAGTCTGACTGGGCCATTAGTTCATAGAACAAATAGGACACCGTGTTTTTAGGCTTCAGTGACTACTTCCTGGCACTGACACGCACACAATTTTCACTGAGAGGTTTTCTCAATGTAAATAGAATGGAATCAGGTTGTTATCCAGAACAGGAAAGATTGGTTGGCGTTTTTCATTTGCTGACCTTTTAGTCACTCGATTGATTTTGTGTATGATAGCTTTATGACTGACAGTTTTCATTGATGAGGAATTCATTCTGAGGTCATGAATTAGCAATTAAAACTAAAATTGGAACGTTAGAAACTGACATGTTTATGTGGTTATTTTAGGTCATGAATTGGCTGGTAAGCTTAAAAACACACTTTTAAAGTATTTCTATGGAGCAAGCAACCCAAAGGTAGAGCCAAAAGAACACACTGCATCACTTACCGGGACATGGACCAAGTGTGCATTACTGCATTGTTTGCTTTTTATCAGAACTGTGGTGAGATGTTACTTTTTTGTTTGTTTGTTTGTTGTCTTGCAGGTTCCAGCAAAAGAGAAAGACAAGGCCGGGCCAGGGCCTTCTGGAAAATCTCCCATTAAACCCAACATCAGTGAGGTCAAGAACAGACTGACAATGGCAGCTAAAGAGGTGCACAAATACACCCATCCATGCTCCACTTCCACAAGTTAACAAATGTTTTCCCTGAAGCTGTTTACTTCCAATGAAACAGTGCTATTCAAAGCTAACTGGTATTAATTTACTGGTTGGTAGTTATCAGACCCTTTAAGATTTAGAGTACCTTTTAATATGTTTGACTTGGTTTTATAGCTCCTTTCTTCTAAAGAACTCCAATTCCAGATAGCGTAACATAGTTGTCTATAGTTAATGGGCATTTACTAAAATGGTCAAACGCAAAGCACCCTTTGTCATTCTGCCTTAGCAGACTTTTCCAGATGCAGATTAGAAACTTAAAGCCTTGCCAATTTAAAATCTGGCCAATAGGAAGCGAGGCATAGTTCTAGTAGTAGTACTATTGAATATCAGTAAATGCAAAAGGTTTACTCATCAAACGTTTTTAATTGTCTGCACAATTGCTTATATGCAGGCATGCAGACAATTATAGTTACTTTCATGTGGTTTGCTAATTAAGAATTTTGTCAGCCAGTCATATTACTCATGTGATGCTCACTCACTGTGGTGTTGCAGAATGCCCTCAGGGGCATTGCAAAGTGTTCTTCATGGCAAAGTAGAGTGAAGTACTTGTTTGCAAGTGACAAACAACGTACTAAAAGATGTAAGGTATGTAAGTAGGGCTGGAGCAAACAGATTCAGTATTCCTGAAAAAGTCCTCAAAAAAAAAGAAACCCTTGAAAACAGTCATATTTGTTTTGAACTGTCCATCTGACAGAACAGGTATGCTTCCATATTTGTTCACTCCGACTGTGCACAAAGCCTAAACTACTGTTGGTGTTGCAAAGCAGCTCCTGCACTATACTTACAGTATACCAACTGGAGGCTGTTCTGCTGTTTAGAAGCAGTAAGAACATGTGACTGCGATTTCATTAAAAAAAAAAAACTGATCTGCAGTTTCTGCTGTCAAATTGCTCTATAAATTAGGGTTTGGACGTGTCGGGGTATAAGGGTCACTATCAAGCTTGTTGTGTCTCAGTGGTATCTCAACTTGTTAGCTTCTGGTTGAGGCAAGGTGACATGGCTGGCTGACATGAATTTATGAAGTATTCTAAATTAAATAAACTAATTTTCCATATTTTAACAATAACGGTTCTGTCTTAAGATCTTTTCTGGTTGGTCTCACTAAACAGAGGAATGTGTACCCGTGTAAGAACTGAGCTAGAGTTTTGCAATATTGGCGAAAAATGATATCTCGATATTTTCTGCAATTTTGTCGGAAACAATAATAAACAATCTTTTTTTCATTATTTAAAATGTGTTTGTAAAAGTCTTATATTTCACTAGTTTGCATTTCTTTAGCATCGTCGGTCAAAGGCTCTTTTTTAGTGAAGTTTGCTGAGTGTGTGTTCTGCCAGACACCTTAGCTGGTTTAGGTCTGTCTTGGACAATGGGCTCCCGTAGCGCTTCATACTCCTCATACTCTGCGGTGGTTTGTTAGGAGATGATGGAACAGATTAGTTGTCGAGCCTTCTTTAACGACTGCTTTCTTACAAAGTCTGCAAGCTGTCTTTTGAGCAACATCAGTCTTTTCAAACCCAAACCAGTTCCACGTGAGTGAGTATGATCCTTACCTAGGAGTTACATCTAAGATGGTAGACTGCGAGGCTGGCGATGTCTGAGTTTCTTCCCCTGGTGAGGTGTGTTCACTCAGTTTCAGCTTTAGGTGTGCTGTTTAGGCAGCTTTAGCCTGTGCTGGCACACAGTATGGGCACTCTCAATGCACATGAATAGAAGCCCATACTAAAGCATAAAGTAGTGAGCGTGTGGAAGTTTTGATTGTTGTTTTTTTCCCCCCCGTCAGTAACGTGCTCGCAGACCACTAAACTGAATAGGTGTATGCAATACTTTTAATTTCCTAGAGGGTATGAAGGTCCTTTAGCTGAGGAGAGGCTGTAAGATTGACCTAAAACAGAATTTGTTCTTTTTTAAGATTTTATGTCTGTGCAGAGACCCTTATCTCTTTATCTCAGTATGTTCCATAGTATTTCTAACACATCTTGTCATGAGCTTGGGGTCTGATTTGAATTTGCTTGGAAAGAGGTTAACTCTCCAGAAGTGTTCGCTAATGTTAATAAAGCTTCTCGTTAGCCTGAGCCGGTCTCATGCTAATGCTGTTCAGATTGCATCATTCCATCGGGCCTGCTCCGGGATTAGCCAGCGTGCGTCGGCCAGCTCACTTCCTCAATCAAGCCACCACACACTGATCAGCGCTGACCCCCACTGACCACATGCAGTATTCACGTGGAGCTGGGCATTGACGCCCCTGGCTGAATGATCTCCATAGAGGATGAAAGTGATGGTGACGCCGACAACTGCGCACTGAGATCCTTGTAATCATGGTAATCATCCTCACCATCACCTTGATCCTCTGGAGCCTAGATGATTTGTTAGGCATTACAGAATCCTGACTCTGAAGTACTGCACTGATTTTATCTACCAGCAGTGTGCTACTCTGGAGAATATCAGAATGAGAGCTGATTATTAGAAAATGTGCTCACTCGACCATTACCTATTTTCTGTGCAAACGTTCTTTACATCATAACAGCAATAAACAATAAAGATGTTTGGGTTGGAAATGCAGCATTAGATCCAGTTGCTGGAAGTGCGTGTAGATATGGATGTTTTAAGTCGTTTACGTCAGCGGTCATAGATAAGGGAAACTGAATTAGGCCTTAGATACAGCAAGAATATGAACTCTGTACAGGCAGTCCCAACACCCTGCAGTTGACCCTATTCATCAGCAGAGTGATGACTTGGCTAAAATTCAGCAAGACCTCAGAGCTCAGCGGAGGTACCGAGGTGTTGAAAATTAAACTTGTATTTTTCTCCTGTTTTTTTCCTGAACAGGGTAAGCCGTTTCCAAAGACGGAACAGAAGTTTGAGAACTACGCCAAAAGCTCTTTTAAGATATCAGATAAACAAGTGAGTATCACTGTCCTGGTCTTGTCTTGTTCTTAAGCTCATTCACAAGCGAAGTAAAACGTATGTATGCCTCTTACAGCTTCGGCATTAACAGTTCATCACTGTCACACAGGGGTCTGTGTTTAAGAAAAGACTGAACTTCTACACTAAAGATGAGTAGGCTCTCAAACGCAAAAGTGCAACAAGTGCATTAGCATCTTGACTTTCTGTAGTCGGTGGGGCCACGCGCTAAAGAGCGTCTGACAGGGCCCGTTCCTCCCTGTGTCCGCTCTCGCCGTCTTTCCATTTCTCCAGAGCGGCTCATTGCCTGTGAAGCCGTGGATGAAATATGCCCAAGGCTGCCCCTCTCACAGCACAGAGAGAAGGGAGGAGGGAGTTGCCAAGGCTAACATCTCTACTTATGATTTAGTGGCCTCTCTCTCTCCTTCTTTCTGTCTCTCCCTCTGTGTCTCTCTCTCTCTCTGTTCTCTGTAAAGTGTTTCTTGCGCTCGCTAATGAAGGCACTGGATGGAGGTATGCTGTTGGTACCAGGCACTTCAGCAGCTTCAAGGCCTCACCGACTTACAGCTAGATCAGAGATAATCAGTATTTGGATGGGCTTTCCCACTTGAGGAAAAAACTGAAGATTGAGAGTTTTTTTTTTTAGTGCAGCCTGCAGTGCCTTGCTAGCAGCTAAGCCTAAACTAAAGCCCCTTAAATGTTTCTTGGCATGCTCATGCTTAGTTTTGCAGTGCTTATTTTGAAGTGATAATGGTAATTATTTTTGTTTATTTATTTATTTATTTATTTATTGCTACATGACAAGCTCTTGCTAATAGTATGACCTGACCAGCGTATCAGTCGCTGAGGTTTCACAGATTAATCATTATCTGTGCAAATGCCTCAGTGATAGCTGCAGTTGTTTGCAGCAGTGTATTCTATGCTGCGTTTTATGGTATACAAAGGTGAGTTCCGCTGTTTTTATTTATATTTCAATCCAAACAGTTATTAAATTAAAGTTATTCATTTAATTTAAAAAATAGTGGCATATTCAAGCAGAATTAAAAATGGAATTCAAAATATGAAATTAAACTTTTAAGACCTTGTAGGCCACTGAATTGTAACATAAAAACATTATACAAAGATCATAGGTATTTCTGTGCATCCTTTCACTGTGACAAGACAATTTCATGCTATGGGTCTAAAAGGACGAATATCTGTCGAAGCCCCTACACAAACGGAAATAAATCAAAAAAAGAAAATAAAAATCTAAGAAGCTGCTGGTGACTCTGACCGAATTAAAATCTGTGAACAAATGTTCTTGCAGTTTTGTTTAAAAACTGAAAGCAAGCCTCTCAAAAAGTATGGAGACTGTAATAAAGGCATATGTGGATTCATTAATACATAAAATTATTGTGTTAATATGTTGAGACTTTGTGTAATTTTCTGTCTGTTTTTTACGTTTTGTTCTGAATTGTACATAATGTATATTTAAACTACAGATTTAATAAATGAATGCTGGTCTCTGAATTTGACACAGTAACATACCTACAGCATATTGAGACAGTTGAGATCTGACCGATTGAACAATTCACATCTGACAACTAAGTAAATCTTGTGAGTCTGTAAATCACTGTTTATTTAAGCTGTCTTTTTAGTTTTCAATAATTACAATGCTAAGGATTTGTTGATAAAATGTTAATATTGTTTAGTGTTTAGACCCATGCATAACTTCTCTTAAAAAAATGCCTCTGTTTCAGTTTGCTGTCAGTGTTTTCTAAGAGTTGTCTTATGTTCACAAAAAAAAAAAAAAAAATAATAATAATAATTTTGCCCCTTATAGCGGTACACAGCTGACAGCGGCATGATGCTGCACGACTGTTCTCATGGTGACGGCATTAGTGGTGAAACTGGAGGATTATCAGAGGAGAGCTTTATCAGTGTGGATTGTTTATTTAAAGTGGAGGAAGGCATGAGGAGGCGGAATACTCTTTCTTTTTTGTTGTTTATTGCTGGGTTTGTCTGCAATTCAGCAATGAGAATTTTGGACTCCCAAAAAAATCTACCTCCAGTTTATTCCACTGCTGCAGTTGATGGCTAGAGTTTGGAAAATTGACCTCTTCATAGAGCGCTTCGATCACCGTTGCAGTCCACTGAATGTTATGGCTTCGTTGACGACAGTAGAATATCCCGTTTGCCAGCGCCTGTCTACAGCAAACATATAGTATGCATTTGTATGCATATATACATACGTACATTGACTCAGGATGTATCTGATGGTGTATATTTGTGTGTGCGTGTGTGCATTCGCATGCATCTGCATCTGTGTGTGTCCGCACGTGTTCAAGGAGGGGCACACACTGAGTCAGCTCCATCTATAATGAGGTTCGTGTGATAATGCACTGTGGTCTTAGTGTAACAGAGCATCCATTAGTGCAGCAGGACCATGTCATTCCAAACTTGGAGCAGAGCAGGTGTACTCTCTGATGGAGACCGGGTGGAGCGATTTTGTGTGTGTGTGTGTGTAACCAGCTCTGGAAGCACTTTGGTCTAGGCAGCAGGCAGAGATATGAGACATGTCTGTCAGAGAGAGGCACTAGTCATACGTTCTGGTATGTACAAGTCTCGCTCGCCCGCCCTCCTCTCTCTTTCGGCCCCTATTATCCCCTGGGAATGCATGGATCTGGATCTTTTTAGTCCAAACTGAATCATGCTGGTCTAATTATTAAGCAACTTAATGAGTCGCCACATAAGAGAAACCCTTTTCCAGACTAACTCTTCGTTTTCTCTTTCTCTCTCTGCCCTTTCTCCCTCCATTTCTCTCCTTGCAGGTGATCAAAGACCTGTGGAACTTTGTGCAAACACTGAAAAAGTAATGGCAGCATTTGCAGCTCTACCCCCCGCCTCCCCCCTCCCCTTTTGCGTCCCTTCTTGTACCAGAAGACTAAGGATATCCAGTGACTGTCTTCAGCTGTGAATTCTGGCCTCTTCCACTCGAATGGAATCCGTCCACTCCGCTCCGTGTGTAATGAGGCGGTTTAGAGTAGAAAAACACAGAGTAGTGACAGGGAGATCATGACCATCATTTAACCTGCTCTACAGCTGAAGAACTGCACAGAGGTGGCTAATATGGTGAGACAGCTATACAATAGTAAGGTTAATTTTTTTTATTTTTTTTTTTCAGTTAAAATGTTTTACTGGAAATGTATTTTTTAGGTAGTTGTAGTACAACCAACGAATTCAGATTGACCAGTCCTGTTTCGTTTTATATAAGGAGGAGTGTTTCTATATTAATTCTCCACTGTTTCTTAGCAGGTTACATATTTTGCACCACAGTATCTGCTTCTGACTCGCTTGTGTTGATTTTTTTTTTTCTATTTTCTTGTCCTCAAAAGGTTCTGGTCATTTTTCTGTAAATAGCGCTATTCATTTTAATGTGCAAACACGGCAGCTGAAATATTACTGAAGATTCTGTCTGGTCCTCAGCATTCCGTCTGGCTCGAAATGTTCCGTCTGACCGAGGATTCCGTCTGGCTCACAGTAGGCCTTGTAGCTATGAGGATGCCGTCTGGTTGCAGCTCCATAGCTCTCTGTCTTTTAATGCTGCAGTTTGGAAATGATGGCCTCTCTCCTTGCGTATGCAATGGGGTCATATAAATAAATAATTCAAGAATTCCATGGTCCTATGGCCAGAAAATGACAGTGAAAGATGGTCATTGGCTTAATTTGTCCCTAGAATGCTTTGGCTTTGCAGCGTTTTAGCTAAGACGTGTTGTTTATTTTTTTTCTTTCTTTCTTTCTTTTTGGTCATAATTTCTAGTATTTCAGTTAATTATAGATTTTTGGAAACTGTGTTATAATTGAAATGTTTAATGCCAATATACTGTAAAACCCTTAATCCTTTACAGATCTTAATTGTGTTTGTTTTATGTTGTAGTACTTACTCATGTAAGTGATGCTTCAAAAGGGATTTTAGACATGACTGCGCTTTTGTTTTGTGTTTTTTTTAAGGGGGGGGTGGTTAAATAACTATTCCAGAAAGTAAAAAAAAAAAAAAAGACTTACACACGTCATTTTTGAGTCTGTTGAATCGGAGCTAGTGTTTCAAATTATAGAGCTCTGTAGTAGTGTAGACAATTTTTATTACATTACCTGATGATTTCGTATTGCTTTCATGATTGTGCACATGCACAGATACATCTAAACACCTGGACAAAATTCAGTCCAGGTGCAAGTTGCTTAAGAGATAGCCTGAACAAGTTCCAGGTAGGACTGACTGCTGAATCTGATCTGTCCAAATGAATACCAGGGCTTTGAAACTGTTTTCAGAGTCGGAGCTGTTCCGCATGGTCGATGTTTGAGTTTGTGGAGTGATAGATGGTTAATTTCTGTGGAAATACTGTTTTTGCTGTTTAACATATCCATGCCTGGTGCACACACACACATATATATATATATATATATATATATATATATATATGTCCCTGCAATGAAAGGAATAAAATGAAACTGATCCAGAATCTGTGCCATGCCCTGTCTTCACCATGTGGGCCTTGCACAAAGCAGGGGTTTATTGAGCAGGCACAGTTACTGCACCACAGCACTCTTTCTCTGCGCTGGCACCTAGTTTGTGCCACGTGCGTCGCGAACAACAGACACCCTCTTTCAGAATGACGATGATTGATCCAGATTGGGATGAAGATTACTTCCTTAATGTGCTAAAAAATCTTTTTACTTATACCTGCCCAAATATACATTTCATTACTCAGATGAAGCCATGAAAGTGCTGTGTATACCATGCTATAATACAGCCTGTCTTGAGTTATGTTATGGCTGGCATATATTTTTATTGCCTAATTTCTCATGTGCATTTGCAGAGACGCATAAACAAAGGTGAAAAGAGCAACTCTTGTTCATCCGTCGAAGGTCTTAGGAAAAACGGCCTGCCTAAAATTCTGTTCAACCATATGTGAACATGCTTCTGTCTTAATAGAGAATTCCACCAACATTTCTGGGTATATTGTGTATAATTCAGTAGTTCAAATGCAAACAGTGTGAGTTGTATAGAAGCTTGCCCTTGACTTGAAACTTGAACTTTTAAATTTGAAGCCAGCAACATGTTTCAAAAAAGTTGGCATTTCAGCGTTTGGAAACTGAGGAGTCCACTTGTTTGGTTAATATAAGCAAGACCTTCCCTGACACATTGTCTGAATGGTAGCATATGTTGCTCCAAATCAGTGCACTCTTACCATCATGAATGCTGACTTTATACTGGGTGCTGGTAAAAGCTGGATAGTCACTTACCTTCTTAGCCTGAGGGGCGTGGCGTCCATAATTTTGATTTGTCGGAACACAGGGCGCTTTTCCATTTCACCACAGTCCGTCTTAAACGAGTTCAGGCCCAAAGAATTTGCCGATGTGTTTGGATCCTGGTTGTATTTGGTTTCTTCTATGTGTAATAGAACTTTAACTTGCATGTGTAGCTACAGCAACAAATAGCCAGACAATGGTTTTTGTAGGTATTTTTCAGTGATTTCCACTACATTAAAAATTTACTACAAGGTCACCCAATACTGGTTTTAAGCCTTGTCCCTGAATCCCTTTCATATTATGATGTTCTGAACATGAAGTCCCCAAGTACTTTGCTGTTTTATGCTGAGAAATGTTTTCCATGCCATCTTTCAGAGTGGTGAGCCAGAGTTTGAAACATTTTGCTGGTATTCAATTAAAAAAAAATAAAAAAGACAAACAAAGTAAAGGATTTCAGTATGTACACATCATTGCATATTTTTAAATGTACATTTGTTTAGCGTCCTGTTTGTGGAAAACAGCGCAGTAGATATTTTATTTTCATGCCTTCTGTGCTTTAATGTGTAAAGTAGTTAAATAGTCCCAAATTTGACAAAACAAGTCAAAACCTAATTTTAATACTACCCGAAAAACAATGTCCCAGGCATCAGGCAATGTATTTGTAAGCAATTTGGGTAATAACTTTCTTTAAGGTAATTTGGGAACATTGAACATATCAGACATTTGGTTCCTATCACTAGCACTGTGAACAGCTTCTATAAAATAGGGCATTTCACATCAAACCACTCTGAATGACTTTGTTTACATCTGTAATTATTTATGAATTAATCAGTCAATTATATTTTTGTAACATAATCCTCAGTCAGAGCGCTATAATTGATCTTTTTGAAGTATTTGCTGATTGTTGGGGCTCTTTAGTCTGAAATATGACTTCTTTTGGCCTAGCTAATTGAGTTGCAGCACCTCATTGTGTGGTCACCACATGGTGGCAGTAATAGCTTGTAAAGGTGGTGGGATATGATTTATGTCTCCCAAAGTAGCTTAAGGACAATTAATCACCCTTTTTACCTGGATATGCTTCTGTCTCTCTCTAATATGCCTAATGTCCTGTTAACAGGGCCTACACACCCATTTCCTGTATCTCAAAGTGCAGGAAGTGAGCTCAGCAGACGGGGCTGAGGACATGACTCTGTAGGAGGCTGCAAGGTGTGTGGAATTTCCCCTCTTTCCTGGGACAGAGGGACTGTATAATAGAGTGCCAGGAAACATCAAAGTTGGTTTAAGTCTGACTCACCTGAAGCTGCAGGTTAGCACTTTATAATACTTTCTGAAGTCATACTATCTAATACATGTGTCTAGTGACTGGTGGCAAGATTACTTCAGGATGTTTTTTGGAGCTCCTTATTTGAGATTACTTAATAACTTATTTTACTCATGCATTTGCCAGAAGCTCTAATTCAAAGTGTCTTAAGTTTAAGTCATGTCTGTTAGGTAGGCACATTTAGCATTAGGAGTCTTGCTGAAGGACTCTCATTGGTATAGTGTGGTGTGCATGTCAGGGCAAGGAATGAAATCCTGGCCTTCTGTCTGGCAGGCTGTGGTATTGCCCACTACACTTTACCAGCCACACCATAGGTTAAGGAAAGTGTTTGATGCAGTTTATGTCTTTATAGCATTATAGGTCCAGTGCAAAACTAAGCTAAACAAACTTTGGAACGTAGCTTGGCTTATTGACTGAGTATTTTGTGAATTAGATTTTTGCTGAGCTATCACAATAAAGTCAGCAAAGGATTGAAATTCAGTTGACTTCCGGCACTGCCCCATACCCCTGCTAGTATGACAGAATCATAAGATGGACATTGAGTACCTGGTCTCTAACCTGCTCCCTGTGTGTGGACAGGTAAGGGGTGAAATGCGCGCTATGTGTAGCAGTGAGAGAGACAAGTTCAAAAGCTGGACACGGAAATAACTGGAAAGCCCAAAAGGCCTTGAGCGCATTAGATACTGTTTAGTTTCTCAGATGCTTCCTTTTTGAATATGTTATGACCCAGTATGTAGTATCATTACCCTATTATTCCCAAAATCAACACATCTCAGCAGTGTCTCGAGCACCGGCTGCTACTGATAGGCTGCTGGTAGTGTACAGAATCTGGACTGAATTTATGTCTGATGAGATACGTTTGATAATAGTCTGACGTTTATCAAACGTCCGACAATAGATATAGAGAGCTGTGCAAAAGTCACATTTATATCTTTTCCTGCCGAAGCAGTTATTTATTTTTCAGTTTAAGGCAGAAGCAGAAAACATGTGTTTAACAGAAAATTACACACAAGCCCTAACTTTTAAGAAGAGTCATGTAGTGATATTACCCCATACCTGCAAAGTTCAGGTATTTATTTATTTTTTTTTTTGCATTTTCTCCTTCTCCTTCTTTCAATCCTAAACACATTCAATGATATTGAGATCTGGAGTGGTCAGTCCATTGTTCTGAGAACACCAGCAGCTTCTTTGTTTGGTTTTTAAATGTTCGTTTTGCCCATTTCTTTTTCTCACCAGTGGCTTCATGACTGCTTCATAGTGTTGACTGTCTTCTCTCAGTGAAAAGATAGATTTTTCTAAACAGCTCGGTTTTCTTCAGCCTCAAAGGTGCAAGTTTATAGTGACAGTGTAGATGGCCTACAAGGACTTGTCTTGTTAGAAATTTGAATTATTATGTCCTTCCCCCCTTCTTTCTAGAATTGGACAGTCTAAATATAATCTCCTTGAAAAATGAAGATTTTTTTTTTACTAAATGACTGTTTTGATTGGAAATTAAAGTAAGAGACTATTGCACTACAAAGCTGTTAGACTGATAGACTTGAATCGTGCTTGAACAGTTTCTACAGCATGACATATATGATTTTCAAGGAGACTCCTTCTCAAATGATACTCAATATCCATTAGCAAGTATGATATATGCAAAACAAGATAGTTGCCTAGCTACATTCAGGTGAAGTCTGAAGGAAATTAATGTGAATTACTCTGGAACATTTTTTAAAAGTTGTGCTTCAGTGAAAGAGGTTGAGAATTGATGAATCGGTGCCATGATTTGTAAGGTTTCCAAATCTTTTGATTCAGCGCTTGACCCAACTTTGCCTCTGTGCCGCTTCCAGTGCAATATGTACAGAATAATTAGTCCATCCGTCTCATTCCTCTCAGTCTTTCTTTTTCTTTCTGCTGGCGGGGAAAGGATTATGCAATCCACTCCTCCTGAGCCCCATGCTACCTGAGAGAGTTCATACCAGCACAGGCGCAGCAGAGGACTGTGGGAATGCTAGTTCTGGCTGAACAGCTGCACAACATTAACACAACGTTGTAGCGATGGACCCTCTGAAGGTCCCGTTTGTTGCTTCTGGAGTAGGCCGCGCAGCATATGAAGCATAGGTAGGATATGCTTTCAGACTTTTCTTCACAGTCTGGGCAGCCGGCCCCAAAAGCGCTGAAGCAAATCTTTCATGTCTGTGTGCATCCCACCCTACCACGACCTATCAAGAGCTAGAAGTGGATTTGATTTCAGTCTTAGCCGGCCTATTGTTAGGGTTTGATGGTTTTACTGGAATCTGAGTGAGATAAGAGAAGATGCATGAATGAAATACATTTGCAATTGTTCTACGTCATCCCAAAGGAAAATAGTGTTTTTGCAAACACAAGGCTAAAATTCTATTAGATAATTTGATGCCCTCAACATGCTTCAAAAAGTTGGAACAGGAGCATGTTTATCACTGTGTTACCTCACCTTTCCCTGCAATAGCACTTAATTATCGTTTGTGGACTGTGGACAAAAAACGTATCCAGTTTTAAATGTTTTTTTTGCCGTTCTTCAGTCATGCAGGTTTTAGCCCTGCAACCATAATGGGTCTTGTTTTCAGACTAGTTTGGACTATTTTGAGCTATAAAATGCACATGTTCAATGGGAGACAGTTCTGGACTGCGGACAGGCCAGTCCAGCACTCCCACTGTCTGATTATGCAGCCATGCTGTTGCCACGCATGAAGCATGTTTCTTGGTGCTGTCATGCTGAAGTAACCATGGGTTTCCCTGAAAAAGACACAGTTTAAAAGGCAAAACATGCTATTCCAGAATATGTTTAGTGTTAATAATGCTAATGACCCTCCTATCAAGAAATAGCCTGGCTTTTTTTTCACTTTACAGTGGTATTAATCTGAATGGTCCTTGGATGGAAGTCATTACTGGACTTTGCTGCTTCCACTGTACATAGCACAACTAATTTGCATTTGTAGGTGAAGCAGTTCTTCCCATTTTTCCTGAAACCATGTTCTACAGATGCATATCAGTTTTTAATGCAGTGCTGTCTGAAGGGGTCGCTGGTCAGGGGTGATTGGTTATGGTTTTTGGCCTTGCCCTTGATGCATGGAGGTTACTTCTGATTTCCTTAATCATTTTTCTGATTTCCTGAATCTTCATTTTGCATTGTAAAAGATTAAATATCTAAACGTCTTTCCATTCCTTGGCTGAGGAACGTTATTTTTAAACTGCTGGAGTTTGGATGATACTTTTTTGGCAAAGTGGCAAGCCCTTGACTCATCCTTGTGCATTAAACACTTTTTATTAGGCTTTTCCTGGATGCTTCTTTTATATCCAAGCATAATTACATCCTGTGCTTAAGGTGTTTTTTAGTCTTAAATTACCCTTACCCTTACCCTTTCCCAACTTTTTTGTAATGTAATTTGTAATTTCAGAGTAATTGAATATTTATAAAAAAAAGCAATCAAGTTGATATATATATATATATATATATATATATATATATATATATATATATATATATATATATATATATATATATATATATATTGCATTTCCACTGATTTTGTTCAGACGCAGTTCAAAGTAATTTTATGAGTGTATTGAACCCTCATATCCACTCATTCATTCATGGGTTAGGGTTAGGTTCGGTTAGGTTGGGTTAGGGTTTAGGGTTAAGGTTCTCTGACTCTAGGAAGACACCGTTTTGTAAGGCCAGCACAAGCCCCACAGCAACTCCTCCCAAATACATTGACTATTGAAAGGTTAATTTGAGAGATGGAAGGTCACAGTACTAAAATATTGTGTGCCCACATAAGAAAGAAAAGAATTTGACTGAAATGTTCTTCTATGGCAACCCTTTTGACCTCTTTAAGGTCTGTATCTTCAAACTCAGTGCTGTATGTTTAGCTGTTAGCAGTCACGTACATCAAAAATGACACATTAACACATCACCTAGATACATTGCAATAAAAAGAAAAAGGTAAGGAAACATTTCAAGCATTTGTAAAGAGCTTTCAGAATGAAAATGGAACAATACTGCAGCCTGAGGGGGAAAGAAGTGATCATGCTGGTATGTTTATATTAGTTGGAGAGGAAGCCATCATTGTCATTGTCAAGGATTTCTTCTTTTTTTCACGGCTCAGTTCTTTGACAGTCTAACCTGTTCTAATCTGTTAGAAAGACACACATAGGACTTTCAGTCACACGGCTCAAGATTTCAGTCGCATTATTAAGCCAACCGGGCCTAAGGAGGGAGTGGGGGAAAAAAGCATGATTTTAAAAGATATATTTTGAAAGATCCCCTGTCATCATGTGCTAAACATCAGTGTAGGACAGCTGTAGTGCGGTGATTGCAGGTTGCGACGCTCAGTGTCCTCTCTCACACTGCTGAAACAGATAAGCACTGAGCGCTGGTATGGCACTGCTGCCTCTATTAATATGAGAGAAGGTGTGCTTCCCTCGACATGCGCCAACATGCGAGCACATTACCTCCGCGACTGGCTATGGCAAAGATGTGAGTTGCATTCCACGACCCACAAAACTCCCTGGGCTCGCACATCAACGCCCATCCCAGCATGAGAGTCCTGCTCTAAGAATTCTGGAACAGAACAGATCAAAAAGAACAAGTTGCTGGATGCAAATGAAACCTTCTGGTCCTAATCCTCATTGTCATATAAAAAGCAGATGATTGCTTAAAGGGAAATTCTACAGATTGTTCTAAAAAAAAAAGTCTGCATTATTAAATGTTTTAAATGTCAACAAGGTCATTCTGAGTTGTTTGATGTGAAAAGCTTTCTTCATTACAACGCTGCAAACTTTCTCATTTCTTTACAGTGGCAGTGATTGGCGTCCAATGTATACACAGCAAATATAGCCATTAGGAGTGTGTGTTTGAGGGACTTTCAACTGTATGTGAACGGAGAACCTGGTGTTGTATTAGTGAATTTATTTTGAGGTGTTATATGTAATGTTTATGAGGATTTAACTACCTCTAGCATTAAAGGTGCAGTTTGTCATATTTTTTGATTGAATAATTCCAAAATTATCAACAGAATGTGGACCAGTGTCAGTTATGACTGTATGTCAAAGATGTCTAGACTACTGTGTAAAGTCTAAAAGTCTAAGCTTATTGTTTGATACCCTTTATAAAAAAAGGCTTAACTATTTTATTTTAAAAGAAGCAGATCATATCTTGTGTGCCAGTTTGAAGAGCAAAGTTTAGTTCCATTTTACTCAGGAATTTATTCCTGAATTCCTTTACCAGCAATCTTGTTTCAGCCTAATAAAGTACTGAGTAGTCAAACAATGTACAAGGAAAAGCTTAGAAAGCGTTAAATAAACATAACGACATATGTAAAACCATTCATTATGGTATTAATACTATTTGACTATTTAATAAATAAAATGTTTTGCTGAGCAAACAAAAGCTTCCCTTCTGAAAAAATAGCTTTTATTACATAATAATATAATAATGTCCCTAAATACTTAATACCTTTGAGCAGTTCTGTATGTATTGCATTGTGTAGATACCTACTATAGTTAGCATACTAACCAGCAGGCCTTGGCCCATACTGTGACTCGCAATACCAATTGGTCCTTGATGAGGCGACAGTAAGTCACTGTAGTGTCAAGCCAAAACAGTCCAACATAAGAGGATAAAGAAGTAGCGCTGCCCCAACGCTGTAAATTTTCCTTGGTTCAGTTCAAATTACAGTGTTTGATATAGTATGTAAGCACTGTTATAGTTTCATAATTCACAGATCACTCTTTGCTCTCCTGGTTAAGGAAACTATTATGTTCATTTTGATGTTTTTGTGATTAATTATCCTGCTTAGCCTACAGCATCTTAGAATCGCCCACTCATGTTGTCCTTATACGGTGCAATTCAGGTCAATGAATCATAATGGTGGCCATTATCATATATCTGTCTTAAACATTAACAAAAGCAGCCAGAATCATTTATATTAAAACCCCTTTTCTTTTGGTCTTTTGGTACATCAATCCACTTAAGTGTTCTTAATGGACAAGAGGGAAAAAAAAGAAAATGCATAAAAAAGTGTGGGGTATGGCTATTTTAATCCATTTACACAAATCTCCGTGAATTTATTAAGTCTTTTGGTTGGTATATTTTTTATTCGTGGTACTTCATTTGCATAGCCTGTTAGACAGTGGAGGTTCAGATCAGTTTTGCTTGTTCTTCGCTATTTGATCTTGTTTGTATGTTTAGAGGCTCTTCTATGAAGCTGTTATTACAACTCCCATCAGAATGTCACTACAGCAACCATTGACTGGCAAAGTGGCTACATTATCATGCTAATAATCTGACTGGGCTAGTGATGGTCTTCATGAACACAGGAGAGGCGGGCGATCGTCCTCTGTAATGAGCGGTAATAGGGGTAGGAAAACAAGGGAAAAGAGCACTCATTTACCGTCTAAAGACCTCCTTTTGTTCCCCCATTCCTCTCCCTCCTCGCTGAAGCTCTCCCTGCCTTGTGGCCTCAGCGTTTGGGGTCACGTTTCATACACAGACCTTTAGCTAATGTACCTCTTATGAAACGGAGAAGCTAAAAAGCACAATTTGTCACTTCTAAACATCTCCTGAGAGGAGAAAGAGGGAATTTTCAAGAAGATTGTAACCCCTGAGGTTTACTGCAGTACTGCACTTCAAACACATTCTCTGGCCAGGGTTGCGTGGGGCACCTGTAGCCCTGCGAGAATGAATGGGCGTGGATTTTTACTTTTTTTTTTTTTTTTTGCTCTGCACTCAAAAGTGTGTTCTGGAGCTTCTTATCAAGATGAATTGAATCCATTTGCGGCTAAATGGGGTGTGACAAGCCACATGATTTACAGAGGTTTTGTGCCAATGCGATCGCCTCTGTCTATCGTCTGGCCTCGGCCGGGCTGAATCAAACAACAGATGTATGTTTGTGCTGTTGAGTGTCCAAACTTGTAACAATCTATAAGAAGCACAGTAAGGCGGTTCAGGCAGTACTGTCAAATTAGCA
This sequence comes from Megaleporinus macrocephalus, assembly GCA_021613375.1. Taxonomy (NCBI): domain Eukaryota; kingdom Metazoa; phylum Chordata; class Actinopteri; order Characiformes; family Anostomidae; genus Megaleporinus; species Megaleporinus macrocephalus. The sequence continues at coordinate 18,861,895 of CM038713.1, forward strand.
CATTGTGGCTTGGATCGAAACCTCAGTTCGGATCAGTCACGTTAACTGTACCTTGTATTGTATTTGTGGATTTTGACCATAATCCCAAACTTTGATTTGACTTTAACACATATTTGGTTAAGGTACTGTCAGAACTGTTCCTCACTGAAACATCTTGCCCTCAGTAACTCCAGAAGACAATAATCTGGCCTAGTAGTAACATTGGGCCGGAGGTCATTGAGGACACAGATCAGAAAAGAAGTGTTTTTGAGATCTTTCTTATAAAAGCAGGGTATTAGTGAAGTTGTTACATACGTTAAAGGTGTGGATCTTGTTTTTTTTGCAGATTAGATGAAATCCTAACTCCAAGAAGTTATAGGCAAGAAACTTAATGAGACCAAAACAACAGCATTGCTTGAGTTTTTGCAAGTTTTTGAAGAGGATTGTTCTTCAAAGTATGAGGCATGGGACCCTTTTGGGTTGATGAAGAGGTGGTGCCAATGCCCCTTCCTTTGATATTTGAATTTTACAGCTGGTATGGGCACTTCTTGTCTTTCTCTTTCAAATAACATCTGCAGCCAGAAGCCAGACAGGTAGTTAAGGTGGATTGGTCATGGCTAAATCTCTCTTTCTCTCTCTCTCTCTCTCTCTCGCTCTCACTCGCTAGCTCGCTCTCTCTCTCTCTCTTGTGCTCCCTCTTTCCAGAAGGCCCAGAGGCTAGTATTTCACTGATTACAGAGTGGCCATGTGAATGGCAGTTTGTGTATTGTCAGAACAAAGGAAGCGCAGGCTCTAAGGAGGTGTTAGACAGGGGAATGGATTGGACCGACCCATTAGGTGTTAGAGAGGGGGAATGGATTAGCCCATTGGGTTGGATTTGGCCAACAAGTTGGAACTAGCTGAAGGGGCACATTTAACACCACGACCACACTCCACCTGCGAGCAAGGCTGCTTACCTGTGTGTGTGAGAGAGAGAGAGAGAGAGAGAGAGAGAAGGAGAAAGAGAGCATATCAAATTCAACTGGCGAACCAGGACCCATTCAATACTGACTAGGGTCATTTTTGTAGGAACAAAGCTTGTCTGTTAAACTACAGTATATGACTTGAACTGAACCGTGATAGGCTCTGATGTCTTGGCAGCGCTGTGTTTACTGTTATTTGAGAATTCGGTTTTGTACGTCAGGACATTTTTTTTTTTAAATGCTTAGTTTTAGTTTTCAAACTGGTGTTTTTTTATATAGATGTAGTAAATAAGGTGAAGTCCAGGGCAGAGGAACTCTTTGACTCTGTAAACGTAATACATGGCATTACCGACACAGATGTGTTCACACCAGGCCCGTTGTCAGGGGGTTATCAAGTTAGGCAATACCACACCAACCAAATAATCACAAAAAGCTGAAAGGCCATATTACTTTGCCCCACTCATGATTTAGTTCTTGTGCTGGGTCTGCTTCACACATCTCACTTAAGAGCCACAATTAGGTAATTAAGGCAACAAAATCAATTGGGGGGGTCAGTTAAGTACACCAGCGTACTTTCGTAAGACATCAACAGGAGTCTTACATCATTCATGTTAACCCCCTTCTGACCAGATCCACCCACTTCTGAATTGTAACGCAGACCTCATCTTTCAGCAGCAGGGCTGACGAGACAAATGAGCACGCGTGATTAGTCGTTGCTGCCCGGGTTCTCCCGGCCCTGGTCCGTCAGTCTGTCCAGAATGTGCCAGAAAAGCTGGGCCGGGGAACGCAACCTTTCTCGAACCAATTACTCGCCCTCGATTTCAAGCTTTTCCTCTATTGTGACAGGCTCAGACAGCCAGGCTCTTTAAAATCTATTAACCTCCATAGCAAAACGCTCTCCCCAAACGACTGCGGAATAATTAAGGAACGAGAGGTGCAGTGAGGCGTGCAAATTGATGCAGCCCCGAAAATAAAAACATATGTTAGCGGTGAGCGGCGAGGGAGCCGTAGCGAGTGTTTATGATGTTGGATGGCGTTCGGAGAGCGGGAGGGGAAATATCATCATTAGCGGCATGCTGCGCTCCTCGCTCATACGGGCCTGCTAATGCATTCTATACGGACGCCAGTATTTGCACTGGACTGACAGGACAATTATCAAAGTTCAGCTGCCAAAGCAGTCTCAGAACAGCACCCCCCCACCAACACACACACACACACACTCGTACTGGCACACTGGGATCACAGACAACCACATTTTCACTCACATTTGCACCCCCTCACACACTCACTTCCACCTACTTCCATGCAAACACTTCAGACCCACCAGCACCCACTTACTCCTTCACACACACTTAAACCCCACACACACTATCCTTCCCACACACACACCTCGGCAACATCATCCACACTTCAATGCAGCATTAAATGGTTCCATGCAGTTCACATGTGACAAGGGACAAATTAAGGCCAAGCTGTTAAAAAATAAAGGGTCCTTCATGGATTTTAGTTAGAATGTGGGTCAACGACATGGCACGCATTTTTTGTGTCTATTATGTACCCTATAATAAATATTTATTATATCATTTAATAAATATAATCACATATCAGCGTATATGAATGCATTTTTACAGTATAAATAAAATTCATTTCAGGAGTTTAGCCCAAATATGTCAGGGACTGTGATCGCCCAGCCATATGTGCAGATTAGGTTATGTACTATTGAACTATTTTAAAGGGTAATTTTGTCAACTAAAACTTTAAATAAAATATTGTGACATTATTGTAAACTTTTGAAATCATAAATCATAATCATAACTTTTGCAAAATATAATTTAAAACTTATTTTAAACTTATTGAAAAATCATTTCTCTAAGTTGTATGTTCTCATAGGTCATGTGGCTCAACTGACAATAAGCAACTTAAAGTTGGTTAAGTACGTGCAGTTCACTATGTAAGGGCTGTAACACATGAAAACTGTGAAAGAAAGTATGATGTGTGTGTGTGTATATATATATATATATATATATATATATATATATATATATATATATATATATATATATATATATATATATATATATATATATATATGGTTGTCCAAGCACCAAGACTAATGTATGCACATTTTCAGTAGTATTAAATAACTTTAAACTTGTTACATTAATATGTGGTTAAATGAATTCATAGATTATTTTTTTTGCTTTTAGTTTCATTTCAACTTTTGTAAATGATTGTCATTCTTAAAGGCTAATTTGCCACTGACCTTTGTTCTAGGAAAATACTAATTTCCATTGGTACACATATTTTCATTTGTGTAGGACATTGTCACAAAAACCAGAAAACAAAAACAGAAAAACAAAAAAAACAAGACTAAATAAAATAGAGCAAATTGAGCTCTCAAGATTGTGCCAAACTGGTATTGCCACACCCACCAGTTTGTTGAATTGGTGCGCTCTGTCCCATACAGAACCGAAAGTGGCTCTTCTATGGCATCACTTTAAAGAATCCTTATTAACACCTTTATGATCTTCATTTATTTGAGTTTGAGAGTAGACGCACACCCTTAAAAGCAACATGAAAAAAGCAGCATGGCAGTCATCAGCGACTTCCCTCTTGCTCACCTTCTCTGTCACGCTTTGGTGGGCCAGGTTGACCCTGGGTTGACCCAGGCCAGTGCGACTGAAGGTCTTGCACCTACGTGGACGCTTGCATCCAACACTGCTCATGCCACCGTCAGCAGAGTAATTGTAGCTCACCCTAGGAGTTTGAGGAGTCCAGCCGCCCAGCCCCAGCGGAGTGGGTGTGATGAAAGCGAGAGAAGATGAGAGAAAGAGGAAGTGTCTCCAAAAGACTTCTGAATGTGGACGATCCAACCAGGCCTCTGCCTCACCTTCCGTTTCAATAAGATGCAGATGCCACCCCCTGCCCCCCACCCCCTTCCTCCTCACACTCGATATGTTCGTGTCAGAGATGAAAGAGGAAATAGGTGGGGAAGCAGTGCCTTTGGTGGAGGGAGGCCTGACACTAACGTAGTATATTGGGCTTTACTTATAGAACTGTGAAGGTCTTTTGTCAGGTTTAAAAGGTCTTATAAGCCTTTGAACAACTGTGTGTGACCGCCCCTCAAAGATTTCTTTCTTTTTCCTTTTTTTTTTTTTACCTCCTTCATTCAGCTTCAGGAGTGGCAATCTCACAGCATTCCTGATGGTCACCACACCGATTCGCTGAAGAAAAGAAGAAATTCAAATGTTCCTTGACATTTATACCTCATGAGCTTGTTCAGTGTTTTGAAGTTCTGGCTTCTCAAATTCGATCTTGGTCTTTCTATGATGTAGCTTGACTTTCATATAAACTATTTCGAGACAGAATTCACATGAAATTAAGGAGAAACAAAAGGTGCACAACTATCCTGGCAAACATCTTTGGAATCTAGCACTTCTAATCACTTCCTAAAGCTACTACTGTTTATGCAAATGAAATCAGCCAATTCACAGCACAAAAAAGGAACGTTTTTCTTGAGATGTTTGCCGTTCGTTTATTTCTTAATCATAGTTTTACTTGAGCCTCGATTGCCTTCAGTAGTCCATTGATAAGAACTTTGAATAAAATGTGTTGCTTTTTGCCCCGAATGCAAGATAATGATAATAAATAGACTAGATGCTGTAATAATACAGAAACTCCCTTGCTATTTTCTAGCTCAAAGACTTGGTGCTCTTCCTCTGTATTTTTTTTGCCCCCCTCTTTCCCCACATCAATGCACTGTAAATCTGTTAACTGCCATGCTGCGGAAAGTGCCGATTACAACGGGTAGAGAGGGTACAGGTTACAATGGGTGCCCTTCTGCCAGCGTTGAAGAGATGGTGGCTCCGAGTGCCCGCACCAGACCTGATCTCATTTGAGTGTTGAAGGACATGCCTTTGTGTGCCGTAGTCACTGTTTTAGCTGCTGTTGTTTTGGCTGTTCTCTCAGGCAGCCGCAAGCACCAGGTGATGCACACATCAAAGCGGTGTGGGCACGGCTCGTCCTCCATTTCTCAGATTTATACCTGCGAGTGCTGAGAGACCGCGCCGTGCTATCATTACGGCTTTAATTAATGTTTAATGCCCACTCCTTGGCCTCTCTCAGTGCCATATTTCAGGCACTTTAATTGCATTAGACTGATGAGGAGAAGCATTTTGGAAACACACCAGCCTGATGCCCCCGAGACATTTAGTGAGAGTACACGGCAGTCAGGAACATGTCTTCATGTTTGTTTATATAAGCCAACAATGACATTCATCCCCCACCACCGCCACCCCTTTACGTAAAGGATCAAGCTGGAAGACTGGAAAAATAAAGCACAGTGAAGTTATTACAGCCTGTATGAAAATGACTCAGTGGTTACAAGCTGGCTTTACAAAGGAACGAATGTAGCTGTAAACTGTTTGTCTTTTCAGGTGTCTTCTATTGTTGAGGGTCAGCACTTTAGTGGTGTAACGTGGGGGCCCAGCAGCGCCCACTGGCCTGTTGCACGCATTCACACCTCGCGCGCATTTCAATGCCACATAACTCATAGCACAATATTGGAAAACGCAGCTCGACGGCCGCTTGCATGTCAATAGTGTCTGAGAACGCAGTGCGGAATCCACAAAACGAGTGAGCGGGGAAGCGCGCAGGCCAGCTTTTCATGGGCGAACAGCGGAATAAACGCACTGGGTGACGTTCAGTATGGTGCAAATGACGCAATTTAAGACTTGTGGCCAATAACCCAATACACATCATTAGTAATAGGTCAGCATGGATATATATATATGTATATATATATATATATATATATATATATATATATATATATATATATATATATATATAGTTTATCGGCGTCGCTATTTATCATCCTGGTGTTGTTATAAGTTCTTTGATAAATAGTTCCGCCTCACTTCCCACTGCAGTCTGCCATTCTTCAGTCCAGATATGCACCTGCGCTGTATTCCCACATATTTCTGTGGAAAGTGTGAAAAGAGTTAGCGTGCACTAGACTGTAGCGCACACTTGGGCTGAGCAGAGAGAGAGGCAGGCAGGCAGGAGCGCGCGCTGCCAAACCCCCTCTCTCCCTCTCTCTCTCTTTTTTCCCCCGCGCGCTTCTGCTCCTTTCAGCTCATCCTATCAGGTGCAAACCGCTGACAGGTTTCCACCCACCGCCAGCGAAAAAAAAGCCCCCACAGCAGCGCGAGCGCAAAAAAGCCTCCGCGCCACGCGCTGCTTTCACACGAAGCCCTCTCGCACGCGGATCCGCCGCATTTCCCATCACCGCCTCCTGGATAACAGTCAACTCCAGCACAGTCTTTACTTTTTGCCCTCGTCCTCGCCGTTACGGACCGGAGCAGTTTGGCTTTCTTACTTTCTTTCTTTCTTTCTTTCTTTTTTTAACTTTCTTTCTGTTTTGTTTTTTTTTTTCCACACCCAGCGCACGCGGAGCGAAGAGTTTAGGATGAGTCGCGCGAGAAGCCTACGGAATCTAACTTCTGCCCGGTGCTGGATCAGCGCTGCTTAAGGAAGTGGGACAACTTACAGCGGAGTTCTGAATCTTTACCTATTGTTATTTTTTTATTATTATTATTATTTTAGCGCGGAAGGCAGCGAGGCGCGAGGGGTGAATTAAATCGTACAGCGTTTTGAAGAGAGAGGGTGAGAAATTGAGAGTCAGAGAGAGAGATAGAGAGAGAGATAGAGCGAGAGAGAGAGAGGGGCGCGGTGGGTTCTTTTGAGGGGGAGAAGAAACCGGCACTGTCCAATCTGTCCATTCTCACTGAGCCTGATGGTGCGCGCAGAGGCTCGCGCGCACTCCCTCTGTCTCTCTGAGCGGGACTGCAGCTCTGCGCCGGGATTCGCTGGCTGAGGTGGCGGGGGGCTCCGCGCGTGCTTTACTGGGGCGGCCAACGACGGTGGAAACAGGTGGATCTGACCAAGATGTCTGTGCTGCCTTCAAGGTTCATCTACGTGTAAGTAGCGCTTTTTCTGACCAACAGAAGTCTCTTAAATGAATTAAGACTCAATAGCTCAATATCAGTACTCTTTATTTCTTGTTATTACTTGTGATTAATCTCTCTCTCTCTCTCTCTCTCTCCCTCTCTCTCTCTCTCTCTCTCTCCAGGTGTTTACATTTTCTGGTTCTCTACTTCCAGCTACAGGTAAGTCTGATTGTGTTCCAGTGCTTGTTAATCTGGATTAGGCTGGGGATTATAAGGATTTGCCACGAATTCGCAAATTTAGCTTAGTTTGAAAAGTGAGATTAGCGCGGAAAACACAGCCACACAAGAGGGCTTTGGATTAGGATTGCTGGAAGAATGCCACTCCTCTTTTCAAAAATCATTGTACCAGTTTAATTAAATTTCCCCCCTTTTAAATAATTCATTTATTTGTTAGTTCCTTTCATGCAACATGTTTGGAACGAATCCTCACAATAGAGCATGAATTAAGGTGGAATACAGAATATACATGAGTTTTAACAGGAATTCCTCTTATACTCTCATTGCAGTACCTTAAAAGTGAACTAAGAGTAATGTGCCGATCTCATGCAAATGTTGAAATTGTGGATGAATAATAAATAACAATGGAACAATTTAACACATATACCACTAATAATAACATAATAACAATATATGGTGATATATGAAAATTCATCATAATAATTTCAACATTTTAAAAGCTCTCATTTATTAAGTCAGTGTAGTGTGTGTGTGTGTGGGGGGGGAGTGTTGTTGGGCAATTCTACATGTTAAATGAAAGAAACTAATGTAAAGACACGAAGAAAGCTGTAACTGGCCTACAGTATCTCCAAAGGAGCTATACTAGTCTATTTAAAATGCTTAGAGATTTGTTCAGAATGCAGCCTGCAGCACTTATTATGTGATTGTCAGTAAGTGCAAGTCTCTGCAAATATGCATCTCCTGCTAATTTAAAAAAAACACTGATATTTCTGAACAATACAGCATATATAAGCCTTTAATGTAACCTTGGCTTTGACTAATGTGATCTGATTATAAAACCTTGAATTAGCATGTCATAGGAGGCATCTACAAAGACACGCCTGAAATAATGAACAAAAGCAGCTGATTTGAAGGAGATGCGACTCAAGCTGGTTATATAACCCTACGTGCCCATTTTTGTTCCGAAGCATTTGGCGCAAACAAGGCCATAGTGTAGGGCTGTCTGATTCCTCTGTGTTTTTGTGTCAGTAATTACAATACTAGTGCTTTAATTGCAGGCCAGGCCATGGTTGGACACATGCAAGCGTGTACATGCTTCCTGTTTTTCCTTCCTTAATTCCGCCAGGCAGTGTTTTCTAATCAGTTGGGCCTTTTGCTTGTTCCTTTCTTTTTTTCCCCCCCTTTACGGAAATGCTGGGAAATCAATGGTGTGATAAGTCTATAAGAGTCAGCCTGAAGTGGCAGTGCATTGATGCGTTGTTTCCTGAGCTTCCAGCTGAGAATGGTGTCTGCAGATAGGGCCCTTTCGGACATGCAAGAGTGCGCAGCTTCTTAGCGAGGATGGTGCTGATCTTTTGAAGTCTCAATGATATCCATTTCGCTAGGATGGCTTTGAAGGGAGACAGGCAGTGTGATAAAAAAAAAAAAAAAAAGTTTCACATGGCTTTAGCCCGGGCTCTCTGTATAGGCATGCCCCTTTTTTCCTGCTTGCGTTGAGATGCAACTGTCGGCGGAGCACACCTCAGTGTTTGACTAGAGATGGAGAGATTTCAGAGCAAATCCCTCAAAGGAGAGGTTGTATGTATGTGTTTTCCCTCATGTGGATAGTGCGTGTGGGCTTTATGTCATGACGGAACCCCTCTAGGAGAGAAGTCCGACCTTCTTTCTGCGATAAACTCTACGACACGTATCTTGTGTGTTTGTGTGCGTTTAAGTTACGCTTGTATAACCCTGAAAAGAAATTCCATACACCAGGAAATCAGGGCAGGAAACCTCATGTAGATTATGTTTTCCATACATAATTTTTTTTTCTTTTGGTTATTTTGCAGCATCATGGTTGCAGCATCATGGTTAATGGTTTGTTATAAAATATAACTTGTATTTAAATTTTTTTAAAATGCAAAATTAACCTTTTTTGTGGCTGATATATACTTCTCGTTACTTTAAAAGTGAATGCCACCAATGTTTCAAACAGTCCACATAAATAAAGGGTTAAGATTAGACATTCTAGAGAAACTGTTTGCGTGTTAGTGATAGGAACCAGACCTTTGAAGCATTTAATGCCTCAAAAAGAGACCTCATGGAAAATTATTGCATGAAATGCTACAAATATGCTGTCTGTTGCTTGAGGCTTTGTTTTTACAATAGTTGTAAGATAAGCCTTTGCCCTAAAACGTGTTTTTTTAAAAAAATGTTTGTGATGGAGAGGTATTGGTGTTGTTAGGATAAGTGTGTTATTTCAAATTTACAACTATTTTATCATCGTCAACAAAATTTGGACACAACTCAGTTCACTGGTCAGTTTGGATAGTAAATAAAATGTATATCCATATGCATTATAAACATGACCCCTGGTTCTCATCACCACCAGTGTACATTAAACCAATCCAAATCGAAGCATTCAGAATTAAATATTTAGAAATTAATGATGTAGACTTTTTGAAAAATCAGTGGGATTCCCCTTTTTAACGAGCGATGCATTAAAACAGATGGTTCGTTGCGGCTGTGGAGATTTGTTTTGGTGTTGGAACTGACAGAGATTTAGCTTCCTTTTGGTATAGTCTTTATACTCAGTTCTCACAGTTGAGTGCACGCGCGGCCCAGTGGAAGTGCCTTGTTTCTCATCTCTGCATTGAAGATTTGTTCTGCCATGAGTGCATTTCCCCTCGCACGCTCTAAATGTCATTAATTTGCTGAGGTTAAAATAACAGCGAGTCGGAGTATGTAATGTGTATATAATTAGCCACCTGAGAGCAGCCACATAAAAGCCCATTACTGGGTAATTACCACTCATACAGCTGGGGAGAGCAGGCTTGGCTAGGGCAGAGAGATTCCAGGGGTTTCGAAAGTATACGTTTTCCTCGTATGGACGGATGACAGGAGATGAGAGCAGAAGAGGATAGGAGGAGAAAGCCGGAGAAGAGTGGAAAGATTGTGTGCATGGCAGTGTATTTTGTAGCTCGGAGCCTCAGGTGACTGGCAGAGCGTATAAACTATGGGAATGAAAATGAACGCCCTGTATTGAAAGATCCCTCAGGTTGTATTGTTTTATATGATGTGTGTGCGTATGGGTGTGTGTACACATGTCTCGCTGCAGATGTGTCTGCATGAATGTCTGTTAGCGTGTCTGCAGATGTGTGTGTGTGTGTATGTGATTTATGAGAATAATTCTGACCTCAGGCAGATATTTGTTTGATGACAGAGAAACAGGTCCCGATCCTTCAGGTGGATAATTGCTAGTGGCTTGCTTTGCTGGTGGAAATGGAATACTTGGTTTTTGCAACTTAGCTCCGGGCACATAGTATTCAGCTACTTTCCTCAGAGAGACGAACGCAGAGCAGTAATCTGGAATCAGGCTTTGTCTTAGTTAAGGCTAGCAAAAACCCAGGTGAGGCGGCCTGTAATCTTCCCTGTCCTTGGGTTTGCATTCAGTATGGGTTCTTGCTTACAAAGACAGTTGAATTTACAGTGAAGTACCTTTAAGCAGCACGCCTTGTCAAAATGAATGCATTCCTTTTTTTCAACTTAATGTCTATGCACAGAAGTTGCTTCAGCATCTAAAATAAGTCACCATGTTGTCTGTTCTTTCACTAAATACTGGGAAATGTGTAGAAATGGTAACTGACCAGCAATGATTGGAGATTAGATTATACAATGCTGAAATATTCCTCTCCCGTAACTTAATAACATAATTAAATATAGAATAAAACATAATATAGATATAACAATGCCCAGCTTTTATGTGCTTTACTATGCAAACATACAGATAAACTCTCTGCTTCTGCCTCCAGGAGTCTCACCAGAGTTCTGCAGACTTCCGCTTCTACATTGAGAACCACACTCGGGATGACGTGAGTCGGAAGCAGGTGCGGATATACCAGCTGTACAGCCGGACCACGGGGAAGCATGTGCAAATCCTTGGCAAGAAGATCAACGCCAATGGAGACGATGGGGGCAAGTACGGTACGGGGGTGTTCCTGTGCTTTTCCACTGCTTTAACTTAAACCGATATCCTTAAATGAACATTACTGAACACGCACAGACATCAACACTTGGTGGATATTTAGTAATATCATAATCGATTTATAATATTCCAGCTAAATTCAGTTGATGAAGTTGGTTTTACTTGGTTTTTATTCACAGTTAAATCGTATCCTACATTCAGCAAAGCATGAAATGTTAAAAGTAATGGACACTTATTATGGACACTCCTGTGCCTGTAACTGGTATCAGGTGTTCTACATACCTAATTACAACTTTACTGTATAAACCTCTAAATTATTACTAAAGAAACTTCAGATCTGCTCCCAGATCAGTGGAAAGTGCAGCATCCACTGTGAGCAAGTGTCTAGGAGGAGGGATTTGTGGGTAGAGATAAGCACGGTAAACGCTAGACTGAGCTGCGCTGAGTGATACAAGTGTGTTTACATCCGACCTCATTTTCAACCGTGTCAGCCAGAGTCTTGCTCTGTGCGAGCGTAGAAACTCCCCAACAGATCCGTGGTCTTAGCTGTGCCTGCGTGCTGTTGTGTTATTATGGCGGGGAACCGGCCTGTGCTGGGTCTGCGCGATCAGGTGAACGCTGATTGCTGTTTTGGGTCAGGCTGGGGAGTTTTATTGCCAAAATGGTTTGATGAGTGCATGCAGTGCTAAGTGCTAGTGTTGGGTTGTTATCGAGCAGAAAATGTCTAGAGTTAGTGTTGGACTGTAAACGGGAAGCTATAGAGAATTTTGCAATGTTTAGGCAGATGAGAATTGAGTTACTGTTAGCTTTAGAGTGAAAGTCAGCACTGTGCTGTGAAAGCAGCTGGTGAAGGTGCTTTAATGTCTGTGTGAGCAGTAGTGGAGGCAGATCCAGGTAAATCCCCACACCTGGGAACTTTTTGCCTCTTAGCAACACAAAGACACCACTAATTCACTGCCACTGCTTTGTGTTCCAGTAAGCAGGAGGGAAAAATGCGCCTTAACCCCTTAAATGGTTAATATCCTTCTTTTTCTTATGACGTTTGTGGGGTTTTATGTACTTAAACAGTCATTATTTATTATTACGCAATGATTTTTCCAACCTTTTTTTTATTTTGTAGAATTAAACAGGTTTTTTTTCTTAATAGGCCCTTATAAGATATGTGAATGATCACTGTTGTAACTGGCTGTAACGTGGCTGTAATTGTTTCTTCTTAGCGTGTCATATGAGCAGTCCAGGGTGAAACAATCTTTATGAATTCAGTGCGAATAGGTGGAGCTAAGTAGCTGTTGGCTGAGGAAGTGGATATATCTATATATCTATATGTCTATATATCCATATATATCTTGGCATTCGTGACATCAGAAAAACAATTATTTTAAAACGGGACATTTTTGCAACTTCCATATATGAATCACACTGAAACATGGATGTTACAATGTATATGACAATGTTTAGATGCTACATCAAACTGTTTTATTACATAAAAATGAGCAAAATTTTATTTTTCATGATATGGACTCTTTAAATGATAAAAATTCATAGATTCATTATTTAATATGATTTAGTTTTAATAGCAGTTACTGAGAACTTGATACTAGTTTTTAAAATAATGAATCTTATTTACTGAATAACAACCCTTAAGGTGGATTAAATCGAAGTCTTATGATATTGCTGTAGATTTGTGAATAGACCTAGTACAGGACTCATGGTACAGTGGTAAGAGATGCAGCAGTTGATTTTTCTTCGGAGCCATCACTGTTTGGTTCTGCTCTGGCAAACATGTGCAACAGATGTATGGCCCTCAGAACAAGAAGTATGTCAGACAGCTTTTCAAAAATGCCTTGAGCAAGCATAAGCCTATTATACAGAAGGAACGTCTTAAGCAGTCTAGGAATATGTGTTATATCTATCAATTTAGGGGGGTGGGGTGGTGGGGTGGGGTGGTAGAGCATTCGGTTCAAGGGAAACAGGTGTACTCTGTGTACTCTACACCCCCCATGCATTCCATCTGCCCTTGCTTATTTTCTTCAGCTCTGCTTTTTTCAACTATCCCCCTTTTTTAAAAAAACGTCACCTCCTTATCCGCCGGCCTAAGCTAAGGAGAGGGGATATTTCTCTCATGCTCCTTCACAAATCTCAAGTGCTCTGCCTGAACTGGTTCCCCCGCTCGTTGTACTCGGAGCTGTTTTTAAAAGGGGGACAATTTCGGCATTGCCCTCAGAGCCCCCTGCCTTTGAGCTCCGCTGAATAGCTCTGTGTGTTAAGCAAATGGATCATCTTAACTTTTTGATTGAGTGAGCAGGGACTAAAGGCAACTGGAAACCCAATCCCCAGGGATCTTAACTGCTCCAAGAGGTTTGGCAGATAGCTCCCCCTGGGAGGGGTGAGCCCAAACAAAGGTGGCTAAAGAGAGAGAGAGAGAGAGGTGTGCAGGGGGGTAGTTATGCTGGACCTTCTCTGCATTTGTTTTTTGCGTGTGGTAGAATATGAAAAATCGTCAGACCTCTGTGAATGTATTCGCCTCACAGCTTGTTTTCTCCATACTGGAGTTGAATTGAATCTGTTCTGCTGATCCAGAAAATAAAGAGCGGGGACGTTCTCAATTGATGTGGTTTACTTTAATAAGAATTTGCCTTTCTTTAGGTTTTAAGTAAATGTATCTTCTGTTTCATTACAGCTCTCCTTATGGTTGAAACAGAGACATTCGGAAGTCGCGTCCGGATAAAAGGAAAAGAGACTGAATACTACATCTGCATGGACAAGAATGGCAAAATTATCGGCAAGGTAAGAAGAAGAATTACAGACAAAAGTTTAGCTGAACGATATTTTTGCCCCACTACATACTACATACATAATTGTTAAACAGTGTTCATGATTAAACTAGTGTTCTGGAAATAGTGAGGAACGTCAAAAGAGTCTGTTTAAGAAAACGAACAAAAAAAATACTTAGATCAGCTTTGATCTCTTGTTTTCAAGCCATTACATAAGAATCATAGACCATGGGCGAGTTTGTCATTTACAGCTTGGTGTAGGAACTCATTATGGTGTCAATTAGTGGCCTCATTAATGCAACCGAGAAGTACTTTTGCTGTGTGATCACTAGGAGGCATCGCACACAGTAGCTTAATGATGTACACTGTGCGTGTTGTGGTCCAGCCCCTGAGACTACAGCACTACACAGTCTTGGGTTTTTCTCACTCTGTCATTTTGGCCTTCTGATTGTCACTACCTCTTCAGAACTTAGTAGAAGTGTTAGTTTCTTAAGGGAAACACCACAACAACACACTAGTGCTCGTCTTTCATGGTGTACTGTAGAGATGGTGACATGCTTTGCGATGCATTTTCGAAACCACCACAGCTGCAACGTTGGCACAGTAATAAGCTAGGGTTTTCCGGCCTGCCCCATTCAGATTCAGCAGTGTTTCACTGATGTCCAATCGAATCAAAGCGGACGCCTGAGTCTGGCTTCAAGATGAAAATGTGTCGTTTGCTTTCCATGTTCTAGTGGCTGCCATACCGCAAACACATTTGAGATGGAAAGAGCAACACCTCCCTTTTTTTAAGGCAGGAATAGTACATTCCATCTCTCTCCGGCTTGTTTGATACCGGCCATAAGCATCAAACGTGGCACTGTTCCAGTTTGTTCTTGGCAGAGACATTTGCTGGTTTGATGGTATTCGCTGGTTGGTTATTGCTGATTTGTGTATATAGCACAGTAGAGCGAGAAGCCTGTCGTAAAAGCACGTCGGTTACAGTTTACTGTCCACTTTCATTTCAATTCAAGCACTAAAAAAAGTTTCCAGACATTCAGACTGTAAGCTGGGGCTGAGGCCAAAGGCCACCATAGTTTGAGCTGTTTTGAGGGATTTCCATGTTTTTTGGCAGCACTGCTCTAGAGCCCGTGTTTTTTGGCTTTTGTTTAAATTTTGTTGAGATGTACAAGCTAAAGGAGGATCCCTTCTCAACCCTCGCAACCCAGCTGGTATGCCATTGTTCACTCAAATTGCCTGATAACAAGGAGCAGCAAATTAGCTTTTTTTTTTTTTTTTTTTTACTCCCAACACCTTTCTATTGTGGTTGGCTTAAGTACCTCACAAGTACCTCAACTGGAGAAGTGCTCAACAGGTGGGCCTCATCTGACATGTTATTTTCTCTCCCCTGCAGATCAACGGGAGTAACCCTGAGTGTGTGTTCGTGGAGGAGTTCTTGGAAAACAACTACACGGCGTTAGTGTCTGCCAAGTACAAAGGCTGGTACCTGGGCTTCAACCGCAAGGGCCGGCCCAAGAAAGGCTCTCGGACCACACAGACACAGCAGGAAGTGCATTTCATGAAGAGAGACCCCAAGGGGAAGGTGGACCCTCAGGAGGAGTTCCGTTTCACAACAGTAACGAAGCGGACACGTAGGGCGCGACGTTTAAGGCCCAACCCCAAAACGAACTGAGGCGGCACAGACTGAGCACGCACTGTTCCTTTTTTTTCGCGAACATCTCCAGCTTCTCGCCTTCTAGCAGCGCAAAGACTATTGCGACTAAGCAGCAGGAAAATGAACGATGGCTACAGGAGACGAAAAGCTTCGAAAACGAAAAAAAAAGAGAAAAAAGATGTTTTATTTTTATATTGCAGGAGCTTTGAGTATCTCCCATGTGTTGAATGTTTCTGGGTTATCATTAATGTAATATTGTGTCTGTTACTTATTTATACTGGATAAACTAAGGATGACAAAAAAAAGGAACTATTGTCTCCTGCATCGACAAGTTTACAGCAGCGGGCATCCTGTTGAAAGGAAGACAGATTTGACTACACCTGAGGAAAACAAAAAAACAACAACAAATAAAAGACAAACATTTTTTTTCTTTTTCATTTTGGGCTGCTCCTGACAATAAGGATCCAGTATTGTCCACTGGAATGGGCTGTCATGGAGAAGCAGTGGCAGAGCGATAACAGCGGTCCCATGACCCTCACAGGCCTCCATAGGTAAACGAGTGCAATATTTTGAAGGCCCCCCCCCTTTTTTTTCTCCCTTCTTCTACTGCTGGATGCTTTCCTCTGGGCAGCCCTTGCTCTGAGTACGGCAGTCCTGTCCGCTGGGTAATATGTACGCAAATGCACGGAGCACTGCACGGTTCCTTTTTACATTTTTGTGCAACCTGTGATTCAGCAGAGCACAACATGCTTTGACTAGCCAGGCATCGGCATCGGCTGTGGCGGTAGTTCTTGTTAAAACAAACAAAGAGAAGCCTGGAGTTGAAGGAACTGGAGGAGCGAAGCGTGTTGATTTGATGAGAACCTTTTGACCTTTCTTGCTGTAAAGTGACGCGAAGGTTACGAGAATGCACTGTGATGACAACAGGCCCGATCTCAGACACCGTGTACTTTTACAGCTGCGAACTGTTTCCGTGGTAAGCGACGCAGGATTTCACAGCATAGAAGAATTGTCAGTTTAGCAGCCAATTCTCACAAAGAGATTTGATGCATTGCGCTCAGTTCCTGTACTATGAACTCTATAGACTATATAATGCCCAGATCAGATCAGTCAGCCTTTAGGATCAGCCAGTTTCTGCTCTGTTCTAGATTTTCTTTTGCAAACTGTCTCTCTCTCTCTGTCTCTGTCCGATGGGTTAGACACTAGTGCGCACAGTATGTAGGCGACACACGTTCACTAAAGCTTTATATACAGGTCCGTTCTGAACTGAGCTGCAATGCCCACGGAAGGCCTTCCACTCCACTCTCTCGCGGCGAGATCTGCTCTTCATATGGGTGAAGCTGTAGTGTAAACAAATCTATATACTCCTTTGTCACATGACAGGTTTTGTATGAGATGCTACTAACAAACATGACACATGTATGGTTTAAAAAAAAATGTATGCAAAAAATAATAATAATTTTATGACTATTATAAAATATTTATTGCCTTTCTCTGTAAATACAACCTGATGAATTTATTTGACCTCTTAATAAAAATGAGGACTATATTAAAAACTAAAAGGAAACAAAAAGGGCTGTTTTTTATTTTTTTTAAGAATATTTCAGTATGTGAGCCTGACTCTTTGACCCAACGGTGGAATGGTTTTGCATTTTGCTGCGAAAAATCTCCCGCTCTGATATCTAACGCTTTATTCATCCTCCATGTCAGAGGAAGGATTCTTTATTTTTTATTATTTTTTTCTGAAGGATTGTTTGCAAGATATGTCAAAATCCCTGCTCTGAAACTCTCTCGGCAGTTGAAGGTTTAGCAGGCACCCATGTGTAGACGTCCCTGATTTATACACGACTATTTTCCCCACTCCACATCTTCCATACGTCAAGAGACAAAAGGAAGAATGTGGATTTTTTTGGGAGACGGCTATGGTAAATTTCAACCTCGGAGTGCATCGCATACTACGAGGAGTCTGCTGCTGGAATGGACGTGTTTAGATAGGACCGACACTTTTTGTCATCTGAACTGCTGACAGGCTATGAAAAGGTGAATTGCACTTTAGAAATGAGCAACAAGGTCCAGGAAATGTGTCATCATTAAGTTATGAGGCGCTTAAAGACAGCTAAGAGATTCTCAGACAACATGAGAATTCAAGGATCGTTTAGACTCAAGGTTATGTCAACAGATTCCCTCCTTGCTTTTACATATTGCCTCTTTCATGAAATCAATTAGAACCGGAGGGAGTAGAAGAATGTTCAAAGAGAATGTTCAGAAAGGTATTAAGGTCAATGGAACTATTCCTTTTCCAAATGGATTTCCAAAACTTCTGGTATGAAATCTTGTTCTGGGAGACATTCGTTTCGTGGATGACAGTACCGTCATTAGAGCGACTACATTAGCCACGGGGGACGCTTTATTCTGCTTTTCAATGTGTCAATAACTGACATTAGCGCATTAGCGCAGATGCATGCTCGCTGCGCAGCTTTACACATCTGGGTTGCCACTGAAGTGCAAAACTTAAAGCTCTCGACCGAACGTCTGGAATGATGTCATGCCTCCGCTTTTCTTTTCTTTTTTCTTTTTTTTCGGCCTTTCTCTTTCTCTCTTTTTCTCCCACTTAGCGACTTCTTTCTGGCAGCCCTGTTTGAGCTGTTGCTCCTTCTTTAAAGGAGGAGGATGAGGAATGCAGGGTAGCATGTCTTATAGTGTTGTGTTCAGGAATGGTGTTTACAGTAGCAGTCAGACTGAAAGATGGCCGTTTTGAGGAAAAAATGCCTTTTGTTTAACTTCCCACTGATGTTATCAGGCCCGGCTCTATACAGCCACCTACAGCGGGCAAAGACCGGGGGACGGGACCTGGTCCGATTTAGATGTCTGGTGACCTCTCTGCCTTTGCTTTTCTGTGGCGGAAAGTGGCGCGGAGGTCTCCGCTAACGTCGTGTCTGGGTCCGGGCCTTCATCACTCAAAATAGACAGAGAAAGAACGAAGCGTCCCACGTGCAAAAAGTCCAAAAGTCCTTTCAGGGGGTGAGAAAGAGGCCCAATGCAAATGCTGATAAGAGAAAGAAATGTATTAACGTCTCAGCGAAGTATGTACACATCCATCTGACCTCGTGGCACGGCCGATTGGAGATCAGGATCAGATTAACCTCCTACGTTAAAGTTGGGCTGGAGAAAAAAGAGTCCGCACCAAAAATGACTTTGTAACAAGCTTAATTTTAGAGTAATGTTCTTTGTCCCGAGAGTAACGAGCTACCCTGAAAGCGTTTGATATCCACGTCGATGGAACTGTTCCACGATGATAGCTCTTAAAAAAGTTGAATAAACAGACTTTTAAGAGTCCAGACATCTGAAAATTAAAGAACAGAGAGCGTTTAGCGCGGGGCTCCCGCCAGCTCCTCTCCTTTGGCTTAACCTTTGATCAGTGGAGGATGGCCCTGGAACGGGCCCAGTATGCTGAAATGAAACATAAAATCCCTCCGTGGCACTCCTCCCTTTCAGGACGAGCCTCTGTGAACTCACCGCTGCCGACGGACGGCTATTCATAGGCAAAGGAGGCCCTGACTCCACGGCGGGAGGTTAGAGCACTGAAAGGTTGTGCAGGGACCCCGGGCTTTGCTATCTTTAAGGAGGCCGCTCTTGTGTATCGTGTATATTTTTAGAACAATGCGCAATAAGGGCCGCTTTTGGGAAAGCTTGGGAAGAAAGAAAGAAAGAAAAAAGAGCCGAGGGAGAAAGAAAGGCAACGATTTCCAATGGCCGCGTCCAAAGCATACTAGTTAACTCTTGTTGTCTCCGCTGAATGACAGGCAGAAAATAAGGTGCGTGTAATAGCGCGGCAGCCGGCGTCTCGCTGAAGCGTTCGGTGGCTCCGTCAGCTGCGAAGCGAGTGGCCCAGGGACACGGGCCCAAAAGTCCCTCAGAGTGCTCTCTTCAGCAACCACATACTTAATGAAAGGGCCGTGTCAACAGAAATCTGGTGGCCCAGCCGTTCCCCACACAGAACAACCTTTGTCTCCTTAAATATTACTTAACTTCTGCTCGGGGTTCTGAGGGGGAAGAAACATGCAAAACCAAAATAATGGTTGACCTCTAATATAATCCTGACTGTCACAGCTTGCTGCGCCGTGTTTTTTTTCCTCCAGCCGCAAGCTTTCGTCTCCCCCAGTGAAACGCGCGACCGCACCGGGCTGCTCCGCTTTGACTCGGCGACGTACAGAGGCTGTTTTGTGATTCACGCCTGGTTTTTTATGGCATGTAGCTGAGGGCTGTTTTTATAGGACTACATCAGGTTCCAGCAGACACTTATTTTGACAAAATAGTTTGAAGGTACCGCGTGAGAGCCAGATGATTTTGGGTTCATCTTTGGAGACCGAAAGGAGATATGAACAATAGGGAGACAATAATGGAAGGGATATGGGGTTGCTTGTTTTTGTTACCAGCTTTGCTTGTTTTACTGCCATGTCAACTTTGAATGCAGTTTCAATGAAGGTAATTGAAGGTAATCGCTTTTCCTTTTCTCTCTCTCTCTCTTTCTCTCTCTCTTTTTGAATAGGTTAACATTCACCATGGACCAAACACAGTAAATGTGAATGAATATAATGTAGGAAGAAAATAACTGTCCAGGTTATCCCCCCCTCTGTAAGGAGAGGATCTAAACTTTTATGCACAGCTTTAAACCTGGAGATCTGTGTACTGTGCAGTCAATAAGAAACATTAGTTTTGGCTCTGTACTCCAGTGCAGTGAAAGAAAACAGTGATCAGGAGGTTAGAGTGAGCAATATCAGCTGTCTTTCAGGCTACACTGGATGAGAATCAAAGTCTTTTTCTACGTGGTCTCCCACATTTTAATGAACCATAAGTAATTACAAAAAATGAACATCATGTTAAAGATAACTATGTAAATGTAGAAGATTTGAAGACCTCTCTGGTGGAAATCTGCTTGATCTGATGATCGCGAGTGCATTGAAAGAGTACAAATTAGGTGAATGACTTCTGAGGATGTAAGTGAATTATCCACTATCTACTATTATCTACTATTACATCATCAGCATAATGCTGATATTTCATTTGAGACTTAAACATCAAGCCAGAGCTTCGAGCTTGTGGGTGTGATGCTGACATTGTCCAATAAACTCTCTTCTCTGTTTCAAATGATGATTTTAGGCTTTACAGACTGATGTCCAAGGACGCTTTATATTTTTTTTTCCCTGACCTGCAGTCAATGACTCTTTGAAGCAGCTTGTGGTGTTTATTATATATTACACATTGTGTCGTCCCAATAACGTAGCTGTGTTCCTCCATTGTTGTCCCTGAACTTCACAGTTGCTTTGCTAGCTTGTTTCAGGTAATCTTTCTGCTTCACTTTGCCAGGTTGATGTTTTTTGGTTGGATCTGAGCAGATCATAGTCTAATCTGCCAGGGTGTTTGCTATTGCTAAGCTCCCCAGTGTGTTCATGTTTTCTAAGAATGTATCAAATAACATTTTGAAGGGAAGCTCCACTGATTTCTAGAATATTTTGAACCCGCTCTCAGTCAGAGTGGTTGGTTGTGATTTGCTTGAATTCATTGTGGATACATTTATTGGCTTACATTTTCTTTACATTGGTGGAATGAACCAGAGGTTGCAATCTCTATGATACAAATATAGCATTTTTGTTGAACTACAATAATAAAACAGGACATTGATTAAAGTATCAGTATGTTTACTTACCAGTCTAAAGAATCTTTCTAAGCGTCTCCAGTAGTGATAAGCAATGTTAATGTTACATCTCTAGTGTTTCACTATTATTTTTGTCACTCATCTTCTTTGTTTTGGACAAGTTTCATTGCAGAGAGCAGGCATGCGCCTTCTTATCCGCTCATGTGGGGACTAAAGGCAGACTCAACGCTACAGTGACTCACTGTGATCTCAAAGTGGTTTTATGAGACAAGAAAGGCCAGGGCTAGTTGGTCAGCACCCACAAGAGCTTTTATGACATCCTGTTCTAAATCCATAGGCATTAATATGATTTCCCTCCCACTATTCACAGCTATAACTGCTTCCACTCTTCTGGGAAGTCTTTCTACAAGATTTTGAAATGTGTCTGTGGGAATTTTTGTCCATTCATCCATAAGATCTTATGTGAGGTCAGGCACTGATTTTAGACGATAGGGCCCGGCTCATAATCTCCATAATTCTTACAATCAGGCCCAGCAGGTTATTCCACACCAAACTCACCCAATCATGCCTCTTTGGATCTTGCTTTGCACACTGGGACTGGGTCATGCAAGAACAGACTGATCACACAGTCATGCTGGAACAGGAATGGTTCTTCGACAGACTGTTAAAAGCGTATAGTTTTTCAAAATGCCTTGGTCTGCTAAAGCATTAAGATTTCTCTTCACTGGAAATGAGGGTCCTAGCATTATCCCTCCTCCACCAAACTTAACAGTTGACGCAATACAGTTAAGCAGGTAATGTTCTTAAACCCAGACTCGTTTATCAGACTGCCAAATAGAGTAAAATTCTTCACCAGATCCAAAATCCAGTGAGGGTATGCTTAGCACCTCTCTATCCAACATGGTGCCCGGTGATGTAAGGCTTGCATACTAAAAATCTCACTTATTGATTACACCATCTAACATATTGCTATTTTAATGGTTAAATCAGAAATTCAGATGCTTTCTTTGGGGGCTGTTGGGGGCTATACAGTGCCTGGTGTGTTATTCCTCACTCTGTACATGTCTATCTCTATGTGAAATTATGTCTTCATAATTAGTGTAATAGGTTTCGGTGCAGCATTAGAGGCATTAAACAGACAGACATTTGAAAAAATCTATAGAATTCAGATTTGGATTTTAGCGTCATGTTCTGGTTTACTGGCATTGTTTCTCTGGTCCATATCCTGAGAGACAATAGCAGTGGAATCGTGCCTGAGCTAATGATGTAACACACAACTGCCCAAGAACCAACCAAGCAGCCAGGGTGAATGCTGTCGTTCAAAGGAGGTGTAAATTCTTTTCAATCAAAGGCAGTATGCTGTACTTTCCATCTTAGTTACTTGTGGACCACTTTGTATTCACTGTGTATGGACCAGTGTCTTAGTTCATCAGCATCCCTGATTTTGTTCTATGTCTTTGTTTTCATTTCTTTATTTATCAAGATCTAACAATTTCTCCATTCTTGTTCTTTCTTTCTTGACTCTCACTATGTTCTTAGTGCTTTAGTTCTTTCTTTCTTTCTTTCTTTCTTTCTTTCTTTCTTTCTTTCTTTCTGTTTGTATTCTCTCTCTCTCTCTCTCTCTCTCTCTCTCTCTCTCTCTCTCTCTCTCTCTCTCTCTCTCTCTCTCTCTCTCTCTCTCTCTCGCTGTGGGTTCTTCATTGTCTTGAGATATGAGATGGTTCTTTGTTGTGCGTTGTGCAGGCCTGTAATTAGTGGACTGTGTGCTGGGCGTTTTTTCTCACAGAGGCTCTTCACAATTAATCAGCCTTTTCCCACTGATGGCCAAAGCCCCTTGACTCTCCCCTCTCAGGAGCCCGGTCCCATCCCCGCCCCCTCTAATAATCGCCCTGCAGTGGCCACACAGCCTTTGAAGGAATTTCTTTTGTTTGTAAAAAAAAGAAAAAAAATGACTGACATTTCATAGACAATCTGGAGAAGTGGGGTCCATTTAAAGGGGCTTGGGTCAGGAACCTGCGGTACCATTCATGTAATCCAAACATTTTTACAAATCGAAATGTATTGGTCATTGAAGCTAGAGATCAAGCTTAGTCTGAACATACTGCAGATGTGCTGTAATGTGTATATCTAACGTATGTATTAAAGTTAGCAGCCAATAGTGGCCAAAAATATAAAATAAATAATATCAGGTCATTCATTTGCTCCATGTCAGTATGATGACTCAAAAATATGCTCTCCTCTCTCTCATTCTCTTTCTCTCTCTCCCCCTCTCTCTCTCTATCTTTCTCTCTTTCTTTCTGTCTGTCTCTCTCAGCCTTAATTACCATTTGAGCTTATTCATCTGTAATAACTGACCTGGTAATGACAGAATAAAATGGGGGTCATTAATTTGCCGCTGTTTGTACGTTTGTAGCCAGCATTATGGCTGTTATTGTTATATGGGTGGGCACTTTTTTCTTTTTTTTTCTTTTTTTTGCCATCGAGCACCGTGGATGTTCTTTCGCTCACTTCACAACAATTCATCTGAAAATTCAGCTTCCCGTATCATGTAGCAGCAGCATTAGCTAGAATTACAGAACTAGCATAACATGAGGTACTTAGAGTCTTTTTACAGTGAGTTCTTATTGCAGGGTTCCCTTTCAGAGTACACACACTTCATTCATCATCTCAATCTGGGTTTAAAGAGACCCACAATGAGCTGCTTGTTTTATTGAGCATCTTAAGTTCCCATTGTTAAAGCAGAAGTGCTGCGTTTAGCCTGTTTTCAAAGCATTGTCCGGCTGCATAGCTGTGGCGGAGGATTGCTCGAATGCTTGTATATGATTGCATGTAATTCGACAAACAGGATTCGGGTATAAAAAGCCAACGGTTGCGTAAAAGGAGGCTGCTGTGGCGTTGCTTATGTATTCAGTTTCACCTGACAGTATGTCCTGATATGTCCTTTATTTGAGACATAAGAGAACCCGAGGGATAAGAGCAGGGGAAGGAAAGAGAGATAGCCAAAGAGCGGGAGAGTCAGGGAGAACAGAAGCAAGCGCTAAGGCAGGCAGACCTTTCACCTGAGGTCGAGAGACAGCCTCAGGACTGCTGATCCGACATATGTTTTCGTAAGCCAAGACAAGCATTCAGTCATTGTGGCCGCTCTCCAAAACTAATGATGTCAAGTGATTCCCTAACAAAATCCCCTTTTTAAAAAGAAGAATGAAAGAGCTCTGGAAAGGGGAGGGGAGGGTTGGGGGATGAGAGGGGGCGAGGGAGGAAGGAGAACGGAGGGAGGGGGCACGGCCGTCCGGGCGGGTGGGCGTCCGAGGAAAAAAGAGGAGCGCAAATGGGGAGACAAAGGCCAAAGACGAACTGAACTTGATGTGCCCCCAAAGATCCTAGCAGATTTCCCACCTCTGCCAAGTCCTACCCCTCGCCACTATCATATCACTCCACAGGGAGAAAAGGGCTCACTTCTTATATTTACGCCGCTGCTTATTGCCAGAATATTGCTTTTAATTGCTGCCCTGGATTTCCCGCGTCTGTAAGGACGAGTCAGAGATGATTAATCAACGTAACGGAGCATAATGAAGGGCAGGAACAGGCCCTAACTGCAGGTCAGGGGTTGGACAATGTGAACATTCAGCTACTTAGCTTCCTTTGCAACTTTGTGACAAAATCTGTTTGCCCAACACCAATTAGGATGGCTCTTGGTCCGCTCGGCTGAATGGGTTTGACGGGGAGGGCTGTCCTGCGACGTGACAGCTGCCCTGAGCACAAACAGGCAAGCCAGTGTCCTTGGGACAATAATTGGTGTCCCTTGCAACATGCCGCTTCCCAGGGGCTCTGCTCCATGTCCCAGTGGAAGTCCTAAATGAGAGAAATCAGGGCTTAATGGGACTCCCGCAAGTTTTAAACAAACACAGCGCAACCCCCCACTGCTCAGCACGCCGCACAAACCAGCGGGGAGTCCCAACGTGGCCGGCCCAACGTGGGCCTGAGTCTTCCTATACAGACTCATCACTGTCTGCCCAGCACAATCCATATCCAGCTTACAGGGCCAATGTGCGAGTCTTCTAACAGACCAGTGATCTCTTGGACATCGACGAACCCTGAACACACCTCTCTACTGTTTACATGTTTCTGAAGGTCTTACTTACCTGGATCAGGTGTACAAGATTAGGGTTTAAATTAAAAAGATCTCCAGGACCAAAGATCATCAGGTACCCCTGTTGTGAATTTTCCACACCATTGGACGATCAACCTACAGATCCTCCTGGATGCTGCATGGGGCCATTACAGTGCAATACAAGTATTCTGAAGATGTGTTGTCAGGCTTTAGAGCACGATTATACAACCTGCTAACAGTTTCTGGTGCTAAGTAGAAAATACTTGAATGATTGTACATTAAAATAAGGGATTTAAGTAATATTCAAATAGAATACTTATACTTGTACAGTGCAAAATTATATACTGTCCATAATTTCAGTAATCTTTGTGCAAGGACTGTTATCCACTGCAAATTTTCTTCAACAAGGTTAGAAAAGCAGTCTGGGTTACAACAAGCATCATTAGTTTTTGTTTCTTGTTAAAGTTTAATGTTAAAAGGCTTTTTTTACCTTTCAGTGGTTCAATTTGAT
This sequence comes from Megaleporinus macrocephalus, assembly GCA_021613375.1. Lineage (NCBI taxonomy): Eukaryota > Metazoa > Chordata > Actinopteri > Characiformes > Anostomidae > Megaleporinus > Megaleporinus macrocephalus. The sequence goes on from CM038713.1 coordinate 18,887,694, forward strand.
TTAAATACTAGTTGATATATCATACTAGTTGATATGTCAATACATTTTGGCTACTGATCAAGTATATTTTTACTCAAATTTTTGACTTCAATTTTTCAATTTTGATGCTGTATCTGACCTGTAACTCAAATATTTTTTTCATGCATGGTGCTGACTCAATCATCAATGTAATTTGCTAGCAATTCAATTCAATTAAATTCAGGATTGTACAGTATAACAAAATATGTCAGGCCACTTTTCCAGTGCCATGATAAAAGAAAAAACAATCAAATAAACAACATTAAAGTAGACAAAACACAAGACAATATGCAGAGAGTAACATAGAGAGTAACTATAAAATATGCTTATGAACAGTAACTGTTGGTCAGGTAGAATTTGTGCAAACTATAGTTTAGCAACATATACGGCCCTTAATCAAATTACAGCTTAAGTGTTTTATTGTGTGTATTGGATTGGACGCGTACACTATGTTGATGTAAACTGTATCAGATGTACAAATTATAATGTGTTATAAAGTGTTTAAAATCTGCACATAGCTAATAAAAAATAACCTAATAAAAAGTGAAAGCTTTCAGTGTTATTAGTTAGATGTTGCTGTTAGTTTTGAGGTTTCAAGAAACAGCTGAGATGAACAACAATAGACACCAACAGCAGCTGGATACGTTTGATGTCCATTAAACCTTATATAATAAAGGCATGCTGTTCTCAACTGACCTTCTGAAACATGGGACCAAATCTGAGCCTACTGACACTGAAAGCTGTAAACAAACACATTATTTCTTTATTTAGTGTGTTGTTATTACGTGTGCTTTGACATTACACAATTCATGGACATAATGTTTCTTAAGACCGTCAGTTATTTGCACTAGTCCAGAAAACAACCAGCACTAATACAAACTGCTCTGCAAGATGTACTGTATTTCTGGATCAGTGCAATACATTTTATTGCTTATTTATGCCAGAAAGTATCTATAAACTTGTTTTTTAAGTCACTTGTCATATTATTAGCTTCTGTTAATTATATTCAACATTGTATTCAGTATTTTGGGAACAATGTAAAGTTATGAATGTAAAATATATAATATATAATAACAATAATTGTATTTTAACTTTCATTTTATCTCATTCTCGGCATTGCACATTTTTCTCAGTCAATAAAGAGCACTCCACAGCTTCGTTCATTAAATCTTAAAGCTTTAAAGAAAGAATAACAAAAGATATGTATAATTATTGTTTAATGTGCTGATATCCAACCAAGTACTGAACATTAGTTTATACAGTTAATATACACTAAATGTGCCATAACATTAAAACCTCCTCCTTAGTTCTACAATCATTTAGCTCCACTTACCACGTAGGAGCACCTCGTAGTTCTACAATAAATGTAGTCCATCTGTTGCTCTGCATACCATGTTAACCCCCCTTCACCCTGTTCTTCAAGGGTTAGGAGCGCCCCAGGACCACCAGAGAGCCAGTATTACTAGGGTGGTGGATCATTCTCAGCACTGCAGTGACAGTAGCAGTAAGTCAGAGACAGTAGCTCATCTGTAACAGCACAGTTTGTGTTTGTCATTCCCTATTTTTTTATCAGTGGACATTGTGGGTAGATCATTTCAGTTGGTTGGACTATTCTCAGTTAAGCACTGACATGGAGGTGTTTAAAAACCTTGCAGCACTACTGTGCCTGATCCACTTGTACAAGCGCAACACAAAGTAACACATCAACAAGTCAGTGTCACTGCAGCCACAAAGTCCTCTTATATGTCGAGCTGATAAAATGGACAGAGTGTAGACACCAGGAGACACCAGGAGATGGTATATACGTCACAGCTGACTTTTGTATACACTGTTTTTGTATGTTTTTTATTTGTATGCTCAAGCTTTTTTTTTCTAGATTTGTTGCATGCAGTTGTTTAGTATACAGATAACACCCGCTACCCTTACCTGAAGTAACTTACAGATTCAATTACATAGAAGGAAAGAAAGAAAGAAAGAAAGAAAGAAAGAATTCTCTGCATGCCACATAGGCCCTAATAATCACATGCAAATGACCATGTAAATACTATATAAGCATGCACGCACATGAACAGCCAAGCACCCACCCACCAGCACACACACATGCATGTGTACACACGCGCACACACTCTGTGTGACCCCGCAAACACTCCTGCCCATGTCTGTTTATAGTAAACGGTACCAGGCCTCTCATGTTGAGCCGGGCCCCCCTCCCGCTCTTCCCCTGCGGGCACCAGTGGCTAGCTCGGGGGAATCCATCAGCGGGTCGCCGATAGCTCATATTAAGTTTCCTCCTAATGAAACCGATCAACATGCACTAATCAAAGCGCAGCAGCCGGAGCAGCATAGAACGCCACCAGGGACCCGGCGTACCTCCGCAGCTGCCTTCCCTCAAACCTGCAGGCACTGCGCTGGAAATGCTCCAAACCTCATCTGCAGTTTAGCCTTACCTTTATTACTGAATGATACATCCATTTCACATGAGCATGGCTGTAAAAAATGATTTACATCTCATAAATAAGACATAATACTGATTAATGCTGATACAGATATCAATGTTGTTTGTGCTTGCCAACAAAAAAACCCCAAAACATTTACTCAGAACTCGAATCCTGGTGTGCTGGTCATGTATAATTACAATGCAGTTTCTTTTTAGTTCCATGCAGTTGACCAAAGCTAGACTTTATCTATTTCTGTCTGTCTGTGTCTGTATGTCTGCACATGTATGTGTGTGTATGTCTGTGTGTCTGTGGGAGCTTTAGGGCCATTAATGATTCAGCCCGATTAATCATTGTCCTGCTGTAGACCCCACCGCTGGCTGACTTCCTCGCTTACTGCCCTGCCTCTTATCAACTGCTACACTGGAATGTGTCAGCAACCAAAACGGCTTTCGACCCCCTACACGCTACTAGCTCCAACAAATGGGGAGTCCACACATTAAAGATTTCACAAAAGTCAGATAGAGATTCCACACGGTGACATTCTCAGGTTCTTAGACCCAAAACACTTATAAGTACTTCTATGCTGCACACAACCGAGACATATCCACTGTAGACAATGTGTTTTGTAATATTTCATTTTTATGAGGTTTGTGAACAAAGATTCCTTTTATCACTAAGAGAAGGAAAACAATAAATTAATGAAATAAGACATATCTAAACATATCTATGCAGGTAATGCTGTTAGTATGGAATTGTCAATAACAACAACAACAACAACAATAATAATAATAATGATAATAATAATAATAATAATAATAATAATAATAATAAGAGAACTCCTTGGCCATGCACGCCCCCCAATCCTCCCTCAATGCCATATCCTTTCCCTTAGGGTGCCACAGAGGAAAGATTAGGAACTTCATCCTTCATCCTTCATCCCGAGCATGAGGTGGAACTCCCTACAGTTTGCTGTTCCACTTCTGACACCAGTGTCGCGTCAGTGCAGAACAAGCCACAGACAGCAGAGTGATTTACGCAATTAAAAAAAAAACCAGCAGCAGGCAAAAACTGAAATCAGGCACGTTACTTTCCTGCAACCCAGTACAGAATAGCTGATGCAACACAACTGCACTCCTAACATCCATTACAACAAACAAAGACTGTTTACACATTTAACCTCCCTCTTACTAAGAACATAATGCTGAGGCTACTCAGCTACTGATCCGATATTCTACACAGCACAATTCCAATGACCAGTTCACACTTAGGTACAGGCTACCACAATTGGTGGTTCCCAATCTGATTCCTGGAGAAGTCCTGCACATGTCGTTGATTTCTACTCTAACACATCCAGGAAGGACATATTAAGCAGCTGATTAGTTGAATCAGGTGTCCTAGAGAAGGGAAAACGTCCAAATATGCTGGATACGGCTTCGCCAGGGTCACGATTGGGAACCTCTGATTTAAGTAAATCCAACAATGAGGATTTCACTGTGTGCATGCACTTCTTTGTAAGGCCTCGATACAAAACCTCCTGCATGTTCTACTAGAAACTGAGCTCAACTTTCCTTTCTTCTTTCTCACAGGAGACTTATTATGCTTTTCTGCTTTTTCTGCTTTTCATTATGCCTTTTTCACTTTCCTTTAGCATGTTCTAGCTTTTTGTATGTATAAATGAAAATGCATAATATATATATATATATATATATATATATATATATATATATATATATATATATAGTTGAAAACTCCAAAGAACATTCCAGAGGGAGAAATACTCTCCCACAGAAACCTCTTTTTCCAGCTGCCTAAAACACCTTACTGAAAATCTGTCTCTTTTCTCTGTTACTGGGTGGCGTCATCTTGTAACACAGTCCTTGGCAGCCCTCACACAACACACAGCACTTACTGGAGGTTGTATAGGGGCATAACCGCTATGCTAGTTAACCGATCAGACCAGACTGAGTGAGCAAACCAATCTGAACACACTGGGCTCATCGGGAGGCAGGACTTAAAGACACAGGAGATCTAACAGAGCATATCAGACAAAAGGTGAATACAGATGTACAGAATGAATGAGAAACAGTGTGTGTGAGAAAACTGAAGCATGTAAATCTATGGTAGTAGACCCTAAAACTAAAACTATGAACTTTACAAATATCATAGATTCCCTAAACTTTCAATCAGAGCTATATACAGTGTTGGACTAACGCAGCACAAAGTAGTATGTTACAGTAATGTCATCCCCTTTTTCTGTAATGAAGTAATGTAACTCGCTATAGTTTCATATTAAAATAATATCACTGTCCAAAAACAAAAATAAATTAATAAATCATTAGGTTTTATTATTATTTATAAAATATAAATTTTCACAGTGATTGGGCTAACAGACAGGCTCCAGATTTGCTCCTTATAAATTTCTTTTACACTGACGTACAGCAAAAGTAAACGTTTTTGCCCTCTCTTGTGAAATTACTGTTTGGGGGATGCTTGTTTTTCTTTGGGGAGCAAAAATATGCCGGATGCATTTAAAACATAAATGGCCCCTGCATAGTTCTTTTTGTTCCTCACATGTGATTTGCTTACGACATATCCTCATCATAGATGAAAAATCTTTCACTGTAAATTTGACATTCACACCGTCAAATCATCTAATCCTGCTACAAGAATCTGCTAAATAAAGATTGCTGTAGTAAAGAAGAAAAAGTTCCAACCTCACTTGCACAGACCAGAAACAGAGATTTACGTTATTCTAGTGATTATTTTGCTTTTGAACTGTTTCCACTGGCTGGTTTCTAGGTTTTCAAATAGCATCAAATATTATTTTAATGCAGCCTAGGCAAAGGCAGGCATAATGATATGTTTTACATTATGTTTATTGTGATTGGCTATTTCTTTTCAAGTAAAGCACTGAAAGCTTTTCTCCTCATTTCTAGTTGCGACAGGAGTCCTGAAGTGGTACAGAGTATAAATCAAATTAATTGTGTCATTAACTATGCACTAAATGACCTTTTGTGTAATTATTAATGAAGTTATTTCCTCTCATTCATATGAGTTCCACGTGCAGTTAATGTTCACACAATGAACATAATGTTGTTAAATTAGTGACAGTAATAAATACATTCTGATGAAATTAATTTTGTTTACTCAGACAGCTATCACACCTTGCACTGTTTTTAAATGTGAAAAACAAAATGAGACAAATGTGTTTCATCACAATGAACTATGCAAAAAAATCAAATTAATTCTAAATTGTACAAATTCAGCAATATAACAGGTACAGTAATGTACAATATTAAACCAATTTTTCAAACTTTCGAATAATCAAATGACTAAGATAAACTAAATAAAGTCATCCAGATTGGTTGGGTGTGAAATGTTCTATTCTAGAGAAACTTGCGGAGTTCCTGTTGTTTACAGTGGTGGTGATAGGAACCAGACATATGAAGAGGTTACTGCTACTGAAAGCTTCCTTATTATATAAATACACTGATGTCTGACACATTGCTGTACAATACCTTTGTGATCTTTGGTCTAAAACTTGGTCTAAAATGTTATTTTTAGTTTAGTTTCTTAATCCTGGTTGAAGTATAAAAGAGGAGTATTCTAAGGTGAAACAGTCCCCCCAAAACATTTTATATTTACCACTATTTTCGCACCATTAACATTGCGTATACATTTATATTTAGACACATTTAGTTTCACTGGTGAATTTGAATAGCAATGAAATATATACTATACTTGAGTTAAAGACATAATGAACCCTGGTTCCTATCGTCACCATTGTAAATACATTTTTAGAGTCTTCATAGTCTTTATAGTTTCCCTGCAATTAACCTCTTCACACTGAACCACTCTAAAGGATTTGTTTATATTTCAGCCAGTGAATTATGCACAAATTTTGAAACATCAGTGGAATTCCCCTTTAACTGTAGACTCCCAAAGAATTAAGCCAACAAATCAGCAGCAATCTGGAGAGAGAGGCTGGATTATCTATGGATGATGATCACTTGCATGCGGTGAACATCAGTAGACTGAAGGAGTGGCTGCAGGGGAGAATACACATGCACACACACACACACACACACACACACTTTGATTGACAGATCACACTAGGGGGGAAATTCCCACAGCCAGTGCAATTTGTAGAAAGGCCAGCATAGGTGCACACACACACACACACACACAAGCACACTCCATTCCCCCACATGGAGCCGTGCCATCTCAGTCTCTGTCGGAGGGAAACAGAGCTTGACTTTGCCTTCAAGTCTTGATTTGAATGGTATTCGATGAGGTGTGTCGTCCTTCTTGCCTTGCAGTGCCTCTCCGGGTCCTCCTCTCTCAGTTCCATCCTTTCCTCTCTCGCTCTTTTTTCGCCCATCCGTCACTACGAGCAGACAGTTTGCTAATGAAGGAGAGTGAATGGAGGATGGAGGCATTCTGCTCAGCTTCCCATCCATTCAGGGCACCTTCCCTTAAATGGCCGCCGCCACACAATGGCCGGTGTAAATAAAGATCAAATGAAAGAAGCCGTGACACTGGTGAATAGTGGAGGGGAGATGCTATCTCAACAAGCTGATATCCAAAACCACTCTGGAGGACGATAAAGGCCCTTTGCTTGTTGAAGAGTGTCTCTCTTTTTGTTTTAAATGCTGGGTTGGGTTACAGGGTTTGACGGGCTAAGGGGCTGGAGGGGGCGCAGGGGTGAGAGGAAGACAAGTGGAGCTAAAGAAGCACAACGGGACAGCTAGAGCGTAAAATAGTACAATGTGTGATAAAAGCAACCAGTTTCTTTAAGAGCCAAAGACATTTTTAAATACAAAGCAAGTGCAGCTATAGCAAAACAAGGGTCAGAGCAGGTAGGTTTCATGTGGCTAAAGCTTCTTGACCTTTAGAGATCTACATAACTACTTATATGATGCATTTTATTGTAATTCATAGGTATTACTGCATAATTTACATGTGTCTCATGTCATTACGTAGATGTCAACATGTGATTAGATACATAAATACATACTTTCTGTTAAACTAATACTTACCTTAATAACTACTTACCCTAATGTGGCATCAAATAAAAGTTTTAAACTTTTAAAAAGTTTAGAAAGTTTAGATTGTCTAATGTTTTTAATGTCAAAAATGTTTTAAAATCTATATATACACAAGTGCTGCCTATAAGAAATTATTTTAATTTCATACTTTTTCAGTACTTAAATATTTCATAAAGCTTATATAAAATTTGCTGTTCTCTGAGAACAATACACAAAAATGTCTGATTCTTTTGAAACATATAACAGAGATACAGATCAAATTTCATTGAAAGGACATTGACATAGGCACCAGACCTTAACGCTGAGGCAAAGAAAGTCAAAATAACCTCTAGTTATGCTACCGTCATCAGTGATTTATTCCGTTCCAGGTTCTGATTACCCCCTCTTCTTCACTTTCCAAGTATGATGCTCAACAGAGCCCACAGATAGCATTCAGGCACTTTGTGCTCTTCTGGGTTTAATCTGCTGCATCAGGGCAGCTAGGACACCAAGAGAGCCTCTTCTGATAGAAGATAAGCCTGCATAAAACTGCCTTTACTCTCACCACCACAGCCTTCTCCTAACTTACATTCGGCCCATTAATCATAAGCTAAAATAAAAGCTACAGTTTTTTTTTTTTTTTTACTGTCGGGGGAAGTACCCACAGGTGTTGCTGTACAAATATCATCACACTCTATGCTCTGAAGTGATCAGACCACAGGCGTGCATGATCGAGCCCGGTCTGGAGCGGGAACAGTCAATTTCTGGATGATTCAGGTGAAATGATAACAAACAATAAAATTCCGATCTTTATCATACGATCAAGTGGGCTGTGCATTGCCAGCCAGGATGATCAAGGCTATTGTATCATCCTTAACTGGGTGATTGAGCATAGTCACCCATCAGTAGCATAACTTACAGTAACTGTACCTGTAAACCTGTGTTTCTATTGGTCCATTCATCATAACACTGAATGTAAAGGGCAGCTGCTATGTTCAAATAGACAACTCAAAATAAATATTACATAAATGAAGATACTGTCCACTCCTGTCTTGTTGGTCCACCGTGTGGCTGTAAAGTCTGTTGTCTGATCCTCTAGTCCTTCAGTGGGACATTTTGGTTGGTGGACTATTTTCAGTCCGGCAGTGACACTGAGGTGTTTAAAAATTCTAGCAACACTGCTGTGTCTGATCAACTCATACCAACACTCGACCACCTTCACATGTTAATTCTGGCAGCTGATTTTGTCTTAGTCTTTTGTCAGCTTGCTTTTATACATTTTATTCATTTATCAATTGTTAGTTTTAGTCTAGTTTTAGTCACTTACACTTCTAAAATATCGAGTCTAATTCCCGTCATGCCACACTACCACTCCAGTTCAGATTTAAAGAACCTTATTAACTTGATTACTGTAGTCTAGAATTTTGTTACATAAGAGGAAAAAAAAGAAAAGCCCTGGATTTTGCCTTTTTGGCAGAAAGCCCTTTACCCAGTTGCATAAACCACCTTAAGATTCTCCTTTAAGTATAAACCTTAGGGGTAGGTTTCCTTTGCCAAAGGGAACTATTTAAGGCTGTTGTATAAAATCCCACAGCTGTCTCTTAGTTATGGAAGATCCCCAAAGGGTAATTACTGTTACTGAGGTTTTCACTGTAGTAAAACACCATCATATCTATGAGAGTGTTCCCTTATTAACAAAAAAGTATTAGTAGCTAAACTACTGCATAGCTTCATAAAGACAATGAAAAAGTAATCACTTGAACTGTCAGCAAAAAGCCTCTTCCACTCACTGGACACCTACACACTGAGGACATGCATGAATGCAGGAAAATACATGATATTGTGATAGAAACCTTCATGGAAATGTGTAAAACCAATATTTCCCAGCTTATGTGATGGTTGATGTTGTTTTTGAATGTATTATAGCCTATACATTTAGCAACAGTTTAATTAAAGTTGAATTGTACTCAGTGGTTTTACTGGTGTAGATTCTCTTTATAATGAAGAAAGTGCACAAACACATTGTCCACAGGCATTAGACTTTAATAGAGCAGTTTCCTTCCCTTCAGATATTATTTAGGGGAAAGTCGATAGTGGAAAATGAAGGGATTAGTAGGGATTAATACCCTGTTTTTTGTGAAACACACTTTACTTTAGGAAATACACATGCTAGTAATGGTTTTAATCCTTTACTCATTCTTGCTTTAGTTAACATTAACTTCACACAGCTTCACAAGATGCCTTGTCCCTTTACTTTCATTAAATGAATAATTCACCAGTATTTAATATTCAACAAGTCCATAGAAATTGCTGTCTCATTGATTAGGACAAATGAGAGCACAGTTTAATTACCAGTTTTAATGGCCATCCTCAGTATATTCAACCCATAGAGCAGACTGCTGCGTACTGTAAAGCACACATGAAATTATTTGTTATCCCATATCAGTTTTTACTTTGTCTATCAACTTCAAACAAAACAAAACTAGTATAACATTTCAAGACAGCTCCTAAAGGAAGTTGATAGCAATGCTCAACGTGACTCTAAGCTCATTGTTTAAATCCATTTATTATCACTGCAATAAGTGTATTTTCACCAGTAATAACACCAGATATCATTAGAACAGATGTAATAAATAAGCATAAATACAACACAAAGTAGTGGGAATATCGTATTTTGAAAGAAGTGGATAATATCAGTTTGAAGGAACTGATATTATCCACTAGTTCTTGTCTATTATCATCTACTTCTTGTCTCATTTTCATCATGAATAATAGGTTGTCAATGAATAGGTTTCATCATAGCTTCCATTAATTAAATTAACACTAGTGCTGTGAATCATCCACCATCCAAATAATACCTGCTCCTTGGTGGCCCTCTGGGGGTCTTGACCAGATATGTCCTTCTTTCACTTAAGGAGTGGGGGGCCTGGGGCAATATGAAATGTATGCCTTTGTTTTCCATTCTGGGTTAAGCCTTGTCATTTATAACCATAGTGTTCATTAATAAAATTAACACTGGTGCTGTGAATCATCCACCATCCAAATAATACCTGCTCCCTGGTGGCCCTCTTGGGGTCTCGACCATTGGAGAACAGGTTAAAAGGAGGCATCCAAAGTAAGCAGAGAAACAGATGGACTACAGTTTGTAATAGTAGAATGACAATGTGCACCTATAGAGCTGATAAAGGAGGTGTTTCCAATAAAGTGCTCATATAGGTCACTGCTGTCACTACATTCTGTTTCTCTCTGCATTTCCTGTGTTGCCTCTGTTTCCTGGAATTTAGGGTTTGTCGTTAATATGCTCACTGACTAATACGGACATGTAATGTCATATCTATACAATGGCAAATATGCAATGCGTCATAACAACTGACTCAACTGCATCGTTTACATTATGTCTGGTTGTGTCTGTCTGTAAAAGCACATGCGCCCAAAGGAGATGGAAGTTACACAACAGAACGAGAAAAGAGAGCGATCTGCTCTGCAGTTCTGGAGCAGCTTATTAACTAATTGAGCGAAAGCTGAGTGACTGAAGACATTCTTTCACTTCTAGCTTGATTAGATGTGCATTGTGTTTTGAAAGGCAGGCTGCTCCCCTCTGTGTGATCGGGACTTTCCACTCTAGCAGCACCACTCATTAATCAAAGCTAAACTCATCATCAGAAAGACTCCCGTCACATTTGCCCTACGGAAAGAAAAAAAAAAAAAAAAAGCAGGAAAAAATGCCCTGCCCCCACCAAAACACTGATTTCACTATTTAGAAATCCAAAGCCAATTTGTAGGTGTTGCTTCGTCATGTAGCTATGCTGGAAGTGATTAATGATGACACATCTCTGGGCTTTGTTTATTTTATACAGGGCTGTGGTTTGTTGCCACTTAGATTTTGAACCGGCAAGATGTTCCTCATAGGAGTGGTAGACGTGATAAGAGCAACATCTGGGAATTGTTATCATATGTATTTTTTATATCAATATGAGATCACACATAGAGGAGTTATTAATGAATTAAACGATAAGAGGCACAGAATGTGTTTTAAGGTGATGTATATGTTACATCACTCTTCTCTTTGCGTGGGAACCGAACCAGAGGAACTTGTGATATTAATGCCTTTTCATTATATGATGCACATTCCAAAACATTAGCATGGATGCCTGTTGTAATAGACTTGAAGGATGACAGAAAACAAGTGAAGGATGTAATAACCTTTGAGCAGCACCATGAACAAAGCTGGAGAAGCTTGAGCGTTGAAATAAATTTTTGGCTGTTCCTTGGCTCAGGCCGTCAGTCTAGCCGCAACAATGCAAGGCGGAATCGCTCCACGGTGTCAAAAGAGTGTTGCAGATATGTCCTTCTTTCACTTAAGGAGTGGGGGGCCTGGGGCAATATGAAATTTATGCCTTTGTCTTCCATTCTGGGTTAAGCCTTGTCGTTTGTAACCAAGACATAACACGAAACTCGAGGCCTATTTGTTCCAGATTCACTTCCCACTGAGTTCAGGATTTAATAAAAGTCTAGATTATAATCATGTCCACTCCATAAACAAAAAAGAAGCACTTTCTCTGCCCTAGTCTGAAAGTCACACTGGCATCTGTCTCGCTCCCTCGTTCTCTCTGGTTGTATTATCAGGTTTTGTAGTGAACAAGATGAGAATTGTTGGGTGTTTTAGGGTTGGAAAGTCCTTTCTAGCCACAGAACAGACATATACAGTAAAAAAAGGAAAACAAAAGAAGGAAAAGCAAACCGCCTTTCCATGGGCTGTGAAAGAAGAACAGAGCTGAACTGTTATTTGTCAGGCCTGATTTCACAGATCCTAAATGTCACCACCCAGACTGTCTGTTAAATTAAGCCGTCTGTCTACTGAATTTTACTCAGACCAGTACGTGTTCTTTTCTGATGACCTAATTTGTAATTTTCTGTTCACTTGCAAAGGTTACAAATGCTTTAAAATACATCTACATGAGTTTCACACATGGTTTAAGCAATCATTTATTTCTGTTAAAATATGAAAAAAGTCAGATTTAGTTTGTTTGTATTAATTTAATATAATCATATCATGCATTATACAGATTCATTTCGAAAAAAAATAAAATTAACAGGATAGTAGGTGAAATTTACATAATGAGAAACAATATAAATCCCAGGCTTATTGCATACCATAAGTTATTGATCAGTAATTACACTGGCTACAGTGCAAACTGTAAGTAAAAAAGTAATTTTGCAGGTTATTGAAAAAACTTTGGTTTGACGTGGTATGGGATGTGGGTGTGTTGTGCTGAGGGGCACATAGACTTTCTGGAGTTACATGAGATTTATTCTCAATGAGAGTCCTGCCAAACATTCACATATTATTAGTATAGCATAGCAGCTCAATGTTTTAAATGTTTACTGTGTTTCAATGTTAAATCAGTACAGACTTAATATTATTGTTTTCCCATTAATGAGGTAATTTATTAATGAGGTGCCTTTTTCCAGTCGCTTTCTCAAAGGTTTCCACCTTAAACGGCCTCAGATGCCAGAATGTAATTGCTGCACCACTGAAAGTTAAGGAGGAAAATCTGAACACGAAGCTGGCAAAGAAGATGCTGATTTCAACTTCATAGTTTTAATGCAGGTAGTGTTTTTGTGATAGGGAGATAAAAATCCTACCTACAGATTCATATACAGCGTTATGGTGGGACATTTCAACAAAGTATCACATTTTCTTTCTGTGTGTTCTGCGACAAGTTTATCTCTGTGCTTTTATAAAAAAAAAAAACACAACAAAACTTCAGACTCACTTCTCTTAGATGCTGAAAGATCCCCTTTGCACTGTCACTGCCTTCCTCCATCACTGATATAAAACAAACCCATGTTGCATGCCATACCTGTCTGTCGCTAACTTTGGTTGATGCTAGACAGTATTTACGTTTTCAAAGCATGATAATCAGCCACAGTTTAAATTTGAATTAAAATATCAAACACTAATAATAACTGTTATTTTACTATGGTTTACCATGAAACACCCAAAACCAGTAATGTCTAGTAAGGGGTGTGTGTGTTGAATCTAAACTCTCCAGGGTGGTAGATTTCTGTGACCAGGTTAAACCCACATAGAAGCCTAAGTCTGGATTTTGCACAGGGATTGTGCATAGCTGAGAGAGTGGAGAATAGGTAGAATAACACCACAGGGGGCAGTGTTCCAATCAGCTACTCAAAATGAAAAAATCAGGCACTAAAACATATTTTAACATGAAAACAGCAACAATAATCTGGACTATCCAAAACAGTCGATAATAAAAATGCAACTCACTTTCTTGCTGTGTATCAGTTTCAGCACTTAGCAAGAGCACAGAACATCAATGAAAAACATACCTGCCTTATCATAGTGATTTGTTTTTACTTAATAATAGCCAATAAAATGAACCACCATTAAAATAATAGCATTTTTAGCTTGCAGACAGTCTAGACAAACAAGTTCTAAAAATGCATCTGAACTCACACTCATTTTTTAGGATCAATAAAAGCAAAAATTCACCAAATTATTGAGTTGTTCAAATTTATGAAGGAGCATCTGTTAGGATCTACATGTCAAATAACAACATACCCGAGTAGCCCAGGTCTCCTAAAAACAACAGCATTCTCATGTGAAGACTTTATAAATGTAATTTTTAATGATCAAAATATCAAATCAATTCTGCACAGTTACACTAGTTCTAAGAGTAAGACTTAAGACTAGGAAGTTCACTGACCGACCGAATGGTAGCCTGACCAAAGCTCTTTAGTCAAATGGAAAACTGTGGCAGCTCTACGGCACAGTTTTAAAGGTGTCACTGTGAAACAACTTGTTCATGCATGTGATGCGGGCTTTAAATCAAACATTTCATGTTTTTAGAATGTGAATTGCTGTTAACTTGCTAACATACTGCTAACATCTCATAGGCTCACCAGCAGAAGTTAGCATTATTATAGAAGCATTCGTTTCTTTATTTATGTTCAAGTTTTGACATTTATTGGAAGAACTGAAACCCTGGATTTTAGTGGCCAAGGTTTGGCCTATAGAGGACTAGAAGCCTATGGACAGTTGTACATTTCCAATGCAGCAGCTAGAAAGCAGGTTAAAAATGCTGGAGTACTCTTTTAAAACATTATAACATAAACAGCTGTTATGGAGAATTGTGGAAAGAGAATTGTGTCCATGTTAAGGTTAAAAGCTGCTTCCCATTCTCTGGCACACCAGGAAAACTAATAACATGTGGCTGATTGCCAGACGCAGCTTATAGGACCAGTGATGTAATGTTTATACAATATAGGGATATTTCACTTTGCTGTCAGACTGCTAACTCACCTGTGGTTATTCTATCCCTAAAGAATCCCCGCAGCTTGAGTTGCGTTGCAGACAGCGATCGCTCTGCAACAGGGGAGGGTGGGGAAGTAGCGAGACGGTGGTTTTAGGGCCTGAGTGAACTGGCCAGCCCTAAGCTAAGAAACGGCTGCGTTGGCTGCGGTTCAAGAGCGGAGAGTGCAGAATCCTCCCTGGTCAGATCCTAAGCTGAAACGAGAGCTTGTGGCTTTGGCTCGATGTGTGGCCATCTTAAATTGATCGAAGGTGTTCCCCCAGGAGAACTGGACTGTAAGAAAATCCCTCTCCGATGTTTAAAAAGGACCAGCTGCTTCGGAGCCAAACGCAAGCCTGCTAAGGCAAGATTACTGACAAAGGTGGCTGGAGAGCTGAGGAAGTACAGGACAGGCCACTACACAACAGCGGCAAGAGGTATAAAAAGAAACATCATTAAACAATATAATATTATATAATATAAATCAATCCAATTCACTGACCACCTGATTGCCAAAAGTATGTAAACATCTGACCATCACAACTATAAGAGCTTGTTGGACATCCCATTCCAAAACCTTGGGTTGCCGCCCTCTTTTGTAGTCATAACAGCCTCCACTCCTCTGTAAAGACTTTCCACAAGGTTTTGGAATGCATCTGTGGGAATTTGTGCCCATTCAGTCAAAAGAGCATTTTTGAGGTCGAGAAGGTCTGGCTCACAATCAGTGCTCCAATTCCCCCCAAAGGTGTGCCGTGGGGTTGAGGTCAAGGCTCTGTGCAGGCCAATGGAGTTCCTACACACCAAACTCATTAAAGTACCCTCCACAAACTGCTGCCATGATGTTGGAGGCATATGATTGTCCAAAACGTTTTTATATCCTGTAGCATTAACTGTACTGTGCATTGGGGACCCAAAACCCTGTCAAACAGCTTCAGACCACTGTTTCTCCCCCACCAGACTTTACTGTTGGCACTGACCCTTCCGGTAGGTAGCTGCTCCTGGTGTCTGCCCAGTCCAGATTGGCAGATAGTAAAGCGTGATTTGTTACTTTAGAGAAAACATTTCACTACTAGTCCAGAGGCAGCGTGCTTTGTGTATAGCTACTCTGCCATGGAAACCCATTTCATGAAGCTCATGACGTCTAGTTTTATGCCGATGTTGCTTCCAGGAGGCAGTTTGAAATGCTTTAGTGAGTTATGAAACAGAGGATGTGTAATTTTTACTCAGTGCTCGATGGTCCTGATCTATGAGTTGTATGGTCTGCTGCCTTGTGGCTAAGCTGTAATTGGAATGAGAGTCTACATGTTTTTTGGCAAATTGTGTATGAGCACCACTCACTCCCAATGGCATACAGGCATAACATTACTATGATATCTTAATCTGGTATGCAGCATTAAAGAAACTTGGAGGGTTCCAGTATTGCTCTGTCATGTTCTCACCCAAACCTCTGCAGCTCCTCCATGCCAAGTGGAAATCTCATGCTTTATGTAACTCTGTGAGACGGCGCACATGCCTGCTCTGCTCACAATCAAACCCGCCTTTGTTTAAAGCAAATAGCTCTCTAATCTGTGATGTGGAGAATATTTCAGAGCATTTCTGATGGAAATCGGCGTCCGCCGTCAGGTAAACTCCAAAATATCCAAATGTTTTGACAGATTCCAAGGTTACTGAGATATTTTGATGGAAGTCGGAGCAAAATATTTTGATAAGGCGCAGCGGAAGATGAAATTAATGGCACATTGTGGAGAGGATCTGCTGCCTTCTGGGCATTATGTGAGGATGTGTAAAAAGATAAGGCTTAGCGTTAGTAATATCACCCAGGCTTTTCACTACCGACCTCCATGCAACTTGTTGACTGAACTGGTTTGGAATATGGCAGGACGTTGAGTGGCATTCACAATAAGGAGGCCAAATTATGTGTTTCAGAATAAAGTGGTGTTTGCCACACAGGTCTGACAGCTCAAGTGTGTTCTGTGCTGGAGAGGTTTTAGAAAAACCACACATCAACAAGACTAATCCCTCCTCAACAAACAAACTCTCATGTGGGCTGTTGGAGGTAACAGCAAACTCACTCACCTGGACAAAAAACTGAAAAGAACGTGTATTAGGGTTTCACTCAGAGAAAGTTGTTCAAAGAACCATTTGTTCCATTCCACATCTAACCTTACAACACCTTGCCACCTCGCAGCAGTTCTCTCCTGTGCACTTTAATCTTGGTCTAAAGTTGTGTGCCCGACTTCAGATTACTCTGGAGCGAGATATTCAAATATGGATCTTGTGCTGGTCACATTGTCACAGTTTTTCTCTCTGAAACTTCACAACAGAAGAAATTTTTTAAAATCTTTGTATGATACTAAGCATTTTCTTAAACATCCGGCAAAGCTTGAATTTCAACTTTAAGATTTAAATCAAGGACGTAGAATTAGCATGGGCGGAGGTGATGTGTCCCCACCAATATCCAGTAATTATTATATTGTCCCCACCAAAAAAAAAAACAATCTGTCAACGTCTCATTAACCTAGATGTGCAGAAAGGGTTAAATCACATTAAATCCTACATCCCTGTAACACATATGGTCAGTGTGACTGGCTGCGCCTTTCACTGATGTCCCGTGAGGCTCTGTAGCTACGTTTTTTTGTTAGCAACGCCAAAACTGGAAGGAAAACTTTCCAGTCATATGTGAGACTCACGGTGCAAGACACATGGGTGCCAAAAGCGAGTGAGGATGGCTTTATAGATAGACTGTAGCGCACAGCATACAGCAGGCTAACATCGTCTGTAGATGTGAATAACATGATTTGGAAATTAACTGCACAACAAACTGCCAACTGTCAGTTCTCTTACAGTCTCTCAGAGTAGCATGTCTAACTTCGGTTGAAACTCTCTGTCAGAGAAAACTGCAGCCTATTATTAGCCTACATAGGCTGTTAAGTTAACATTTCCAACGTTGGACAAGAGGGGGATGCATAAGTCCCCACCAATGTCAAAAGTTAATCTATGCCCTTGATTTAAAAAATAAAACATGACTTACCAAGACATAAACTGCTGATCAGTCCTATCTGAGAACTATGTGGGCTTGACTGACAGCTCTCTGTCCTACACTACTAGTAGCCAGCCCCGCCCTCATACAGGACTAAATACATTATCTAGCTTTATGTGATGTTAGCTGGATAAAAAGTTGCATACAGACAAATGCCCAGATAAACAAATAAACAAATTGATAAACAAAGAATCGGTTTTGTGGGGTAAGAGACATCAGCCTCTGAGGGGAATGTTTCTGGCCCCTCCAGTAAAATTGCCATTTAGGAGACGACATGTCCCCCTTTAGCATTAATGACAGTAATGACAGTATGTGCAGTAATATAATTGTAAAGGAATTTTGGACCATTTGAATGGGTTGGCCCAGCATTAAAACATTCACACAATATTAAAGAGTACCTTTAAAACTTTAAACAGGACCATCAATATGATCTTAAATACAATTTCTAAGGATAAAAAATGAGAATGAGCAGTAGATAGAAAAGGGATATATAGATAACAAAGCTCTATTTAAATTCTGCATGATTCATAAATGAGTAATTTAGAGTGGTTTGATGTAAAACTGTAGAGAAACCTACTTTGGTTTTCTTTATTATGGTGGCAAAGGGAATGAGGGGTCACAATACCCATAATGCAATACAGGTAAGAGTAAAACCAAAGGCATTGCTCAAAACGATTGTAAAACAGTGAGGCAGACATCAGTGTCTTTAAAACTGTTTCATGTAATAGCTTTCTGCAAGATAGCTTTTAAAGGGATTAAACACTTTGGAGGTCTGGTTCCTATCATCTCCACTGTGAACAACTCTGACTTGGCAATTCACTCTAGAACTTAAAACTATGAATGACTTTATTCACGTTTTAATGGCTGAATTTTGTAGATGGTTTGAAAAAGCTGTGGAATGCAGGAGGAGCAAAGCATCACACAGATGTAATTATTCTGATAGAGTCAGGAAAGCATTTATCTTGTCTCTACCAACAATACAACAGAACATACTGAACTGTCAGGTTGATGAGAAACACTGTGATTTTCCCTTCAGTTCCACCTTTTATTGCTTACTGAACGTGGGCATATGATTTGTTGCTCAGCCCTAGAATTAAAGACGTGATTGGTGTTTTAAGAAAGTGGAAAGATTTTTGGGTTGAGGTCAAGGTCAGGAATAATTTAGGATTAGAGATGTGGTTCGACCTTTCCTTGCGACTAATCTCTCGGCGCTTTTGAGAGCCTTACCTTTGAATGATGAGAAGATCCTCACCCTTCAAAGTGCGGAGCAGATTTTGTGTGTCTAGCGTAAACACTGTCTGATTATGCTCGGAGATTAGAAGAGTAATGGGTCCCTAAAAGCAACATAAACTTTCCAGAACATTCGGTTCAATTAGAAAACAGTTCTCGGCTCATATCAAAGGCTTTGAGGACATCTTGCGCATCTCAACCCTTCCAGGTCCCCTCACCAGTAAAAAGCTTACATTACACAACCGTCATCATCTGCTCTGCTGATGTTTCCATTAAATACAATAAAAAAAACCCATGAAGTGTTACTAAATGAAAAACAGAAAAGATAGTTTGCGTTCATTTTATCATCAAATTTAATTGAAAGGAAAGGAAAGAGGGAATTCGAGGGAGGAGAAGAGAAAGAAGTGTGTGCGGTGGGGGGGCATTAAGGTGAAAGCCACCCGGTAACAAAGCCACCTCTTGATGTAACGTTCAGTCCACCATTAGCATAAATTTAAGAGTGCCTCTTTGATCTGAACAAGGCACTTAGAAAAGAGCTCAGACATTTTTCATACAAAGAAAGAAAAGAGAGTGATCGTCGGGGATCCCGTAGCTCTGAGTCTTTTTCTGGGGGCCGCTGTTGATTTTTATATGGTTATACACATGGACTGATGCTGTTTGTACTCTTCTTACATAAAACACACTGATGCTATGGCAGCTGCTCTTCAACACGTTACCACATTACACTGACACACAGTAGCTTTTGTGTGCACTGTCCTGGATCACTGAGCAGGCCAGGGGTGAGAGCGGAGCCGAGCAAGCGAGCAAGCAGGAGAGAGAGAGAGAGACAGGGAGAGAGAGTGAATCCATTCTGATTCCAACTGAAAAGAAAGCCTAATTCTGTTTGTATGTATATATATATATATATATATATATATATATATATATATATATATATATATATTTCCTTTTTATGTGTCTACAGTTATAATATTGCAGTGTTATAAAGTCTAACAGATAAGTTTACAGGGAAAAAAAAGATCCAGTGCTACATCCATTGTAATCATGCCTATTTATTTCCTTTAATTGTGTCACAATAGCCTCAAGAATAAGTTTTTATGGTTTTAAAACACCAAAGACCTCTTCATGTGTGTCTTGAAGGAACTTCTGAAAAACTACATTTGCTTTGGGGTGAATTTTTAGAGGATAGAATATTTCTCGCAGATGGAAGCCAGACAGACAATGTCACTACTAGGAAGGTGAATATTACCACTGTACTTGTTATCCTCTACATCATTGGTACGTCAGGGAATTTCTTTATCATAGTGGTTGTATAACATACTTGAGTAGTGAGTCCACAGAGTACTTCATAACATATCATAAACAGAACAGGTATTAATTAAATGCTATTTGTCATGCCACAAAAATGAACTAAACTGGTCATTATACTATTTAGTTTGTCATGCTAACATTAGTTACTTAGAGCTTGCTAGTAGCTAATGTTACCTATACTAGCTACTTGCTTTCAATCTCGGCAACAGCATAAAAAATCTAAGTTATTACACATTGTACTTTGTTTAAGAAGCTCTTATTTAAATAGCAGAAAGTGGATAAAATCACCCAGCATGGCTTTTGTTTCAATTTTTCGTTTCAGCTTAAATAGTGCCTTGTTTACATTCTGGCATATGAACAAGCTGTAGCATTTAAGGTGGAACAGAACTTTCAATTAAGAAACTGTGTCAAATAGAAAACTAACTTTTATGCTTAATCCACCCTTTTTGCTGCTGTTGCTCTGTTGTCATATGTAAATTTGGGGGTGTAAATATTAACGAGTCTACACAGTTATGAAATTGACAGTTATAGAATTTTGGAATCTTTAGAGTTCACTGTATGTCAGTTCTATGTAGTGAACTCTCCTTATTCAACTATGAGAATGTAAATAAATAAATAAATAAATAAAGTTTTCTGATGTATGGCACCTTTAAAATTGTATTGTAGAATAATTTAGGTAACAAACTTTTGTTCTTAAATATATTTTTCAACTTACTTACTTCATTTGCCTTGTTTTGTTTTGCCCTCTGCCCACTACGAGCATGACTTCAAAGCCCTGGCACAAGAAAGGTTCACCACCCCTGATCTAGGTCAAGAC
This sequence comes from Megaleporinus macrocephalus, assembly GCA_021613375.1. Lineage (NCBI taxonomy): Eukaryota > Metazoa > Chordata > Actinopteri > Characiformes > Anostomidae > Megaleporinus > Megaleporinus macrocephalus. The sequence continues at coordinate 18,908,888 of CM038713.1, forward strand.
CTGCCACAAATATCAGAATTAATGAAAGTATTTTCATTTTAATTTCACTTGTACTCTTTCACTTTGTAGCTACTGTCTCAGACTGTTAAAGATGCCACACTGTGTGCTGCTATAGGCCATGACTGGCTTTCCATGCTTCAGAGAGTCATTCCCAGGGTGGCTCCCCAGAGCAAGAAGGAAACCCTGTAATCTTATTGGTCATGGATTAGTGGATGGCTCGGAGTTTTGAGCACAGCTTTAGTTCGTTTTAAGACCCGTGTGTCACTGTGACTGCTCCTCGGGACGGTGCTGTACCTCTGATCCTCTTGCCGAACAGCGGCTGATTAAAAGCGAATGCCGAAGATCATACACGCACGCTGCTCACGCCCGTTTGTTTTGGTTTACGCCATTGTGTGCGCATACACGTTCATGCTCCGTCTGTGAGTGTGTTTAATGTCACTGTCAGTGGAGGAGCCCCCTCTGAAACACCTCTCTCACGCTACAGAGACTCCTCAAGGGCCCGTCGTCCTCAAGTGGGCGTTCGCACCCTTCCAGAGTGTCCGATAGCACAGTGATGTCAATTGCACCAATATCACAGCAATCATAGTGTAATTATGTCAATGCATGATGTAACACACAAAGGCCGAAATGCCTGTGAAGGCTTGTATGCGCACCGTGATGGACTTTATCTGATGATACTTTTGGGACTGCTGTAGACCAGCGATGCATCTTTTTACAAAATGTGTACAGCTTTATTTATTTATTGTTTATTAAGGCCGTTTAAGGTTAGGGGTAAGGTTATGGTTAAGGTTTATTTATACATATAGTGCCTTTTACAATAGATGTCGTCACAAAGCAGCTTTACAGGGTCCAACCCCCCAATGAGCAAGCCAGAGGCGAGAGTGGCAAGGAAAACCTCAAATCAAGAGGAAGAAACCTTGAGAGGAACCAGACTCATAAAGGAGAACCCACCCTTCTTTGGTTGACACCAGATAGCAAGATAAGTATAAATATCATTAGAATAAAATCAACTACTTGTGCATAAATGAATATAGGAGGAACACTGTTGAATCCCACAGCAGGAATCAGCTAAGTGTTTTGTAAAGTAGGAGAAGAAAGGACTGATAAGTTTGTAAAAGCAAGGTAAGAAAACTATTGTGTTTAAGTAAGCAAACAGAATCTTTGCAGGTGTCAGGGTCATGTATGTGTTACCTCATTGGACTCTATAACTCACCATCTCCTTGCTTATTAGAAGCACTTACCTCTTTCATGAGTTCCACCTATTTATTACCGGAAAAAGTATCTAATATTACTGGGCTATAGTCTCTAAACGTGTGCAGGTTTGGTTTGATTAAAACAAACCCAAGTGTAATTGCTCTGTTAGTGAGGTTCCTTAGTACAAGATAGAACAGTACCATTCAAACATTGGCTTACAGCAAATAAGCAGACCAAGACTCCCTGAGGGAGATGGGTCTCAGCCCATTTCCAAACTAAATCTGGTGTGACTTGTTTGAAATATGAACACAACTGACATAAACATGGACGGATTTCTGATACTGATTTGACCTGTGGATCCATCATCTGTTTAAGAGCTCTGAATCCGTACTTACAGAATGGATAGTTTTAGATTTAAAAAGTCACAAATGCTAGTTCCAAACATTATAAAACACTGGATATACTCATAAACTCATAACACCAGATGCATCAGTATTATATATTAATGCGCCAAGTATTGGATGTTTTACAAAAGCTGTAAGGTTATACTACTGAAGCAGAAACATATAAAAACCCACCAGCTCAGTTAAGTCTTTTGGTATTTCAAGTAAAGCCATTTCAGCCACAGCCATTGCTAACAGAAAAGCACATAGCCACGCATTTCCATACACAAACACCAACTGTGGGATAAGTCGTATTGAAGAGCTTAGCAAAGTGGTAAGTTCATTAGTTGCCACTTATGCAACAATTTTGCACTGCTAGATCTGCCTCAGTCAACTGCAAATGTGAATTGTGAATTGGAAGCATCTAGAAACAACTACATCTTAGACACAAAGCAGTAGTCCAAGGCAGTCAATCTATCCTCTGTTGCGTTATTCCCTACAGAATTCCAAACTGCCTTTAGAAGAAACAGCACAAGAACTGTGTGTCGGGAATTTCCATGGCCAAGCAGTTGCACACAAGCCTATGATCATGATGCACAATGCCAAAAGTCACCTTAAATGGACTCTGAAGCAGTGGAAATGTGTTTGCTGATGAAACACGACTCAATATATCTGCACTTTTCTTGGACAAATCTCTTGGAGCAGTGGAAGCTACCTACTAGAATGCATAGTGCCAACAGTAAAGTTTGGTGGAGGAGGCATAGTGGTCTGGGGCTGCTTCTCAGGGGTTGTGCTTGGCCCCTTTTTTCCAGTGAAGGGTATTGTTACACTTTGTGGCTACCGCTTGGGGAAAACCCTGTTCCAGTATGACTCTGCCCCTGTGCACAGAGTGGTTCATAAAGACATGGTTTGATGAGTTTGGCATGGAGGAACTTCAGTGGCCTGCACAGAGCCCTGACCTCAAGCCCACTGAATACCTTAGGGATGAATTGGCGTGTCAGTTGCAAGCCAGGCCTTCTTGTCCTAAATCAGTGCTTGAACTTACTAGTGTTCCTTTGACTGAATTGGCACACATTCCCACAGACATACTCCCAAATCATGAGGAGAACCTTCACAGAAGAGTGGAGGTTGTTTTAGCTGCAAAGGGAGGGTGAAACGCCATAATAATTGTTATCGTTTTAGGATGGAATGTCCAAGAAGCTCATTAATGTTCATAGATGCTCGAGCGTTGTAGTGTCAGTGTGGATGCTAAGTGAACCGTGCAACAATGTATCATTTTCTGCTTTGGTCATAACCAAGGGAACCAAACTGTTTGTAAAAACAGAAAAGTAGCTTTAAAGTTACAGAAAGAAAGACAGTAATCAGACTGCATATGCTGCTGGGTAGTTTCTTGCAAGCCTTGTGATTTTCTTTCCTGTGCTCAACTCCACCATATGGAAGCTTTAGTAAAAGTCTTGCCAGAAAGACTTTATTGATACATAACGTTTTTATTCATTTGTTCATTCGTTTATTACTCCCTCCCTCCACCAGTTTGGCCGCGCCCAGTTGGGGGTGCTGTCCTGATCGGGCAGGATATTAGTATTTAGAACTTTTTGCCACTTGTGTTTGCACACAGAGAACTTTGACCTCTGCATTTAACCCATCCGTGCAGTGAAACACCTACATATACACACACTAGTGAACATACACACTAGGGGGCAGTGAGCACACTATCCACAGTGCTCGGGGAGCAGTTGGGTGTTAGGTGCCTTGCTCAAGGGCACTCGTCGTGTCCACTCAGTCGTGTCCTGTTGGTTTATAGGATCAAACTGGCGACCTTTCGGTCACAAGACCGGATCCCTAACCTTCAGCCCATGACTTTCAACCAGATATGCAGAGGTTTTGACTCTCCAAGACCTGGACTGAGGACAGGGTCTATGCCAAACTCCTTAAGTTCAAATAATTGTTTACTTTACATTTTTTTATCATATCCAGGATCAAAGTGATCTTATTTCACTCCTGAGTCTCCTGAGTCTTTCTAGCAGAACTAAATCTTTACACAATTTATCTAATTGTTGTGACAAACAACAGCAATGTCAAATCCAGAGTGACGGCAGTGCTGGGAGTCAAGAGGAGCACCAAAGACTTCTGAACCACAACTTGAGAGAGTGATGTTTGGGGGGTGAGATAATGCACCTCCAGCTCTCCTGCGTCCACATTTGAAATCCATGCAGCTACATAGTTATTGACATTTACATTGTTACCACAGCAACTCATGCAAATAGGGTGGTGTTGTCTGGACACATAAAAATACAATCTAAATAATCTGTGTCGATAGTCCTTGCAAAATATCTAATCTGAGCAGACTCAGTCGGGACGGATCCACAGGGCGACACAGGGTGGAATGTAAAACGTGGTGCATTTAAGGTCGTTTCCCACAAAAGTCTGATTTTACAGACACAAAAAACTCAGGAATTAAAAACATAAACACATCATCCTTAATATTAAAACCACCTCTTTGTCTGTTTTATCAGCTCCACTTAACATACAGGTGCATTTTGTTGTTCTACAATTATAACCTGTTGTCCTCTATATATGTGTTTCTCTATATACTGTGTTAGCCCCCTTTCATGCTGTTCTTTAAATGTCAAGACACAAGACAACCCCAGAGCATCATTTGGGTAGTGGATCAATCTTAGCACTGCAGTGACACTGACATGGTGGTATAGTGTTGGAGCATGTTGTGCTGGTATGAGTGGATCTGACACAGCAGTGCTGCTGGAGTTTTTAAACACTGTGTTCACTCATTGTGCACTCTATCAGGCACTCCTATCTTGTTGGTCCACTTTGTAGATTTAAAGCCAGAGATGGTAGCTCATCTGTTACTGCACAGGTTTTGTTGGTCATCCTTTATCAGTGGTTAGAGAATGTTGCCCACATGGAGCTGGTGGGCAACATTAATTGGTGGACATTTTTCAGTTCAGCAGTGACACTGCTGTCTCTGATCCACTCATACCAGCACAACATACACAAACACACCACCACCACGTCAGTGTCACTGCAATGTTGAGAATGATTCACCACCCAAATGATACCTACTCTGTGGTGAAATGGGGCTAACAAACTATACAGAGACACAGATGAGTTACAGTCTGTAGTTGTAGAACTACAAAGTGCACCTATATGATTAGTGGAGCTAATAAAATAAACAATAAATAAAGAGTTGAATTTAATTTTATGGTTGATTGATGTATACATTCATATTAACACTGTCTTTCACATGAAGTCTGAAGCTGACTGACTAACTGATTGTGAAAAGTATTAAAAGCAGCTTTTATATTTGTGTTTGGTGGATGCATTAATAACCAGACTCACCAATCAGAGTAGAGGTGTTTATTAGCTCATTTTTAGTTCCCTGAGCTCCGAGTTGAAGCTAGGTTGCATCAACGTCATTAAATCCTTGAGTAATACATTTTTTTGCTCCTTATGTAACATTGAAATTAATGGGAAAGTTCAATGTTTTAAAAAATCACATCCAAAAGACACACCACTGTTAGTTATACAGTGAAAATTCACTAATATATTTTTTTATATATTAAGATTGACAAAATAAATAAGCAATAGTAAGAGAAGGGAGCAGGTAGAGGCTCTTGTTTATAAAACTGTTGTTTGTATGTTCTGTTTTTTGTATTAAAAACATAATCAATAACTGATATTTCTCCACTGTTGAGTCCTTCTCTCTCTCTGTGGTTAAACTGCACTGTTAATGAGGAATCACACTGATTTCTTTGTTCTAAACTCAGTGTGGAGATCTGTTTGGGATGGGTTTGTTGTTATTTGGGTACTTGGTGAAAAGTTCAGGGAGTTTGCTTGATTTAATCACATAAAAACACCATAAGAATCCTACCTATAGTTCAGATGTAGATGGCAAGTGCACACACAATCTAAACAAATGAAAACAATGAACAATGACTGTATTATAGTTGCATTCAGTCTTCACTCAGTGTTCAGAGTTTTGTTACAGTTGAATTAATCTCAAATAGATTACTAAACTGTAAAACCATATTGACCTGTGAATTTCTCCCGGTCTCCTGGCCACCTGGTTTTCTGGATTTGCAACCGGCCTGAACATGGCTTTATAGACACCTTTAAGGTTGGGTGTTTATTTCCATGTGATTTACCTACCAGTTGGCCAACTCATACATCTTACAATCTCAGATAAAACTTCCTACAGCAGGGGAAACAATGGCAGCAGTTCCACGCCTGGTCAAAACCAAGACCGTTGAAGATGGTCAGGATATGAGTTTAGACTCATGTCCTACTTCAGTCTACTGGACCATGTTTTCACACATTGCAGCTTCTCAGCATCAGTTGGAACAACATCTTTGGTTCAGCTCGGTGATCAAGTGAAAGTGTGGTACTTTCAGTAGTATAGTCCTCTAATCTTGTCTCCAGTCCGCTAATCTTGACACTTCAGGGCCTTCACTTGCACAAGCTGAAAGTGCTAAGGAGCGGTCACTGTGTTATCAGTGTCCTGGCGCTAATATCAGCGGCTATCTGCTGGCCTGCCCTCCCTGTCCAGCACTGCAGCCTCCTCCCCCGGCCCGCTGGCCGCTCCTCACGCCCCTGCTCCAGCCCGTGATTGATGGCTGGGAAATAGCAGCAATGTAGCAGGGCAGGAATGCCATTACTGCGCGATTCACACACCCCTACGAGATTCCAGCGCGCCGGTGAGACGGAGCGTCAGAGACGGCGCGAGAAAACGCCTGGAATTTACATTAATTCATGTTTAAAAGCACTGGGAGGGGAATTATTGCTCACTGTTTAGAGAATGGCAGGCCCACGAATCCAGCACCTCTCTCTTCTTCTCTCCCAAATAAGCGGTACCTCCCCCAAAGCCCTTCTTCTCCCAATCCTTCTATCTCCATTTTTATCAGCCCCTCTTTATACCACTCTTCAACCTTGCTCACTCACTCTCTCCATCCTTCCCCCCACCTCTTTTCAGATTGTCTTGCTCTCTTTTACTACTCTCTCTCTCTCTCTCCCCACTCCCCCCTTGTTCACCTTTCCCCTATCTCTCTTGCCCGTGCCCCTCTGAAATCCATTTAGAACCAGAAGGTAAACACTCTCTTTTCATAAACAAGCTTTTAAGGCCCGTCCTTTCTGCTTTGCTCTCTCATAAAGTTGACGAAGCCTCATGGTTCGCTGGGCAACATTAGAGCAGTGAGGTTAAGTGGTGTGCTGTGCTGTAGTCACCTGCAGGGACAGAAACCTCACACCGGAGCCGCAATCACCACACAGAATGATGTATGCTTTACACAGACACCAATAAAACTCCATGCTTTATGAACCACCTGACAGAGCAGTAGACATATTTCCTTGGCCTTTCTAAAAGCTGTATCGCGAGGAAGAATCACGTCGTGATGACGGAATTAACAGCTATGCTTTCCATGAATCTCCGGAGGGCCATGAGCCAGGAACGGGAATGGGATGTTGCTGTAGTTAAGGTGGTGCTCCAATCCCTCGACAGGAATGGAATTTGGTTGTAACCAGACTTTGTTTGTTTGAACGCCCGCAGGGTATCTTCAATCATCCTTAAAAGCTGCCATCAACCCTCCAAAACAACGATTCGCCCCTCGTTTTCGCTCTCAAACCTAGAGGTTCGGTTTGCGTTGCGTTTAAATCTCCAACAGGCCATTACTGTCAGTGAAGTGAGATGTTTTGGCTTTTGTTATTAGTTATGGATGCTGAGTTTACTCCTTGCTGCCATGAATCTGTTCAAGGTTGGTTCATTGGAAGCATCGTCAGTTCTGAGAAGCTTCTGCTGTTGTCCCAGAGATTTCCACGTCACGCCTTTCGCTTATATCAACACTTAAATATCAATGCATATTTTCTTAGAATATCTAATTGCAGCTTTGTAGCATTGGCGCATTGGCGTCACATCTATGCAATCAACAGTAGAATAATACATCTGACCTCAGTCTATGCACCTGCTAATGTGTTAAAGCCAAATGGCCACTACATGCTTTCAGCCTGAGTAATGGGGTTAAGGAATTGTCATGTAAGAGCCAAGCTAGCAACTGATCCATGATTAATAGTCTTTACTGGCTACTGAACACTCAAACGGCTCCCAATAAATTACTGATATAAGATAAAAATTTGGCCACAGTTACATGAATTTGTAGCCTTGTAAATCATCTGAAATCAATTTGTACCTCAAGTATTTTTTTCATTTTGGAAATGTTCCCATTTTTATAAGCATGCTCAAGAAACAACTGTTTTCCCTGCTGAATCTTCTTGTTTTAGGTTCTTGCTAGAAGAACCTGTATGTTAAAGTAATGACGAGAAGTGATGCATACTATAACAAATGTATGGAAGAACCAGATTTCCCATGATAAACCTTTCAGTGGATGGTTCCACTGAACAGCTGAACTCCAACCAGTTCCTAGGGACCCCCAGATGGTCTGTATTATATTTTATACCTACAGTTCTGTGTAAAAGTCAGAATCCACCTTGATATACATAATTTTCAGTCAAAACAGCCATTAAGCACAGCCTATTCATTTTTCAGGAGATTAGATTTGAGATCCTCCATATGTATAAAGAGAAGGAAAATCAATGTAAAAACAAAAAGCTAAAAAAAACAGACGTTTCCAAAACTCCACAGGTGTTTCTGTTCATCGTTTCACTGTAAGCGCTCAACTCAAAGCTATGGACCTGAAATGATGTGCAACTGTCAAGAAGCTGTTACTGAGAATAGGTACATAGAGCTTCGCCATCAAGATCACTGGGCATGAATGTGTGAAATCATGAAAAGCAGAACAATTCTTAAATATCTTCTTGTAGGACTGAACTTGTGAAAAACTATGAAATGCATTTATTTGGCATTTTAAGATAGAAGGTATGCCTGGGGACGCCTCTGCATCCCCCAGAGGAGCTAGAGGAGGTGGCTAGGGAGAGGGAAGTCTGGATTTCTCTGCTTAGACTGCTACCCCCGCGACCCTGATCCCCGGAATAAGCAGTAGGTAATGTATGGATGGAGGTATGCTTGGAGTTAAAATGCCCAGGTGCAGTTTTTTAAACTTGTTTTACACCATATGATTTGACCCTAGAATGAAATGAGCTGTTATCCTTTTGAGAATAATGAATTTTAATTCCCTTGATTAACACTGAAACACAACAGTGACCACAAAAAAGTACCATATACAAATAAACACATACAGGAAACTAAAATAAACCTAAACAAAGAGCCTAAAATCATTGCAAAGTAAATTGAAGTTGTTAGCTTACTATGAAGCTTTAAATTAAATTAAAGAGATTCTGCTTCAATTGTCAAAAAGTGCCCAAAAACAATAGGCTGCTATTTACATGTTGTGGTTGAGGTTGTGATGCTGCTCCTCTCTTCAGTCTCTTCAGTCTCTACTGCTGAGCGAAGCAGCTCGATATTGACCAAGATTTTAGAAACTGTCTGAAGTGAAATGTGCAGAGAACACAAACTTGTCAAAGACCTTGTTATAATGTGGGCGCTGAAGTTGGATTCCTCTTCACCATTGTATTTGCGATCCACCTTAATCAGTGCAGCAGTTACATTCTGGTGGCTGTACAAGATGCTTTTGTTGTCATTTGTAAAATGTTTCAGTATAAATATTAATAAATCAAGACTGTTACATAACAATCTAGGATTTTGGAATCTGCTGGCTTTACTGCCGTCTTTTGTAAATGTGAGATTAGTATTTAAAGAAAGAGAGCAGTGTTTGAGCCTCACACTATGCCAATACAGAGTTTTAAACTGAAAGCAAGTCTACTGCAAGAAAAAAAAATGAAATCTGCAATAAAAATAAATATATTTATTTACATAATAAATACTAAAAAAGTTGATATGTTTAGTTGTTGAGACTTCAATGTAATCTTTCTGGTAAATATGTTTTCTTCTTTTTTCTGATGCTGAAAGATGAATAACTGGTACTTAATGGCAGTTCTGACTGGAAATTAAATAGATAAAGGGTGGTGTCTCACTTTTCCACAATTCAGTATATGTTGTGAGTCTGATTAGGCAAAAATGCGAACCATCTGGGGGCACTGAGGACCCTTTAGGTTATTTTTAAGAAGCAGCACTCGTTGTGGAGACAGACTGGTGTGCACACCAGTTCAGTGTTTGTGAGCTCAGCTCAGATCATTTCAGCTTCGGGAGGGTTCTCCATGGAAACGGCTGTGTCTTAGCTGCGAGTTGGTGTGTTTGCGTCTCTCCTCCCTCAGCAATCTGCCACTGATTAACCCTGGGTGGGACCAGTGATGTCACTGCGACCGGAGCGGTCCAGGTTGACCATCACGTTTCGAGTCGGAGAGCTGAGTCATTTGCTGTGTGATCCGAATGGCAAGGAGCATGGGTGGTTTTCCTAGCACGGCGAACTCTGGCTGAGATCATGATGGAATTAAGGGGAACATGTGCCATATCTTTGGAAGGGTGAGGGAGGCAAAAGGCCGTAGAAGGCCCACCCTCACTGACTTGCTCCGTGATAGAAATGCTGAGCTTTAGTCTAAGCTAACGGAGACCGCTCAGAGAAACCTAACCTCCAGTGGTCGTTAGTCTCCATGGATCACATATCTACACTCCTTGACAGTGTCTCACTTTTCATGTGCTGGGACTTTTCACTCAGTATGTACGGCCCACCCCGGTGTGACCTCTCCTATTAATGATGAGGGTCAACTGTAAAAGTCTTAGTTCATGCACTTGTGTCTAAAGGTAATCTGTTTTAAAACGCAGGCACAGATTTGGACGAGTGCTGCAATCCTTGTGTGGTTTAAAGAAGCAGTTGAACGTTTGTCCCAGTGCTTATCATATACATGTGGGTGTTTCTGCTTGTCTGCATGTGTGTAACTGCTTCCTCTATTGTTCTCGCACTGATCGGTCACAGCTGCTGTTGCTTGCTCCATTACACATGTCTGCCTCTCACTTAACATCATACATGCTTAAAAGTAAAAGCTCCAAAATAGTTCTTGGCCTGTGAGATTGTGGGCAACACACCTTCGTCCGTTCGCTTTGCTGCACCACCAGCACAACATACAAGCATATATTCAGAAAGACAGGCCTGTGAACTGGAAGACTCTAGAATGCAGATCCTGTAACCCGTTTCAGCATGACAGTATATGTGGTAACACCCTACAACCAGCTTAAATCAAAGAAAGCAACCATGCTTAAATAGCTACACTCGTTCCTGTGATGGTTTTGCCAGTTTTTGGTATATTGTTACTTTTTGTTATAAGTTTAATAAATCACATATTTACAGCCTAAAAAATGCTTCTCTTTAAAATAACAAAACAGCTAAAGCTTACCATATAAAGTCAACCTCTGCACTACTGTTATAGTAGCTTTCTTTGAGGCCTACTATTAAATTGGTTTATTACTGTTATTAGGCTATTAATATCAGTACTAGGCTTAGCTTTGTTTCAATTTGATGTAACCACAACGTCAAAACCATTTGAACTCTCTTTGAACTCGCTGCTGTAGAATGTTCTAAAGCTAGATACATAAAAGACTACATACTAAATAACACACACATTTATTTGTGTCCATATTAAAACTGCATACTATGCATCTGCCAATTAAACTTAATCACCAATCAGACAGATGACTATTATTGTCTTTTATTAATCTATTTTTGATAAAAGATGCTATTGTCAGCTGTCAAGCCTAGATTCTATGAGATCTTTACATCACAGATCCTGTAAGCAGTCCTCAGGACTCTTAGACAGCCCATATTCTTGCTCTACTCTTGTAAAAATGTGTAAGGGTCAGTTTGGTTTGGTGTGTTTTTTCTGTAGCATTGGTCTAAAACAATGCATCCCCCTCTATAAGTCTCACACATGCATTCTACCTATACTTCATACGTCTATTTTTCCTAGCATGCCTTCTCTCAGCCTCACGCTTGGCAGCTTTCTCTGCGTGCGTATCAAGCCTGAGCATGTGCAAGGCAAGCTATCACCATGCCAGTCAATTGATCTGTCAGCCGCACAAAAAGCCTGACAAATGGTTTGAAGCAGCCCAAAGCCGAATTGAGTCGTAACGCTGGGACGGGGGGATGTGGACTCCCAAATCAAGCTCATCACATAGGGAGATGGGCAGGAGGTACCTAGGTACAGACAGCACATCTAGTTCTCTGGGGTTGTTTATTTTGCTTGCTATTCATATCTGTCAAGGTGAATGCCTGCTCCGTTGGGAGCGCTTGAATGGCTGCCAGCCTCTTGGAGGCTAAGAGTTGTGGAAACATGGGAAACGCAGACTGTTTTCTGCAAAAATGTCTGCAAAAGCTGAATGTGATGGAGAGGACACTCCGCTGGGGGAGGTGGTGGTGGCGTTGAAATGTTACAATGGAGAATATGGACTAATGGGCTATGAACTTTGGGGGCAGGGATAGCGATGCTTGGCCCAGCTCTCGTCCATGCAGTGTGAAGCGAGCCTCACCCCTTAATAACACTGTCACAACATTGTCCCAATATCCTTTCACAGCGCAATCACAGAGGAGTCATGGGGAGTGCAGGCCCATCACCAGAATGATTGCTGGTTGGCAACAAGCTGCTAATTACACCTCTAACGACCCTGCTTCCTTAACGACGGAGCGCCACTTCACGGCCAGATTGAGCCATGCTACTCAGGCAGGAAGCAGTACAGATGCTGCATGTGGCATTCAGAAAGCAAAACCTGTGTTTAAGCTTAGCTAGGGAGGAGGACACTGCTTTGAGGGTGAAGCAGCTGTTTGCAACAGTAGAAAAAAAACACAGGGGGTATTCGGTGAAGCACAGAGGGAAAAATGCACTGGAGAATGTAGAGAGTATGTCAATATGGGGCTCAGGCTGCATAATTATAGTTCTGAAGATAATGGCATTATCAACAACAGTAACATCTGTCCCTTGCAGACTAAAGTGTGGTACACACACGTACTATATGCAGGCTATGGAAAAATACTATAAGTACAGTACTGTGCAAGAGTCATAGAAGACCTATTGTTTTTTTTTAAATATTCCATAAAAACGGCCATTAAGTATTTTTCAGTGTCAGTTAAAAGCATCAAAGATATACTTAACAGAAAATTACACAGAGGCCCAAACAGCTACTTGTAATCCAGCTTTTTAGTATTTAGTGTGTCCACCTTTTGTCTTTATGACAGCTTACATTCTTTTCAGGAGGCTTTCTTCAAGGTTTTTTTTAAAGAAATCTGAAATCACACCCCCAAAGTTTAGTCTTAGAAGTTGGTTGCAGTTTTAGTTCCTCATGATCCAAGTAATTCCAACAATCCAAAGTAATTCCAATTATTGTTTTGAGAGCACCAGCAGATTACATGTTTACTTTACACATTATTTCAGTCTTTTTTTTTTTTGACCAGGCTTTTTTTGTTTGGCCAGACAATAAAACAAAGCTTTAAGGATTTCTTATCTGATGGGGCCAGTTTTGGTGGCCTACCTGATCCTGCACAGTTATGTCAAACTAGTGCTCCAGCACCACCAAACTCAAGCTGACGTTGACTTCAGCCATGTAATGTTCATGCTGGTAGTATTTTTGAAAAGGAGACTTAAGCTAATAAAGCATCCTCTCTGGAGTTTTATGTAGACAGCAGCCTATAAACATTTCCGCTATGGTAGGACATCATGGTGAGGATACTTTCTTCTTTCTGGATTTTCCAACCTCTGCTGTAGTGCAACCAAATTCAAGTTGCAACATAAAAATGTGAAGGCACTCTAGAGCCAGTGTTTGGTTTGTCCGCTGTGGGCTACTATAGAAACAAGGACTGTTGGAAGAGGACCCGCTCCTATGTAGATCTGAAGGGCTCTAATTCTAAGCTAACGAAAACACAATGATTCATAGTTACAGGTAATTATACACTGATGAAAACATAGTTTGTATACTATAATCCATTTCTGCTAATAGAGGCCTGTAAATCTTAGTGTGCACCTTTAAATGAGGGGTGGTTTCTGAATCTGCACTCTTCTGCTTCAAAATGTCTAGAAGATACTTTAACACTGCTTTAAACTGGGTCAATTATGGAATGTAAGTGGCATGTCAGTGATCATAACAAGGTTGTTCTGGAATAAAAATTCTTGAACACCTGCTCTGAAAGATTCAAACAAACATTGCATGATGAAACTCTACTCTTGGCTCGTAAGCAAGCAGCTTTCTTGTATTTATCAAAAATAGTAAGGTTTGGGCTTTCTACCATAATTCAGAAGCAAACCTCTGCCATCCACCTGAAAGCAAACTTTCAGAAGGTTTAACCTATATATAAAATCATCACCACGCCATAGGTGCACAGGTTTCACAGTGAAGTCACTGAGTTCATGTCATCACTCGTCATCAATGTCTTTCACGGTTCAGACATACCAACACCTTCATCATGTAGAAGCAGGGATGAGTAACAGCAAGATGAGAGAGAGAGAGAGAGGGAGAGAGAGGGAGAGAGAGGGAGAAAGAGGGTGAGTCTCATCATAAACTGTTGCCAACTGTTGGTCATCAGACAAATATGTTACTATTATCATTTCAAAAGGTCAAATATTTATTTAATTCCTTCCCACCTCTATGATGTGATATGCTGAAGCATGCCATCTAGGTACAGACAGAGCGAGAAAGAGGGAGAAACAAGGTGTTCATGGCAGAGGCCAAGTCTTTCAACAGGAATTCCTTCCGAGATAAGTGTAATTGAGTGTAAAAACAATGCTTTATTTTTCCTCTATTGCTGTTATCAGTGCTGACTCATCACCTATGTCCTAAATATGGAAAGACAGAGAGAAAGAGAGAAAGAGAAAGAGAGAGAGAGAGAGAGAGAAAGAGAGAGAGAGAAAGAGAGAGAGAAAGATAAAAAGATAAAAGAGATAAAAGATCTTTAAGTAAAGTTTAGGCTCTACTAAAAGCTTACTGTCTTTGCTGTCACATTCTACTGATTTATGGACAGCGTGGCTCCAAGCAGTGGTCAGTGCAAAGTATTTACATATGCTTTCACCTTTTCAAGCAGTTTATGAGCTGAAATGTTAGTGAGAAGCTCCAAATGGCAACTTTACAGGAGAGGAAAACTCTCCTTGCAGTCAATGCAAGTCGATGGAACCAGAATTACTTATAAGCCATTGGCAAGCATTTCTAGTGGTCTATTCATCATGAAATCATCACACAATGTAAACGGCAGTTGTTCAAACAGCGCCAATAACTATAGAAATGAATGAAAAAGACGTCATGTGGATGGCAACCTATGTTGCTCCAGTATATGTTTTTGCATTAATGGTGCCTTCACTGATGTGCAAGTTACCCATGCCATGTGCATTAAGGCACCCCCATACGATCACTCTCTATGGCTTGGAATCATCCTTAAAGTTTCTGAATACCCTTCAGTTTCTCTTGGATTATATTATTGACCTGCTTTAGTTTATTATATATTTTAAATAATTTGCATATCATTGCATTCTGTTTTTATTTACATTCTGCATGTTTTGGGAAACAGCGTTGTATAACACCAGAAGGAGTTGCCCTGCCCTATTCAATCACTTCACAGAACCTTCTAGCTTTTGAAAAATGGAGTGGATATGCCTCCGTTCTTAAGTTTAAACTAAACTTAAGAACAAAGTTTGACCGAATGGTTATGACTGAGTAGTTCATAAGATACTTTTGTTTTTCATTGAATCACATCACAGCTCCACAAAGCAAGCTTTGAAAGCCCTAAAATGAAAGTCAGAGTGTTGTTTAAAAGTTCTGTGTATTCAGGCAGTTCTCCTCCACAGCTTTATCCCGAGATCTTTGCTTCCAGAGATTCTGCTCTGATATGGCTAACTTACACTGGCTGTGGGTCCCTTGTGCTCGGGTGGGCTATGCTAAAAGGATGCAGCCTCAGCTTCAGTACCAATACAGTCCGGTGGGTTCTGTTTCTCAAGTCAGAACTGTGGGAGGTCTTAACTCTTCAAGCAGATGGCAGACTGTCCTCTACTGCACTAGTGCACTGCAGGACCCCTTACCCATGCCAGAGCCTGTTAGGTCTGAGTAAAGCTCTCAGATGGACTTTTTTCTGGATCTGTAGCAGGAATTTTAAAATGTGGAATTCCTTTATTCCCTAGTCTACTAAGCACACACACACACACATACATTTGTTTTTTATACAAAGTCAGGACATGGGGTGCTTATTTCCAATTATACTTTTAACTTATTTCCAGTCAGAACAACAACAGAAAATGCAATGTTTATTGGACATTTCTTAGAAGGTTAGATATAAAATAATCCACTTGTATATGCAAGGAGAGATGGAGATGTGAAGTCCAAAGTCAAAATGAAAATACATAAAAAATAAGAGTTTCCAAAACTGTAAAAAAAAGAGTTTAAAAATGATACTGATATAGAGAGTATGGAACTTAAAAGCTGGACCTGATAGAACTGTGGCCATCAGATAAACAGTGCATAGCTATTTTTGCATAGCTGGATGAGGAGAGCTCCTCATTCAAATACAAATTGCAAAACAGGACATAAAGTGGGCCAGTACTGAAATCCTACACTGTTATGTCTTAAGTCATTAATATTTACACCTACAATATTTACATATGGCAGCAGAGCAAAAACAATGAAAATGGTGGACGGTTCCAGGCTGTGAAGGTGATGTCAGCACTCTTCCTTCCCTTTCCAAGGAACTGAACAGTCAACAGGCATGTTTGGTATTCATCATTAAATGAGGCTAAAATCTGCTTTCTTTTCGCCAACTTTTTATCAAATGTTCCATTTCACCTTAAATGCTCCCAGTCACACCACATTAGGTGGAAAAAGCTTTTACATAACTAGCTGGTTAAGAGGACACCAGCTTTAGTACCCACAGTTTTTAATAACCACATCCTATAAGAAGCAGCCATGCTGTGTGTATCTTACCAGTGTCACATACCTTCTGTGTAGACATCAGATAATAAATGCTGAATAAACGTATTCTATGGCACGTTTAAAGCTTTTGTCTTGGAGAGAGAGGAGAAAATCAAGCTCTACTGTTTCTTAAAAAAAATCTTTAATCTCAGTAACCTAACAAAACTGTGCTTGGCCTATTTGTTTTTAGTTGAAAACAAAACAACATTCACAAACAATGACAAAGTTGAGATACAATGAAAATTTCGTTCGTTCTGAGTTTATAGCTAATCTCTTCTTACTTGTAAAACAAATATAACACACAAATACACACACCTACCAAAACCTGTGGCAACAATGGCATGTGTCTGCATGTGTCCAAAGACTGTGTTTAAGCTTTTCAATATCCATGTTTGGGGCATTGAATAAGAGAGAAAAAACAAGAACGTTGGAAATATCTCAGTGTTGTCCACGACTACTCTTATGTGTGTGTGTATGTGCATGTGTGTGTGTGTGAGAGGGTAAATGAAAGAGAGAGCACAGCAATCAGATAGTGAGAGAGGTTGTGCATGCTGGTTATGTGTGTGTGCGTCAACACTCATGTGCCACAGTGCATTTTGTGTGTGCAAACCCACCCACAAGCCTTTGTGTAACCTCATGTGGGTAATCTAACAGATTTATGAGCGTATCTCCCAAATCGCCCATAAGTACTCCACACAATATGTCACAAGCCATGTGCCGTATGTTTTATCAGGTCCAATCTACGCTAGTACCTTCGGGGGAGTTACTCTACAAGGCTCCAATAGCCTGCTCCCATCATTCAGAGAACATGTACTCTTCAGAGTGGATCATCACAGGTGTTTACCTACTTTTGCATCTCACCAAAGTCTATAATTACATGCTAAGTCATTGGCCATTGCTCTTCAGAAAACTCATAAATGATTCTGGTACTCTACAGAGGCATTCTGAATGGATGTATAATTAGTAGTGTATGCTATGTGCTATGCTGTCAGGCTTACTGAGAAGGTTAATTACATTAATCCCAGCACTATACTAAACTCAGATTTACCTCTTAAACTATGCTGCACAGATGTACACATATTTACGCTTACAACAGATGCCCCAGATCATGAGCAGCTGCAGGTCTCCAGCCTTTGTTTTTTTTTCTTCTACTCATGACAGACCCTAACTCACTTGATCACTTTGTGCACCTCAGAACAAACTGTAAAAGAGAGCAAAGGACAGAGCGAGGGTGCAAGAAGAGCTCAAGAGGGATGGAACTGCTCTGCATTGCCCCCTAGCTGCAGATCTTCTTTCACTGCTCATCTCTGTAAGAACACAAAGATGTGAAAGAAAACTTATCTATACGCCAACACCTTTTCCAAGCGTTTGCTACATCCATCCATATATTAGACCATATTTTATCCATACATACACGACAGCCATTGTTCATTTTACCAGCTCCACTTAGAATATAGGTGCAATCTGTAGATCTACAATTATAGACTGTAGTCCATCTGTTTCTTTGCATCCTTCGTTAGCCCCCTGTTACCCTTTTCTTTTATGACCTGCAATTAGTGGATCATTCTCGCTGATATGGTGAAGGCGTGTTTGTGTATGTTGCATTGGTATGAGTGGATCAGACGCAGCAGTGCTGCTGGAGTGTTAAAACACTGTGTGTACTCACTGTCCACTCCATTATACACCCATATTCCACTGTGTTAGTCCTTAGAAGGATCCACCGCTCTGTGATGGTCCTGTGGGGTCCTGACCGTTAAAGAACAGCGTAAAAGGGGGCTAAAACAATATGCAGGGAAGAGCCTGTAATTGTAGAACTCCAAAGTGCTCCTATATGGTAAGTGAAGCTGATAAAATGTTGAGTGTAGATACAAGGAGGTGTGCCTACAAAAGGTTTCAGCATAATCTATTATCCTAATATTAAAACAAATCCTAATATTAAATTCCAGAATTTTAACTCCAGTTAAAACTGCAGAACTCTAGAGCATGGTCGATAATTTGAGGGTTGGGATCCAACAGAATTCTGTCAGTCGTGTCCCAGCTGATTAACAACTTGAATCAAGTATGTTTGCACTGACAAATTAGGACCAGGTTGGAAACCACTGCTCTAAACCACATTGAGGTCTAACCACATCAAGTCTACACAACCTTAATGAAGACCTGGATGCAGTACTGCACTGGAGAAGTAGCTTGACAGTGTTTTGGTATACTGAACAGCCTTGTATTGGTATAATGACAATGAATTTGAATTTAATTGAATTGAATTGACCTGGATGCAGTTTGAGTAAGTTGAAAGAAGATGTGGGCATTTAAGCATTTATGGAAAAGACTTACGTGTTAGCAATTACAGCAAATCTGGACACTTATCATGTCTCGGTTGATCAACTACATGTGGCCTAAGTGGAAACGTGTGTAAATGTGATGGTTTCTGCAAACAATTCATTCAAAGCGTTTGGAATAGCAGCATTTACTTTTAGAATAGCATGAAAACATGACGCTAAACAATTGCTACTTCCTTCATCTCTCTCTAGGTTTTGTGCGTCCCCACTTTTCTCACTGTGATTCACAGAAAAAAAAAAGAAGACGACGAAGAGAAAAAAAAAACCTGAATGATGGCGGACAACATTTCTTGTTAGATCATAGATTGCATCTCCCAGGTGGGCTGAGAGATTTTGTGGAACTTTGTGAATTACATCACTTAGCGTCTCTGAAAGCACTCAGACTAACAGTAGACGTGAAATATTGACACATAGATCAGGTGTTATCAAAACTGAAGCACATCCAACAACACTGGCAAGCAGACAGTTTTATCCCAGACATTTTGGCTGGCCCCAGCTGTGTAATTCAAAATTTAATTGCTGCTCAGACAATGATCTGTCCGAGAGAGTCTATACCACTGGTTTTCTCTCTGAAGTCAATATCAAAATCGTGAAAAAAAGAGGTGAGAGAAAAAAGAACAGAAGGAATTAAGAAGTTTGAACAGAGAATAGAGCACTCTCTGTCCAAGAGGTCTTAGGTCAACCAAAGCCTGGAGAAACATCGATCTTCATTTTTTTGGCAGTCCAAACATTTACCTCTACATCTTTAGGGGTCTGTCACGATAAACTCTGAATAATCTAGTTGAAAGTTTCTCTGCAGGCGTTTGAACTGTTGCGTATATCTCTTTCTGTTTCACCTTTTCACACATGCCTGTAACTGATTGAACCACACAGACCAGCCAAATGGGAAATCAATTTTCACTCAACACGGCTTGGAGACTACAGCCCCCCACCTTATCAAACTCTGTCTCTCCCATCGACGCCATCTTACACACTTAATCACCCCCCCTCCCTAAGACTTGACTTAGCGCTGAGCCTATTTGAATATGGCGTTAGTCCACGCTTTTCACAATGAGACTTTCCTGTGGAAATTGAAAGGGAGTGACTTTCTTTGGTTTCTAAATCAAGTGAACTTCCAATGCAAACAAGCAAACCGGCATTGTGTTTGTTTCAGGCCAATGGGATTTTGGCAGATTAATTTTAACATGTCTATCATTCTAACCTACTTGGATCCTTAATCCCACAAGGAATGTCGACAAGAGAACCGTGCAATAATTTGACTAGTTATTCATTAGGGCTTTGGTGTTTGACCATTTAATCCCCATCAAAGTGAAACGGCAAAACGCAATATGGAAAAGGAAGAGAAGATACGCCGAATCAACAGCGCCGCTATGCCATTGGCAATAGCTAGCCAGGCACTGCCTCAGAGTGCTTTGACTGACTCAATCAAAGCTGATCTCAACCTCCTGGAGCGAGGCCAGCAGAGCATCTACTTTGCAATCAAAGCAGAAGGTGACGTCAAGAGGAGCGTCCCAGAGGCTGATGGGAGATAGCAGCTCCGCTAACTACGTGCTCTTTGTTTATTTGCCCCCCAGTCATTATTCGGCTCGGCTGATGAGTGAATCAGGCTTAATTGTTGCAGGAAAAGCCACAGTCATCTGCCGGGATGATCTGAGGAAAATGAGGTTCCGTTAGAGATGACCACGCTGCGGTTGGGACTGCCTGCCCTCACCCTCGGGCATGTACGTTGCTTCTTCTTTAGCCAAGTCCTGCACGTGTTTCCATACGAGTTAGGAACACACAGCCACCTGGTGTCTGACATTTGAAACCGAGGTCAGTCTTTCATCCTGGGATATGAGAGCCTCTTTGGGCCTGCCTTTTAAATTTCCTTAAGGATTATACTGAATGAGTCAAGGTGAACTCCATCCATGACGAGAATCAAATCTTCTTCTCATACACCCAACCTTTCCCCGAAACGCTGCTGCAATTGAAATCAACTGAGTGTGGGACATCTTGC
This sequence comes from Megaleporinus macrocephalus, assembly GCA_021613375.1. NCBI lineage: Eukaryota > Metazoa > Chordata > Actinopteri > Characiformes > Anostomidae > Megaleporinus > Megaleporinus macrocephalus. The sequence continues at coordinate 18,929,648 of CM038713.1, forward strand.
AAAGTCTTCTCTAATTCCACTTCACGTCAGAACCCTCCACCAAATATACCAGCATCTAATGTCGGGGTCCACAGTTCCCTGATTGTGTTTTACCTTTCCACTTATCAAAACCACAGTGTTCTTGCCCTAAATAATGGTAACGGTAATTGCCTTCGCTCTGTTGATTGGTGGCTAAAACTGTGCAGGCTTGTAAAAGCTGCCTGTATTGTACAGTTGTCTGCTCTCTCAGACTGTAATCCTTTAATCTTGATAGAACTTTGATCCACCCTCTGATCAGGACCTGCAGGAAAATTAGAGGCCTTCCACTCACGCAAATCTTCCGCTGGCCGGTGCATTCGCCAAAGTTGGCACTGTCCGGTCATCATTTAGGCAGGACGAGCCACTCAGCAATATGTGGACAAGCTGAAGCTGAACCAGAGAAGCTGATGTGACACTTTACAGTCATTGTTGTCGCTGACGAGCAGCTCTACCTGTAGACCTAAGAGCCTTTGGCACATATCAGACCCAACAATCACTTGCAGAACTCAAGGCAACAGAGAGACTGAGCTCGAACTTCCTTGATCTTGCCTATTAAAAAAAAAGGTGAAACCAAACCCTTGACCATTGCTGGAGGTCTGGGAATCAACGCTGAAATGGAATGGATGTCAGTGGAGTCTGTGTGTGGTTGGGGGCTGAGGGGAACGTTTGGGGTGAGAAAAGGATACACTCAGTGTTGCACAATGTCCACAATGTTTTTTCTTGCACATTTCAACACAGAGTAAACAACCTGATCTCCTAGAGTCTGCTACTAATCTTACCCTTTACTCCCTTTTAGTGGAGACCCCACAGACAGGGAGGGTGCATACACACACACACACACACACTCACACCACTTAAGGCCATGGCTAATAAGTTTTTTCTGTGACTTACAAATCAAACCTTGGGATCCATACCTGGCTAAAGTAAACATTGGTACCTCTCAGTCGGAATTGATGGTACCCTTCCCTTTCATACAGTAGATGCCTGTCAAACAGTGTTGACCAGATTACTGAAGATTTGCAACACAGAAGGATTACCCAAGAATGCCCGACTTTGATCTCTCTGCACTTAGCCTTTGATTCACAGTAATTATTCAAAGGAGTAGGTTTTTTCTTACCAACACAGTGATAAATGACTCTAACGATTTCTTAATTTTGAGCTAGTGAGACAACCTTATCTGTGTGTGTGTGCACAGGTTTGGGTGTTTCAGTGTGTGCTCCATCTCTAGAGAGGTGAAGATATATGCTTGTGACTACTTTTTTTAATCTTTTCTCTTCACAGCCATAATTTCTGAAACAAATCTGCTTCCTCCCTTATTGAAGCAATATCACCTGCGTCCTCCTTCATGCGCACCAGAAGAGAAAGTTCATAAATTTTTCTAAATAACAGTGCAGTGGCGTTTCTGAACTTTTGGGGGGACTTAGAGCAAAAAAAAAACCTGTGGATTGCCTGCCAAACACCCTCCACCTGTCTTGTCATTGCATGTGTTGAATCCATTCATGCCCAACATTAGCTGCTCTATTAGCTGTCTGTTACTTACAGCAGTTTAATTAAGATGAGAATGACACTGCTGGCCTGCACCAGGGTTTAATTCCCTAACCAAGAAGGTAAACCACTGTTGTACCAATATAAGAGTCGTACGAGTAACAGAATACAACATTTCTAGCCTTGTTTTACGTATAATTGTCTCTCTGGATAAGAGCACTTGCTAAATACATGTATTTAAAGGGTTATGCATACATTCTGTCCAAAGATGATTTTGATGGTGCCTACATATTTTTTTTAATCTTTGGAGAAACATAATTTATTTCTTATTCCTTAAGGCAATATTAACAACAGCAGCAGCACATTATAGAACATTTTGAGTTGAAGTGCTGATTGATTGTTAGGAAACATAAACAATAACACTTCCATTCCAGAAGAGGAAACTAAGACGTTTTCAGACTAGAGGTCATAAGGGTGACTTTTAAGTGTTATGTGCTTCAGCAGTCAGCGGACATGCTCATTCGCTTAGTGGCTGAGCTGTTGTTGTTTCTAGTTGTTTCTGTTTCAAAATAATAGCAGTGCAGTAGCCAGAGCTTATGACAGAGTAACAGTTAGTGTCCCCAAGCTCTTCAATATGACACCCTTTTACTGCCTGTGTTTGTCTAAGAAGTTTGCATGGTTATGTGCTTATTTTTACACACTTGTTAGTAATGGGCGTGGCTGAAACATCTCAACTGACATGTTATGCAAAAGGGATTATATTGAAAATAAAGCTGATTATTTAGAGAAAACAGTACATGGCAATACTATGAAATACAAAATAAATTAAATACAGTTCATAATTAGAAGGATTGTCCACATACTTCTGGCCATACTGTATACTTCATTAACTGGGTTTCAAAGGCCAAGATGGATATGTAATAAAGGGGTCCGGAAATGACCTTAATGAGTTACCCCCGCCCATATCTAGAGGTATGTATATTCAGGGTGCACATCCATACTTAGAGCACCAGTGAACAGTGAACTCTGTTATTCTGTTGCCAGTGAGTCACTTTCTATGATAGCCTTTTGTGATTTTATGTTACAGCCATGTTTATAAGTAGTTAGTCTTTAGTCTTTAGTTAGTCTAGTTAGGCTCATCCTTAGCTTAGTTATTGTAATTCTAATTCTTGCTGTCTTATCTATGGGATGGTATGCAAGTGCTAAACTAGTGGAAGTGAATATTCACTGTTCTATTTTCCAACTATCCAGTCAAAGGAGGAAACATTCAACTAGCTAAAAAGGTTGGGGGAAAGAAAATTCAATTAGAGAATTAGAGTATAGCACCAGATATTAATTGCAGTTATTGTTGAAATCTGTATTAAATGTGCAGATAAAGAGTACTACACAGCTGGTTGCTTAACAGGCTCTCTGTAATTGGATTGTATTCTGCCTCTTTCAGCGCAGACAGAAGAAACTCACTTGATATTTAAAGGTTAATAGGATTCCCCAGTTCAGAGACACACATAAAGTTTATATCTTTACTGAAGGAGTCACTGTACAACATTTAAAATGCTCATATGCCAGGGATGCTATGAAATTTAAAAATTGCTGTCCAGAACATGTTATTAATGTTGTGAGTGTTTATGGCTCCCAGTGTTTTGTACCATTTATTCTGCCTGAGCAGCATCACACAGTAAAATCATACAAATATAATCACATTAATCAACCATGTCATATTTAAAGAAGCCGCAGTGAGGCTTGACTGACTTTCTCTAAATTGTTGTTTGTGAAAAAAGCTTCTATTACAATGAGCTTCTTGGGAAATAAAGCTAATTATTCTGAAAACCAATATATGACCATACTATTACTATAGATGTTTGACAGGTGTTGTTTAATTGAATATTCTAAAATAGCATTTAATGAAAAACATGATTTCATTATTTATTGGTTTAGTGATTTAATCTTGAGTACTTCTCCATCGGATAATGCCAACTGATTTTTTTTCAAACCATAATAAATAATACTGCTAACCTTATGTCCGTATTAGCAGCCTAAACATTATTACCCTGACATCTGTTGTGCAGGGGTCAATAGCTTGATTTACCTCTGCTCTGCTTTATCTGAAGCTACCCCTTTAGCAATAGTACATTATTCGTATTCCTGAAAATAAATGCAAGCGAAGTATTTGACAAACTGATTGAGCTCTGCAGAGAATGTGGCTTGAGTGCGAGACATGAATGCCATGTCTTGATTGAAATATGATTGAGCTTAACGTGCCATCAGGGCTTTTGTTGCATCTGAGGAAGTGTAATCCGCTGCACTGATAAAGTAAAGAATCTGAATGGAAAGGAAATAAATTGCAAAACACATAGGAAGTCTCATTCCCTTTCTCGTAGTCGACATAAACCTGAGGTTGCATGCTACCGACAGTGAGATAGCACCAAAGATGAAAGAATGCCTGCATGTAGGTCGAGGGAGACTAGACAGGAGAGTCCAATCTCCAAAACAATCCCATCCTTACCTTAGCGCGGGCTATAAGGGTTCCCCTTCTTTTTTTTAAGCCCCATCAAAGCTCCCCAGGAGAGGTGAAAGGAAAAACACAATGCTAATGTTGCTGGAGCATCAAAGACAACCATTATCTGCCACTGCGAGCTGGCAACATCTTTCAGGGGGCGTCTCTTGGGCGGTCGAGGCATTTTGATAACTGTTTATCGGGCGCTATCGTCACTTGCTGCAGAGTTAGGTCAGTTGCTCTTCTTGGGTAAGTGCGACCTGCTGGGGATGGATTTACAGGTTGGGCTCCACTGGGCCGGTGTTCATCTCTCGGCCTGGGCTGATGTTTTAGTTCAGCCCGTATGCGCCCAAATGGCCGTGACAAGATAAGACAGGCATGGAGTAAATGAGAAGGGCACATCCGTAACAGAGGAGATCCAGCCGATGAGGAGCTACAGAGGAAGCTGACATTTGGCAACATTTTAGGTTACATGTGAAAGGCCTGAAATGGTGAATCATCAGCTACTGACTGTTTATGAGATGGTAACGGCTGCAGGACCCATACCAGACATTAGCAGACAGAACGTATCACTACACTGAACACGTACGACTTAGAAACTCTTTGAAATTGCTATGTTTCGTCACTGACAGAAACAATGCACAGTGAACTGAATGACCTCTAGGTGTTTCACAAGTTTGCATCTGTGAAGTGTTTATGTTTCAGCAGTTCCTCTCAGGGCAAGCTATGCTACCACCGCACTGGCCGCCGCACCACCCTTAATACCTGTTTAAGGTGCTCGCTGTTAAAGTATACTTTATATTGGGCCTGGTCCAACATGAGCCAGTGCTGCAGGAATGCAGGGGGGATGCCAGGCAAGCACCTCCGCTGCTCCTCTAAGTAAATAGGAGTTTAGGGTGCGAATGCCGTGCCAGTTCAAGTGAGACTGAAATCTACATTTCTCAAAGACGAGGGTCCAGATCTTGTCTTTTACTTAAGTCAGTGACTTATGGGGAACTGGCTCTTTTTAATAACTCATAATAAGAAGATTCATTGAAATAGACTAAACATGCAATTTTGGCTGTACCTTTACCTGTTGGGGTTATTCTAGGTTGAGCTATCTTTACCTGTTGAGGAATCACTCTAATCACTCAGAGTGGTGTTTTTATAAATTAGTCTCTTCATCCTATGTTGGGAACACTTAAGTAAACCTTAATATACATCTTAGCATAATAAGTTTAATGATGGTTGTTGCTGATTAGACTACATTTAATTCCACACGATTTACTGTGATTCATTCAGTTTTGTTTTAGAATCCTTCTCATTGTGTAAACACTTGTTAAAGAAATTATGTTTTGAAACATATTGTGTTAAGGTTGCAACTGAATGAGAATCTGTGTTTACATCGACGTGGTTGGAAAAGGAGTGTTCAGTACATAGAACTGACATACTATGGACTTCAAACGAGGGCGGCTAAACGAGCTAATTTCAAAATCCTAAGCTGTTACATTTCAGTCTTGACTATTGATATTAAAACTGATTAATATTTACACCTCCCCAAACTTACATACAATGAAGCAACAGGAAATAAAATGGCGGACTATGTGTAGACATCTACCATTCTAGGCTTGGAAGTGATGACAGCACTTTTCATTTGTTCTAGTCCTTTCCAAGGAACCAAATTCGGGTGTGGTTGATGTTCACCTTTTAAAGAAATGTCTAAAATAAGATTCCTTTATGCCAGCTTCTTTATCAACAGTTTCTCAAACCTACCAGAGGAGGTTTTGCACAGTGTTTTACTTAAAAAAGACTAAAGAACTAAATCACTTTTTATTCATACATTGACAGTTAAAGTAGATCCTCGTACACTGAAAGTGTTTTTCTTTCATTAACTATGTGTTATAGTCAAGATTAAAACAAGTAGCTAGTACAGTAAAGTAGCTAGTAATGTTGGCTACTAGTAAGCTCCAAGTAACTAGTAGTTAGCATAGCTAGAGGCTCATTTCATTTTCATGTCATTTTATTTTCTGGTCTGTTTCTATTTCAACATGTTACGGTGCCTCACTGTAAACCAGCAAATCAGAGTAGAATGCATTAAATTATTCAGGAGCTCAATAAAAAGGGAAAACAGCTTGTTTTAGCATAGGACATAAATGGGGGTGGGAGGCTGTGGGGGTGGGAGGCTGTGGGGGGGGGGGTCAATTTAATGATTCATGATACCTTTATTAAATGTATTCAGAAACTGAAACATCTGTCAATGATTGAAAACAATATCATCACCAAGCCAATTTATTAATTACCACACTTGCACCCAAAAGTAGGCTAAACGAGCCCACACAGTTACAGCACTCATATCCACTTCAAAAGATATGTTGAGATTCATTAATATTCATTACCTATTCATTACTACTTTGCTGCAGAGCTGGTTTGCAGGTTATGGTAAGAAGTCTTTGGTAAGAAGTAATGAGATTTTGGCACCTTTTGGCAGTTTTTCATTCTCTAAGGGTCCTGTGAAGGGCTTGCAACATTTCAATGCAATTCAGATCAGGAGATTGGCTAAGTCATGTTTGGGGGTCATTGTCTTAAAATCCGTCTTTTCCCCTGATTCAGTTTCCTGGCTGAAAAGATTCAATTCTCCTGTAATACGTCCCAGTAAAGTACTTTATTAATGTTTTCTTCTATGACATGTTATGCCCTGTTGGCAGAGAAGCAACCCCATATGATAATGTTACCACCTTCAGAACTCACTGTGGGTGTGATGTTCTTGGAACCCTTCTTTATCTCCAGAAGACAAGCTGAATTATTGCCAAGGAGTTCTTTTTTTTTAATCTTTTAAAATGTTCATATGACAATTTTAGACAACCATCTCTGTGCTTCCTTTTTAGCAGGGGAGTTTGGGACTACGGTGCCGTTCAATGCCTGCTGTGCTCTGTGTAACTGCTGTTCCTGCAACTCTTTTTTAAGCGCCTGCTGTTTTCTCTCTTACCGTCATTATCATTAGACTGAGAGCATGTTTTGAAATCTTGCGTGGCGCACCTGCCGAGGATGATCACTTGTGGCTCTGTGAGCTTTCCACCTACATGTTATAGGTCCAGTTTTTCTGGCATGGATCATGATTATACAGTCCCTAAGAACTTTACAAAGCTCCTTCACCTCTACCATGTTTGCTATTCATTACATAAAATCTTTAAAATACAAAATTTAAAACCTTTACCGTAACTGAGCACTTTTAAAACTATGACTCAAAATACCCTCTTCCATCACTACCCCCACACCCCCCACCCCAACTCCCCCACGTTACACCCACCCACACACACACATCCCATCGGACTGAGTCTAGCCTGTCTTGACAGATCCCCTCTGCTTTCCCACCTGATGGGACCACCTGAGTGTGTTTCCCTCAGGCAGAAATCAAAGAGGGCTTGATAGCCCTTTGGGATGATTACACTGGGCTCTGCTTATACTGCTTTAAGTCGCTGTTCTGGCAACAGAATGCACACACGTCAGTCTTGTAGGGTTGAATGAATGAAATTACTGGAAAAGGAGAGAACAACTTTAAGGTCTTTGCTGAAACCAAAGGGATATCTTTATTACCCTCTGGCAAAATAATATATAATACATATAATAACATTAGCATCAGAAAAATGCAGAAAACATACATTTGACAAAAAAATACTTATATAATTATAATGTTGATGTTTGGTGTCCCCAAATTCCATTGTTATTGCGAGACTTTCAGTGTTTCAATGGAAATCAGATATTTTACATGTTGAAGATTCTGTCTTAGAAGTTTGCTTTGCTTCTCATAATCCAAGTAATCCAAAAAACACTTTTAGTGATGTTGAGGTCTGGGCTCTGGGACAGTGTGTTCATTTTCCAGAGAACGCCAGCAGTTTCTTTGATTTGCAAATTTTCTTTGTTTGTTTCCTTTTCTCAGCAACAGCTTCGTGACAGTTACACCTCATACCATACAGCGGAAGAACAGACAGAATTTTTCTGATATGATGTAAGATTGGGACCTGATTTTTCCTCTCTTCCAAAGATGAAAGCTTCAAGTACTGCTTATCTGATGGTGATGGTGATGGTGATGGTTTCGACTGTCTACCGCATATTGCATGGTTGTTGCGAGTCTCATGTTCATCTTTTAATAATTCATAGTTTTGGGTTCAATAACCCAAAGTAACCTAAAGCTATTAGCTATAAAATGATTAACTATGAAACTTTACATTTTATGTTTAACAGTCTACAGCGTGCCTGCTACTGCAGTTGTGGTGCTAATAAAGGTGGAACTGTTCCTCTTTTCAGCCTCTCCATTGTCAAATGCTGAGCGAAGCCTGCTCAATATTATTCAAGGTTTGAGGAAGGATCTTGTTATGTGGGCGCTGAAGTTTGTCTGCTTGTTTTGCAAATTTTCCATTACACCTTAAACAGTGCTGCAGTTACATAGTGGCGCATGAACAAGCTAAAACATTTAAGATGGAACGGAACATTGGTTCATGAATAGGAGGTCACCTTCAGCCTCATTTAAAGATAAACATCAGCCACAGACAGTTTAATTTCTTGGAAAAGGTATGAAAAGTGCTGACATCACCTTCACAGCGCGGAATGGTAGATTCCTCTGCATAGTACATCATTTTTGTTACGTTGTCACATGTACATTTTGAAGGCATAAATATTAATGAGTGAAGTCTGTTATGTAATTTTGGAACAGGTCCATTTGGAATTTGCCTATTCTCTTTTGTAAATGGATTTGTATTCAAGGGAGGAACAACAGTGTTTGAGATCCATGGTATGTCAGATCCATGTTCCAAACTCCTTATTCAACTATGGCAATGTAAATACAGTTTTCCATTCTATGGTACCTTTGAATATATGAAGGGTGGTCTCTGAATATTTCCCTCTCTCTCTCGCTCACTCACTCATTCAGGGTGATAGTGAAATAGGAATATCCAGAGACACACCCAAATTACTCTAAAGGGCTTAAATAGAGCGGAGAGACAGAAGAGGCAAGGCCAAAGATATCTACCATAGGCAAAAAATGCCAAGGGCCTTAAGTTCAGTAAAATTCCTGACTCTCTTCTAGCACCACCTGCTGGGTGGGACTACACTGGGCAGTGACGAGCACTATGATTTCAGTGTACCTTATTAGAAAGATTACTTTAATCATTTTAGGACAGCATCAGTTAAAGCCTGATGTTAGAGTTTAATGATACAGTACAGAATTTCTCCACCATAGAAACAAAATAGTAACCGTGTACCATCAAGAACACTCTGTTCTGAGGGCCTCTCTGCACATGTACCCAGTTATTCAGGTCACAGCAGAGTAAACACTCGGCTCATCTCAACACGTACCATTCAGAACAGTCTGTGTGCCTATTAACGTAGCGGGTTATTGGAGCTGATGGGCTCCAAAGGCCTCTGTTTACAGAATCCTACAGAATATTCATTTTGTGTTAACAGTAAAGCCGTAATGACTCCAGTAATATCATTACCACGAAAACAGCTACTGAGTATTTACTATAGGGACTTTACCATAGCTGGCTGACATATTGAAAATAATTCAACTGCCAATAAAATCAATGCCTCAAATCCATTACACGATCATCTGCTCCTCTGAATGATGCATTAGTTAATTCTTTTATTTAGGGCACTTCCGGCTCCGAACTGGAGACAAATTAGCAGCACAATATCTCTTTCACTCTTTCTTCAGACCTTCCACTTTAAAGCATTGGAAACAATCTTACTATTCCCATAAAGTACAGGCTCTCTTCCAGTAAGAGACTCCTGCTCTGACTCAGGCAGGGCCCTGGACGGGGCACAGGGCTCGGAGGGGGCTCTCTTCATTAGCTTGCCACTTGGCAGCTAATTGCCGGAGGGGGCGAAAACAAAAAGGACGGTGTCTGTCCTTGCATGCTCTGATTGCTCTGGTACAGGGGGGGAGGCAAAAGTCTGTGTGCCCAGAATGTAGGGCCTCCCCCTGGCACGGCTCGGTGAAAGAGGCCCCTCCTCAAGCCCCCTACCCCTGATCTGCATGTTTGTTTGGTTGTCTTTGGAGCTCAGGGTGAGCAGGTCCAGCAAAGGGGTACCGGAACTGACATGGCCTTTATGTTGCTTAATGGATATATTATTATTATTATTATTATTATTATTATTATTATTATAAATGTGCACATTGTCACAGAGTACAAATCTGGGGTCTTTTTGTGTTTTATATTTGTATTATTAAGAGCTATAACTTTGTAGGGTAGTGTTATTCAGTGGCTTTTCAGTAATTCTGACCGAACATGTCATTTCCATTCAAAGCGTCTATTAACTGCATTACCTAGGAAACACTTTTTTTAGTAAATCAATGAGATAGATTGTTTCCACCTATCAAGATTTGGTTTTGATTCAAAGCCATGTCTTCAGTTTCCCCTTTCACATGAATGAATCTCAACAAGAAACATACTGTATTGCCCTGTGCTTTCATTGACATGTTTTCATTTTCAATCTCTCTCTTTGATGAACTCTCCATTTATTGGATGTTCATTTCCCTTGTCTCTCTCCCGCCTTTGATAGCCTTTGGCTGCCAGGCACTGCGATCAGAGAACAACATTATTTCAATTCAAAGAGAGAGAAGTCAAAACATATTAGATGTCTGTCCAAAAACCTGGAAGAAGGCCTCATTGTCCATATCCTCTGTGAGGTCATGTGAACTGTTTAAAGCTGCACACTGTCTTAAGTATGATCTCTATCTCTCTTTTTCTCTCGCTGCCTCTCTTCTCTTTCTTTGACATGTTTTGCTTTTGTCAGTGCTGTGCTGCATTCTGGCTGTAGGGCTTGTTTCAGGTAGAGCGTGGATTCAAAGCCCCATCAGTCAGATGTGCACTGACCTCTAGCAGGTCTCAGTGTTAAGACTGTGCTGCATGCTCACAGTATAGGAGATCCTTTCCCAGTTTTTCAGATGAGTATTTAATTGCAGTCAAATCCAATCCTTGTGATCCCCCCTATTTTTACACCTTTTGAAAACTGAGGCTGTTCTTCATGACAAATGGTCCAATGAAAAGGGGATAAATTATATTAACCTACAGCACATCCTCAATGTACAAAGAAAAACATGTATCTTCATTTTAGCCCATTTTAATTTTTCTACATCATTTAAACAGGATGTAGAAAAATCAAAATGGGCAAAAATGAAGATACATGTTGTTCTTTATATCCTGTGAAAGTTTCATGGTGGACCAATAGAAATGCTTTAAAATCACTTGCCATGAAACCTCTTTATATAAACTTACACTGAAGGTTAAGAATGCTTTGTACTCTCCTGTAAAGTTACTCTTTTTAAGATACTTATTAAGATAATCTTAAAAGTATTTTTCCCATTTCCTATAATGATGGTTTACTCTTTAACATGGCTGTGGTAAAAGTTATGTGTAGGGTTAGGTTGGGTTTAAGGTTAAACCTCACTGATGTCAGAAATATTATTTAATATTATATTATATTATCATCACAAAATTTGATATAACTTTTCTAAACATTTATCATATATAGTAATATGTATGTCATACATGTTGAATATTTGAGTAACATTTAGATGAAGTTATCCAATAGGATACAGTGAAACAAAAGTTATTAGCCATGCCGCTCAGATCAAATTTAGATGTATGTCAAAATCTACTGGCCTTTACTGAACCAGTCAAGAAACTCATCAACCAAATAATTTAAAACGGGCGTAGATGGTCTTTTTTATAAAGGTTTTAAAACATAATACTGATGTACTGAATACTGATCTAGCCTACCCACATAAATAAATAAAAAAAACATTACATTCATTTTACAGGTTACACGTGAAAACTACTGGTCTTGTAACGTTTTCGTCCGAAGTGTGCTGACTGCTGCCTGACATTGCAGTATCCGTACTGACATTACTAGTACCCAGTATTTAACGTACATGTGGCCATCTAGTGGGCAAATAGTAGAACTGCAGTTAGACGTTTAGGGGATATATTCTAGAGCAGGTGCTCAGACTGTGCTGCTCTGGGCTGCTGATTCCTCTGTTCAAAAACACTTCATTAAAGTTATGTTAGGAACTCTGTCCTGAAGTAGACTATATTTAAACCACATTAAAACATCAACAACAATGTCATTGGTGGGTAGAGTCAAAAAAAGAAAAAAATATATAAATATATTTATTATTTTTAATTTCTTTTTTAATGTATTCATACTTCTGCTCAGTCAAAAAACTACACAAACACATACTCTGCAGTAACATATGAGCTGTCATCTCTGACTTTACATCTACAAGGTGGACCAACACTGAAGAAGGAGTATCTAATAGAGTGGACAGTGAGTGGACACAGTTTAAAAACTCTCAGCACTGCTATGTCTGATCCACACCCATCAACACAATACACACTAACACACCACCACCAGGTCTGTGTCACTGCAGTACTGAGAAACATCCATCACCTAGATGACATCTGCTCTGTGGGGCTAACAAAGTATGCAAGGAAACAGATGAACTACAGTCTGTAATTGTAAAATGTGTAACTGATCAAATGGTAAATGAATGTAGATACAGTGAGGTGGCTTTAATGTTACAGCTGATCACTGTACACGTGAGGCACCTGTCGTATCCAGCTTTACACCTTTTGAAAACTATGGCTGTTCTTTACACCTGCACCAACAGACAGGAACAAATTATATTAACATATAGCATATATTAAAAGCCCCTCCCATCCTGTAAAGTTACTATAGGGGAGAAACATGATTTTCTGCTCCTAAACACAGCTGATTTATGAGTATGTTTCTAAGCAGGGTTGGGACAGGCCTAAGGTCAGGCACCCCTCACTGATGTCAAAAATATTAGTTATAACAGAATCTGATGCAGCTTTTCTAAACATATATCATAGATAGTGATACGTGTGGAATATGGGTTGAAAAGTCAGACTTGAGTACATGTATATAATTAGAATAACAGTCAATGGGAGACAGTCAAGCAGATCAGATTCAGATGCATGTCAGACTCGACTGCCATTTACTGAATCAAGCTGATCAAGCAAGTAAATTAAAGCAGAGTATAGCTTTCCTATAAATACTCATGTAACTTGTTCTCCTGAACATATCTAGTCCTCAGATACTGGAATGTGCAATGACCACTTCTCCTCAGAGTAAAGAAAGATCAGGACAGACGATGAGCATATGGTCCGATGGGGGGTCTGCATCATGCCAGACCCCCCGTCACAGGACTGGGACGTCTTGCCGCGAGCAATACGGAACACCTTGTAATGAGGAAAAAAAGAAGTGATGGAAAATGTGGTGTTGAGCTGAGGTCCGGTCAGCGCGCGCAGCGCCCCGCACTACCCGAACATGCCCACTACCGTTACCCGGAAGTATGCAGAATTCCCAAAGATGGCGGAGCAAGGTCCAATGGCGATAGCTATGCGGCTAAGAAATCAACTACAGAACGTTTATAAACTCGACCCTTTAAGAAACGAGGTGAGTGACGCGAAGCTTCTGAAAATCCGCCGCAGCGGCTCGTAGCGGAAATTCCGCCGAGTCCTCGCGGTGCGCTATAAATACGGGTCTCCGCGCGCGTCGCCGTCCGGACGGTGGGGAAGCGATGGAGTGCGCGAGCATGCAGCCGGTTTGCGCAGGCGTGAGTGGGGGAGAAGCGAGCGTGCTGTTGTTCACCCTCGCAAGGATGTTTCACGGTCTTTTCTGTTCTGTGGAGCGCCGGCGCTGTGTTGGCGGTTACAGATCTGTAGATTTATTAGTCTGTGTGAGGAACTGTTTCCAGCTGACGTTTTCCGTTCGCTCTGAAAGGCTGGAAACGAGTCGATCCTCGCGACGTGCGAAGATAGCCCCGTTAGCCGGTTAGCATGACGAGAGAACAAGTGCATTTAGTAGGCAAAGCCACCGCCTCCTCTTGTGTCGCCTCAGACCCGCACTCGCACGGAGAAATGCGGAGTCGGCCAGAGATTTTTATTCACTGAATGAATATAATCGGGATTTTTTATTCTCTGACTGTGTCCGCAGGATTAATAGTCCTCGGTGGTCGTCGGCGCCGTGGATGACGGGAGCACGGCTCGCCGTACTCAGCTGCTCCGAGAGACACGGAAAGTTTGGGCGGCAGGGGCTATTGTTAGAGCCGACAATGGACCATTATTGAACGCGTGACTTAAAACTGTAAGCCGTCGTGTCCAAACTAGACTTTAACCTGTATCTCGCTGTAGGGTGTTTGTGACACTCAGGGTCTGCCCAGTTCAGACGCAGAAATTGTACCTGGCGGCGGAGCCTTGATGCTTAATCCGCAGTGATCAGAGGGGGCGGAGTCCACGTGGATTTCTCCTCCATATGCTGCGTACAAGTCGTGTCAGACCGGCTGTGTTTAGAAGATGAGCGCACATGGACACCACGATGTCGTGTATGCTGAAGTTTCCCCGAGTTGGGGGGCGTGTCAGCAAAAACAAAAGCACTGGTGGCCGCTGGATGTATTTCAGTTATTCAGCAGCAACATAATAAGGCCTTTGTCAGACTGCCGGCCGAAATTCTGTTTTGACATGTTCAGATTTGATTCAGATTGATTTTTGATATGCAAAAAAAGTCTTTAATTTTAGTCTGGTCACTGTGCTCACTCAAATAAGATTTCAGAGTGTCTTTTGCATCACTCACCGCAACAAACAACGACAATGTCAAGAGTGACCGAAATGCTGAGATTCAAGAAGAGTGCCATAGGTTGATGCTTATGCCAGAGAAGTTCTGCTTGGGCAGACTATGGAAGAGAACAGTGTGATAGTTTTGGAGGGCACCGCCAGTTTACCTCCAGCTGCCTTTGAAATCACCAACGTAATTATGTAGTGACTGACAAAAAACGCACACCCATAGGATGATGCTGTCTGAACACAAATCCAATCCTATCACTTGCAAATATATGATCTCAGGAACAGAGCCGATTTGCCTGCAGTCTGATCAGTCGCTTGACACCGAGGGCTAAAATTGCATATGCTGGGAAAATACAGCTATAAATTCATGTTATGTGCTGCTTCTAGCTCAATAAAGCACAATTTCTCTCGCAAGCATTTTCTGCTTATCCTTTTGTTGCAGTACCACAGTATAAACAGACTCTGTCTAATGATGGGAAATGTTCTGCACCTCAATGTTATTTCTGACCAAAACCACTCACGCAAAATCAAGTCTTACTTCTGACCTTCAAAGTCGTAAGCAGGCACTTCTGCGAAGGCAGCACTAGTTTGCACATTTTGCATCATTTACTTGCTGGTTTTTGGTGCATTCAGTGGTCACTGGTTAGTTGAATTAACTGTTTCTTGTGATTGAGTAATGGATGCTGCACAGTGGAGGAGGAGGAAGGTCTAGACCAAACGCTGTAGTGACCTGTCTCCAAATCAGGATTTCTTACTTCACCAACTAACTTTTAACTTAGTTCAGGTGACTTTTCCACTGGGCTTGTACAGCATGCCATGTTCAAGGTTTTAGATAAACAACTCTTGAATCAGATAGGGATGCGAGATGTGGATAACTTTAGCGTCTTTTGATTTTTCATGATTTAGTGGTATTTGTGTGATTATTTATTTATTTATTTATTTATTTATTTAGTTTTTCAGCAGAGGAAATGTAGACATCATGGATGTAAAGACTCAAATGAACACTAACCGAATGACAGTGGAGACAACGTCCTTCCATCAGCCCCCACTTTCTTAGATTCTTCAATTTCTTTTTCTTCTTGAGGAAACCGCTTGATTATGTTCGCCAAAACTGTATGCGTAAATGTGCATGAGCCTATCCAAACCTGGATTAACTGAGAAAGTTGTTAGTTCTGCTTTGTTAGGGTTTGTGAAACTAAAACCTAGTCATGAACCCTGTTTGATATGCTTGAACATACTCGATACAGGCTTAAGTTGATTAATTTCCATGTGTCTTTGACTTTACAGGAAGAAGTGAAGATAAAGATCAAGGACTTAAATGAACACATTGTCTGTTACTTGTGTGCGGGATACTTCATTGATGCAACAACTATTACTGAGTGTCTTCATACCTGTAAGTTTCCTGCAATCAAACTGCAGCTGTTCAATGTGAATCAGAGCAGTGCACTGTCTCAGCTGTACATAACAGCTGTACTGGGTGCATTCTTTTCAGCATGTTCATCTATTATTTATGAATCGTGGCTTATTGATTTTCTTTTCTTCTTTTTTTTTTTTACTCTAGTTTGCAAGAGTTGCATTGTGAAATACCTCCAGACCAGCAAATATTGTCCAATGTGTAACATCAAAATTCATGAAACTCAACCCCTGCTGAATCTTAAGCTGGACAGAGTAATGCAAGATATTGTTTACAAACTGGTCCCAGGACTACAGGAGAGTAAGTACCCTTGTACTCCACCAGACCTTCTGCAGGAAAGATGTTGTGTGACATATTTAATTTTTATGGTCTCTTCTTGCATCCCAGGTGAAGACAAGCGAATCAGGGAATTTTACCAGTCAAGAGGCCTCGAACGTATCATACAGCCTTCGGGGGATGGTAAACAAGCTTATGTTCAAAAAAAAAAAAAAAGGAATGTGAAAGCTGTGCTATAAACCTGAATACTCTTATAATAATCAACATGTTTTTGTTGTGTGTTCCTCATAGAATCATTGCCAGATAATACAGGCTTACCATACACCAGCTTCGACCACTCTAAGGCCCATTTCTACAGATATGATGAGCAAGTCTCGCTCTGTCTGGAGAGACAAAGGTAATGTGTGGTGTTTTTTTAACATTATTCAAATAAAACTCTGTGGCTCATTTTGAGTAGAAGAAACTCTAGCAAGCTAAAAAAAGCTAGTTAGCCATGTTATAATTTCTCAAGGGTTGCTTACCCTTCTGTTGTATACGTTCCTTGTAAATAAATGTGTAAAATTAAAATTCAAGCCCTCGCAAATTGGCAAATGGCAATTTTTTTGTAAAAGGCAACGCCACCTTATACACAGTAAGAAAACATTACAGCTGATAAACTATTAGTAAAAGATGATCTATAATATGCTGTCAATGAGGAGCATGTGCAGAGAAACCAGGGCGTAAAATTGACTAAAAGTTAACTGCCATATAATGAAATCGGTGTTTATAATGATGGAATAAGGATTAAAATTACTAAAGCTGCAAAGGCAAGAAAAGGAAAATAAGTATATACGTTACAGATAATTGCCAGTACTATAAAAGGTCCCACACTTCGCCTTGACATGCGCTCACTGTAGCATCATTTAGACAACCTTTGCAAAATCACAACATCTATTTCCATACAGAGTTGTGTAAATCTTTGTAAGTTCTTGTATTGAAGACAGGAGAGTCAAACCACTCTGTAAAGTCCTCTGAGGTACATCCCAATTACTTTGAATGAGACTCTGGACTCTTATTCCTCATACTCCCACTCGTTTTACAGTTTGAGTCTGATGAGTATCAGCATTGTCATCCTGGAAGGTGCCTGTACCATCAGGGAACAAAATGCATTAATGGGATAACCTGGTCATGCAGTGCATTCAGGTAGTCAGCTGACTTCATTTTATTGCCACATAACATTACAGAGCCTAGACCTGACCAGTTGAAGCATCCCAGCTTATAACACCGCCTCCACCGCCTTTTACAATGATCCCTATGTGTGATCGCTTCATTTCCCTTTTTAGCCTGGCCCACTCTAGAGTAAGGTAAACTTGAACTCCTCATACCTTTTTTCGTTCCTCTGGAGTCCAATCTGTATGCTCTTTAGCAAGCTGAAGGCTTTTTTCTGACTAGTCTCTCTAACAAGTGTTTATTAGTGGTGATATGGTCTTATGGCCATACAGCTGTTTAGTTTTAATCTTGTTCTCGTTGCAGTGTGCATATGGAAATGCTCTCAGTTTCACTACTAAACATAGCCGTGGGTTCTGTAGTTTTTTTTAAATAAACAATTTCTCTCCATTTCTCCGAGTGCTGAACTGATCTTCAATCAGGGTCATTCAGGTTTTTTTTAGACCACACTTCTGAGAATTTGATGATTTTCTGCTATTCTTCACAGTTCTTCCAGCCATGTTCCAATCAGGTTATGCCCTTAATTGTTTGCTTTGCTTGATGCAGGCCAATCATTTGACACTTCTGAAACACAGTAACACAGTTACAAGCATGGAACTCACTGAATCAGTAAGGTTTAAAGGAAGTGTTGCCGGCTGGACCACATTAATCACTGTAATAATCGAAGGCTCTTAAGTTTATTTTGACCCAAAAGGTGGCTTGGCAGTATCTATATCAGTTCAGTGAATGCGGAGTGCACAGAAAAGCCAGACTGGAATTTGCAGGGCTGAACCAGATGAATTTTGGCACGGTTTCATAGACTGATGAGTTGAAGGAAAACCTTTATCAGAATGACAGAATGAGGAATGCATGGAGAAAGCAAGGCTGCAAATGACAAATGAGGCAGTGTCATGGCATGGGCAGGAATGGTTGCTTATGGAACTGGCTCACTGCTCTTTAGTGATGGCGTAGAGTGTATAGAAAAGTCTTCTCTAAAAACGCCTCCAAACTCATTTAGTGGGAGTTCATAATGGGTCACGATAACGATTCAAAACATCTGGCATACATGAGCAAGGGGTTATCATCAGAAAGGAAAAGTGGAAAGCTTTGCACTGGCCAAGTCAGTCTCCTGATTGAAATCCAACTGAGCAAGCATTTGTCACGTTGAAAATGAAACTGTCAGTCAGAAGCCCCTGAATCAAGTAACAGCTGCACAAGGCTGCCATTAAATATTTGCAAAGCACATTAATGCAGGATACCATAAGTCTCAACGTTAACAGGTCATAGACTTGGGGTAAGCCTCTAAGCTGGTAGGCCACATTAATTGCTGTAATTTTTGTCCTGTCGTTTTTTTTTTTACTTACAATTTTTTTTCTTGATTTTCTTCACTGTTTCAGTACTTGTGAGTCTCTCTGTGGAACACAGTGCTGTGATTAACAGCAAAATAGCACTGTGTTATACACTCAGTTAACCTGTAAATGTTAAAGTTGCTTCATATAGTGACCAATCTTGTGGATTACACATCTATAAATATAATTCTGAAGCACAATCCTGCAAGTAACCAATATGTACTAGATGGAAGGCAAAATAACAAAGTTTCAACCACTCTAAGGCCCATTTCTACAGATATGATGAGCAATTAATAATTGAAGTGGGATTGTTGAGTCTAGAATTTGAATTTTACATGAGTAGTAATTGCAGGATGCCTTCCCATTGTCAAACAGATGTTTACACCTAAAGAATGTGCACTTTCAGCTTGACAGTATTAGTTGTAAATATGCTTAATATGAAATGCTTATACATTACTAAACAACTACAATCCTCATTCCTTCAGATTGAAGGCTTAACATGGGTTTGCACTCTGTCAGGCTGAAATTGACACCTTGTATACTCTCTGGTCACCTGGACTATTGGTTATCCCTCAGACCAGACTTTGCCCAATGGAATACTCTACCTTAATCTCTTTATGATTGACTTTATGATGTGTTTTCCTTCAGAAGTCAAGTTCTTTTCACCCCCCACCCCCAAGTACCTTTTGACAGTAGCTGCTATTTATCATGTGTTTGAATGGTAGTTTCACTAGTTTGCACTCTTGACTGATTTATAGTGAACCAGCCTTAGCTTTAATGAAGATGCTATATAATGCAATTTTTAAAAAATATATATTTGTCTTGTCTTTTCAGTTCGTCATTGTCTGGAAAAGACAAAAATAAATTAACTCTACAGGTAAGTCACAAAGAACAGAATACAAATGAATGTAAATTTTAAAGTCTTTAATATGAGTGTGTCACATTGATATGGGTGTACAATAAAGTAGGCCCTAAACTGGACTCTTTGGTGGTGATAAAATGGAGGTCTTCTCTCTGGTCTCTGCAGCAGAAGTTTGTGCGTTGCTCAGTAAGGGCGGAGGTCAGGCACTTGCGGAAAGTGCTGTGCCATCGACTCAACGTAGACAGGAACCAGGTCTGCTTCTCAATTCTTTTACTGCACTGAAGTGACCTACATGTTTTACTGTACCTAATTTCTAATCAGAGTGGAGACGTTAATTCATTAAGGTTTTTAACTCGCACATGAAAACCTCTGATTTCACCAAACGGCCATGTTTACGTTAGTTAGCTTAGTAATAAATTTGTAATCTACATTGTGTGCTTTTGTATGCTTGATGCCATTTGTCCATCACAGAGTTATGGTGAATGAGTAAGGGTGGATGAAATAGCAAAAAATATGATATTTATTATAAAATTTGGTTCTTCAGTGGTTGGTTGTCACATTTATTTATATTTATATACACGTGTCTGTTACTTTTTTTTAGGCCATATTGGCACATTCAGTCAACCCAGGAGCTTGATTCAGTGTTTAAGCCATTATTTAATCATTTATAATTATTAATTATTACAAAAATTGACACATTTTAATAATTTTAGTTACAATAATTTCCGCAGTCCCTGACTTATGTTCAAAGGCGTGCATCGGCAAAGCTTAAAACTACCAAATACAACCTTTTCATGATTGCTAAGATACCAGTCATGCACTTTTTAGTTTATTTGTGGCTTTAAGATGCAATAATGTAAAACCCTGCTTTTGTTTAGTGTGTATTAAAGATACGTGTGGTCATATAACATGAACCACTGTAAGCTTTGCAGCACTTAAACAGAAACATTTTGAAGGTTTTCTAGCTCTGTTCACTTTGTGTGTCCATGCCCCATTACCCTAATTCTAAACGTCTTGGGTGGGCTTGCTGTGGAAGGACATTTCTAAACAAAACCTCGGTTATCAAAATAAGTGTTTTGAGGTGGCTGACGTTATGGTGGGGGTGTATCTGGGTCATAAATAGAGCTGAACTTGTCATTTAAGATGTGCCAGTATTGGTGATTCATGTATTTTTTTTTGCTTCTAATAAAACTTGTCATAAAATTCACATAATGACAGCCCTGCCTTCTTCATTCCCCTCCTCTCCCTCTGGTATTCCTTCCTGACTCTTACACCCCCCCCACCCTCTTTTCCATTCTTTTCTGTGTGGTCTTTGTTGTGTTAGGTCCAGATGTTGTTTAATAATGAATCCCTACCAGATCACATGACAATGAAGCGTTTGTGGTTGTCCCACTGGTTTGGAAAGGTACTGTCATCTTAATCTTATACAGCATTCTCCCACAGTTTTGGTGTAATAGCTCCGTCTTTAGATGTTGTGTTTATTCCTCAAGCATTTTACAACACTCACCATACTCAAGCACATGTTTCCGCTCATGAATATAAGAGATGCTTGGTTTATGTAATATGTGAGTGGATTTCTACTCCGGCTTTGTGGTCCGGTACATGGAATGGCCAATTTAAGTGCCGGTTTTGTCTTGCTTCATGCACAGCCTTGTTCTGGTTTGTGGGATGTTGAAGTATAAGAAGCAGTAATGACATGCGGCATGTATTTTATGATGTAAACAAATGGAGTTTTGCTGGCATTCCTTGTTTGAGGTTACTATAATCCACTGGTTTGGGAACATGATGGGGTTACCAAGATTTCGTTGCTAATCAACTTCCTTTTTTATTGCCCCTACTTTCTTTAGGCTCAACCGCTGGTTCTCCACTATGCCATCAAGGACAAGAGGACAAGATAGGATTGTGTAATACTATGAACTGGTGTACATATTTTGTATTTCACATATTCTATTTTAATAGGTTTTTCTGTGCATATATACTTATTTTTTTTGTTTTGTATTTTTGAAAAATAAATTAAATTGTAAAAATGTCTGTTTTCTGTTCTTGTCCTTTCTTGGTCAGCTTAGAATCAAAGATCTGTCAATTTATCACCATGTGAGGTGCTATTTCAAAGCAGGATTACTCAGTTTGGCCAGACAAGTTAAGCCCAAGGTCAGGCGTGTGCAATAGGACAGCCTGTTGGATAGTTCTGAACTTTGGGCTTAATTTATCTTGGTAAGTGAACAATACTAAATAATTATTCGGTCGAGTTTTTTTTGTCGGTGGACTACAGATACATAGCAGTGTAATTACAAAAAACGAACAGAAGAGGGCGGTATTGTCGTTTCGTGTTCTAGCAATACCTCATAGACGGACTAGGCCTGCAATAAAGGTCCAAAGCAGATCAGCTCGGGTATTGTAGCAATTTACGAAGTAAATTCCTGCCCAAAGATTTGCAAAAATTATTAAATAGAAATCATTTTTTATCTATCTGATCTCACCTCTACCTGTATGTCAATGGCCCAC
Organism: Megaleporinus macrocephalus; assembly: GCA_021613375.1. Classification (NCBI taxonomy): domain Eukaryota; kingdom Metazoa; phylum Chordata; class Actinopteri; order Characiformes; family Anostomidae; genus Megaleporinus; species Megaleporinus macrocephalus. The sequence continues at coordinate 18,951,858 of CM038713.1, forward strand.
AATATTTCTCCCCATTTATTTAATTTCAAGGAAAAGTGTGCGAACAGAATTAGGTCAAAGACTGATCATAAACAGTATTCGCTTGGACCATTTAATAAGATGTCCTTAAAACAATTAAATCACATTTTAGAAAATTAAGCACTTTAGCTTGTGCATACATTTCTACTGCAATTGCTTTATTTTTCTCTCGTTGATTATTATAAAAATATAAATTCAGTCTTTGGTGTTTGTCCAGCTTCGCAATGTATGCATTTATTTTTAATCTGTCCTAAACAGACACGCTGTCTTATATGGCGAGAAACGTTTAATAATATGGTCATGTTAAGGTTCTGTAAGCAAGTGAATAATAACTGCAAATAGTGAATGGATTATTTTTCTGCTTTTCTGTTGAAAGTACATCTTTTCTATTGTGTACCATTTTAAATTACCGCATTTCTATTTTAATTTAATTTCTTATTCATTATTTCTTATTTTCTCATAGAAGCCGCAGATTGGTGTAATTAATTGCCAAATCCGTGTCGAGTGTAATAAAGAATAATAATAACAATAATAAGAATAATAAGTAATACATTATATATATATATATATATATATATATATATATATATATATATATATATATATATATCAAAGAAACATATCGTCACAATCCAAAGAAAAGCATGTATCCCTATTTTTAACGATTTAATGATCCATATCTCTACATCATTTAAACACCACCGCTGTCTACATTGAAAACTTCATAATGAATGGACCAGCAGAAATGCTCCAAAATAGTAAAATAGAATGAAAAACATTCGGATTCCAATTTCATTGAAGTGAAGAAAGTTTTTGGCCTCTCCTGTAAAGTTGCCACTTTGGAGATGCTTGTTTTTCATTGGACAGCGACGACATGTTCACAGATAAAAATTCGTAATCATGTACAAGTCGTGTACGTGTCTAACTTCCCGTTAGATCTTAAATAAAAGCTAAATGTTATTCTTTGTATGTAAAACAATCCCATAAATCGACACATCCTGAATTAAGGCTGAATTATTGTTGCTGTTGTTAAGTCGTGTTGAAAAAACAATCTGAATGAAAGCAGGTCAGTGCGTACAGCAGCGACACGGTTAAGAGGCTGTTTTGATTTTTCCTTGAGGACAGTTCGCCTGTGAGCGCTACTCAGGTGAGTCTGTCCCAAACTGAACTCCGGGAGTTGGACCCAACAGTCGAGACGCACCCTGCAGACCCCTCGGCGAAGAGCCATTTGTGTAGAAACCCTTATAAAACCCTGACTTGACTTTTCAACCCCTACTATTCCGAGCGATTAAACCAATTGTGCGAGCGCGGCTCTCTTTCTCTTTCCAGACTCAAACTTCTGCCTTGATCTGCTAACAACTGATAGAAATGGAGCGCGGGGCTGTGGAGCAGACGGCTGCTGGGAGAGCGCGGGCGCGGAAAGAAAGAGGCAACAGTCCTCCCATCTCTTTCTGTTTCCTATTGAGATTTATTCATTAGGAGCCCCACGCTAATCAATTGCTATTCATGGGCGTTTCTTTTTCAGTACGCGCGTTTAAAGGAGCGCAGATGCGACTGGGCCTGTTTCTATACGGGCAGAGGCGGGTTAACCTAATCAATCATGCTGACTGATTTGGGCTGGAGAAAATTCATAAACCATATGTCGCCAAGGCGAAAGCAAGCTTTTTGTTGCCAGCCTGAAGCTCTAAAGGCCTTGTGACAATTGTGTTGTTTTTTTTTTGTGAGCGGTGTTGGGGTGGGAGGGGGGTTGTTCAATTGCCCCTAATTGAGCTCGAGCCACTTAACACACACAATGAGTTACTATGAGAAGAGAACACGATTTGTTAAGAGAGCCTCCAGTGTTTGCCTCTAGTGTCATGTGTTGTGTTAACTCTGATGTTAATCCCCTGCGTTAAGTGGACGCGCGGTTCCAAAAAGAAAGTGAAAAGATTAACAACAAAAAAAAAGAAAGAAAGAAAACCGTCTGCCAGGCCATGTTTCTAATTGATATGCTCTCCACGACGCAGAAATGCGCACTTCACGGCAAACAGGTTGAAATATCATATACCCTTTATTTACATAATTGGTGATTAAATAGAACGTTACAATAACTTTATCGCGTAAAATGCATCGTAAGGTGATTTATACACACAACCTGTCCCCCGCATTGTTCCACTAATTTGGCCGAGGAGGTCAGTTTTAATAACAGTGGCTTCCCATCCAGCGTTGAGGGTCATTATTAGAAATATATCAATAACACGGGAGAAACCGTTCCAGCAATTGTAGCTCAGCTCCAATAATCAATGTGTTGTTGTGAAGTCTTGTCAAACTGTAATCCTGTGCCCCAAATGTTTTTGTTTTTTTTCTCGACACTGTATAAATATAAATATGTCTATATATTTTGAGAAATTTGTTGAACAAAAAAATCACATTTGGCAGATACGTATCATTAGCAGCTATAACATTCATGTAAATGGTGTGATGGCGACCTGGGTAAGAAAACAATTGCACGAGTTTCCCCTCAAAGTATGTGTCGAAATAGAACTTAAAATGTACATACACATGTTGCAGTCGTGATCCTGTACCACAATCACTAATCATTTCTCACATCCTACTGAATGAACATGTACTCCGCAAGCACGTCTTCCAGTCTCAGACGTGTGGACATCTCGAAGGCTTTTACAATCCTTGCAATAAATTAAAACATGAAAGACAGAAAGAAAGCGAGAGAGAGAAAGAGAGAGAGAGAGAGAGAGAGAGAGAGAAAGAGAGAGAGAGAGAGAAGAAAAACATCCCTTCTGTTTCAAGTTCTTCAACGTCCGTGCAAAAGTGGTGAAAAATAAAGAAAAAAAGAGAAAAGAAAATGCCCATTTCCGAAAGCATGGGCCCACTTTTTTTTTAATCGTCCACTTCGATCTCTTCCTCCTCCTCTTCCTCCTCCTCGGAGAACTCGTCTGTGGTTTGGCCTCTGGAGGAGGACGGCGACTGGGGGAAGGCTCTGTGGCCGTGCGACGAGGGCGATAAACTTGGCGAAATAGGCCCAGAGCCGCCCTGGGCATCGTCCATGTCTTCCATGGCCACCAGTTTCTGCAGAGCGTGCGGGGGGATTTTCTTGAGGGACTCCACGTCCGCCTTCATCTCCTCCAAGTCTCTCTTGAGCTTGGCGCGCCGGTTCTGGAACCAGGTGATGACCTGCGCGTTGGTCAGGCCCAGCTGCTGGGCGATCTGGTCCCTGTCTGCCGGGGACAGATACTTCTGGTACAAAAAGCGCTTCTCCAGTTCATAGATCTGGTGGTTGGTGAAGGCCGTGCGGGACTTCCGTCGCTTCTTCGAGGCCTGTCGCTGGCCGAAGGCGTTCATGTGCTCGCGACCTTCAGACGGAAAGAGAGGGAGAGGAAAGGAGTTGTAAGTGCAGTACCGCGTGGGAATAAGGCTTGAGAGCGGGGGGCTGAAATTCTTATCGTGCCTATATAGCTATTGTGTGCTTGTTAGGCCGCGGTTGTGCGGTCCAGCTGCAAAACATCTGTTCTCGGGGAACAAAAAGGTGCAAAGCTCAAAACAGCGCTATTAATCGCCAAACGTGTTCGAACATTTTCACGAGTCGGTCAAGATTCGAGCGAAGTGGCATTTTAGGTCAACCAGCCGTGGAGCACCAGCAACATACACACAGCCTAATGACATATATCCAGCTGAGAGGTGAGCAAGGACACGACGCATTCAGGTTGGCGTGCAGAGTTATTTCACGGTGATTAGCCTATTATAGCACGTGCTCCCTTAACAACAACAACAACAATAATAATTATAATAATAATAATAAAAATAATTTAAAAAAAATAATTTGACATTAAGACAAATGTAAATACAGTTGCACGTTAAAAAACTGACTATAAGTGACGAATAGAAAAACAATAATTGCAAGCCATACAATGCAATTAAACACTAGCATGCTTTTATAAAACATAACAAATTGCTTGCAGTAAAATGTTACGATACTTTCAGTAAAATATTTTATAATTTGGCACTAATAACAATATAAGTTTTTGCAGCGGTCTTACTTAAACCAAATTTACCAGAATACTTTTATTAGATAAACTATACAAATATTATTAAAATGCACGTCTATTAAATAAACTATTAATTTAATGAATGTACAGAAATACTGACAGACATACATATTGTCAGTAATATCTACTCCAGTAGAACCAAAACAGTAGAATAAATCCAGCCCCAACAGAAAATCTAGTCCAAATACTTTAGGTTAGTTTACCTTCTGCCGCTTGTATAACGTTGACTTCAAGCCCCTTGAATGTTTTGCTCGCTAGCTCCTCCAGCGCGCACAGGGGCGAGGAGGGAGTGGTGATCCCGTTCCTCAGCGCGCTCGAGCCGCTCACTTTCTCGAGCACGCGCGGCGGACACAGGCTCGCCACCGACTTCTTCACTGAAGGCTTGTTGAGAATATCCTCGATACTGAAAGGCGTCAGGGGCTTGTTTGAGTTGGCCGGGGGCGGCAGCTGGTCCAAAGGAGCTCGTCTCCTGTCCTCCGCGCCGGACTGCAAAACAGAGCCTGCCTTCATGTCTTTACTGGAGGTCATCGCAGTCCTTCGAAACGAGTTCCAGAATAAAAAAAACAACAACAAGCGATAATAAAGTGGTTCTATTTCGAGCGAGCAGCCGCGAGCGCTTCGTTCTTCATGTAAAACCACGCAGCTGTCGTCTTGCTCAGTCTCGATCGTCGGCGATCTTCAGGCTGAAGTGTTTTTCCAGCTCCACCATGCTTCACGCCGCGCTCTCATAGTCTCCCCGCGTGCGAGTCCAACTTTTTCTGAAGAGCCCCATGAAGATGTTTAGGAAGGAGGAAGGGCACTGGCCGGGGGTTGGTGGGGGTGGGTGGTGTAGGAGTGTTGGGTGGAGGGGGGGATTCGCCACACGAAAATAATAAGGGCGTCTCGGCAAAACGAGCAAAAAAAAAAAAAAGAGATCAAGCGAACGCTAACGAGTTATTGTTGATTGGGCGAAGTTCAATTAGAGAAACTCTACACTAGTTGCTGACCCGCTGCTCCGTCTTAAAGGGCCAGACCACAATAATTAATTGGACGCGAGAACAGGAGGAGTTTCCCCGCGGTGTTACCCGGGTTTAAAGAGAAGGCAGACGGCTCGGGATGTTTATGCATGGGCCACCCCACTCCCACTTAGGGCCGACCACGTGCTCCGTGAAAAGCGAGAGTTAGGGCTCATTACGAGGACACCGGCAGCCTTTTCTCGGCCTCAATTAGTAAAGACGGCGCGAGGAGCTCTCGCGACGAGCGCTGCAACAAGCAGAGGGAGCTCATTATTTACCGGGGCTAATTATTCAGGCAGAAGTCTGATAGACAAACAGCCCCATTACATGCTTGGAGAATGATTATCACAGCTGTGACAGAATACAAAATATATGTTCATGGATATATTATTGATAACTGTAATATCTCTAAAATAATAGCCATTATATAAACATATTTAGTTTAGTTTGCTTTATTTTGTTGAAGGGACACACTTATAATAGATTCATCCATTTGAAACAATATAGAAACTGCTAATGATTATATATATATATATATATATATATATATATATATATATATATATATATATATATATATATATATATCATTAAGCAGTTTCTTACTTTCTTCTCTCTGTTTTAGTATCCCATCAGAGGCGTGTGATGCTTATGAGCGGACAGTGCAGGGCAGTTCTGAACGCCACTGTAGAGCAGCGCTGTAATGTTTTAATAAGACTCCGCTAAGCTGTAGTGTGTGCAGGTAAAAACGGAGCTCCGGTTTTCTCTCCATGTTTAACGCTGTAAAAGGAGACACAGATGATGTAGAGAAGCTCTTTTTTCTCCTCCTTATCTACACGCTGGAAAAGACTGCCGAGAAGCACTGATGGACAGGTAAGCGCTAGTCCTGGTTTTATAAAATGTAAATGCATATATATATATATATATATATATATATATATATATATATATATATATATATATATATATATATATATATATACAGTACAGTCCATCTAAAATGGCTGTTAACGTCTGCAGCTGTGCATGTTTTACATGACTGGATATCTGTTTCTTCACACCTTATTTTGGCCTTTATAACATGTTATTATTATAATCACTTTCTTAACAAAGCGACTTTATTTTTTATTTATTTTTTTATTTCCGTATTAGTGCATGCTTTATATCAGGACGAACTTTACTTTAGATATGAGCCAGGAAGAAAAGAAGAAGACAGGAAGAAAAGAAGAAGACAGGAAGAAAAGAAGAAGACAGGAAGAGAAGAAGAGGAAAAGAAAATGACACATTATATCGACATGTGATATGATTTGATCAGGATTTAGTAATCGATTAGAGTGATAGATGGCTCTCCTCTATGAGCCGCTGGCGATGAATGACGAGTTCGCCGAAAGCTCGCCGGGTCCGTGCCAGAAGCTCCACATGGGGACCCTCGCCGAGGGAGCGGAGCACAGCGCAGAGCAGGCCAGCAGCAGCAACCAGAACGACATGCTGTTACACTACATCCACAGCAGCGCACGTGGGTGACACCGAGTCGCGCTCAATGTGCTGTTTTATGGCAAATGAGTAACAATGAAACGCACACGTGCGCGCACTCGTGGGTGCGGGGTGGGGTGGTCGGGGGGCGTCCTAATGATTCACTAGCTGGAGATGTCTGAAACCGAAACATCTTAACTTTGCCAATATAACCAATAGAGTCGGCTGCACTATTTATTGCAGTCGCCTTATGCAGTGGCCAAGCACAGCATGCTTTTTCTTAACCCATTAATGCCTGAGTCGGACACGTGCAGCTTCTTTTTTGGTGGGTCAATGATTTTATCACTAAATATAGAATTATAGAATTTATTATTTTAGTCACAACAAAATAGCATGAAAGGAAAACGCAATTATGAAAATATGAATGATAAAATTATGAAATTATATGCAATCAAAACATTCAAGGGGCTGTTAGAACAAGCAGCTTTTGAATTTTCTTTATTATAGTATGGAAGTGATATGTTGTATAAGAAATGAGCTGAGAATAAATCGCATTTGTTGTTTTAAGCAGACGCTCTGTAAGTGTGATGATATAAGCCTGGGCACTGTTGTTGAATGTTTATTGTTTCTTGTTTTAGCTTATACTCTTGTTAGATCAATCAGCTGGATATATAAAAAGGGTGCGAGCTGATGCAGGGCTAAAGCAGGGCCTGCTGAGCGATAGACTGGTATAATGTGGCTATGTGGACGGATAGGATTTCTACTACGGCGAATGGTGGCATTTAAGCGCCAACAATAGCACTTCACAGCGCCCCACTGGGGCTGCACAGCGCGACCGAGGCTGCGCCGAGCGGAGCGGACTCGGTGTTACATTTCTCTCAAATTCGGCAGGCATTATTAGATCCTAAAGATAAGTCCGAACTGATCTCTCCTCGAGAAATGATCTTCGCGGCCTCGGACGCGGCGCTGCTAATTCGACAGGTTTTCTTTGGCCTAATTTAAGCGTTAATTAGAAACGGAGCACCTGACGTAATCAATCATCAGGTCTAAAGGGAGCGGAGCTTTATTTGCGCCGTGGTTCTGCCCGGGCGTCGTGGTCAGGGTCTCGGCGGAGACTGTCCTGCGCAGATACTCGAGATGAGCTGACTGTCCTGCCTAATGAAAATATTTAGGCCGAAGCTTTATTTAAAGGGAATAACATAGAAGTCTTTTTTAGTGACCGTATGCTGGTGGTTTGTTTTGTTCTAATTCTAAGCAAATCAACGTGAACGCAGGGTTTCATAATTTGCTTACTTTGCATGTTTGGTTCTGTTATCAAGGTCGGGGGGAGAAATGGGGGGTATAACACCAACTGTTCTATAAGCAGCAGCTTAGTCCTCAGTCGCAGTACATTGGAGTTTAAATTTAGCTTTTTGCTTCAAACTGTGGAGTTAATATATGTTACGGTGAAACGTACAAGCATATATATATATATATATATATATATATATATATATATATATATATATATATATATATATATATATATATTACTAACTAATTACTTTCCTTTACTTTCGTGACTTTCAGGTAAAGCGCCAGAGCACTCCACGCCCTTTCCACCTCAAACAGGTGCATCCAAAACCCCAGAGGATCCTCAAATACCAGACTCCTCCTCAGAAGGGCACACAAACGCTGAGAGTGATGTGGGCACGGCTGTGATATGACCATTTTACAGACCTTCACTGCGCTGGCTGCTCGAGGCGGATATGTTTCTGATATTATTTGCCCTCTGCCAGTTGCTTGCTACTCAAACAGCTGTGCTAACTACTCTATACACACGATATGGGGACGTGCGCGTTAACGCGGGGCCGCGAGGTGACATTTAACCGCGGCTTTGTGGAGTAAGTTAGGAAGTAGCCGGAGTGGCTGATCTCCATCGTAGATTTCTATTAAGAATAATAAGAATACCGAAGGGTACCGAGCCCACTTCCAGCACGGAAGCCTCGAGATTATGAATTGCTGTGCGGGGAATGCTAATCATCCCTGGTACTAATGTATCAGTTTGCCCTGTACGCATGGTCACGCGCCTATTCAGTGACGCAATCTTCAAGATGAGTAATTAGCCTTATCATATGAGGGTACCTGTGTGGTCAGTCACAGCAAAACCCGCGTCTTAAAGATCTTGAAGGGTTTTAAACTATTTTTTCACGTTTCGTCGCGCTTCGTATCATCGCGTGAGAGTGGGATGTGAGTATGTCAGTGTGAAGGAGGGCGATGGTTGCTCCCTTCAATATATATATATATATATATATATATATATATATATATATATATATATATATATATATATATATATATAAGATGCCTAGATGCAGACTACGTTCATTCAACTAAGAACCAGAAAGTGATGAACTATGCTTCTGTAGCAGATTACACAATTACATGCGCAATACACAAATAATAACATTATTATTATTATTATTATTATTATTATTATTATTATTATTATTATTATGTTATTAATTTATAAAGGGAATAAAATAGGCGACGCCTTTATCGTTAGTTTTTATTCATCAAAGGAATATCCAAATAAATAAATAAATAAATAAATAAATAAATAAATAAATAAATAAATAAATAAATAAAATTAGAATATTTAACGTAGCAAAAAAAAAACTGTATGGAAGGAGTAAAGGCTTACCTACGCTCCTTAATTTAATACGGTGATTTTCCTTTTACTGAAAATTATGATGATGATGATTAACATTATTATTAATTTTATTATTATTAATCGCTCCTAAAATGCATAATATTTTCTAGTTCTGATCGCTATATTATATAATAATATTGTACGTTATTTAGAAACATCTCTTAAAAACTTAATAATAAGACATTTATTTATTTATTTATTTATTTATTTATTTATTTATTTATTTATTTATTTATTTACCATACAAATTGACTTTATGTGCTCAGAACTGCTGTAATGACACTAAAATCCAATAGTCTGTTGTGTCTAATAAAGTCTGTTAATGGGGTGTAATGTCCTATTGATTAGCGTTCCGTCGACTTTGACAGACACAAGTCAATTAAGCACCAGTGAAATCGGACATGCATTAATGCAGCAGCTCAAGCTGCGGTTAATTGCGCGCGTGTGGTCATTTGGGTATAAGCGCGTGGCCCTATGTCCTCATTATGTACGTTGAGAGCCTTCGATCTGCTCGCTGTTTGCAGGAGGCGCAGTGATCTCCAGCTCCGTCTCCTGCACCTCCAGCGCTGCCCGCTGCTTTACGCCCCGGCCTGCTTTTGATGGTGTCATGTTCCGCGCTGTTTAGTACCTGCTGATGTTTTCTCTTTCAGTGGATGACAAATGCTTAGACCCCCGACAGGGCGCCCTTCTCGAGCTCCAAACTGCGGACAAACGGCCGCGACGCTCTCTCCCCCCCGCAGGATCAGGGCCTGGACCCCCACTGGAGCGGCGGGGCTGCTCTCCTACGCTGCATGGCTGGTTGGAGATCATAAAAAGAGGCGGAGGAAAAACCACAGGAGCCTTTTTTTACCCCTCCGCTCAGGTGTGAATAGAAAAAAAACGGATATAGATCCACTGATAAACGCGCTCATTATCATAAACCTACGTTTTCAATTCGTTCAACTTGCAATTTACAACAATTCTCATTTTTAAGTGACAGACATATAAATGATATAAATAAATAATCTCTAATTAGGGGGACAGAACAACACGGTTTTGTATATATATATATATATATATATATATATATATATATATATATATATATATATATATATATATATATATACGTTTTAAATGTATTAATCGGTTATAAGTACAAAAAATGTGCTTCTTCAACAGATAAACTCAACTGAAAAACTGAACACATTCAAATCACGATTGATTTTGTTTATTAAGTGTAAAAAAATCTGTATAGTTCTCGTTGTGTTCCAGTCTCTACAGAACACGTTAAATTACATGTGAATATCACATCTGTTAAACTCGAGCTCGGCTCTGTTCTGCGCTGAGAAAAGCTTCAGTCTGCGCTGATGTGTATATTGATTTGTGTTCAGCCCAAGAGATTAACTCACCAGAGTTAATAATTATGCTAATTAACGCTTAATATACAGTGTATTAATTAAAGTGGCTTACAGGACCTGAGGGCTTATTTCTGTATTATATGGTGTATCTCTGGATTTTAAACTATTCCATATTTTTGTGTTATTTTCAGAGTTTGGCATTAATATGATTGCTGAATTATAGCTTAATGAAATTAAGTTTAGCCTATGTAAATAGCAACAAAAACAACAACAGCAACATAATAATAATAATAATAATAATAATAATAATTATTATTATTATTATATATATTATTATTAACTGAAATTAAGTTTAGCCTATGTAAATATGTGTAATAATAATACTATATATATATATATATATATATATATATATATATATATATATATATATATATATATATATATATATAAATGCTCTTATTGCATACTATATAATGTATAATTGTTATCCAGCATATTTATGACAACATACATAACGACAATCAAAACTAAAAAAAAAACCTTTAAAACGCGAACCAGTGCGCGCGCGTTCACACGCTTTTCGCCGTGCACCAGTGATGTATTTGGATTTGTAAGTATCCGCGATGGATGCTGGCCTTTGAGCATAGCGACATTTGAGCTGAGGAGGAGAACAAAGCAGAATGATCAAAGAGATGTGGATGACGACGACGACGATGATGATGATGATGATGATGATCGGCGGCCTCTTGGATGGATGACTCTATCTATCTATCTATCTATCTATCTATCTATCTATCTATCTATCTATCTATCTATACACATGTGGTATATTTAGTTCACTCGTGTAATTTTATAAAAATACATTATTACATAGCAATTGTTTATGTAATGACATCGTCTTAACTTGTTATAGGTTCTCTAATTTAATGTATTAGTGTTATTATTATTCAGATTAATTAACATGACGAATTATTATTTTAAAAAAAAACTCTTACCAGTTCACTAATAATTTTTTATTTTTCAATGTAGGCCTGCAGAGCCAGACGCTGTAGGGCCTGTGTGCACTCTTATGAGTCTTACTATGAGAGAGTGTACAGCTAAACAGAGTGAGGAAGAAGCCTGAGCTCCATTATCAGGCTGCCCTGTAACTCCCTCCCATATGGAAATAAGCGCTCGCGCGTTGATTATGTAAGTAGCTGCTGGAACTGTATCACTCAGGATTAATGAAATTCCCCGCGAACCTGCTGTATGCTTTTTAAAGAGAGGGGATTTCATTTGCAGTTTGGACTGCACTCCGGGCTCGTATCAGCGCTTTATGAAGATAAATGCCGCTAGGAGGACACGCAGCTCTGTGGGAACCGCAGCGGAATCAATCAGGGCAGATCAGGCCACATCAGGCCGGTGTTAGCCGCGGCCACTTGGGCGCCTAATGGGGAGCAGGAGGATGAAATCATCCCATCAGAAAATCCCCCCAGGACCGGGAGAATGAAACACCATCAGCCAGATACGTTATAAGGAGAGTGAGATTATTTTAAAAATTAATAAAAAAAAAAAAGAAAATAAGAAAAATGTAGATAGATAGATAGATAGATAGATAGATAGATAGATAGATAGATAGATGCTTATATGTTTACAAATAATTTATAAATAAAACAGTGTTGACGACAGTGTGGGTGGAGCTAGCATCGACCCCTCCCCTTCTTGAGCTCAGGAGGATTTGATTAAGTGGGCTCCCTGCGCTCCGCCCCTTCAGCGCAGCTCCGGCGTGAGAGTGAGAGGGAGAGAGCACAGAGCGCGAGAGGAAATGGCTCGTCTGGCCCGCTGACAGAGGCCCGGTTTGGGCGCAAAGATAAATGACCCGCCGTATTTAAGGCTAACACGTTGACAAAACCCACCTGATGCGGAGGATTAATGCAGCGAAAATCCATCTGCGAGCAGCTCCGCAGAGAGAAACTGCCAGATCTGGGCTAGAGAGTGGGAGATATTGAAAGAGAGAGAGAAAGAATGAGAGCACAAGCTGACGCGCACTCGCACATGTTTGTAGTCTTATATTTCCACGTCCCTTTATTAGTGTAACTGAATAATTTCATCTCTCTCTCCTCTCTCTCTCTCTCTCTCTCTCTCTCTCTCTCTCTCTCTCTTAATATATTTATGTGTATGAGAGAGATAGTATGTAGTAAGCTTATACCTAATATAATTATAATAATAATAATAATAACAAGAGAATGCCACAGAGCTCCTTCGTTAACTGACAGCTTATTCAATTAGCTAAAAACACCAGTAACAGCAGTAACAGCAATTACAGCAGCCGCAGCGCATCTCGGGCCTGATTAGGTATAAGGAAGAAACAGTGCAGCGTATCCCAGACGTGTCTCATAAATAGCATCCAATTGGAGATGGCAGATAAACAGCGCTGTCAGAAAGGACAAAGAGATAAATTCTCCAACCATCCCAGAGAAGCAGACCCAGCCAAGGCTTCATTACCCTCTGGTTTTGGACTCAGAGCCTGAAACAGAAACTATTCACTCCCTGGAAGTAAGTCATCTTGCGTAGGAAAAAAGGCCTCGTCCCCGGTGCAGCATTATTCATGGCGCACAAGAGGGATTGCCCGGGTGTCAGCCTGCAACACAGAGGGTGAGGGCTACTTCAGTCCTGGAATAACGTAACGTATGAGTGCGTGAGGCGAATAGATCACACAGATTAGCACATTAACTAAAGCGAAACTCAAGCTGTCCTTAAACTCCGCAGCGGTCACAGAGAGGTAAAATGATCAGTAGTTCGTTTGGGAAATCACCATAACAATTTGTATAGAGTTCACAAACCATAAAGCAAACCTTATAAGGTGTAACAACAGAGACACTGAGCAGCGTAGCAGTGCAGAGTGCAAAGAAAAACAGAAGGCAATGATGCAATGATGTGCAAATCATTAATACATGTTGAAATCTTAGACACACAAACACACATACACATACACACAAAACATGGTCATATATATATATATATATATATATATATATATATATATATATATATATATATATATATATATATATGATTTTTTCCATAATTTATATTTTTTTCAGGGTCCAGGGTTTTTTCATGGGTGATTAGCAATCATACTCCCCATCTTTGTTTCTGAAAGACTGTTTATCTTTTCATGACCTATCACTTTCCTGACCTTTAGTTATCCTGTCTTAACCTTTTAAAATAGTGTTGCTGGCATCAAATTCAAAATAACCATATACAATGAAATTGGGCAGTTTCAACATTAGATATGAATGTTGTCAATTAAATATAGAGCTTAAATGCACATTATTGCAGTCTATTTTTTATTAACAGTTTGAACAGTGTTCCAGTTTTCTTAAAAATGGTGCTGTAAATGAGAAACTTCATCTTCTGGTGATTTAGTAAGAATGTTTTCTTTAGCTGGACATTTTTAGGAATTTTACCTATTTTTCGAATAAATGTTATGGAGATGTAAACAAGGCCATTGGAGCTTTGTAGACACATAACACTGATAGGAACCAGGGCATGTGATATCTATAACACAATCTATTTTAAATATTTTGGATTTACTATCTCATAGTAAATACATTTTTTTTGGGGGGGGGGGGGCAATTTTGCATATTGTCACTGTCCACTTGTCACAATGAAAAACAAGTATCTCCAAAATTGCAACTTTACAGGAGAGACCAAAAACATACTTTACAATGTAAGCCAATGGAACCAGAATTTTTTCCAAGCTATATTGGATCATTTCTATTGGTCCATTCATCATGAACTTTCTCACAATGTAAATGGCCATTGACGTGTTCAAATGATGTAGAATACTTAAAATCAACAAAAATTGAGATACATACAAGCTGTCATAAAACATAAATAGTCTCAGGTTATAAATTCTTAACTATTAGCTCAGTAGTTTAACAAGGAGACAGTAACATGGGGCTGTCAACTGCTTCAGATGTCTGGTTCCAATCACCACCACTTTACAGATTCTGATTCTGTAAGTTTCTCCACAATAAAGCATTTCACATCAAACCACTCTGACTGGTGGAATTCCCCTTTTTGGAGATCATACATCACAATGTATGATGGCCCAATGGCAGAAGAGAAGTAGAAAGAGAACAGAAGGTTTATTAAAAAGAACATTTCTAGAAAAATTTGACTATGAGACTAAAATACTATAATAATCTGTGAATGCATTATTTTACATACACAGTGAACATCCCAGTACTAAACTCACTAATGCCCGTTCACGTTTTCTTTGAACAAAGAGCCAGATAAGGGTTATCAGAAGTGATAGAAGTCATAAAGAATCACTTCCAGTTCCTTAAAGGATGAATGGTCCTTCCATAAAAACTCTGAAACCGATTAAGTGAGGCCAGTCATTTGAAGGGTTCTTTAGGGAACCATGAGCAGCTCTTCTATAGTGACACCTATTATATCTAAGAATTTGAGTGTTAATTCTACGTATACTGTAAGTGCTCATTTGGAACTCTGGCTTGCCAGATGTACGTTTTATGTTTATTTCATGTTATTTTTATGAAGATAACAAGGTTGGTCAAAAAGGAACAGGGAAGAGAAAAATAAACTGGTAAAAAAAATTCAGAAGGAGAAGTTAAAATGGGGAAGAAAAATGTCAGGAAAAGGGAGTGAAAATATGGAGGAAGGTCTCAGCCCTGGCTCCACTATAACTTACAGTGTCCCCAAAGCCCATAAATATCAGAAATAGGCTCACACTCAAACCAATCCACAAGCAACAGTCCCTCAGCGAGTTCAGGCGAGTGTGTGCACACGTGTGTCCCTGGAGGCGTCGGCCATGCAGTTGGCCAGAATCCGACTTCAGCTCGAGCTGGTCCTCCTCGCAGGTAATGGCAGAAGACGTGTGTACTGTGTGTATGTGTGTATGTGCGTGCACACAAACACAAATGTAGGTATTGCTTCTTGCTGGTGGTGGTTACTAGCCTGAGGCTCTTATTTATGGCCTGTTTTGGAGGGGAGGGAGAAGTCCCATGTGTTTTTGTATGCTCACTTTATCCTTTTAAGCGTTTTAGATTTGTTTTGGTGGAGAAAGGGATAAATTTTCCGGGGTGACAGTGCGCTTCTAAGTCTCCACTGTAAATTTATCAGACAACAAGGCTTTCGGCTTAATGTTTGAGATATTTTAAAAAAAGGAGAAACTAATTTTTAGAAGGTATTTTACACTGATAAAGAAAATTAGACTCTTAATACATTAATGTTCATAATAGCTCTGAAAAAAAAAATACTAAAGAACCTTTACTATACAAAAGGCTGAACCTTATTAAACATCTTCAATTTTTTCATGCATTTCAAGTATCATGCAGTAAACTGTTTTTATATGAAAATAAAAGTGGTTCTTCTATGACTTTACTGCAAAGAGCCCTTTTTGGCAAGTATACTTATAACATATAAATGATTCTAAATGCTTATTGGTTTGTACAGATAGTTCTAGGTAAATCACTTAAATAGCAGAGAACCATTTAGGTTGTAGACAATCCTTACATCATATATAGAGGTTCTTAAAAAGATTCTTCACACTCAAATGTCTTTAAAAAATGAGAACCCCCAAGAACCCTCAGGGTTTTGGGAACCAAAATTGGCACCGATCCAATTTTCTAAGGATATAATAAAATATTTTATATTGTGAATAACATTGTGTATTCTTTCCACATCATGTAAAGAATATGTTCAACATTTATTTTTAAACTTTTATAGGAGAACCAAAAGTGGTTCTTTTATGAAAGCTCTCCATAAAACCCTTTGGATGCCTTTATATTTAAAGGTAAACAGGTCCCTAAGTAGGTCCCTAAACTGTCTATACATTCTTGACACTTTTCCATCTTAGAATGTGTTTCTTTGAAGAATCATGCGGTGAAAAGATCTTAAGGGAACCCAATGTGGTTCTTTGGTGGCTTTGCTCCAAAGAACCCTTTATGGCTACTATATTTCGGAAATAATAGACAGTGTAAAGAATTCTCAATCGTCTTTGGCATGTACATAAGGTTCCAGGAACACAAATTAAGTCATATAGAACTATTACATTATATAAAGGTTCTTTATAAAGATTATTTTTGATAAATTGTCTTTTGAATTTACCTTTTCAAGAAGCAGACAGTAAAAAGTTTAGGGAACCAAAAGTGTTTCTTCTGTGGCATCACTCCAAAGAATATTTTTCTGCACCTTTATTTTTAAGAATATACATCATAAAGGCTCTAAGGAAACTTTAAACTTCTTTAAAATTCAAAAATGTAAAGCGGGTTCTTTACAGTTTCTTAGGGATCCGAAAGTAAGTATTTTATGGCAAAGAATCCGTATGAGCACCTTTTTTTGGCTTTCTATAGTAGCCTTGCCCAAGGACTCTTATTAGTATAGCATGGTTTGCTGTTTAATTATATAGGCTCTTTAAACTTTACTGATTGTTTGGTCTCATACATCTTACGTAATATGATACTTTAACAAAAAAATAAGCAGTTTAAACGTTCCTTAAGAAACCAAAAGTGCCTCTTCTATGACCTATGAAAAAAATAAATAGTCCCTATATCTCAAACAAGAAGTTATTCAAACTTAAATATGTTAAGTAACTCAATTGTTAGGTAATCCATGTGTATGATTGTCAACTAATTTAATTTTATAGTGTAGAGGGGTAGATGGAGCTGTGGAGCAGTTGAACTGCACTCTCTGGGGTGATGGAGCAGGAGCACCATTCGATGAGTTGGATTGTCATTTGTGAGGCAGAACAAATCATCCAACATCAGTTCCTGACCACACAAATGTTCTTGTGGCTGAATGTAATCAAATCCTCATCAGGAATAAAGCCTTCCCATAATTCTTCTCAGAGGCTGTAGTAAGTAAAGAGAGGACAAAGTCCCTGATATTGCCCTTGATTTCAGGAACAGAGTTAGGCGACTATGTATCTGCACACATTTGGACATTTAGTGTATCATATGGCACACATAGTGTATTTACTAACATTTAGCAACAATTGTGTTGATTTCAATCATGTTTTTATTCAACTCTAGCCGGTCCTCTTCTATGACCAAAGAAATATTATGTAAAGCATGTATTTTCAATGAAGTTGTTCACTTCTATGTGTGTGTGTGTGTGTGTGTGTGTGTGTGTGTGTGTGTGTGTGTGTGTGTGTGTGTGTGTGTGTGTGTGTGATGGTAGGGGCGTTTGGAATGCTTACTTTGTCTTATTCAGCCTATTTAAATATGTTTTAATGGAGTAATGCTTAAATACTCAGATGACAGTGCTAGAGATCAGCTATATTTTATATTATTTCTAAATATATTACTTAAAATTATTAACAGATATATGACAGAAGATGCTGTACAACTAAAGAATAGAGGAGATAGGTGAGATAACCATATTCATCTTTTTATCTTCGCAAAACTGCTACATTCCACAAGAAATGTTCTATACAAGCAGTTTTACCACAGTTAAATTATAGATGCTGTTTCTAGCTCATTTTCTTTGCTTGATTAATAGCGAGAGTGAGACAAATGTGGTCTTGGCCTACATGAAAGACGTCAAAGTACTACAAATATTGTTGCATGTAGATAACTGTTGAACAGGCTCATGTTTGAAGATATATGGTCCTGGGAATATTGTTACTGTACATAATTAGCTTCATGGTTATTTTGTACCCATTCAGTAATCTACTATCGTCACTATATTTAGAATTGTTTGACTTGGAACATGCTGGGATTTTTTTTCTTTTCTTTACTGCAGCATTGCAGTGTGCAACCATTAATCAAAACCTCACAAGAACAAATAGATAAAGACATACAGAGTAAAAAAAGGCCAGTGTAGAAATGTAATGAACACCTTAATGCAAAAACATATCTTATATTTTTAATTTTAGATATATTAATCATGTGAAATGTGAAAATTTTGTTCCAAATGGCAACTATATAAAACAGATATGTGGACTGTTCCACTCTGTTAGTTCAAACTGCAGCTATAAGTAAAAAAAAAAAAAGAATTTTAAAAGTTGTCATCTATTTAAACCAAATGCATTGATTTATACAATAATAGCCTTAATATATACAAAATCAACAACACAGTATTTTTCTTTTGGGAGACGACTGTCCACAAAGAGTTTTAGCCTATAGATGGAACCTTGCCACACCCCTGCTTTTTAAAGCAGGAAGTGAGACTGCATCCCTGACCCTCATTGCCACATGGCAAGAAGTTAGATTACAAAGTAAGTATGTCCCAAAGACTAAAAATTTGTGTGTAACATTAATAACTGTCAATACAGAAACATAGATTCTCTGTAAATATACTTTAGTACTCTTTGGAACAATCCATCATTTGCTTTAATAAAGGTATATGATCATTACAGGCAAAAGATCTACAGTCTATTACAGTCTATTACAGTCTATACAGTCTACAGTCTATTACAGTCTATACAGTCTATATTCTACAGTCTATTACAGTCTATAGTCTACAGTCTATTACAGTCTATACAGTCTACAGTAAGTGTGAAATGTGTTTTGAATTCTAACTTTGATCCAGTTCAACAGAACTAATACATATGCATTGCTTGTTAACAATTACAAATAAACCTCTTCTAATTCACTGTGCTCCTTAAGTGAGACATCAGAACCACTGACAACCTGAGGTCATTCCTGTCATGCAGTTATTCACATCATCAATCTAAACTCCAAAGCCACCACCGAATGTCCTATAGTCTGTAATCTCCACTTAAAGCTCAAGTGCAGCTTTTCTGTGTTTGTTTATAAACCCACTGGCCATCCAACAAGACAGGCAGGCCCGGCACTTAATACAGACATACTGGATCTGCCCATCAGTGGCCACACATACAATACGGTGGCCGAGATTAAACGGTATGGAAACGAGGGGGGACAAAAGTCTATCAGCGTGTCACTGAGGCAGGCGGTATTGTATCCATATGTATTGAACAGCGGAGCCGTCAGGGCTGCTGGCAGGCCCATTCATCACAGACAACTTCCAGCCTGTCACGCGCACAATACCGAATACGATCCATCCCCATCCCGTACACTGCTCTGTGACAATAGTGAAATGAGCAGCAGGCCAGTGAAGGGGGGATTCAAATGGTCTCGCTCTCTGCTTCTCTACCGGCCTTGCATGGTCTCTGTCCTTCTGTCTTTTTTTCTGGCAACTTGCATTCTTCTTTAAAACATACCCTTTAAACGAAACACATTACAGTTTAGCTCATTTCAGGGGCTCTCTATATATCTTTTTACACATATTTATATTCTTGAGGTCCTTCTCGAGGTTCATATGTCAGAAACATTCCTTTTTACATGACCTTTACTACAGATCCTTTTGTTGGCATAGCGTTACACTGTTTACTGCTGTTTCTGATAATGTGTCCTTAAGACTATGGGAACAATCTTTACATATTGGCTGTCCTTCCTTCTGTCTCACTCAAAAAGCAGTACAAAAACAATACAATACATTTTCAAAATAGTAACTTTACAGGACAAGACACAATTTTTCTAACCCTTAATGTATGTAAGACAATATGAAGAGATTTGAATTCAAATCATTTTGGAGCATTTCTATTGGTTCGGTTCCAACATCAGATTATCAGTTTATTTTTAGTTGTTGTAAACTAATCTACATAATAATATATACACTCACAAATATGACATAACAGTCCACATCCAATAAATTCTATACTCATTTGATAAGCTATTAAAGACCACTTTGGGGTTTATAGAATAAGCATTTACCGTTGATCCATAGACGGACTCTTGCCACACCCCTGTATTTACAGTAGGAAGACTGTTGACCCATTTATGGAATAGTGTTACTTGACAACCCTATTCTGCTTCAAACTGTACATAACAGCAATCCTTAAAGGAATGTATTCACAAATAATAATAATAATAATAATAATAATAATAATAATGTTTGGTGTCCAAAGTTTGCTTCTTTAGTTAAAAATTAGAGCTACAATGCTAACAAACACTGTTACCCAAATCCTGTCAATAAATATACACTCTATACTTTTTTAATCTCTCAAACCACATCTAGATCCACTTGACGTGACATTAGAGGACAATGTGACTGCAAACTATTTAAAGAAATCACAAAATGTCAACATCTTCATTATAGACAATGCACGATGTCACGCTACAGATTACATTGCCTATCTTCGTTTTTCTTTTTGTAAATAACTATGACCTTCTAAACTGAAGGTGTATGTTTATAAATAGAAACAACAGATCTTGAATGTTGTCTGGTGTCCATATGCCTGTAAGACATGCATACATACTATGTGGATTCTAGAAATTGGCACCAGTAGATACTGCCACCTGTCTTTTGTTGCTCACCACGTGCAGCTACAAGGTTTTGTTTATTTTTACATCTCACGGTTAGATTGGTTTATCCTCCAAACAATATTTATAAGTCTCTGTAAGATTATTAAAGATCTGGAGGAAGTCGAGAGACGTTTTAGGGGAGTATTTATGAAAATTATTTAGGTGATTATTGACTTCTAGTACTAGCAACCTTAGGCTTGTAGCTCCAGTTTGACAGCGAATATGTGGAAGGTTTTATTCCCTGCCCTGAAACTGTGCTAAAATCACTTTAATGCAGGACATCTCATGGATTATTGCTCTGTTTTACACTTGGTGTACCTGGTGTTATTTCTTTTCAAACATTGTCACCATAAATACTGTAGCTCACGCATTTCAATCTTACTCTGACCATCGACTACTCTGATTATATTCAAACTACTATCGACATCAGTGTGTCACCCATTTCAAAAGACAGTGTTCATGAACTATACATAGATATAGCGACCCAGGGCTCCACCACATCCTTGCCATATGCCAGGATAGCAATGTCATATATCAGGTGCAGCACTCTATATTTGCGACATGATGCTGTATTTAGAACAGTCAATTTATAAGCCTGTACATTTATAGTGGGTGACAGAATTTGGCCTAGCACCAGCCTGCAGCACTGCTATAAATCATCATAGTCATTCCGTGTGGCAGTCTGTGGTTAGATGCCGCTGTGTGTTTAGAGCCATACAGAATTAATTGCAGAGATGCCATTTATGACAATGCAAGTGTGCCTGAATTGATGGCACCTCATCTTATGATTTCAAGGGTGCCACACTGTAGAGGCACAAAAAAAACCACCTCACTCAACACTCAAAAGAGGTGCCTCTACATTCCAGGTCCACAGTATAGATGAGCACTTACAGACTGTAACCAAACTGTAGTCATGCACTATTTTTCAGCCACTGACAGTTATTGAGTTTCTGACCACGAGATCACTATTGACAAGATATAATTTGGTTAGGATTAGGATTTGAGGTTAGGATTAGGTTTTGGATCGACATCAAGGTTAGGGTTAGGAATAGAGCCAGTGTGAGGGTTAGGATTAGGTTTCGGGGTTAAAGTTAAGGTTAGGGTTAGGATTCGTGCCAGGCTGAGGGTTAAGATTAGGTTTTGGATTGAGGCTAAGATTAGGCTGTATACACAATGTTCAGTACGTATATATTAGGATTCTTAAGATCATATTTGCATTAAATACAGCACCAGGTTTTTATGTCTAATAAGGTAAAGCTTTGGGTAATGCTGGGGAGAACAATAGAAGTACCAATTAAATGGTATACATATGAGGGCATAAAAATACTTTTATTACCAGATAATGTACTTA
Source organism: Megaleporinus macrocephalus (assembly GCA_021613375.1). Lineage (NCBI taxonomy): Eukaryota > Metazoa > Chordata > Actinopteri > Characiformes > Anostomidae > Megaleporinus > Megaleporinus macrocephalus. Next base: position 18,974,110 of record CM038713.1, read on the forward strand.
TGTTTATTAGTACTGCCCAGCCCTGTTTATTCTGACTGCTCCACATTCAGCTTCATTTAGTTAAGTAACTGATCTTAACTTGTCAAGTTAGAAAGGTCATGTATACTTGTTTAGCATAATAGTTAATAATAGCCAAAAGCATTGAACTGACAATGAGCTGTAAGTACATTGCTGCATGCTGTTTAATCCAAAACAATATGTCTGTTACACATTCCTCACCAACACCATTTCATATCTACTAACCTTATAATTCAGAATAATTTACTGCCAATTTATTTTATTCACTGCAATCTGCTTTGAGGTGTTGACAAAGAAAGTATTGTGACTGACTGGAGTGCCTATTGTTTTTTGGTATCTAACCTACAAGGATAATGTAAGAATACTTTTAGACCTTTATATATAAATAAGTATTCTGAACATGTTCATTTTCAATGTACAGAATGCATTTCTATATTTAAAACAGTTATTTAGTATTCCATCCAAAACTGATTGTTACTTGTAGCCTTATAGCCTCACAAAAGAAGTTGATTTTGAACACCAAGCATGCCTTTTTGCAGGAAAACTAAATTTAGGATGAGGGGAAAAGTGAGCAAATTTGAATATTTGATAAACCTTTTGTGTTCATTAAAGATTAATTCAAATTTCATCTCTTATGTAAAATGTCATTCAGTAAGATGGTGTTCTAATTCAAGAAACTGCTTAATGATGTGAATTATATAATATACTTAATATATAAGTTGCAATGTCTGTATTTAACCATTTCTGTTGTAACTGTTTTTTCTTGGTTTGTTTTTCTGAGCTCGAGCCATATGGTATTCTTAGGTCTTCTTTTTCACAGAAATATTATTATTGCATAAATCCTTGTGTATAAAATGCAGCCAAACATCTGCCAGTTGAGTATCACCAGACCTGGTTTACAGCATAGCCAAAACTATAGAGTTAATGAGATACCTGGATTATTCCATGCTTTATTTTAGATCGATATTTTAGAACCATTCTATCCCACTAGCAGTTGCACTTTCTTTTGAACCCCATGCTCTATAGGTCCAAACATGTATAGTATAAGGTTATATATGCTGAAATGCTCTCTCCTGCTGTTTTAGAGCAGAGCAATCAAATTCTCACACATTAGTGTGACTATTGCATTCTTAATCCCTTCATGTGCTGACCATTTCTCTTTAGGACACCACAACTGTCTTTAGAAGTTCCAAATATTAAATATCCCTCTATCGCACCACACTGCACATAAGCAGCATCCCTACATCTGTTGCAAATTCAAATGATGTCTTGTCATTCAAGCCTTGACCACTGGAGTGCATCTTTAAGTTACAGCACAAACGACTCGTGTGCGCCTTGAATCCAGGCCTTGCGATTCCACTGGCCACTCTTGAACCAACCTCATCATCATCTCTCTCTGTTCCTACACCGGTGAACAGCTCTCCTCCCTCTGTGAGGCTGTTGTGCTGACTCAGCGACAGGACTTTAATTACTGATCTGCTTTGGGAGAGAAAACAGCTTTGAAACACAGCCCGCAGACCGAACACTCAGCCCCATCCGCCCAACCTGGGACGGACACACTAGAGAGCGAAAGCAATAAGCACACTCAATAGAAGGCAATAAAGTGAAGCAGTGTCTCCTTCCTGACCACGCTGCAGTAGCATAACCAGTTTATCTGCAAGAAAGCAGAGATGAACTCATAGCAAATGATTGTGGAGCGTTTCAGTAATCGTATCTGGGCAAGCGCTGCAGAATGTGCAATAGTGGGGCATTATCAGTGTTTTCAATAATGCTGCCATTAAAAATGTATAGTAATTCTGCTCTTGAGTGGTGTGAAGAGAACGGATGGGTCAGCATTAAATTGAATTGTCTTCATTTTGCGAGGAAAAGCCGCTGTACTGTCTGACGTTCTGTCATAATGATACCTCCTAAATCTAATCGTAGAAAGCCGGAGCCTCTTATTACAATCAATTACTGGCACATAACATGCAATTCCTGACTTCAACCAATGTAAACATTATTTTTCCATAATGCGAGTCGTCTTTCTGCTCATATGACGTGGGAGTCTGATTAGGCAAAAGAATTCTCAGAGCAACAATAAAACAAAACCTGCCTCGGTATTGATTTTCGCCCATCTCATTATCTTTGATAAATGTGGTTGAATCATTTCGTTCTTTGGGAACAAAAAAAAAACGGCTGAGCAAATCAAGTAGACTGAATATCTCCAACAGGAACCCATTAATAACGTTAAAACAAGACCTAGAGAGAAAGAAGGGGCCACAATAATGAGCCAAGACCTAAGTCATCTCTCACCATGTCTGTCTGCATATGATTGTGCTCTTGCCCCTTTATGGGAAGCACAATGAATACACGTCCGTGTGCGCATGCGTGTCCGATGAGCACAGACTTTCTCGCGGAACATTACTGTGTTCTCTCTTTCTGTTGTCATTTGGAAGCTGTCCCATGAGAGTGGCCCCGTCTCGAACCCCTTCCCCGCGTTTAGTTTTAATTAACCTCACAGAGATACTGGGCTCCAGCTTTAGCGTGTTCATGTCAGAGAGGTTAATGATTTTTACAGGCTCGGGGACACGCTGGAGAGGACAGATCAATGAGCCTCAATTCCCCATGCAGCATGCTCTCCGCCTCTTCGTCTCGCACGCTCTGCAAGCACTCACTTGGACCACTTTCTGCGCCACCTCAGTCTGGCAGGCCTAGTCTCCGGGCCTGGAGGATACCTGAGTGTCTGTGCTGTTCACTAAAATAAGGTCATATACTGAATTTACTTGATTTGAATGTGTGCGTCATGTGTTCACCAAGTACATTCAGTGCAATCCCCTTTTTTGTCAGTAATGCCCATGAATCAATATGCATTCTTACCTGGTTTTATTGGGTTAATATAATGTCTCAGTGTAAGAGATTATTGGGTCATTTATTTAGAATTACATGTGACTTAAACCTTATGAACTCCATGTAGTGTCTATATGTGGATTCACTTTCTTAAAACTACATTGTTTTTATAGTAGTTGCTAAAAAATAGAGATTGCAGTTTCATGGTGTATATAAACAGTTTTCAAGTTTGAGATGTATCATGCATAGAGTCAATGTATACAGGCTGATAAATCCACCCAGTTTGAAATCACTGTTTTTAGGACTGCATACAAAAATTAAACTATTTAGTAAAAAAAAATAGAGCACCCTGAAATACCAATAGCATCTGTGTTCCGTCATTTCTCCTATGACTTTTTGGTTTCCTAGTAAAGGAAGTTTGATACAAAGAAACCTGCAGTTGTGCAGTTTTATCTCAGCACAACTGGCGACATGAGGAATTGTGAATTGTTTTAGCAGCTGGGGGTCCGTAACCCCTGCTTTCACCTCTCATTGCTCATTAGCAGTTCAATACAGACTCGGTTTGTGCACTGAGAGAAAACAGCGTTACAGTCTCATAACAGAGTTACAGGTGGTTTGATTTATATGATTGTTTATATGATTAATCAAATAGTATATAGAAATCCACACAAACAAAAAGGCAATGACAAAGAATTAATTTTAATAAACGAATAATATGTTTTAAGGGGGAAAGATACTGATTTTAACACCTTACATATGAATGACCTCTTTCATGGTATTAATTAATACATACTTAACTAATATAATCATTAATACATAATCCATCCATTCATCCATTATCTTCCACTTTATCTCGATAGTTGGGGTCACAATCCCAGCATCATCGGGCGAAGGCAGGGTACACCATGGACAGGTCGCCAGTCCATCGCATGGTCAACACACACTCACACCTACAGGCAATTTAGAGTGACTGATCAGACTAACATTCATGTGTTTGGACTGTAGGAGGAAAAACTAGAGTACCCAGAGGAAACCCACTCGGTAGCACGGGTAGAACATGCCAACTCCACACAGAGCGGCCCAGACCGGGAATTGAACCCGGATCGACAGTGCTAACCACTACACCACCGTACTGACCCTTAATGCATAATTAATCACATAAAGATGCATCACACTGAGAAGTGGATGCATGCTCTGATAATTATGATGACAATTAATTTAATTAATGATTATTAAGGTTCAAGAGTAACCATTATGGGTGGTCAGTCATTTAGTGTAGTTGCTCCTAAATTCTGAAATGCATCATCTCTATTAAATACATATATACATATTTGCTTTCACTGAGCTATGCTTTCTCATAGCATAAAACAAACAAACAAATAAAAAAGTCTAAATATTGTTGCTGTCCAAAAAAAAACAAGTTTAAAGGAGAGGATAAAAACTTTCTTTACCTTTACTGTAGATTAACATTTGATCATTTACTAGGAGCAGTTTTGGAGCTTTTTTATTGGTACACGCTTCATTTTTTACAGGCGCTGAGAGCAAATTATGCAGGAAAGTAAAATGGTCAAAAAAGAGATATTTATGTAGTTTGTATTCAGACAGCCAAAATACATCTGCTTGACACATATTGTTAATAACATATTACTAATTATACACCTACTGCATAACATGTCCTTGTGCTACGTAGCGTAAAGGTGGGCTATGTAAATAAAGGTGATGTTGATTATACTCTTTCTATTTCTGTGATTAGATTCAAATTCTTGGTTTGTTTACCAAACTCTGTAAATTACAACCTACTGAGAAGCCCCCCCAACAATTTTTGCATTATTTACAGCAATCTGAGCCATTCTGTTCAATAGGGCTGTCGCCTGCTGTATAGGAACTCACATTAATTTTGCAGCTGCCTGACAGAATATTGATGCTGACTTAGTGAGCCACAGTAAGTTCTCCCCGTTTTCCACTTGTTTTCTTCGTCCCAGTTTTTGCAACAAGCATTTGCACTGACGAGGGAGACGTTTATTCAATAACCACTATTGATCGCAGAGAGGAAATTTCAAGGCCGTTATGCATGATAGAGGCTCTAGGTTATGAAACACGTTCAGAATGCTGTTATTGCTACATCTCTCACATGCACGCACACACACACACACATGCATCCACACACGCACGCACATGCGCATACCTACGTGCACACAGAGCAAATCTGAGGTGTTGTGTCTTCTGTTCTCAGTGTTTGTGTTCATGTTCTTCACTGATGAACAACTACCAGCTGTCAGCAGACTTAACTCTTGAACCACAACAGCCCGAAGACACAGCACATCACTTACTCCAACTAAATCCTCATTTAACCTTTTTCACTGAAAGGATGAACCTAGGATTGCGAACAGTGGAGGCATAGCCAAGAGCAGGAAGGCTGTTTATCAAGAGATAAGAAGAGCATGCTTGCGTTGTGTTGTAATCATAACCAAAATTACGTTTTTTCTCAAATTTAAATTAAACTTTCTTTGAAAAGTAAGTGTTTTTCTGTGTTGTCAGTATTAAGATTAGTTTGAAGAAATGCAGGCTAGTAAATGAACTCTTAATTTATCAGAAAGTATTGGGAAAATATGTGGGACTGTAGATATTACTTTGATTTAAAATGTCAAACTTCTGCGTGATTCAGTTCTGAGACGTAAACAAAGTGTCCTGATGGGAAAAGTGAGTTGAGAAACTTGCTGACTAGGATTTCTTTGCAGTGGGGTGTGATGGGAACCAACAGTCACAAGGCACACAACTGCTTTATTCATTATTCTAAACTTTCTTTCAGTACCACCTTTCCTGAAGACACCCTGTATGTCCTCTTCAGCCATAAATAAATAAATAAATAAATAAATAAATAAATAAATAAATAAATAAATTCTGACCAAAAAGAATTTTCAAAACTATCATAAAACAATGTTTCAGGCATCCGGCAGCATATTCATAACCATTTCATGCAATATCTTTTCGAGGATTAGATTTTAGAAGCATTAATCTTTTTGGACATCTGGTTCCTGTCACCACCACTGTGAACTGTCAAGTTTGCCTAGAATTTCACATCAAACCAATTAGAATTACCAACCACTTAATTAAGTAGAACTCCCGTTAACATTTAAATATTGTTGCTACCCTTCTTGGAGAAACACAGTCCAGCCCACATCAACAAATAAATAAATATATAAACAATTAAATAAATATTAACCTTCCCTCTTTTTTGGAGTTGTGGCCAGAACAGATCAATCTCAGTCGGCGCGGTTGGGTGACATCATCAGAGAGTCTTGGCAGTGATGTCTGTGTAAGGAAGAGGCTGTAATGTTAGCATGGGGAGATGAATTCCGCCTCTTTAAAATCCATCCTCCTCCGTGAGAGCCCCTGCTTTATCATAGCGCTCAGGACAGCCAGTGCTCAGAGCTGGGGTCAGGACAGCCCGCTGCGGCCTCTTTCTTCTGGAACGAACTTTCTGTTTTTTTCTCTCTGCGACTCGTATCGTTTGCTGATTGTACGTGAGACACTGTCAGGGCCTGACAGATAACTGGCAGGGTGAAGTTATTTCGGAGGACTTTGAGTTCACGTTGTGCACGCAAATGTGGACAAAAGCACAAACTGTCGCTGTCAAAAAAAAAGATATTGATTATATTTTCGATTTTTGTTTTCCTGCATCATTTGAGCACAGCAGCTGTGCTTCACATTATCGGAATATTTTACCATGAATGGACCAGGAGAAATGCTCTAAACTTGCTTGCAATGAGATGTCTTTCCTCTCCTGTAAAGTCCCCGTACTTGTTTTTCTTTGGACAGCCATTAAATAAAAAAAACTGTTCAGCCAATCACATTTCTGGGAGCACACTAAAAACTGGTTAGCCGCATTGTCATTCATGGATGAAGGTTCTTATCACTCAGTACCACTTTGGCTTAACCACAGAAGAACCACTTTTTCTTACCTAGAGGATCTTTCAGTTCCCAATGTGGTGGGCCAGGGGCCTAAAAGACCAAACAGTGTACAAATAAATAGAATTTTAGAATTTCTTTTTTTTTAAAACATATTTTATAAATATGTATTCTGTTATTTTACTAAGCACATTGAAAAGTGTCTAAACTACTGCCCTACAGATACAGCAGAGACTGAAACTGCCGGACTATGCCTAGAACCATCCAATGAATGATTCTTGCAAGAAAACATAGATGATTCTTCTATGGAATTGCTCCCAAGAACCTCTTTGTGCATCTCTCTATGCAGAACAGTTGGCCATCTTTCCCAAATGCTGAACAACTGTAACGTCTCTACAGTGTCCTGCTCTAAAATTAAGTCATCTAGCCCATAGTCCAGCACATAGCACATTGGATGGTTAGGCATTTTGGAAGTGAATGTGCATTTAAGGTTAGCTGCAGTGGCTTCCTCTATTGTTTCTCTCAGAGGAAAAGCACATCTGTTTTATCTGCACCCTCCCCCTCAGCTGCTTCTCTGCCAATCACATTTCGCCCCTGAGCTGGAGTGACAGTGCTGGTCTGCGTTTGAACTTCAGATGTCCCAGGGCCGTCTTTCACACATACCAGGAGGCCAATGTAATTCTTGCCATCATCCGCACTCCCCACGTTACTGTGTTGTTGCCATTTACCTCCACCAGGCTGAATGAGGCATATGATAATGGTTATCGTTCTTCCTTTTCAACCGAGCCCGTCCTGTTGTTAACAGAGGAAGTGCATGAGCGGCTGTAGGAATCCATATTTAACATTCCACAGCAATATCACGGCAATCATGACCCCTGGTCACCCGGGAGAATTGCGCCTTTTTGGCTCAGCATGCCTGCTCACTGAAGCATCTGTTAGCTGTTCAGCGATGTAGACTCCATTAAGGAGATCATTCAACAGCCCAGTGGAGGATAATTTATCAAGTAACCAGAGGGCAAAAGGCAAATTTCAGATGCACCCAAGCACAGAGCTGGTGATTGGACAGAGAGGCATTATAGCTGAATAATAAAGCCATTTAAGCAACAAACTCAAGCCCCTACCTAAAAAGCATGCTGCCAGTGGATATATATGTATTTGTTTGCTGCAGTCAATATACTGAAAATCCAAAAATGCAGCACCACTTTAGAATAAGACTACACTTATAGAGCGTTTATAAATGGGTAAAGATGAGTTTAATAATGGTTATTAATTAGGTCATAAACATATTAAATTTAAGGTTAATGCACAGCTATAATGCATTAATTAAAAAGGCAACAGTACACTGGTGTTTTCCTGCCATGAATCCATATTCATTTATTTTAAAATTTTATATTCATCACACATTTATATCATATATATTTTTATATTGCCCTTTTTATAATGTGCTGTAACAACTTATTAATAATTTTTAAATTGTGCATGTCCTATCTAATGTTCATTTATGAACTACTTTTAACTGTTCACAAATACTTTATATACTGTATTTCACAAATATGACGCCCCTCCCATTTTTTTTATATATTATTATATATTTTCATGAGACACTGAAGATATGACACTTTGATACAATGTAAAGTAGTCAGCGTACAGCTTGTATTACAGTGTAAAGTTGCTGTGCCCTCAAAAAACTCAACACACATGTATTAATGTCTAGACCGCTGGGAACAAGTGAAAATGGCCAAATTTTGCTCAATTAGTCATATTTTAGTCCTCTGCGTCATGTAACTCATTGGTGTTACAGTTCTCAGGTGGGAATGTGGAGCATGTGTGTTAAATTTAGTGTTATCGCTCTCATACTCTCTCATACTGGTCACTGGAAGCTCAACATGGCACCTTATGGCAAATAACTTATGGCGAAGAATTGTTGCTCTACATAAAGATGGCCTTGGCTATAAGAAGATTGCCAACACCCTGAAACTGAGCTGCAGCACGGTGGCCAAGACCATACAGCAGTTAAACAGGAGCGGCTCCACTCAGAACAGGCCCCACCATGATCGACTAAAGAAGTTGAGTGCATGTGCTCAGTGACATATCCAGAGATTGGCTTTTGAAAATAGACATAAGAGTTCTGCCAGCTTTGCTGCAGAGGTTAAGGGTGTAGGGGGTCAGCCTGTCAGTGCTCACACCATACACCGCACACTGTATCAAACAGGTCTGCAAGGCTGTCATCCCAGAAGGAAGCCTCATTCAAAGATGATGCACAAGAAAGCCTGCAAACATCCATCAATACATTTTCACATGTAAAGAGCAGCTGGCTCAGTATATATGTGTGTTAGAGACCACCTTCTATTTACTGAATTTTCAGGCTAAACAGCTATTAAGCACAACTCTATTCAAAAATGGAAAAAATGGAATCATTAAAAATTTTCAGATAACAATACAGACTTTTTTCAAGCTACACTAGTGCAAAAGTTCTTTTACCAGAAAGAACACCAGATATCATTAGAACTAGAGATCTCTAGATTTCTCCTCCACGTCCCAGACATTTTAAAATAGAATGTCCTAAAACTTTTGCACAGTACTGCACATTCTGAAAAAAGTCCATCCTTCCACTATCAGAGAGCAACACTCTTGGTCCAAAAGGATGTGTGATTACTCAGAACTTGTTACGGAGAAAAGAGGAAAAAGAAACTGAGCAACAACAAAAAAAAAACGGGGAAAAAGAAAAAAAAGAAAATTTAACATAGAACTTGCTGGTGTTTTCAGAATAAGGTATGGACTGTCCACCCAGGGGCTGAAACCTCAGCATCAGGTATTGTGTTTCATATTGCTTAGATTGTAAGAAGCTGTAACTAGGGCCAACTTCTAAGACTGAACTTGAGAGTATCCCGGAAAGAATGGAAATGCACAAAGTAAATACTTAAATATACAATATTCAGTTGTTGGGACCAGAGTGGGTTTGGACTGTTGCACAGTACTGTATGTGAACAATTTCATTTTAAATGAACCAAGAGATATTATTCCAAATTGGTTGGGGACATTCGCTCATGGGTTAAATATAGACACAGATAGGCTAAATGAGATCTGGTAATGTGGAGCTGATGTGTATGACAGTGTGGGGGCAGTTTGTGTGTATGTGTGTGTCCTCTTTGGATCTCTCTCAGTGCTCTGGTCGCAGTGGGCAGTGCGCGCTGTAATAAATTACTCTCATAAGTACGCCAGTGATGGCTTTTAGAGAGGGATGAGGCTGAGGGAAAGGAAAATGGAGTGACCTCATGACCTGCAAACTCTTAACCCCTGCCCCCAGGGGTCCCGACAACTCCCCCGCACACGCTCCCTACAAACCCGGCCCTGCATCTCTCAACACACTCATGCACACACACACACACACACACACACACACACACACACACACATTCGTAATCCCTCTCTCTCTTTCTTTCTCTCTGACTGTCACACTCCCAGGTGTCTTCCTCTTCTCCGTCCTCATTATTTAGCGCACCTGGGACGGAGAGTTTGGAACATAGATGAATGGGCTCGCTGATTAAAATTAAACTCACCGAGTTTCAGCTTCCTCTCCTCTCCTCGGGTCCTGTTTTTGTTGCCCTGCGGCTCTGTGCGTGTGTGTATGACGGGAGAGGAGAGGCCCCTGAGCTGCTCACAGATCCACTGACAGCACTCGCTAAGTGGAGTTGAGTTATGGGCAGTTGGGTGATGTGTTTGTTTAACCATCTGGTAGCGACTCCTTCCTTTTCTCACAGTGATGTAGAGAGTGCAGAAGGACAGAGAGAGCAGATAGGGGACTTATTCTACACTCATAGAAGCACACACTCACACACTTAGACACACAATGTTGACAAACTGATTCACACATACTTAAAAGCAGTTGGGTTTCCTGATTTGAAGTTTACTACTTTGTTCAGCTGCTGCATGGCTACCGTACAGTGTAATAAGAAAGAAGGTGCAAACTGATTATAGGCACCTGAGAAAATTATATTTAAGATGCTACTCGTCTGCTCAGAAAGCATTTATTTGTACAGAAAACTATTAATAAAATAAAAATAAATAAAGCAAAACTAACAAGAGTTAAACAGTATTACTATTAGTATTAGTTCTCATCCAGTACACGGGTTATGTATCCAAGCCTTTATTAAAGTAAATCAGCTGTGTGGCTGAAGAAACAGTAAATCCACACAATAGCTGGGGGAGTCCAAAGAAATCGGGAAACAAAAAACAAGGTTCTTTTAGCCAGCACATAAGACGTTAACTACCTTTTTGAAAACGAATTATTTTTACTAGATTAGCATTTTTTTTTACTTTTGTTTTAATGTTACATGTTTTTTGTTTTGTTTTGTTTTACTTGTAAAAACTCCATTAATAATTCATTAGCAATGTAATAACACAATAAAATTTTAATAAATGTTATCAGTATATCACTGCTATCATAACTTTCTATTTCCATTTGTGATGCTTTTCAATATTTGATTTGTAAATGGATGTTTTGCTTTACTTTGTGACAATCTATTGTTAAATATAAATGTTATTGTTTTACATTTATAAGTAAGTAAGCTGGCTGAAGATACAAGGTTTATATATATATATATATATATATATATATATATATATATATATATATATATATATATATACACTTTTAAGTTCAAGTTTTAAATTTATTTGCCATTTGCACATCATGTCAGGACATAACATGCATTGAAATGCTTGGGGTGAGGCTCAGAGACTCTACAGCAGGGCATCATTATATACGTAGTAAAAACAGTGAAAACATACAATAAATAGACAATATTGAAGTAAAAAATAGGCTAGAATATATACATGAAGTGATAACTGAATGTATAAAGGACTATACAAAACATACACAATATATATATATATATATATATATATATATATATATATATATATATATATATATATATATATATATATATATATATATATAATTTACATGAGCCAAAGTGCCAAAGCTCTCTCTCTCCCAACTCCCTCTCCTCTCTCCTCTCTCTCTCTCTCACACACAAAGGCATTGTTCATTTTCACCAATTACACACATGGAGGCGCCGCTAACAGCATTACAGTGGTTATTGGAACACTGACGTGCTCTGAAGTAATTACCAAAGCTTTTAATAACGAGGAGAGTAGATTTTCTTTTGTAATATCAGTCTCCTGAATAATTAACCAGCTATTTTATCTGAACCATTCAGCCTTTCAGATCTCCTGCCACTCTCTTATTTGTATTCGTCTCACAGTAATGCAATATGCTATCAGGGACGAATCCACAGGGGAGAGTACACGTTAGCCTTAGAGCTCGAACGGCAGCTACGACTGCTAGCTCTCTCATCGAGCTACCATGGCCTGCGATAGGCCTAAAGTTAGAGCAGGGACATTTAGGTTGCAGGAATCGACTGCGTCCAAAGCACAACGTCTAGCGAAAAAAAATCTCCTTGGTATTAGCTACACTGGCCCGTGTTCTTGACTGAAGGCCTGAGGGTAGCAATCTGAAACTCCATCTTGTTCTCTGGCCGTCCAGTAGCAGGTTAGTGTTAACAAACATGGAACATCGACCCTTCTGTGAAGTTCGCCACGGTTCAAATCGATAAAAGGCGGGGAAGCGAAGTGAAAAGGAAAATATCCTGATTTCTGCTTTAGCGCTCCTTTCTCACGCTCGTTCTTTCCATTTGGAGAAAATGTCAGCAGGAGTGTGGAGACTGAAAGGTCGAGGCAGTGCTAACAGTTGGGGCAGGGTTTCATTAGCAGCTCGCTCCTCTGCTGGTGGAAGCACACGGCTGCTGCTCCAGCGATGACATTTGGTTTGTTTTTACACTATGGCTGGCTCTCACATAACTGTAGCACTTCATAATGTCAGCGGGTGAGATCTTAGCCCTGCGCTTATTGTGTTTATTGCTACCGTGTGAGGGCAAGCTTATTGTTGTATCTGGTCTTAACCCAGAAATGACAACAAAATCAATGGCCACACGAGCAAATGTTAGTTTTGACTGAGGACCAACCTCCACGAACATTTATCACCGGTCTACAAGCTCAGAGTCGTAGGCAGCAGTGAATCTGGGAAAGTGCAGCTGGTCCATGCACTTCTCATATTAATAATTGTTGATATTTAATATAATAAAAATATATATACAGGGCAGATTAAGATACTTTGGGAATGAGGGACATTTCAACCTTCCTCTAACCCCACAAAGCACAAATCATATACATAAACCATGCTGTATATATAGATAGATTTATAGATATGATCAAGACATGAAAACACACACACATATGGACAGTTACCAGGCACACCTCCTGGTTCTACATTTACAAACTGTAGTCCACCTACTTTGTTAATCCATTTCACCCTGTTCCTCAGAACCTCCACAGGACTTGTGTATTTGTGTAGTGGATCATTCTTAGCACTGTAGTGACACTGATATGGTGAGATGTGTGGATCAGACACAGAAGTACTGCTGGAGATTTTAAAAACTGTGTCCACTCTATAAGACAGTCCTAGCTTGTTGGTCCACCTGAGATGGTAGCTCAACTGCTGTGTTACTGTTGCTCCTCTTATTAACGGTCACAGGATGCTGTTGGCTGGATGGTTTTGGTTGGTGCACTATTCTCAGTCCAGCAGTGACACTGACCAGAACAACTAACACACTACACCATCACCACATCAGTGTCATTGCGCTGCAGAGAATGACCCAAATGATACCTGCTCTGTGGTGGTCCTGTGGGGGTTCTGGTCGTTGAAGAACAAGGTAAAAGAAGCTAACAAAGTATGCAAAGAAACAAAAGGACTACAGAACTACAGTGTTCACCAAAGAGGTGATATATATATATATATATATATATACACACAAATAACAGTACACACAAATACCACGTGAAAAGTAACCTCTGTTGGGGTTCAACAACGTAGGCGTTAATGTGTAAAGTGTAAATTCACAGACTCTCAGCAGGGAAGCTGTGTGACACGAAGAGGTTGAACACTTAAATGCCCTTTCGGGTTCAAAGGTTAATGAATGATTGTTTCCTCTCTCCCAGCAGACTTTAAGCGCTCTGCTGGGTGAGCGATCCATCTATAAGGGAAAATAAAATAACCTTATTTGTTTCTATGTTGCTTAGAGTTTAGTTCTTTTCCTATTACTCTAACAGACAAATGAACATCCCATGGCCAAAGGAAAATACATCTGCGTATACACTTTGTCAAAAGATACTTGCTGTATTTGTTTGGAACAGCTAAATCATATACTGCGGTTGATACGTTGATGATATTTATGAGAAGTACTGCTCAGTATTATTGCTGTTTTAGCAAATGCTATAGAAGCAGAAATAAAGGCTCTTAACTTTAAATGAAAGGCAGGGTAATGACTTTATTGATCCATTTATGATGAATTGTTAACACAATGAGAAAGGCAGATTTGAAGGGTATGGCATGAAATGTTTTGTTCTAGAGAATCTTGCCAAGTCAGAATTGTTCACAGTAGTGGTCATAGAAAATATGTCTGAAATGCTTAAGGTCTCTAAAAATACCTTCACGTAAAGTTATTACACACTGTAAAAATGAACTTTAGATTTTGAACATAAGAAACAGATTATTCATCTATTTGCTTAATATTTCAAATACAATTAACTCAAATACCCAGTTAACTAAATTGCTTACTTTTCTAGTAGGTTTTTTTCATTGCCTATAAGATGAATACACTGCCTGATACATAGTTTTGTGACAAGATTTTAGCCTAAAATGCATTTAAAAAATATGTTAATAGCGAAGGGGGGCATGCAGCATGCTGTAAGACAAAATAGACCCCAAAAGAAAACACATTTTTCTGCTCTAACATTATTTCATCATAATCAACATGACACATAAAACTCTGAAGTTTTGGTTTTACTGGTTTATAATAATAATAATAATAATAATAATAATAATAATTGAAAGGTTGTATTTGTGTTGTAGATAACATAATCTCTGGTTATCACCACCACTGTAAAAAATATGCATTGGCAATTTAATGTACAGTGAACCTTTTCATTTTAAAGGCAGTGTAAAGGACTTTGTTTGCATCTCAACCACTGAATTTGTAAAACTTGAAAAATGGGTGGAATGAGCTAAAACGCTATAATTCTAAGAAACGGTGCCGATTTTTTTCTCACACATCACATCATATATGTATATCTATCTATATACAGTGGACATCAACAGCATCCTTTATGTATGTGAACTGTGCTTTGCGGGGTTAGTGGGAGGTTCTAATGTCCCCCAGTGATAAAATGATAGAAAGTGATAGAGTGGCTTTTACCCCTGCAGAGGGAACAGCTTTGAAACCCATTACTGTGTGAAAGTGTCTGTGTGAAACTGTCCTCTCATTCTCTACTCTCTCTCTCTCATTCTCTCTCTCTCTCTCTTTCTTTCTCTTTCTCTCTCTCTGACCCTGAACCGCTCTCTCAGACTCCTGGCAGGCCGTAGTCTCAGAGAGCCAAAGTTCAGCCCAGATTCCATTTCAGGCTGTGCAGGTGCTGGCGGCTGGACTTGCTGCGAACCGTACCCACGCCCGAGCCCTTCCCATGGAATACAGTCATATTTATGTCCCCTGTGTCTTGTTGCTTTGTAAAATTTCTGTTAGCAGGTCTATGGACGTGGAAAAGTGCAACATACCTGTGGGTTTCCCAAGCAGCACGGATAGGACGGTGAGAAAGCCTTCAGTATTGGACCAATTTGAACGTAATGATAGAACATGTTTGTAAAAATGAGCTAACTAGTAGTATTTTGTTTGCTGCCTATGCTTGGCATAATGTTGCAGTTAAAAAAACCCTAAAAGTAGAACCATTTTTTTTTTGTGACTTCGGCATAATTTTGAGCAACTGGCCTCTACTTTGTGTGATTTCATGGTGAATTGACTGACAGAAAGGCTTCAAAATTGATTGGAATAAATATCTATATATTTGCTCATATTGAAATTAAAGAAGCGTTTTTTCCTCTTTATTAACGTTACTGTTTCAAAGCGGCATGTTTTTCTTTTCTTTAAACTTCGAAAAAGATTCTTTATCCTCACACATCTCATTTCCTGAAAATGTCCTATGAAGAATCGTCCACTGAAAGGTTCTTTAGGGAACCAAATCCCGTTTCTTCTTGTATCGCTTCAAAGAGCATAAATGGTTGTGAGGTTGTACTTTAGGTTTGAATCTACAGAGGTGAGGTCAGAGTTTGCAGTACAGTCCCTGCGGGCTTCTAGTCAGTCCACATTTTTTCTGTTCCAGCTTCAAACCCACCTGAGCTCGGAAATCAATGACTGTGGAACGCTGATTACCAAGCTTTAAAAAGAAATTAACCGCAACAAAAATGCTGACCAGTTAAAGATCCTCAAAAACTGTATTAAAAACTCATGTTGTTTTTTAGGATAGGTCATTAGCCTGTAGTAGCCGAACTATTACTAATAAAATCAGCCCATACCATCAGCTTCATTCGGTCAAGCCCAGCTTTTTCTTCCCCCTTCCTCCACCTTTCCAATGTCCCTCTGTTCCACTTTCTTTTCCGAGGCATAAACATTTGCCTGAAATGCGCGTGGGGAGCTCATTCCTCACTGAGCCGGTGGACAGTTGTCCTTTGGGTTAATGGCTCACCGAAGACCAGAATCAGAGCAGATGAAAGAAAGCAAAAGGGCCCTCGTTTTCTCCCATTCATCATCCTTGTTTTCCTTTGGCTGATCTCTTCACCCTGCTTTAAGGACCTGTCTGCTCCACTGGAGACTCGTCCGAGGTGCAAAGGGCCAACTGGGGGCCTTCGAGGAGCCCCGCAACCTCTCAGCTGCCGAATTCCCATGAGCCCTGAATCAGACCCCGGCTTTAATGGCTTTTGTAATGGCGAATTATAAGGGTGCAATGATGGGGAAGATTAATCGGAGGTGGTCTAAGGGCTAGCAAGGCTCAGGATTCAAGGAAACCTGAGATAGTTCGAGTCGGACTGAAATATGTAGCCCACTGCCCTCTCGACCGCGCTAACGGAGTCGTGTAAACCTAGCGACGTGTCGTTTCGGTGCGCTGCATGTTTTCTTTTGCCTGGGGGGGCCCTGTGACCGGCGAAAAATCATTATCATTTGTAAAATTAACAAATTGTTTTGTCAGGTTTTTCAGCGCCATCATCATTCCTGTGCTAATAGATTTGCAGTGAGTCAGATCTGAGTTTTAATTCCCCTTCAGGCTTAGAAAGCTTATGTGTGTGTGTGTGTGTATGGAATACATTATAGCTGCTGCCAAATTTAAGCCTAGAATTTTAGTGTGTCACTAGCCAAATTAATGATTGTGAATAAAAAGAAAGAGTTGCACTTTATCACAAAGACTTTAGGAACATTTGAGCATTCAGTTCTCCAGTAATTCAGTGGAATGAACGAGTATCAAGTTTTCTGTTGCTGCATATGTTTTCTTATATATATATATATATATATATATATATATATATATATATATATATATATATATATATACCTATTTAAAGAAATGTATTTACTTTAAACTAACAGCTTCAAAATCATTTTGATGGCACAATGACTTATAATAGGGAGACTGGCATCTCTGTCATTGCCACTCTGGGCACCCAGTGTCTGCTATAGTGCTATAACTCTGGGGGAGTGTGCACGAGACCTCGTGCAAAAACTATGTATTGCTGTACATCACACACGAACAGCTCTCTTCAGCTAGCTAAGAAGAAGATACAAACTTGATATTTCGAGTATGGACATCAATGTTGACAATGTTGGAGGAACAGAGGAAGACAAAGACAGAGTGACCAAGCAAGGAACCTGACAAGAGTAAATCTCGGACTGCCTTTATTTTCCGGTGAGTTAAAAGAGAAAAAAGCATGAGAAACAGTTTCACAGCTGATGGGAAAACAACAAAAATCTGACAGCAGAGTGCACATACCTCTCAATTTCTGAAAGATTGCAATGTAGGCTGTAACCTTATCTGTGTCATCCCTGTCTCGTGGGGTTTTGTAGTTTTTCCAGATGCCAAAATTCATCTAACCTCAGTCCTGTTTCAGGTTAGCGTGCAAAGAAATAAATTCACCTCTAAAAGTTTGTTCAGTCTTTGTCAGTCTCATGCCAAATAAGTCATGAATGTTCGCATCCTCCTGTAATAAAATACAGTAATATTACTCAAACGTGTAAGTCGACATGGTTCCTTTTCTTCTTATGTTATCTTATGTTAGCCTTGTGCCGAATCTGACTCCTCAGCAGAATCCAGCTCCCCTTCGCATGCATGCCAATGGGAGTGTGATTTTGTTACTTTCAGCTCGTCAACAAATGTATGTGTATAGCTGTCCATGAAGGGTTTGTATTTATAAAAGCCAGTCACACTCCCTGATAATAATATGGCCTTAATAGTATAACAAATAACAATAATAAAAAATTATAATAATAAAAAAAAGAAATAGAAATGCTTTTATATGTATACAATGTCTGCTCTTAAACTTGCTGATAATTCCTATAGATATACAGTACAAAAAGAACCCAAAAAAAGGGGTTGGCCTAGTAGAACTTCTTCCGGTTCCTTAACTGATAGTTCTTTAAAACCATGATTTCTGTAAATAAGATATGTGGATATGAGGAACCTTTTTAAACTTGAACCATCTTATGTTCCCAAAACCAGACAACTATCTCAGGATCAATTTAGGAACCATTATTCTTAGAGGTGTGAATTGCCTAGAACCACTAAAATGCACAGGTTCCATTTTTTTGTTCTACAACTGGCCACAAATATAGTTAATTTAATATGAAGGCTTAAATACTTCAGTAAAACACGAGCTTGTTAATGCCTGATGGGCCCAGCATGGAACGCTTCTAAGGACATAAAGTCACGTTGCCCCTTGGCTGCCATTAAAACAGTGTGAAATTCACATCTGAGAGCCGAGGCCTGGCATGAGGCTCGTCCACTCACAGGACAGTCATGTTTAATACCGTAATACAGAGATATCAGTCTCAGCGCATCATAACGGTAAACAATATGAAAGCCTATTCGCTTCAGCTGTAGACGGTGGTTTTGATGATATTCCAGATGGAAACCCTGAGGGGTGCACATATGAACCGGAGCACTTGACCCTTTCTAAGAATGCGAAAAACGAACAACAACGAAAAAAAGTGGGAGAAAAGAAGAACGAAATGGGAGGCCGTGGAGACCCCCTCATATCTCATCTCTATTAACGGGTTTACGGGTGACCCCAGGGGTGCTCGTAAAAGTTTACACCCAGGTTTCACTCCGAGTCCGCTGCAAAAGAATGAAAGAAATCGGTTAGTTTATGGTCACCCTTCAGGATTTTACGGCATGTTTTACTAAAGTTCCCGTTTTAACGGACCCTGGTTCTAATTAGCCAGGCAGTGGCACCGCGGCCCGGCCGCAACCTCTCTTTCTTCTTCTTCAAGAAAAGAGGAACGAGGGAGAGAGAGGCAGATAGAAAGAGCAGGAAAGAGAGCTCAAAGTGCTGTAGATCTGGAAGGACACACATGGGTCAGGCCGTGAGGTTAAGGCCTTGGGTTTGGGAGATCAGAATAAGTTGAGATATGTTGCCACTGCAGGAATGTAATGAACTGCACCAGTCTTAAAGCAGACCACCATAAATCATATCTTTTCTAAACACGTTTGCTGAATGGAGTGTGTTACTCTGTAATACCTCGCCCTGTAGGAATTCCACTGGGAAATACAGAGTAGACTACATAGCAGAAATAGAAACACTGAGGCAGACATTTAACATGAGCTGCCCCGTCATCCTCACATTTTAAAATAAGGAACAAAGATACAGTGCTTATTTATCTATTTATACAGTGTCGTAACTACCAGAGTGACAGAAGAGCACTCAAGCTATAGTGCAGAGGACCCTGTGGTTGCTGGAACTCCTAAAATCTTTATTGGGCCCTTCATGAAGATACTGACACTACTGCACTTCTATGAATCTGGCTGGTGCATTCCAAAATGACAGAAAATTATCAACAGAATGTGAAGAAATAACAGTTTTGATGGTTGATGTGTCGTATTGCAGAGATATCTACTGAAGTTAGCATGCTAAACCAGCTAGCTGCGGCCCACCCTGTCTTGTAATACCACTTTATACTTTAAGAGGTGATAGTGAGTCACTGTAGCATCAAGTCTACCTTGATAAGAGAACAGAATAAGATAAAAGTAGCACTGCCACAAAGGTGAATTCCAACCTCATGTCAATTTTGTTGAAGATCCTGCCCCAGGTAAGATTACTTAGGGACAGATAGCCAAACCAATGATAGCCGAGGTTCTTGGCAAATGAACATCATGAATACCGCCACACACAGAAAACAAAAAGTAAAATGAGATTTACCATCGGTAAAACTGTTGGAGACGCT
Source organism: Megaleporinus macrocephalus (assembly GCA_021613375.1). NCBI lineage: Eukaryota > Metazoa > Chordata > Actinopteri > Characiformes > Anostomidae > Megaleporinus > Megaleporinus macrocephalus. The sequence goes on from CM038713.1 coordinate 18,994,245, forward strand.
CTCGGCTAGTAAAGGGATAAAGTCTGATGCTGAACCTGTGGTGATTCTTCTAAACTGGTAGTCCCTAAAAGTCAGAGGATCCTTAAAATGGAGGGCCCTCAGAAATAAAAATATATTGTATTATAAATGTTGATAGGCATCGCTACCTATTATAAGTCAGCTGTTAACGCTAACAGCAAGCAGGAGGTACTCTTTTCTTTTTTTTTTTAGGATAATAGTAAAAATTTTCCCGCTTATATGTTTCCCCCTATTTTTTGGAGAATGAATTCAACAGGTTGCGGCATCTTAAAAATGGCTTCTTCTAACCTCCCCAGTTAGCTTTCACTAAAGCTACACAGACGGCCCTGAAATCAGTTTACCCCCGTCTATTACTTATAATACTAGTTATCTATAGTAACCATTTTCATACAGATCCTTCACAACATGCAACATGATACAATCATAGGCGACAGGAACATTTTTCAGTGTAAATAAGTGAACACATGCTCCACAGAGCACGCATTTCTACATGTTTTAATGCACAATTGTTGTTTATTTGCAGAATGTAACATGTTGATGGAAATTGTATTTTATTCACTTTCAAAATGTTAAACTCAGCAAATAGTGCACATAAAATCTCAGAGAATGGCAATAATAATAATGCAGTTTAAAAAAGTTTTTACCGTAAATAAAGAGCTTTTACTTAGACCTTTGCACATGTCTGTATTTATTATTTAGCATTTTAGATATTCAAACATAAACACGTTTGTTAACAATAGATGTCAGCTTGTGGAGTGACATGCATTGAGAGTGATAAAGCATGTAAACAACTAACTGTAGTAATTTAAATAATTAAAATAAAATGAAATAATTATAAATGAATAATATAATAATAAATAATATATAAAAAATATAAAATTGGCCAGTGTGGGGGTCAGCAGGATAAGTTGGGGTCGAATTTATATATATATATATATATATATATATATATATATATATATATATATATATATATATATATATATTATATAATTATATTATATAATTATATATATAATGTAACAAAAATAAAACAACATATAACAATTATATTAGGGGTAAAGTTTTTTACATTATGGATACACTGAATAATTAAATACAATAATGTAACAAAAAAAAAATTATTTAACAATTATAATTGTATAACAATTATGTTAGGAGTAAAGTTTTTTACATTATGTTAATTTTACATATTATGGAATCCCCTCTTAAAACCCAGTATTTTCTGTCCTGGTTTACTCTTATTGTTTTAAGCTTTAACAGACATATTAGAAAGGTGTTACTTAATTTGGTGAGCCACTGAGCTTCATCAGGTTGCATTTCTTAAATTATATAAGCCTTCAAAGAACTGGTCATGTATGTGGACACCATACCTGAAAGGTTAATAGGGTTTATGATCTGGGTAATTGAATGTGATCTGACTTAGCGATAGTAATGTACACATACTGAAGTTTGCTGAGGTTTGTCCGGGATACGTATTTGAATTATGAAACGTGAAACGAGACATTGGCACTTTGCAGTGGAGAGTAGCGGAGGCAAACGGCCTCAGGCGCTGTGTCAGGCCGATCCTTTGCTACAGCTGCCACTGCCGGAGATCATTTATAACACCACAAATGCACTGTCACTTGGGGTACGGACCTGCCAAACTGCCTCGATTTAACAGCTCAGGCCGGCTTTTCCTTTCCCTGGAGACTGAGAACAGAAGCTTCAGCTAGCAGCTCGGGAATCACCCTATATTCACTCAGTAGAAGGCACAAGAATCTCAGAATCTTTGGACGTATCAGGCGATAGTCATCAATAGGCAATGTTTTCAAGGATTTTTAAACACTAGGAGGCTCTTCTGCGTTATACCACTGCATCCTGGCAGATGAAGCCTGGTCTGCTGCAATGTACTCTCACTTCAATATGCTTTTTTATGACTGACTGACCTTGTGTGTGTGTGTTTATGTCTTGGGCAGGTCTATCCTCATAAAACAGCAGGGCCTTCCTGTTTGTTATAGCCTCCTAGCATGTGGTTGCACAAGACCATCACTGCAAGGCAACACCAGAACTTAAGGAGCTCAGGAAGTGGCTATCTATCAAAACGGATGCCATCTTCATTCGTCAGGCAGTGTTTAACTGCCTGCATATGTAATGCTTTCTGTTTTTCCTGTGGTCAGATCACATTTACAGCAAATGCTAAAATGCACTGTAAACTTATTTACATTAACCAACTGCTTAACTCTTAAGTTCAGAGTATGATATCAAATGCAAGAAGGAAGATGATGCAATTGTGGTGCGATGGGCTTTTAAAATAAAAACTGGACCCCGTCTTCCTCCTGACGTACAGTTCATTCCAGGATAAATTGATGTGCTTAGTGGGTTTAAAGTGCTCCGAATTGCATGTGGTCTGTGGCGGTTGTCAGAAACACTTGGTGACATGAATTACTCCGCTGCACTAAACACCAACCTTTGCCTGAGCAGCGAAATTCCTCTCGTACAACCTTGAAGCGCAGCCAAATGTAGGGGCAGTGCTGGCTAATTGACATAACAGGCCCTTATGATGTGCCTTACAGCTAAAAGAGAGCAAGGGAGAGAAAAAAAAAAGAACTTGGAAGGAGAGATGAAAATAGTAACATATTACATGCCCTTAGCTGATACTTGAATGGGACAAAGACATGCTGTTTTGTCTCAGTCTCATTCATCTAGCAGTGCTAAACAGCTCCTGAAGAATATGAGCTTCTGAATCTGGAGGACATCCAAAAATCGAATCTTTAGTAAGTCGCGTATGAAGTATAATACAATATAAGTGATGAATTATGGGCTGTATTGATGCTCACTTCAGATGGGAACACACAGAAAGAAGACTAAGGGGTGTACACATGGCTGGATTACTGACCGGGCCAGTGCGGCCAGTGCACAGGGGCCCTTGAGGTCAGCGGGCTCCGGGGGGGCCTTGGCCCAAAACATTTTGCAATGCCTATCAACATTTATGGTACAATATATTTTTATTTCTGAGGGCCCTCCATTTTAAGGATCCTCTGACTTTTAAAGACTCTGCTCCCAGGGCCTTTTGGGGGCCCTAGCCATGCTTTTGGGGCCCCTAGCCATGATTTTTGGGGCCCCTAGCCATGATTTTTGGGCCCCTAGCCATGTTTTTGTGCCCCTTATGAAAATGGACGAGGCACTGTGGCACTGCTCTGACTTCAACTTCTGGCTATAAGGGGTCCTAGGAAAGAGGGGCACATAATATTACAGGGTCCTGGTTATGAGCAGGGCATACCATTAGAGGGCCCTTGATCACGAGGGGCACGGGTTGGGGGGGTTATCAGACTATCCTTAATCCATCCTTGGTTGTAAACAGAAATTTCTTATGTTAGTGCGTAGGCCATGAGGGTGTGCATTGTTTTTGTTTGTCATCGCAGGACTGTCCGATTGCCTTTATAGGTAATTGTTTCCTGTTTTCCAGCATGCCTCAGCCAGTCCCTCAGATGCTGTTTTTTGTTTCCAGATCTGATTTTTTCTTCCCAGGCAGAAAGCCTGGAGCGCCATAAGGCATCTGTACTCATCATACACATCCAGTCCAGATCTGAGAACGATCGTCTGAGCATTGGTGAGTTGGAGCCACTAAAATGGCATAAACAGTTTTATTTTACACATAGGCGTGTTATGTATGCATGTATATAACAGTTGTGTGAACAAAATGTAATATTTACATTTTTTTAAGTCTTTGAATTCATTTGGAATTCATTTCCCTTCACATGTGTGGAAATTTGATGATGAATTACTCAAAAGAAATGACCCAAATCACCTGCATTCAAATTATAGTATGTTTTTCCTTCTGCTGTAAAATTATCAACTGGGAGATGATGAGGTTTTGTTCTGACAGCAGCGATATATATATAGGAGTGCATGTAGATTCCAAATACATTTACTCTAGCAAAATATTTGATCATGTGGAGACTCTGTGATTGTGTATTTTTTTTAACTTTTGCCTACATGCTTAAACATAAAGGTGCCAAGGGTGATCTTTGGAGCTCAAGAACCCAAAAATGGAGAGTTATTAAAGGAGTGGTTCTTAAACTGGTCCTCAGGGACACATTTTGGCTTAATAATCAATTTCTTACTTCTCAATAATAGGTAGAGAGCCAAAATTTAGATCTCTCAAAAACAACATTTTTTTCCCCAAGAGCCATATATCAAGATACGGCAAAACTCATTTAGCAGTATTAAAAGAATATTCAAAGATTTAACAAAAAAAATGTTTTTCTAATAGGTTTTTTAAGGAACCTTGGACTTTGTTGAGTGTACTGTGAGGTCAGCTTCAGACTGAATGCACTGGAATTTGGTCAGCTGATGCAAAGAATGTGTGGTCCATGACTAAGAAGAAAAAAAAAAAAACATGGACAGGAGGAAGGTAGGAAGGACGAGATGGGAAATCTTCTAGGTGAGTTTAGGCTCCTATAGCTCCTTTGGGAGGAGCAGTGGAAGAAAGAGAGAGAGACAGAGAGCGCACAGGTTTATTATGGCTAATATAGCCGACTACCCTGTGAGCTCGGAGCCATAATTACATCCCCTCACTGGGCCGTCGCCCTGCATTAACGTCTCCTCCCGCACACCGGCCGCGACAGAGACAAATGAGGGAGCTTTTCCGGCGCGCGCGCCTCATCCGTTGCTGCCAGTTCCGCGCGATGGATCACGGGGTAAAGCGGGGAGAGAAAGAGCTCGCGAGCGCCGCTCCACATCAGCTGCTGCCTAATGCACGCGCGCAGGGGGCACGTCCCGCCAGAGCACACCTGCACACCGATTAAGCGCGAAATAAATGATACTGTACTTCCATGTAGCAGCTCCGCAAAGTTCACACACGGCAGGTTGTAAATGACGCGATGTGTCGCACAAAGCGTGACGTTCTGAATTTATGGTGATTATTTTGATGTCGGCATTTCGGTGGAAACCTACATGCCGTCTGTCTGTTATTGACTGTCAACGCTTTTCAGTGTCCTAACAGCAAACAACAAATCAGCTACTGCACATGCAGATAATGTTTTTTCAATAATACAGACAATGCATAGAACCACGAACACTCAAAGAACCTTATACATGCATAAGTGGATCCTTGCATGGTAAAATGGTTATTTGCATGGTGAAATGGTTCTTTGCGTGGTAAAATGATTATTTGCATTGTGAAATGGTTCTTTGCATGGTAAAATAATTATTTGCATTGTGAAATGGTTATTTGCATGGTGAAATGGTTCTTTGTGTGGTAAAATGATTCTTTGCGTGGTAAAATGATTCTTTGCGTGGTAAAATGATTATTTGCATGGTGAAATGGTTCTTTGCGTGGTAAAATGATTATTTGCATTGTGAAATGGTTATTTGCATGGTAAAATGATTCTTTGCGTGGTAAAATGATTATTTGCATTGTGAAATGGTTATTTGCATGGTGAAATGGTTCTTTGCGTGGTAAAATGATTATTTGCATTGTGAAATGATTATTTGCATGGTGAAATAATTATTTGCATGGTGAAATGATTATTTGCATGGTGAAATGGTTCTTTGCATGGTGAACTGGTTCTTTGCATGGTGAACTGGTTCTTTGCATGGTGAAATGATTATTTGCATGGTGAACTGGTTCTTTGCATGGTGAACTGGTTCTTTGCATGGTGAACTGGTTCTTTGCATGGTGAAATGATTATTTGCATGGTGAACTGGTTCTTTGCATGGTGAAATGATTATTTGCATAGTGAAATGGTTCTTTGCATGGTGAAATGATTATTTGCATGGTGAAATGGTTATTTGCATGGTGAAATGATTATTTGCATGGTGAACTGGTTCTTTGCATGGTGAAATGATTATTTGCATAGTGAAATGGTTCTTTGCATGGTGAAATGATTATTTGCATGGTGAAATGGTTCTTTGCATGGTGAAATGATTATTTGCATAGTGAAATGGTTCTTTGCATGGTGAAATGGTTCTTTGCGTGGTAAAATGGTTCTTTGCATGGTGAAATGATTATTTGCATAGTGAAATGGTTCTTTGCATGGTGAAATGGTTCTTTGCGTGGTAAAATGGTTCTTTGCGTGGTAAAATGGTTCTTTGCGTGGTAAAATGATTATTTGCATGGTGAAATGGTTCTTTGCGTGGTAAAATGGTTCTTTGCGTGGTAAAATGGTTCTTTGCGTGGTGAAATGGTTCTTTTCATGGTGAAATGGTTCTTTGCGTGGTAAAATGGTTCTCTGCATGGTGAAATGGTTCTTTGCATGGTAAAATGGTTCTTTTCATGGTGAAATGGTTCTTTGCGTGGTAAAATGGTTCTTTGCGTGGTAAAATTATTATTTGCATGCTTAAATAGTTTTTTGAATTTCTGAAGAATGTGTTGTATTAATTCTACAGAGAATCTTGTTAAAAATGTTTCTAGCAACACAAAATAGTTCTCGACATTGTGACATAAACCACATCCTTTAGGGTGCTTTGATAGAACCATTTCTTTTAAAAGAAATGGTTCTATTAAAGCACCCTAAAGGATGTGGTTTATGTCACAATGTCGAGAACTATTTTGTGTTGCTAGAAACATTTTTAACAAGGTTCTCTGTAGAACCATATACAAAACATCTGCTTCCATTTTTGTCGATATCATCAGTCTGAAGGACCATTTCACCACGCAAAGAACCGCATAAACATGCAAATGATTCTATAAGTGTTCATGGTTCTATGGAGAATCACTGTCTTCTCTAAAGGACCCTTTTTTAACAGTGTATTGCGATGGTGAGCAAATAAAGCACTCTGAATTCTGCAGGGTTTGTGTTTTTTGTTTGTTTCTTAATTAGTGCGAGAAGGAGACATCTCTAAACAGCAAAATGTGTTGTTTGTTCATTTTTTTCCCTGATGCTGTTAGTAGGACGGTGAATTAGCAGTGCTGCAAGCATTCAGGATTTCAATTAATTCGCATCAACACAGATGTTCCAAGTAGGCTCCTAAACGCAGGCTAATTTTTATGCTAATGGGTGTCAGCAGACAGACAGACGGCACTAATGACAAAAACGTAAAATGAAAAACAAACAGGGCGAATAGAATCATTCAGTCAAGACCCTTCTGATTATTTTTAGATGTATATCTCAACAAACAGGACATTAACCTGCTTACCTTAACAGCCATAATACAAAATACCTCTATAATATATGCTTTGGGTTGACAGTTGATATATATATATATATATATATATATATGAGTTTCAGTTTTACTGAAACACCCACTTTGTACTTTGTTCAATCCTTTGGTTAATCTGAAAATACTGTAGATTATAAAAATCATCATATATCACCAACTAATAAACCGCTCCCACACATACATATCTGACTAAAATGGTAATTATATTACTGCAATGCAAAATACAAGCTAAGGCTCTATAATGCTCACATTTTGTGACTGCACTTATGTTATAATGTTGTGGTTTACTGTGATCATTCCAAATATTTGTTTATCAAAATATATAATTCAGTGCAAAAGTCAGAGAACGTTTAATGGTAAACACTATTCCACTATTAATTTTTTTAGCTGACAAAAGCAGAAAATACATATTTAGCAGAAAAGTGAACAGAGTGTTAACAACTACATATAATATCAACAGCTTCTGTTAGAAAGGGGACTTGTTTTGTAGAATAATCAGCAGGAATAAAAAAAGTTATTTGCATTTTGGGTGTAGCACTTCTCATCCAAATTATTCAAAACATATTAAGTGATGTTCAGGTCTGGACTATGAATTACAAAGGCAAAAGTGATTTTATATGAGGGTGTCAAGATGTGATTACATTTTTTTAGCTTTAGTTTAAGATGTTTAATAAAAATATTGCATCTAGTTTTTAAAAATTAGTCATTGCTTGCGTAATCCCTTTCAAGTAACTGGACAGTGACTGATAAGCAGCTTCATGGCCAGCTGTGTTCTCTCGTTATTTTTTGACATATTAAGGAAATAAACAAGTCTGAATGTTTATGGGAACTCTCAATACACTATCCAAAGAGGTGTTGATATAAGCGTTTATCATTATGCAGAACAAAATAAAACAAACCTATCAGAGAGACAGCAACAACTTTAGGAGTGGCCAAATCAACAATTTGGTACATTCTAAAAATGCGCTGGTGAGATCAGCAACATGAAAAGGCCTAGAAGAACATGAAATACAGTTAAAGTGGAGCATTCCTACTTTTGCTAAGAAAAAAAGTCAGTGATGTTCTAGAGAAGGTTGGCGTGCCATTGTCAAAGTCTTCAATCAAGAGTCACATGTAGAGACATACGTAAATACAGTACAGAGGGTTTGTCTCAAGGTGCAAACCAATGCTAACACACAGATTAGGCTTCGCTAGAAAACATCTAAAACAGCCTGCCAAGTTTATTTGGACAAACAAGATTCTTTGGACAGACGAAGCCAAGATTAACTTGTACCACAATGATGGAAAGAGAAGAGAATGGAGAAATAGTGGGAGGGCTCTTAATCCACAAGTATCCCACATCATCTGCTGGACATGGTGGAGGCAGTGTTGTGGCATGAGCATGCATGGCTGCCATTGTAACTGGGTCAGTGGTGTTAACTAATGACGTGACTGCTGATAGAAGTAGCAGGATGAATTCTGAAGTGTATAAAGGCAAGAAAATGTAACATTCCTAAAAGTTTAAGTCCATCACCTGACTTTAATTCAACTGAGCATGCTTTTCACTTACATAGGACCAAACAAAGGGCGGAAAGAAATATATTTACAATTTAAAAAGCATTAAAAAATAATCCTTATACATATAATTATTAGTTAGTTTGTCTTACGTTTTACTTTTGATCCTGTTAAAATGGAGGCACTGTGTAAAAATGACTATAATTCCTAAATGGTTAATGCAATATTTTTATTAAAGACATTGAAATAAAGCAAATGGTCTACATTTTATTCACATATTAAGTTTTTTTATTTTCATCCTTTGTGATGGTGTACAGATGCAAATTTACAAATATTGTGTTATTGTCCAAATACTTATGGACTTTACAGGGTTACTTGTGGAGTCCTCTGTAATAAACTGTCGTCCTTCTCTAAATTCTTGTAGAATTATTATATGTGTTTAGCAAAAGAGTACCAAAGCTTGAAGAATTGAAAGGGAATCTGATTAGCTGCCATATGACACTGTAAATAAAGAAAGACAGAGAGGCGTGTAGAGAGTGAGAGAGAGAGAGAGTGTGTATGTGTGTGTGTGTGAGAGAGAGAGAGAGAGAGAGAGAGAGAGTGAGTCACTGCCTACTGCTCATTCCTGTGCCCTTTACTTAAACAAACCAATAAATATCTGCCATATTCAAAGGCCAGGATGTGCTGAAGTGACAAATGAGGGCAAAGCAACAGACACCAGGTGTGTCTGCTCCAGGGCGTGTGAGCGTGTGTATCTTACGGTGATAGTGGACACAGGAACTGTGGGACACAGGAACTGTTTAACTAGGGTTAAATCGCACCCCTTACCAAAACAGGAAACGGTCATCCTATTAGACACGAGTGGACTCAGTCATCCTCGTACTAGCTGCTGCAGCGAGGAGGTCTTCAGGCTTTAAGAGCTGAGGTGTGGGAACCAAGGCTACACCACGTCATTTCTGTGCAGCGAGACTACTCCATTGTTTACATAGGCGTATTGTTATATTGATGAGCTATTGTTTGGCGTGGCTCTTTACGTAACACAGCCTCGTGCTCATAGACCTTTAGAGTATCCTCTGTAAATCATTAGGGGCTCATACACAAAAGCACAAAAATAATAACCGTTTGAAGTTCTAATGCGAGGTCCGCATGCAAAATGTTCCGTTGTGTAAAACGAGGCGCTGTTATGTAATGTATACAGTTATTAGACTTTTAGCCAAGTCATTCTGGTCCACTTCGGAGTAAATTTGTATGTATATATATATATATATATATATATATATATATATATATATATATATATATATATATATATATACACAGCAAAAGGAAAATCTATAACCATATATTAGTCCAGATATACAGTCTCGACTTAATACCACTTTTAAAACTATATGTCTTTTATTTTATTGTTGCATACATGATAGTTCTGATGCTTATGATACATATTCTTGGTGTACTTGCATAATCATGACCAATTTCTAATCCATGTTTAACCCTTAAAATCTTAGGTTTTTTCAGTTGGTGCGTTTTTGTTTGTTTTTCAAGACAAATAGTAAACAGTCATAGAGCACTCTTATTTTGTTTAATTTCTGGTTATAAAGTCATTATAATAAGAGGAAAAGCAGAAACACATTTTTTGCAGACAATTACACTGTAAGCACAACAATACACAGTATTTTTTTCAGTATCCACAATTTACTTCTATTTTAGCTTTCATTTCTTCTAGAGACGTGCTTTCAGTTTTTCAAAGGAATCTACAGGCCGATTTTTTCACACCTCCAAAGTTCAGCTTTGGAACATTTTCCAGTTCTCATCAAACACACTTGGTGATGTTGAGGTCTGGACCTCAGTGGTTAGTCAGTTGTTCAGCAGCTGCTTCTCTGTTTGATTTGCAAATGGTTCTCTTTCTGTCTTTCTCCTTTTCTCAGTAACAGATTCCTGACAGCTACACATCCTTTCAGACCCATAATGTTGAATTGTCTTCTCACAGTAAGTGGATGGACAGAAACACCTGTTGTTTGCTCTTGGTTTTCTCCTATTTGCATGTGAGCAAGAAAAACTTCTCGCTTTGAACTTATTTTCTTTGACTTTCCTCTTTCTTATAAAAGTACATTATTCTATAGTTAACCACCTTTGAAACATCTTCTGAACAATTATTAATAATGATCATTATAACAAAATCAATAGTAAATAAATGCAGGTTGGTCTTATTTTTGCACAGTACTGTAAATGACCTCTATTCTGATTTGCTTGCCAATCTGTGATTAATATGTGTTGATGAATCCCATACATCCTGTTTTCACAGCTTATGAATGAAGATTATAATCTAGAAACAATGGACCTCTGTACATTACTCTTATTTTAAAAAGAAAGGAAAATTGGAAACATTCGGAAGGGGTATATCAGTGATTGGACCTCACAGTGACCATTTTACAGCTGAATATTATGCCACAGAAGTGCAACAGTCCAGTCTTCTATTCAGCATTGCTGCTGGAGTTGCTTTGCTTGGGTAGAAGTCTCTGATGTCTTGACTGGACATAAGACTCTGCTCAACAGGTGTGCCTGTGTAAATGTGTGTGTGCTCAGGTCACATTGTTCAGATTTGGCTTGCTAAAGACTGGCAAGCAGTAACACAGGCCAGGGAAAGAATCCAGGATATTAGGTCCAGTGATTTATCTCTGCTGTCAAAAAATTGACAAGGGAGAATAAAATATCAAGGAAAGAAAATGGAGGAAATTGTGCAACACCATTTCAAGGATAATGTTAACGAATATTCTCAAATGAGAAAACTGATCAATTCTGATCCATTTCATAAACTTGATTAAGCTGTAGTGTTGATGGTGTCTTAAATGCATCAAAGTGCAAAACATGTGCTTTGTTCTTTATGTCTTCTGCACTGATTTATTGACGCAATGGAAGCCTTGACTAAGACATAACCCTGATCTTGACATATACTGGTGTCCTTTTTTTCTTTTTTTTCCATTTCCAAAGAGGCCAAGACCTATAAGAGGTTTATGGTGGTGAGTCAAAGAGGAGAAAAACGTAAGCAAGGACGCAGATGTAGACTAGAAACGGAAGGACCCTTATAGCAAAAGTCATGAAGGAGTCTGGGAACTTAAACACAAGAGTTTCTAAAGGGCTTCTAGACACGCCCAGGTCTTTTTCATTATAGAACTTTAAAAAGCTTGCATTAACACCAATAAGCCCAATTCATTACTGCAGCAGGAACAGCATCAGGGAGTTTTGTGTGTTGGGTTGCAGGCTGATCACAGGCAGCCGGAGTGAGCACACAGCGACTGCGGATCAGACAGCCTCCCAGAGAGAAGCACCAGGACCCTGAGAGGCTAATTTACTCTGCTGTTAAAGCGATGGCACCTCAAAAACAAAGTGACATTGAACGATGCGTCTGAACACTCTTCATCATCCATGCTGCCCCCCTCCTTTCCTTGCCAAGCTCACTAGGGTGCATATTGTCTCGACCAATCAGCGTCCTCTGAGCCTCGCCGTGGACTTCCCACCCCCCAAAAACAGCAGCATACGGCTGTCAGCTCCCAAAACGAGATGTCGTGTCAACGCCGAAAAATTACACAGTAACGAGGCCCACTTGAGATTAGGCTAATGAGAAAATCAAAACACAATTTAATTCTTGTCAGCGACGAGGCATCTTTAAATTACCTCTCGCTGCATGCTGATTACCCGGCGCCCGCCACTCAGCCATGGGCTGGTTACAAATAGCCCTCAGGCACTCAGGACGACAGGTCGCTCTGCAAAGCTACAGCAGAGAGGCAGAACAAACCCATTCATTCATCTCTCATAGACTAACCCGAGGCCTGCCTCTGAGTAACTGCTTGACGCAGAAGTCAATTACTTGAGGATAAATTGTGAGAACCCATTGCACAGTTGACTATTTAAATCGGAATAATGAATTGAATGCTAAAAGATTGACAAAACTTTACTTCGTAATGTGCTGTCACCTTTCAAATCTTTGCCTCACTGGGGCTTATCTTTAATCTGGGTTTCTGGCATCTATGGACCAGCCTCTGTTATTGTTGTCACCCTAGTAATTAACTGGCCAAACGTTACTCGCATCCAGCCACACTACATCGTGCTTGTGATTTCCCTTACAACCAGCTAGCATATGGCACCAAATGTTGCACTCCTCTAATGACCCAAGAGAGTTGCTGCTCGGCCATAAAAGCAGGGCTGAAATTGTGCTTGAAGCACAAAACCAGCTAGTGTAACTCACCTAAATGTGACTGCGGCAGAGGGTAAATGGCATTATGAGGTGCTTAAATGTCCAAGGAGCCAAAAAAAAATGTTTAACAGGGAATTAAACCCTATATTCGATGTTATCTTTGAAAAGACCCCCTGCACTGACAAATGTGATCTTTAAATTGTGACTTGTGTAAAATATGGTATTATAGCACTGTTGTACTTAGTGCTATGTTACTACAGAGTTCACAATTTCCCACCCAAAACACAAAAAATGTTATTTGCAGGGCTTTAGTTAGCAGCTTAGTTTAGCATGTCACAAATTCCAATATACTAAAATATGCTGACAAAAGCACCATGACACCATAACAGGAAACTTGCTTATAGTTGCAGATCATGGTAGCATTGGTGTTTTCATTTCATAACAGTGTCAAAAACTGTCAAATATGCTGCCGTACTGTTATAGAATCAAGTAGCGTTTTACTGCAATAGCTTAGCATGCTAAGATGTCAAATTCAATGTCGCAAGTCCATTCCGGCTTACTGAAGCCTCACTATTAGACATTTTGGACTCAAATCTGAGCAGAGAACACTATGTTTTTGTGTGTGAAGCTGTTAGATTAAGCTGCTTGTGCTTCAGTGTCGTTGTTGGCTGTAGTAGCTAGCATTGAGTTAGCAAGTAGGCCTAAACAGCTTTACACTCAACCACACAAGTTGATTCTGGCACATTTAAGCCTTCACAGTCAAACCTGAGTGAGCTAAGCTGAGTCTTTGTGTGTGGAGCTGTTAAACTACTTTTAACTCATAACCTCATTAGCAGCAGAGGCTAACATTAGCCAAGTGAGAAGGCTAAACCATTAGCAGCTCTGGCTCACTAATGCTGCATGTGAGTAAAAGCAAGTTTAGATGATAAAAGAGTGAAATCAAGTCACACAAGTTGAAGCGACATACAAGAACAGAATGCATATGACTATTAAATTTACAGTTGGAGCTTTGATCATGCTGTACCTTTGTGCAGGGGAGCAGGGGGGGAGAGTAGGGTTTAGAAACAATACTGCATAAAAATATATAACAAATTTTAAATAGATTAGTTTTAAATTATTATTTAAGTTGTTCCTTAGAAATGACCAAAGATTGTTCTTCTTGTTGTTTTTTTGTTTTTTTATTTCAGGTCTTGCACAGTCATATTTAAAAATGACTCCTTTAAAGGTCACTGAATTAGTTTTTAACAAACAAAATAAAACTGCAGCCCCCAACCCACTGACAAAGAGGTCAACTCTGTGACCTTTAATGGCTGCCTGTGTGCTTTGCATCATCTGCCTCCAGTCAGTGGTTTATCGATTGCCATTGACATTTACATTTTTCATGGCTGATTATATCTTGTAAATTAATAACCACCAGCTCTACGTTCCCATGCGCACCACGTGAGAAATCCTGGCCGTTTGGCAGTCGCTCCTCTGCCTGGGTCACCGCTGCTTTGTTGTTGCTTTTTTACGAGTCAGTATTTTCCATCCTTTCGGGTCACGCAGCCTTGAAAAGCAGTCCAACCCTTGTTGCCCCCCGTGACGGCGCGGGCCTTTACGGGCCGGGGTGGTCTTTGATAGTGGCCCAGGGCAGTGGAGCGGACGACACCGCTTCCACCTCACTGTCTCGCCTGGTCGCTCCTGGCCGCTCCAGCTGAGCCATATGGCCTTGGGACGCACTCCTCATTTTTCAGATAACTTCTCAAGCGAAGGGTGTTGGTGATGGGGGGTGGTTGATATGCCACAGAGCAATTTGGTGTGGTGGGACAGGCAAATATTTTAGGCGTTGCCATCATTTTATCATTATCTGGTCAACCTGGTCGGGTTGAAAAGATTTTTGTAATGGTGAAAATACACTAGACCATTTTTAGAAACAAAATTAGTTTCTGAGCTCCTGTTTTCTATGCTTACATCAGACTGTGCAGTAATACAGGTCAAATACAGTAAATCCAGTAAAAAAATAGAATGAATTTCATTTTCTTTGGCTCCTTAATTTCCAATAAACCAAATAGCTGTTGTAATGAAAAAAAATATTAATTTCATGTATGTGTCAGTTTGTTCATTTTTAATCTCTGAATAAAATTTAAAATTACATATTTTTTTAAGGATATGCAGATATATTATGTATTGGTGTATATGAATGCTAACAATGTGTACTGACTTTAGACCACAGCATATTAAAAGCTTAAAGCTACATTCCCAAAGGGACTCAATATCTTAATAAGTGTTTTCTTAAATTTGTTCTTGAGAAATGTTTATGTCAGATTCATGATGTGTCCACTCATAAGAGTGTGCGCCGATTCTATTCCATGAGAACAAATCCCACATTAGAAAACGTTGGTGAATGTCAAAATCTTCATGAAAACATCATAACTGGATTATAATAAGAAATGAATGGTCAGAACTGGAATGAATGGTCAGAGTTGGAATTTCTAAGTGGCTCTCTGCCTGGGGTACATGATACATGTCTGATTGAGAATATAGCTTTAATCTCTGAGCGGTGCAGTACTCAGCGTACAAAACCCCCAATCTAAACAGTTGATTTATTTCAGAGAAGAGCAATTTGAACTTGATTTTATGGCCATTCATGTTGTAATGAAATCCTACAGAAAGTTCCGTTAAATGCTTTTTGATTCTGTTGTGAACGCGCAGCGCAGGTTGACGTGATATTTTATGCTGATAAAAAGGTTAGTCCATTATCTTGGGATTGCTTTGGCTCAAGCCTTCATATTTTCTGTCTCCCCTAACATACAGACTTATTATCTGACATGATAGATAACCCTCAGAAGGCTGGCCCAGGATTATATGAAAAGCTGCTTTACCTGGTGGAGAGATATTGGACATGCATGACAGCGCTGGGTGACAGCATATGTGGCCATGACAGATGACAGTCGATGTGGAGGCAACTTAGGAGGGAAGATGATTATGAGGGTGTCTGGTGGCATATCCCCCCTACCCCCACCCCCACAACCTAATGCACACACACACACACACACACACACACACACACGCCATACATACACACAGACAGTCACACTCACGTTCCTCCTCCAAGGCATCTTCTCATCTGTTTGACACAGTAATTACAGCACACCCTGATTCCAATGATGGATGAAGTCCCAGCTTGGGATAAAAACTCTCCACACTTCTGTCTCTTTCTTATCTCTTTTCTTTCTCACTCTCTCTCTCTATTTATTTCACTGTCAGATCCTCTCTGTCTTCCTCTTATTTTCCTTTCTCTCTGTCTTTTATTTTTATCTTTCTTTCCTGTTACGCATTCTTTCCTCGTTCTGCACTATTTCACCTTCTCTCTCTTTCTCTCTCTCTTTCTGTCTCACTTATACTTTTACTTGCACTTTGTTGTCTCTCTTTCTTTATTTCTCTCTCATTCTCCCGCTCCCCTGTCTCACACTTTCACCTCTGTACATTCACGTTTCTGTCTTTTCTCCAACTTTCTGCCTCACCTACTGTTATATATCCCTCTTTTTCCTTTTTTATTATTGTTTCACTTCATTCTCAATCTCACTTTCTCATTCTTGTTCTTCTTTCCCAACTTCTCTCACTTACCCACTCTTACTCTTTCTGTTTCTCTGTCCCTGATTTATTCTTCAGTTTATTCCTGTTACATTCTCATTCTCTTTATCCCTTTCTTTACTTTCTCACATTATCTCTTCTATCTTTCTCCCCCTCTCGTATTCACTCGTTCGGTTCTCTCAAGTCTCCTTTTCTCTTTTTCTGTCTCTCACTTTCACTTCTGTGCTTGCTCTTTCTCTTTCTGCTCACATTCTCACTCTCTTTCTCTCTCCCTCTCTCTCTTTCCCTCTCTCTCCCTCTCTCTCTCTCTCTCTGTTGATGACAATGTCATAATAACTATGTTTGCAGGAAATAACACTAAGACATGTTGTATTAAAGCTCTATTCCAGCTGCTTCCTCCTCCTCAGTGTGCACTGACAATGCAATTAAACAGGCGCTGCCTTAACAAGAGAGACAAAGGTAAACACGTCTATAAGGTAGGTAAAAAAAAAACAAAAACAGATTCATCTGCAGCCAGTACACACACAGGCGTGCACACACAGACACACACACAGACACACACACTTAAGTGTGGCAGTGTGTTGTGGTTGCCAGTTCAGCAACAGCAGATGTTGGCTGGCGTTTAATTGAGTTGTTAATGCAGCACAAAAGGAGAGGCCTATTCAATTTGGCTCCTCTCTCCTCGTCCCGCTGCCCTTTATGTTTCATTAGGACGAGCAGGAACACCTGGCGCGAGCCCCGGGACACCAGCGGCGCTGACGGGCCAAAACGACACCCCCTCCCAACACCCCCCCTTCACCTGACAGAGACGACAGGAGCGTCAGTGGAGAGATGGAGAGGGGGAACATAGCCTGGAGCAGAGGGGAGAGGAAGAGAGGGAGAGAGAAAGAGAGGGAGAGAGATAGAGAGAGAGAGAGAGAGAAAGAAGGGGGGCAAATTAAAGCATCAGACACTTCTCATCCCTCTCTCTCTCTCACTGTTGTCCCCTACAGTACCCTCTGCAATGGATCTAGTGACCCCTGACGCATCACACACTGTCAAGCAAAAGAGAGAGAAAAGAGAGTGTGTAGATGACGAGTCCTGTGTGTGTGTGTGTGAGAGTCAGGGAGGATGGGGGAGTTCTTGACCTACTCCACACTCCTCTCAGCCCCTGTCATCTCACAGAGAAATGATGGGTAGAAAGTTTTTCTGGTAGCCAGAAGTGAAGGCTGCACTACTGCAACTACGTGGCTAACATGGAGTAGCTAATATAAAAGCATGACTATAAGGACTATATGAGTCCTTTAAAGCAACTCTTACATCAAATGTAAATTAATCAGCCAAGACTCGCAATTTGGTGTCCAAAATGTGTGCCTTTGGTTTTTCAGCAGAGCATGTGGATAATGGAAGTTAATACAGTAGTATACTGCTTGCCTAAATCATCACAGGATTATTATTAAATCATTTTTGTGTTTAATTATTTCTGCAGTGATTGTTTTGAAATAGGGAATTCATTTATTTGCTTCTTTTCATGAATTGGACAGTTTTAAAATTATTTTAAGAAAAGGCGACCCTCTGAGTCTTTTGGGAATTCCTAGAAAGCTTAATGAAAGGAAAGGGGTGTCTGCAACTATTATTAGATTTCTATTTAAAATAGTCAGTGTATGTTGTATATAATTACTGTATTGTAGTAATACATAAATCGTAGTATTAAAGGCCGATTTCAGTTTCTCGCCTTAACCTCAGTATCATTTGGACTGTTTTGTCTCAGTCTCTGGGTAAGGTGGACTCAGAATGTGTTCTTAGGACCGGCTGAGTGTGATGTTATGATAAATTAATGGGGTCTTATATGTTTACTGATGCTGATTGGTTCCAAAATTTAAAAATCCCCTGCAAATAGTTTTATTACTGTTTTCAATCAGTATGAATTTATATTCTGTTGACTTTAAGCAGTGATTTCTGAACAAGTTTTTTCTCTTTAATATTTCACTGTTATGGTTTGTTGGAAATAAATGTGATGAATCTTTCATCATAAAATTGTTCAATCATTTTGTAATGGTATGTTGGTAGATTAAATGTTGGACAGCTGCACAGAAGGCCAAACTTGTTAGATTAACCACCCAACATAAACACAATATGACATAAGAATCTATAAACTATGTTTTGATTTCTATTGAGGATGAATTTTTGAGTCCCAGACCCATCACTGACTGCAAATACACAAGCAGTAGCCTAAACAGGTTTCAGTCCGTTGTGTCTCTGTAAAACTTTTGACTGAGTTTTGATATTCATGGGTTGAACTTACAGAGATTTACAAATACAATGTAAACCAGTTATACACTAAAAAGAAGAATGTATAAAGTGGTTGCACACAAATAAAATATTTCACATGCACAATGACAGTCTTTGAAAAAAAAGTTGTTTTGATGTGACATTTTTCATTTTTGTGCACAGATTTTAATTATTTAAATTCAAAGGGTTTTTTTTAGTGTAGCCTTGACATAGGTAGCTTAGTAAACTGTTAGTAAAATGTATTATGTTAGGAAAACAAGGATATAGTACAATGTCTTCAGACACAAGTTGACCTCAAGACCTGTAGTAAGGTCTGTATTCTTTGGGGAGCTGCTGAACTGAAAGGTGGCACTAGGTATGCACTACTGATATTTTCCCACTTTAAACATTTAGTAGTGTGAAAACGAGGAAGAGGAAGTGTCATTTCCAGACAGGATGTAGGGACGTGGGAGGCGGGCACCTTGCCGGCCTTGAGTGCTTTAATAGTGTGTTTATGTCACGTGAAGAGTAGAGCCGCTCCACCTTTGCCAGTTTCCCGTCCCACTGGCATCGGCCTCTGGCACTCCAGGGAGGTGCTCATGGCTGTTGGGCTCGGAGAGCATCCCTGATTGACGTCAGAGTCAGTCCGAGTGGCTGGAACTTCCTGCGTGGTGTTGAGAGAAGTGCAGTGCAGGAGCCTTCAGCGCTCTTCCTTCTGACTGACTTGGTGCAGTGTTTCTAAAAAAGGAGCATTCAGAAGTCTCCTAGGCTTTCTTTAACTATTATACAAAGAGGACAGCAGGCCTAAGCATCGAAATTACACCAGTAAATTGTTTATTATATAAATAACTGTGCAATTATCAAGAATCCTGTCATTAACATTATTTTGTATGGTTAACAATATATAATATATATTTTTTATATACAATATATTTTCGGTGTAATATTAAAACCTTTGGCTTTTATATTTCTGCACCACTTGAACACACTAAATGCCTTTCATTTTGCCAAATATTTTCAACTTTAAAAGAGGCTCCACTTTGGAGATTTTGGTTTTGTCAAAGTTGTGCAAACATGTCTATTTTTAGCAAACATTGCAACATTTACCAATGTTAATGACGATGTACCAAGATAATATACTGACTTTATTTGAACTCTCTTTATTTCTATCAGGCTGGTTATATTTATTCCAGTCAAGTCAGGATTTAGACATGAGGAAATGACAGCGCGTGAAGAGCTTTTCAGTGATTTGTAAAGGCAAGGGATGTGGCCTTCATCACATCCTTTAGCGTGACGGACTATGAGCAGATGCCAAAAAGACACAGCTTCCTAAATGATACTAAACAGTGGACTGTCCTTCAGATCACAGCTTATTTAAGTCTTACATTATCTGCCATATTCCTTTTACTACATATTACTGTTTAAACTGAGTGATGCCAGTAAGATAAACATTTTAACTTTTTCTTATTTGCAGTTGTGCTTCATTGCTAACAGAAAGAACAATGCAATAGGTGCAAAAGGTCCTGGGGTAAAACACAGCACATTGTGTTACTGTAGGCCAGAAACTTAACGGCTGCTTTGATGGAATCAGTGGGCCTTTTTTCTCTGGAGAACGGGGGCGTGAACTGCACGCTTTGTCAATCACTATAAAACGATTCAGATGGCACGAAGTTAAGTTGTTCGGTCACATGCTAGCTTGCTATAGCTGTCATTGAAATCCATTTAAGTGAACCTACTAGTTGTTGATTAGCTAATATGTTTCCTTTATTTCTACCCTTTGCACAATTATATTTAGCTGATTGGTCTAGTTCCTTTACAGTGCCTAGCGAAAAAGCTGAGTGCTTGTTGTCTCCAATTGCACAACTATTTAGAAATAGTGTCTAAATGTCTCTCTAGGAAGTAACTACAGCAGATGGAAGTTAAGCAAGCAGTCCAGACAGAATAGTTTTGTTCAGCTCTTTGGCAAGCTGTCAAAATTCTTGCAGGCCAGTGGAATTCTCATGCCTCAGACTTTGGCTTAGGCTAGTAACACTTGCGTTAAACCATTAAACTATTTAATGCTCTATTTACTCTTTTTTGTGTTAGGCTACTGTAGAGAGATTGCGTGAAGATGATAGGAAGGATGTGATTACCCTGAAAAAGAGCCCATTAGGTAAGAAAAACAGATCAATGAATCAGTATGTGTTTAACTCTGTGTGTGTGTGTATGTGGGCGTGAGCTTTAATAGATTGACGTGTGTTTAGAATTGGTTAGAGGTAATTGGGCAGATGACCAGAGCATGTTTTCCTACTTTTACAAGTCTATGCTCTACATCAGATTGTCATTATAACCAGTGCTTAATTTGTGTTGGATCTTGCCGGAACAAGATCCGGCACCTCTCATATTTCAGGTACCTGTGTTCCAGAACTTATTTATGTGGATCCACCACCTCTTTGACGTCTTTTTTTTTAGGACACCAAAAGCTATTTGTCCAGTGGCATCTCTGAGATTTTATGGTTGCAGCTCCTTAGTGCATTCATTAAAGCTAAGATTATTTTATTGTATAGAATACTACTATGTTAGATTGATAACTTGAAGCACTGTTGTGTCTATGCGTTCCAGGACCTTTTTTCATCACTGCCACTTGCTGGATCACCCCACCTTTAGTGTTCCATTACCTGATGTTTTACAAATTAAGCACTGATTATAACATATTATACTGTAGATATATCTGGTATTTTAATTGTCAGTAGGGTTTACCAAAGCAAGGATCAAGCCTAGGCCCTTACAATGGAGAATCTCTATTCATAATAGAATATAGTCCTGTATATAGGCTTAAACACAATAAATACAATTATACCGAGGGTTTGATGTGAAATGGTTCATCGTAAACTTACCCAGATTCTCAGATTTATTTTCAGTGGAGATCACAGGAACCAGGGAGTGTGATATCTACAATACAAGATTTTATTTACTATCCAAATTGACCAGTGAACCTACACTGCCGAATCAAACTTTTTGGAAGTGTTTTGACTTACAACACCTTTGTGTGTACCTTAACATCAGAGAATTAGAAAAATGTGTTTTAGGCCAAATGTTTATGTTCCACATTCGCAACCATTTTGTGTTTTTAAGGCTGCTTTTAGGGGCATTAAACTCTTCAGATGTCTAATCACCAATAATATCCAATTAACCAATTCTGACTCTATAATTCTCTTTAGTATTTCATATATTAAATTGAATGCTTTTCTTCTGGGTCAACTAATGTTGCTAGTTTTAATAAAACTCTTACAGTGCAGCTTTGAAGTTGAAATTTGTCATATTTAATACATTTATTTAGTATTTCGGATATAACCAGACTTTTAATGCTTGTTAGCATCTGTTACAGTGAACCCCATTTATGAAGTAATAAAGAAAATATATAATAGCTCTAAGTAAAAACTCTACATACTGTATAATATACCTATATATGGCAGTTATTTTGTATGTTTTTCAGTCCATTCATTATGAAATTGTTAATTTAATGCTAAGGGTAAACAGAAAAGGGATACAAAGTTTTTGTGTGACTCTAATGACGTGCAGAGCATTAATAGATTCCATTAATAAATCGCATAATATAAATGCGCTTGTTTCAAACAGGTTTTCCAGACCATCTCTGTGTTTACAGAGTTTGCATTTTGGAGGGCATAAATCTGCATTCACTAGTATCCATCACAGGGGAGGAAGGCATTGGAACAGTCTGCATCCGCGTCATTCATCACACTGGAGCAACCCTCATTGTCCACGCAGGGGCAGACCGGCCCTCTTTGATGTGATAAGTGATTTAGAGTAAAAGTTGACACAAACAAATGGCTCATACAGGAATTGTACAGGAAGTCACTCCGACATCAAACAGAACTGTGCAAAACAATGGTCTGGGACGCAATCCTACTCTGTACAGAAAATATCACTTTTTTTTTGCTATTGTGACTATGTAAGGGTGGCACACAATAACCTCGGAAGAGATTAGTCATTGGGGCTGCCACAATGGGCCTCCGAGACAATGTTAATGTGTTATTTCAGATGTGGATTTCTCAGAGACTTCTTGAACATGGACTTCCTAGTCTCTTGATGTGAATCAAGGACACTCTATTCTCTCACTCTCAATCACACTGATATTATTACCACAACCAGACAACTGGCACAACCGTCTAGTCTGGAATACAAGCCGACTCAGCAGAAGCCAACTAGTGAAGATCATGTATATCACATTTACTGCATACAATATTTAATATGTTCAACCTATTGTGTTGTTTTGCACATGATTGTTCATTTTACCTTTTATTGTATATTGTATACAGAGTCATTATGAACAGTGGATCTAGAAAAAAGCAATTAAAGCATATTTTTTTATGTAATACATGATAATTAGCTGAGTGTAAGTTAAGTGCCAGATAAGAATGTTACTGCTGTGTATCTCCATTGTATTTTCATTTTTGTGGATTTTCTTTTTTTTTTACAATTTTAAAAGGTCATCTTGCCCCTTATATTGTGGATAAAATTCATGACGAAAGGATCAAAAGAAATAGGCCAAATTGCTAAAACTAAAAAAGAAAATATGTAAGGTTACATTGAATGGCAATAAAATTCTCCTGTCAAGTTACCATGTTGAAGACACAAGATTTTGTCCTGACAGCAGTGAAATACAAAGCCGCTATAGTGGGCTTGCCTAATAAAGTAGAACTCTTATGTGAAGCTTCTTCAAACTTTTCACGTCATTTACAAGAGTAGTTCTTTACAAGTCGGAAAAGAGGTTCCCCGAACTAATTTTATCATATTTATTATTTAAAATACAGATATTCTACTCATAATAATCTTAAATATCTAGCTGTATCTGTTTTGTAAAGGATGTTTTTGCATGCTAAAAAATATGACGATCTAATTACTTATTCTTTGTTTATACAAACAACGGGGCCAAACTGGATTCTTTTTGAAGTGCTTGGAGTTATAGTTCAGGAGAACCAAAAGCATCTCTTTTACAGTTAAATGACTGTACATTAAAATTATCTAGAAATCAAACTTTTATGACATAATTCAAAAGAACCCATTGTAGCACTCCTATTTTCAAGAGTGTTCTACCCATGAAAGAATCATGAATGTCTTAAAAATGAGATTTAAGTTGCATCACTTTCTTCGATCAATGTTTTTATTGTATGTTATTAAATATGATGCTTTCAGCAAGCATGATGAAACTTCAACTATTCCTCGCAAATAAAGGTGCTGAAAAAAAGGTGAAGGTTCTTTAGGAAACCAGTGCAAGCATGAAGGATCTATTTCAAAGGAATTGAAAGTAATTCTTTCACACTTACATACGTCAACACTGATTTACTAAATGACTTTCTATTAAAACATCACACAGTAGGAAAATTTGAAGTGTTCTAGCCATACATACCATTTCTTTGTGAGAGGCACAACTATTATTATTATTATTTAATTTTTATTTCTTTCCAAATATAATGGTGTCAGTGAGCATCACATCACTTCTGCCTTTCTACACTCTTAAAGTAAGGCCCTAAGAAGTTTTGCATAGTGCTAGACCCACTATCGGTTCCCTAAAGAACCTTTAAGTTTTTAGAACTTTCTGTATATGTCTCTATACTCAGCTAAAAGCATACATTAGAGCCACAAACATTTTAAGACCCTTTATTTTTTAAGCACACATGTAAAATTTGCCCTTTCCTTTGGCTGTGTCTGCCCCGCTGATCTACTCTCCTGAGGGACGAGCCTTTGGCCTCTGAAGCCTCGCATCTCATCATGTTGCAAAGTGAGAAATAATCATTCATTAACCTCTGGCCTGCTGGGGCTGCGGATCGACTCGCTCCTGAGACAGAGGCTATTGTTGCCCATCCCGCTGCAGCTGGGTCAAGCCAATTGACGATTCCCATAATGATCTTAAACGGATTAACTGGGCAAACACGCCTGAGAGTTCCCTTTTCAATTACAGCGCCAGTCATTTACATGAAGTGGAGCAGAGCACCAATAACCTCCAGCTCAATCGCCTCGGCCTTCTGGGAATTACAGCCCAGAGCGCTTCACCCTTCACAAAGACAACACAGTCTGGCCCAGTGCGCGGGTGTGAAGGGAGAGAAAGAGAGAGACGTATAGGGAGAGAGAGTTTGACATGTCATCTTGTAGTGCGTTCTCCGAGGAATACAATTTTATTGTCGCTAAGCTGCGGACAACAGAAGAGTTAATCAATCTAGTAATTTAGTGCAGCTGCAACATGAATGGCTGTGTTTATTAGGTTAGGTGGTTTCTACACTGCCCTCTGCAGTAAACTTCCTGTCTCTTCCTTGCACATTATAAAAAGGGCACAGTGTGAAACAATATGGGTGCATTTATTTGATGCACTGTATTTAAGTATAATGTTAAGTGACAGCGCTGATGCCGGGCTAGAATTAGAAACACTCTAGTTTCCATCAATCTTAGCAGCACTTTATTTGAAAAACTTGCCTGCGAATAAACGCCACTGGAAGGTGCCGAGCAGATGGAAGAGGAGACTGACCACTTCATTTGATGAATTCTCAGGCGATGGGGAAAGAGAGATGTAATTTGATAATGATGACCTATTCCACCTCTTTCTGCTGGTGTAAGCATGGCTGTCGCCCGTGTCCATCAGAGGCGGCCGAAGGTCAAGAGATAATGATGTTACATTTGATAACAGAGAGGAGGTGAGACAGGGATCGATGACCACACGTCTCCGTCACCTTGACCAGGGTGGAGGACATCAGTTCAGCAAGAAAGCAAACATTCAGTTGATTCACTTTTTCTATGCATCTAAGGGTGCTGACAGGAAAGGGGCCTTGGCTGTGATGTGAGGCTTATTTAAAAAAAAAAAAAGCCTTCAATTTACACCATTCATTCAACAGTGTGCTGGTAAATAATGAAAAGGTAAAGCTGTAAATACTTTCTATTCATGTGTGACTGATTGACACATTTGTTTAACACAAATTTAAAGTATTTTTTTTTACACATTTGCAAATCTCTATTATCTGTTAGTATTGTATGTTAGTGTAGCAGCGCAAGCATACAAGAGCTCATTTATAACTAATATAGTAAGTAATAGTTGACTTAAAATCTTTAGTTTCTGAAGTTTAGAAACTCTTCTGATAACTTTACATTAGATACTTTTTTTAATTTAAAAAGGTTAAATATTTTTTACAGTGTACAGTTTTTAACAGATGTAAGCCGTATATTGAGAGAGTGAATTTCTGCTGTGTTTTTATTAAGTTTAGCTTTTGTTTGTTTTAAACCTTCATCACCACAGAGACTCTTGAGGTTTATTCGTGAGCCGTCGTGAGCATATTAGGGAGCTGCACACATTTAGGTAAAAGCAGCATGCGATACGGGACACCTTCTACTTTACTGCCATGTGTTCCTACCAAATCTTTTTGCTCCTTTAAAATCCACCTCACCTGCTCACTACTGTTCAAAACAAACTACTGAGGCACTACTTAACCAGTGGCCGTTTGATCGCAGTTTTAAAAAGGGCTGCATTTGCTTAGGTTTGTACATTTGTAAAATATATGAATAAATAAATAAATAAATAAATAAATAAATAAATAAATAAATAAATTCTCAAATTCAGAACCAAATTCTATGTTACATACTTGCTTGGTTTCCAATAAAAACTATATTTATATAAATTATAATATAATATAATATAATATAATATAATATAATAATGTTTTTGCTTATTTGTTTTTTTGTTTTTTGTTAACACACAGATATCCAAAGGTCACATTTGCTCACAATTCTATCAAAGATGTGTTAAAGCTTGTATTATGCTAGCTTTAGCAGAATTAGTCTGACAGTATTAAAATGCCACAAACATGTGTGGGACGCTTAGTATTATTAGTTGGTATTGATTAACACACAGTCAGCTGGAACCTGAGCACTTAATCCGGGCTTCTAAAACCCAGAGATCTGCAAATTCCTTTTCATTTGCATTCACCTATGGAATTCTCACAGTTCCACCCTTCTTATACTCCACTCACTTATCTGTGTGTTTAATGCAAAAAAAAAAAATGTAATAACAATGTAATAATCATGTAATATATTATACAATGTAATAATATTAGTTGTTGTAATAATCATGTAATAACATTACAAATATAATTAAACAATATGTGTCATCCAGAAAAAAAGATGTTAAGGGACAAAAAGTAAGCAATGAGAGACGTGGATAACCCAGGATTATAAAAAAATAATACTTCTGAAGTGTGTGTTAATGCTCTTTATTGGACCTGTATCAGCTACCGTTCATGTTCTCAGCAGTTGCTGATCCCTAAAACTCTAAACCTGTAACTCTAGTTGCCTTAGCAAATCTGCTTTTAATGGGACTCATACTGCAACACCAAATTTCCTTCACTTCCAGTTCTTTTACAACCCACCCCCTCCCTGCTTTACTTTCGTTATTAGAAAAACTCTCTATTAAATATTTATTTCACAGTTTTCATAGTCATTTTCATCCTTGAAAATCAGCCTTGTTGGTTTTGGTTCAGTAATGATATATAGATTTTATAGATTTTTAATCTGTATTCTCATATTAATAGTTGAAGTAATATACCAGAGGTTAAAGCTAAACATAATCGCATAATCTTAAAAACTGAGATTGTACAACTTTTGACTCAGCAGGCACTAAACAGTATAAACAGAAATCATCCTTTGTGGCTGTGATATAAATTTAATTCTCAATATTTGATGCAAACGGCTGCAAAAAGATTGCTCCATGTTTTTTATTTAAAAATAAAAAAGTGCCAACATGGAAAAAGAAAATGTATCAAGGCCTTAAGAGTCGTCCACCGGTTATATATTATATATAAGAAAGTGTGTAAATGTTTGAGAGAATTTTCCAGTAAGGCTTACCTCTGCAACTATGCCCAGCGCCATTATTCACACAGGGTTTTACAGTATTCTGAGGTCCAGAACAATATATCACTGGGCGAGGGTCAGCTGTGGGTTTACCACACCACAAAAATACCCCAACCCTTACAGTGTACTGGCAGTTAACTCTGCGCAGTAAAAGATTAAATCCAAATGTCACTGAAAACATTTAGGCATCTTATGCTTTTATTGCTGAGGGGGGAAAGTTTTAGTAGTGACATTTTTTTTTGTTTAGAAAATAGAAGCTAGTTCTGAAAATAAGTTGATTATTTGTTTGTTATTTATATGTTTTTAACTTGTTACTTGCAATTTTAAAAGACTGCTATTAAGCCAAAATGTCTCAATCTTAGACCGAAAAAAGAATTACAATCTATGTATTTTGTGGCATGTTGTAGAATGATTGTTTTATTGTAGAATGATTGTTTTATTGTTTTATTAAGTTAAATTTTTTTTAGATGTATTATAAAATATTATCCTCTGTTCATATTGCTTTTCTTCTTCTTTTTTTAATATTTATATCTGATGTTGATCAAAAAAGTAAAGGGTCTACTGTTGAGTCTTTGTTTCTCTTAAAGTTTCTTATTTTTGCTATTATGGAGCTTTACATTGCCGTTGGCTTGCTCTTATAAAAGTGCTATATTAATAAACTTTGACTATTGTTTTCGATGCTCTTTATCATATCACCTCAGGACATGACACCCCATAATACTCGTTTCATTATTTTTTTTTTATATTTAAAAAAGTACAATTTAGGTACAAATTATGCAAGAACAGTAGATTTTCGGAACGTTGCTCACAGAGGAATGTCGAATAACGTTGAAATTCTTCTTGATATCAAATGAAAACCTTATGAAAGTGTCATATATCATTTCAGGCTAACTTATTTCTCAGTAGACTTTAAGAGGAAACACTTATTTTGCTTTATGATCCAAGGCTGCGCTGTCAGCGGTCATTTCAGTGTTATATTTAGGAATGTCTCTGTAGCGCTCTTCGAATGGAAAGGAAGCTGCGCTGAGTTTGGGATGCAGTTGGGAAAACTACTGGGATAATGAAGACAAAATGTAGGCTGGACATCCATCATTCAAGGCCCTCATCAGCAAAAGCTCTGCCCTTTCACAGACAGATGGAAGCCAGTCCGGCTGACACAAGCGCTCTAGAAGATTAAGTTATTCCAGAATGGCCGCGCAGTTTGATTGCTGCCTCGGTGGGGAAGTAAGGAAGCAAAGCTCGAAGCTTGATGGAGCACAAGTTCTAAACCCAAATCAGCAGGGCATCCATGTGTAAGAAAGAGAGAGATAGAGCAGATAGAAAGCAAGATAGGGAGAAAGAGGGAGAGAGAAAGAGAGAGAGAGAGAGAGAGAGAGAGAGAGAGAGAGAGAGAGAGGGGCAGAGATATATAGGCCCAAATGCCAGGTTCAGTTGCTCAGGGAACTTAAAACCACAGATGACAGCGAGGGTCGTCTTAAACGTCAAGATTGATAGGTCTTCACGACATTGGCAGCCATGGTTAAATGTTCGTCTCACTGGATACAAATGAGCGTCTCAACAACTTATGTATCAGAGAGGCTATAAAGTCAAACTGATAGTTGATAAATAAACGAGTTTGTATGTTTTAATGGAGGACATACCTGACTTTGTAGAATAGAGATATGATTTGTATTGACAAAAAAAGTATAAACCTGGTGCTGAACTTAATAATTGTGTTAAGATTCTTTTGGATGAACAGTTATTGTACTGCACTGGAGGTACATTCCATCTGTTAGCTCTTGATTACTGTCCAAAAACTTTATTTTAATATGAATTGATATAATTAGATTAAATGTGGGCAGATTTGTTACTATTCATAAATTTTTTATATAGTTATTTTATATAGTTATATAGTTTTTAAAAAAATAAAAGGTTGTGCACAGTGCCAGAGTATACAGCACTGAGAAAACTGCATTAAAATGATTTGTACAAAAGAGATATGGTTTGTATTGACTATAGCCAAAAGCAAACAAATATAACAAAAACTGCTTGATCAACTTAATAATTGTGTAAAATTCCTATTGATTCAAGAGTTGTTGTACTACATTAGCAGTACATCTCATCTATGGGCACTAGAGTAAACAGTCCAAGACTGGAGCTGTCCCAAAAAAAAAATAAAAATAAAAATAAATAAATAAATAAATAAACAATTCTCCAAAATAGCAGCTTTACTGTAAAAGTCTTTACTTTTCCTGTAAATTAATATAATATTTTTTTCTGGTGAATTTGGCACTATTTTTTATAGTGCTACAATGGCACAGTACATGTTGTCTCGTTTTGCACAACAAAATGTACAGTCCTGATAAAGTTGCCACCTCAGAACACCTGAGAAAGATAATTTTTTATTTAGAGTCCTTTATTTATTTGGCTGGTATGTGTATTTTGTAGGTGTAACAGTATCAATAACATTAACAGTACACAGAGGTTTTAAACATGTTGTCATTTCCAGAACTTTCCTCGAGGAAGTATTTGTAGTTAAACAGTACCTGGTTTCCTGGTTCAGCTAATTAGAAATGTAAACTTTGTTAAGCTAAATCAGGTGTGCCTATGATAAAAGACCCCTGTAATGGCTGAGGGTCCATGTGAAGAACCTGTTATCTTCTAACCACCTAACAACATATTAATAAGGTTATTTAAAACTAGAAATGTTACATTTTACTGTATCAGTGTTTATTCATAGGTATTCTATTGTCTTACATCTTTATCAAAACATACTTAACACCAAGATAGATAGTTTAAATTGATAAACTTGTCTGGCCCAAGACATTGGCTAAGTACTGTAAGCATTTTTATATCAGTGTGGTTCATTTAAAGCGACATAGTGAATCATATTTTTATGACAAAAAATAAATTCTAATTTAAATAAACATTACTTAAAATGAACTGAGCAATCTGACTGAAACATTCCAAGCATTCAAAATCCAATTCATTATTTGGGTTATTTGACTTTAAAATCTGTTGACATTGATTACGTTTGCATCTTATGAGGAACATTGTGAACAAGCGTTAACTGGATTAAATGTTTTACCATATTTTCACAGATTTATTAACATTTCATAACAATTATCAAAGCCTTCTGGTGTTCATCATGTTTAGTTACTGCATTACTGGAACTACTGTAGACTACAAAAGTCACACTACTACTACTACTACTACTACTGAAACCATGTTTATGAGTGTCGGTTTCAGCAGCTCATATGAGGAGGGCAGGTAGTGCCCAGTGCGGCAGGGCTGTCCACACTGCCCACATATGGTCCACATTAGAGTGGGAACAGGCCACGGAGCCCCACCCCCGCACCCCTGAGTGGTTCAGCCCGTTGACAGACAGGTTCTGATTCCACATATGTTGAAATCCAGAAAGCGTTACATGGCCTCTTTGATACTGGGTGATTTATTGGGCCTTGGCACCAGTTGCGAATGTCTTCAGCGACAGAGAGGCTCGTCTGTGTAAGCGGATAGTGTCTATCAAATCGCAGGCCGACAGCACAACAAATGCTCGGCCGTTTCCACACATTATTCAGGCTTAGGGAAGCCGTGCGTTCCGCTCACCCCACGGCCTGTATGCTACCGCTGCACATTTGTTACCATACTTCTCATAACGACCCTCTCAACCCGTTTAATCATTACAGTTAAGTGATACCTTTGTGCAGTTATGAGATTCGACATTGGGAAATGTAGCTTCATGAGCTCAACTGCATGCATTTTATCCAAATACAGGTTGGTTTGTTCACTTGATGCTGGTTTGGGATAGAGTGGTAATAGAGTGGACATAAAGAGATAAAACTAGAATGGTCATTTGATGAATCCAATTTTAGTTGTAATACTAAGTTTCATTATAGACTGAAATATGTGTAGCGTATGTGTGCCATACTTTTCAACAATGCTGTACAACAACAATTTACTTGTAACAGAACAGCTGCAATCCAAATCTTTCCCTTGTTGTTGTAGCCGTTAGTGTGCATGTAACACTGTACATAGTTCAGCACTGTAATAATAACAAACAGCCGTAATGCCAGTATTTTACAGCATTTCTAGACTGATCTTCCTCTCAGTGCTTCAGACTGAGT
Organism: Megaleporinus macrocephalus; assembly: GCA_021613375.1. Taxonomy (NCBI): domain Eukaryota; kingdom Metazoa; phylum Chordata; class Actinopteri; order Characiformes; family Anostomidae; genus Megaleporinus; species Megaleporinus macrocephalus. The sequence continues at coordinate 19,025,919 of CM038713.1, forward strand.
CCAGTAAAAAGTGGCAACATTTTACATTGTCACCACTAGCTAATCTTCCACTGTAGTTCAGGCTGGGGTTAAAGGCCAAAGGGCTGCTCAGAGGAGCGGTCTCCGCTTTGAGTCAGGGAGCCGAGAAAGGTCAGCGGTCAAAGCTGAGTCACAGCAGTTATGTTAATGGAGACATGTCTTCACAGTCGTCCTGGAAGAAGGGACCAGTCTCTCTCTCTCTGTCTTTCTCTTACTGTTTGTCTCATGTTCACTAAATGAATAACACACTGTTTTGCCTTCACTTAAATTTACCACACAATAAAATCGGCACCCGAAGAGGTCAAATAACCAGTCAAACTAAAGGTGCTTTGCTGTCTGGGGTGAGCTCACATAAGCATAATTCATAATGCACTGTAGCAATTTAGCAATTTACAGTATATATATATATATATATATATATATATATATATATATATATATATATATATATATATATATATATATATTTTACCCCCAAAGAAAAAGTGTATTCTTCTTTTGTTTTTTGTTTTTTTGTGGATGTTTATTTTTCTGCACACACACACACACACACACACACACATATATATATATATATATATATATATATATATATATATATATATATATATATATATATATATATATATATATATTAATAATCTGACACTATGCTAAACCTTTTGCACAGGCCACGTTTCATGTGTAGGTCTATCTTTATTCATTACAAATGGATGACAGGAAAGGGTTTTTCACTTATTCAGCAAGAAAGAAGAAGTAAAGTATCTATCTAGCCAGCTACCCTGCTAAATTTATTTTGTTGTCCTCCTCATCCATTCTCTCAATTGTAATAATGATTTGATGGCAATTACTACTTTTTTTTTCAACCGGAAAACTCTCACTCTTGAGACATCTGTGGCACTGCTGCAGGATCTGAGTAAGCATGTTTATAAAAGACTTCTTTATTTGGCCAGAGCATCCCTTAAAGGAATAGCTCAGTATAAAATCACAGTTCCACAGTTTTTCATTTACACTTGACGTAGTCAATCGGCCAAGACATGTTTGCAGTTCAAAATTGCTTCTGGAATTGGTGTTGCTAGGCACACTGTACGGATAATACTCACTGTCACAAATACTGATTTTAGATCAGCACTTCTACAGATCATGTACAAGTCACTACCATCAGGTTGTTTTTATAGCTCACAGTAAGTTTCCTAACCCACATTAGTACATCTTAACAAAGATGTGCTTGTGGTTTGAGCAAATTAAAATTAGTTTTAATAAAGTTAAAACAAAAAAAAGCTCTAGTTTGTTAGCAATGCCGCAACATTTAAACATGTCCCGTCTAAATGACTGTATCTGAGGTAAATAGAAAAGCTTTTTAATTTTTTTGTTTTGTTTATGTCAACCCATTCATTTCGGGTCATGTTGTTGACTACATCATTTTACAGCAGTTACAAGTAATCTTCCTAGTCCTATGTAATAGAGAATGTGCCATTGAGATTCACTATCCTTAAATTACCAGTATCACACTGCCTGAACTGAAACAGTGCCATTTGCTAAGATCCCAGCTAACACACAAGCCATTCCACATTTAGTGCATGCAGATATGATGCACACATTAATCGTATTAAGCCAAAGGTTAATCCAGCATCATGAATATCAAGTTAATGAATGCCATAAAGGCAGAATTCGGGGCAGCGGGTGGTGGTGGGACCTTTTGGCAGGCCATTTGCATAGCATACACAGGTGGTGCTGGGTCAGTGTCCTGCAAGGTATAATTATATCACGAACCGATCCCCTCTACTCGCTCATAATGCTAGATAAACACATCCCATCCTCGTCCACTTCTCGTGTTCAAAAGCAAAACAGAACAGCTAATTCAATTAGTTAATAGAGGCTTGCACCACACTAAATAGGGATTGATGGGGATGTACGCATATGCTCTCATAAGACTAATTACCTATTGAGTTACTCTGACCGTCAGCAAAGCGAGCACGTGGTCCTCTGGCTAAGTGTGCTGGCCCCTGCCGTTCCTTTCAAGCAATACTGTCACTTACTTCACATTTAGTGCCACACCTGAGTTTGGAGATGACACTTAGCTCTTTGCAACAAGGTCCAGCATGCAAACAAGGTATTTAGCTACAGCAGGAGTGTCCGTAATTAAGTTTCAAGAGCATACATGAATATCTGAATACCACTGATGGTCATTCTAAATGGATACAAACATGAAAAGTGAACTCCAGGGCAATTACAGCGGTAATGTTTAGTCAGAGCTGACAGACGCTGTTACTTGCAGAAAGTCATAACTGACAGTAAAGAGGCATCGGCCAACATCCTGATTTGCATTATACTTTTTTTTTTATCTAGTGGTAGCTTAGGCAGCACAAGCACCACCCTCCCCCCGTCTCACTCTCACACAGCACGATGAGATGGCTCTCTGAGGTCAGGCTCAGTAGCTGGGCCTCTGTGAGCAGGTATGACAAGCTTGTGACAGAAAGATGAGACAAGAGGAAAATCAAACGGACTACGAAGGCTCTGGAATGGCAAGAGTATAGCCTAGAGATTGGGCTTGGGGCTTGAATTGCCGGCGTGGCTTTCCATGAGCCAGTAAGTGTGGCATGATTGCATTAAGCTCATGTGATTTTTCACCAACATAAATCATAATGTGTTACAGTATAAGACTCAGGGCTCATTAAGGTCACAGGGCCTTTTACTAATAAAACCGGGACGTATTCTGTACTGCTGCAGTTCCTCTTTGAAAGACAGCAGGGGTTTTATTAAGCATTGTAAGGCAGAAACATTCTTAACAGTGTCAGACGTCCATTTAAACACCCTACCTGACACTGTTTAGAATGCTCCTACCTTACAATGCTTTATAAAATTAATTATTATAATTACTGATCCACATTAGGTCATTTAAGTCATTAAATTATTGAGTTATTCAAATTATTTTAGGTTAACTTTAATGGACATTTGTATTTCCTTGAATTACCTCAGCGATTGCCCTTTAAGGCAATTTTGTTTACTATTTATTTGTATCATGGTCTTATAAGTGTCCTGATGCCTCCCACAACTTAAAAATTAATAAAAAAAAACAAACAAATAATCTCTCTCTCTATTATCTGACACTATGCTATAACGTTTTTGATTCTGTTTAAGGCACATTTTTTTTTATTATTTATTTGATTGTTTATTTAATTGTTTGTTTGATTTTTTTATTCTCTCTCTCTCTCTCTCTCTCTCTCTCTCTTACCGTTTGTCTCATAATCACACAAATAACACACTATTCTACCCTCGCTTAAAATAACCAGTCAAACTAAAGGTGCTTTTTGTGAATGTTTAGTTTTCTGCATATATATATATATATATATATATATATATATATATATATATATGAATTTAAACCTCACCCAAGACTAACATTACAGTTATATATAATATATTATAATATAATATATATATAAGTTCTGGGAAAAAATATTATCTGACACTATGCTATAACTTTTTTGATTCCCTTAAAGGCATTTTTTTATTATTTATTTGTTTGTTTATTTAATTGTTTGTTTGATTGTTTGTTTTTTGAGATTACTTAACAGCTCCACACAATTTAAGGCCAAGGCCAGATCATGGTTTTTTAAATACAACAGTGTCCGGATGCCTCCCAAACTTTAAAAATGACGCTTAATAAATAAATAAATAAATAAATAAATAAATAAATAAATATTCTGAAAACAGGATCAAAGAAGAGTTCACACAGATGTTTATTAAGCGTAATGAGCAATGCTGGAAATGTGTTTATGTTTTGTTATAAAAATAAACCCAATTAGTCTTTTTCAAGACATACTTCAAACATGACATTCTTTTATCCAGGCCAAAAAACTGAGTCATAATACAAAAACTAGTCCAACACACATAAACAAGTGAAAGCTAACAGTGCTATCACACACACAATCTAAAACATCCTGTTTAAATAGCAACAGCAGTATCCCATGAATTGATAATAATTTAAAAGTTGAGGGTAGCCCATTTTTAAGAACTATTTGCTCATGTAATGTTTAATTGATTGTCCAAAGTATTCAAGCCACCAGGGACGTTGAGATCAGAGGCCCTTCGGCCCTTCGTTCTTTGAGGTAACTTTGGGATGATTTTGGCATGCAGTTTGCATGATGTTATTAGATGAAGTATAGGATTTCAGCAGTTCATAATCAAGCACAATTTGTTGTGTCTTGTTCAAAGACAAAGACAGTGGCAGGCCTTTGAAATTATTTAAATGTTTAACGTGATTGGTTTCCTACATAAAGTACTTAAAAGGCCTATTGGGGTTTCTCTTGCACAGGTTGGTACATATTTGTATAGCTGACATAACACTGAAGTAATGTAACTGAAGTAGCTGAAGTAATGTAACGAGTAGTGAAGAAGTATTACATAATTCCAACACTTGTTGGCTACATTAGAAGAGACTTTCTAACATGCTTTGGTTGTTTGCCTTTTGTTTGCATTTGGCCACACTATTCTTGTAAGGTATATAAATAGGCTATAACATGCAACACTTCTTCATGAGGACGAAAGTCACCACCCACTTCTCACGTTAGGAAGTGCGCGTAATCATGACTGGATACACGTCTCAGTATGAGAAAGTCCTTTCCTGGCACCAAGGTCATATCATTCACTCTCAAAAGTCAATGTGCCAAATATGTACTTAGGATTGATTATATAGTGGAATCTATAAAGAGCCATCCTAGTAACTGACATGTGTAGGTGAAAATAACTATTTATTTTAACTTAAAGAACTTTCGTAATGTAAAGTTGATCTGATTTTTTAGCAACCTTATATTCAAGCTAGAAACACAATGTGTGCTGTGCTTGGCGATCTTGTTTGTTTACTTGTGGCCTAGGATAATTAGACCAGAAGTAATGACCGCGGTATGATGACAGCCGCGGCAACTCGATCCCGGCTTCTTTTCCTGCTGCTCCGCCCTGCCCCAGCAACTGCAGGCCTGGTGGTGTCATGCCTATTTTTGCCTCCCGGCTGCCGAGGTACTGCTGGCGCCAGCCCTGGGGACCTGGGGTGCTGGAGCTGACAGGGCCAGCGTGCTTATTCACCCCTTTGCCCTCTTATTGCTGGTATGGGAGCGGAGCAGGAACCCAACACTAAGAACACTGTCAGGGCAGGTCACTCTCAGGACCCTTGCAGGCAACAGATAGAAACATCACAGCAATGTGGCCACTTTGTGTTCACACTTCCATACCTGTCCAGGGCTCTGAATGCCTGGAACCTCACTGAAATCAGCGAGTATGCTTTTATGGTTATAAACATATATTCTCGCTTTCAGAACAAACCTTTTTTGACATTTTTCAGGTTCTGACATTATCTGAAACTACCCGTTGGCCTTTACATTGTGTGCAAATTTCATGATGGTGGACCAAAACTAATAGCCCAAAATTAACATGATGGTTACATTAACTTTCATAAGTATAATTTTAGAAACGCTGTGTTCAGCAGCTGTATGTATTCCATTGTAAATATGAACTGTTTATTCAATAATTCACAAAAAAATCAATATAGAAAGTAAAAGTATGTTGCCTGACAAGCTCCTATAGGATGAAGTCCCATATAGACTGAATATCATATCTAGCTGAAGTAAGCATTTACGTAGCACAAAGTAAAACTTCTTTTTACATTTAATTCTGTAATGTAATGACAAATATGACCAAAAATGTGAATAGTCCAAGCTATAAACTGTTGTTGGTACTTATTTGCACTAGGTACACTACCAGTTAAAGGTTTAAGAACACAGTTTTAGTACACTACCTTTAGAACACTTTTAAAACTTTTGACTAGTAGTGTACTAAAACTTTTGACTGGTTGTGTATGTAGTACACTATTAGACATCTAGATAGCATCAGATAGACAGGCTAATATTAAATAACTTAATTTTCAGATACATGTAAACTTATAAATATAACTACATGATCTACTCATATATATATATATTATATATTATATAGTTACCTGCAATAAGCATGTCTAGAAATACAATAAATCATAATGAGAAATATAAGCTAATGAGAATCCATTGCCTAATTTTAACAAGGACCTACTTGCTTAGATATCATCAGATCTTTTTGTAGTGCTTAAATTACCGTTAGTGAGGCTCGTAGCTCTGAGCTTCCTGTACTTGTTGCAGGATTGTAGCTCTACGTGTTGCGGTTTCGAGCCAGATTTGAACTGTGTACTTACGCAGATACATAGCGCTCATGCCATTATAATACTGCACCATGTCCAACACTGGGCACTTAGGCACTGCGCACTCTGATCGAGTTTATCTAGAGCCACATGCTGGATCTCCCTCAAATCTAAAACAAACAAGAAAGGAATGAAGCTCATGACACCCAGCACCATGGTGGCTTCAGAGAGCAAGCCAGTTTCTATAAAAGCTATGCAGCAGACCACATGGAAGGGCTTTAGGAATGGGCTAATGGAGAAAACTTGGCCAGTGCCCAGTTGTTAAGTTGACATTTTAAGGGTGTCTTGGAACTTTTCATTGTTTTCTTATCGAATGCTTGGAAAATAGTTATTTGTGGGTGTGATGTGGCATATATATATATATATATATATATATATATATATATATATAGTAATCCACAACTTAACCCCACTAACCCACTAACCTCATATATTTCAATCAACAAGGACTACAAGGCAAAGTATGTTCAGGCGAGGAAAACTGACTGAATAAAAATACTGACACAACAGTTTGACTAATCGTGAGTTAGGCAATGAATCATTGCTCTGGAGTCACTTGTGAGCAGAACCCCGCAGTGTCCAACAGAGCTACGGTTCCCGGTAGAGCTTCCAGGGTGACACCTTTGCTCTTGAAAGGCAGACACTAACATTTAAAAGGGCCAAGGGACTCAGGAGCCTGTGACTCGTGACCTCCAAATGGTATTCATTCCTTGCCGGTCTTGTGTGTGAAACATTTCTGTTGACACCCGGCAATGCGGTGTTGATGAGTTAATCTAGCAGCTGAGTGTGTCCTTTAACTACACCCAACCCCTCAACGGAGATACCCTTACTTACACACATACACATCTCTCCACCAACCTCCTGCTGCTTTCCTGAAAAAATACAACCCCTCTCCACTGAACAAGAGGAATCAGGATTCCAAGTGTAAATCTATCTGATGCTTTGCCTGAGACTCCTCCGAAAACCATGACGCTGCCCACTGGGTTCATTCATAATGCCCCCCGATGGTTCTGGCTCTGTCCAGAGTCTTGCAGAATGCAGCTCCTAATCTGGAATCCAGTGTAACAGGTTGTTAGGTCGAGGGGGTGGGGGGAACTGTAAGGTTTAACTACGGCTGTCTCAGTTAAGTGGGACCCTTCAGATACTTTAAACAGACACATCAAAAAGACTCACAAGATGAATGGCCGAGAGCAGCGCCAGGGGTCTTTACTAACCCCTTCCAGAACTGAGGTTATATGAGCTAAATCTGATTGCGGATCATTCTAATCCCTGCTTGATTCAGTTGCACTCCTTGCAGCTCCTGTGTTCTCTGAATATTCAGAAGAACGCGCAGGAGTATTAACACTACACATGACTTCAGCGTTTCTGGAAATGGTCCAAGGAGCACCAGCTCAGGCCAGTAAAAATAGGTTAGTGTATGTTCCACCCACTACGTATGTGAAATGTATTTCAGGGATCAGTGCCTTATTGTATGGACTGGGATGTTGTTAACTGGGAAAAAGTTTTTAAATGTTTTAAGTTGTTGTTGGGATCCATGGCTTATTTATTGTGGTTGATTTAATATATATATATATATATATATATATATATATATATATATATATATATATATATATATATATATATCCTTGATTTTAATATTTTGTTCATTTAATAATGCAATATGTAAAATGATGCAACCTTTTGAAGTTTATACTGCACACGGCCTCATTTCTTTTCACTCCTCCCCTATTTACTAACCAGAACTATCCCTTTATTCAGCATGAGCGTCTCTGGTGGTGGATAGCAGTGACTGTGTTAACTCATTTTTGCTGCTATTTTTGTTACTTGATTTCTTTGTTTTTTTTACTGATTTTTTGCTGAAAGACGATGTGCTTATACTTCATCCTTTCATGTGAAGACCAAAAGCATATTGACGCTACAGTCTCATTATGGCCTCTTTGAGTACAAAATGCTATTATGAGGCAGGACGGACTGAGGCTAGCTGGTTAGCAAGCACCATGGTTCAGAGACATCTTTGACAGCCTACAATATTTATGAAATAACAAACGCTCTATGTGTACATTTCATGATGAATGGAACAAAAAATATTGAACAAAATGGCTTAGAAAAAAAGGCACTGGCGTTCTTCTTCTCTTCTTATCATTTAAGAAATACAAGGTTTTGCTCCAGCAGCAGTGAGATGAAATTTTATTGACGTGCTCGAAAAATCCTACAGTGTGAAGAAGGCTTTTTCCTTCTCCTGTAAAGCTACCACTCTGGAGGTATGAGATTTTGTTCACACAGGAATGATAATTTGGGCAATAAATGTTTACTGTTTGAAAAATATGAATATTACAATAAATATCATTAGAGTTAATATATATATGTATATATATAATACGTTGTGGGTTTACGTATGTCAATCATTAGAAATACATCAGAGAGCACACAGTTAATTCTGTTACCTTCTACTATACAACAGAGGTGTGTATAGTAGACTAGACCAATACTCAAGTAAAAATATTGATACTTGAGTAATATTCTTACTCTTGTAAAAGTGCCTTTATATAAAGCAACTTGAACAAAAAGACAAAACTATCCCATCAAAAAAACTACCTATGTATTGAGTAACTTATAGAACTGCAGTCTTTTCTTAGTAAATCCAGCCTCTATCAGTGCAGGATCTGAAGTTTGCATGGCTTGAGTTTTAATATTTTGGTCTAAAATAAAATAAAGGCAAAGCTTTAAAGTCAGAGACATGATTAATCACTAAACAGTACAGATGTTGTCAAAAACAAAGCAGAACGAAACTAAACACAAAGTTAAACAGAATTAGTAACTGAATATGAATCAAAAAATTTTTCTCACTAATGTACTTAAGTATAAGTAAAAGTATTACTATTTTAAAAAAATACTGAGCCCAGACCCATCAGTAGTTTACTAGTATACATAAATACATGCACCTGAGTAAATATAACTACTTACTACCCACCTCTGCTCATCATTTCTGACCAATATAGCAGGGTAGTACCATGATGAGCATATAATATTGTAAAAAATAAATGTATATATTTATGGCTAAAGCACATGTGTTGTTTTTCTACATCCTGTTAAAGCTGTTCTGGGAGCAGAAAGCCAACCATGTGTTTGTGGTCCTGTTAAAAAAGCAAGTCACTTATTGAGAAAATCCCTTAATGTATAATTGCTGGGTGCTTTCCAGGGTAAAAATCCTCCAAAGTGAGAAGAATGGTATGGTCCGAGTACATGAGCCAGGATTTCAACAGTGTGGGAAAGTCCAAGTCCTTCCCAGCAGGGGGGCGCCATGGTTTAGATCTTAACTGAATGTGAAGGTGGCAGGGTCCGGGGGAATCTCTCACTGTGACAGCTCGTCTGACAGATCGGAATGTTTCCCTTTATAACACGTTTTCACAGGCTTTGCTTTGTGGCGTGCTAGGTTTGTTTTTAATAGGAGGCAACGAGGGCCAGGGGAAGTGAGAAAGTTATGTTTATTTGCTGACACCTTACAGCCATATAACATGCTGTTACCAAGATATATGGCAGCTTTTGGTTTGAACGCTGGCGTCTCTGCATGAGAGAAGGTGAGAAAGAGAGGAGAGCTCAAGTGTGTTTATTAAGCGGTAACACTAGTGCTGCGAGCCATTTGTTGTGTGTTTTGAGAGGCCATTCGATTTAGCCTGTCAACACAAAGATAACCCTCTCCAGCTAAAGATAACACCCCCACAGCTCGCTATACTAAAATAAATACCAAAGCACAACAAACACACGCTTAAAATGAGATAAAGTAAGACAGAGTCAGGGCAAAGTATACACAGTGAGATACGAGTTGTTAAAGCGCACTACCTGGAACCATTAAATGAGAATCTTCGACTCTGGAAAGCCTCATTCAGCATCATTAAAGACGATACGCTGACTGGAATGCTGTTTATGCAGGGCAAAGTTATTAGAAAGCAAGAAGTGTTTCTGCCTGTCTGCGCTAAGAACAAAGAAATGAGTTGGAGTTTATGATGTGGTATAAAGTACCTTTGCTTTGATTTGGCTTTTCCTAACATCATCTAATGGAATTGTAAAACAATATTTCTGGTTCTAAAAACAATAGCAAACTCTAATGGTGACAAAGACCTCAGCTGCTTTTTTCATATTTCCCGCCATTTTATCTTGTGAAGATCAGACACTACTGATGCTTGGCTGAGGAGCACGCTCTAACACCTCCAGGTCATTAAGTTGTTTCCTGAGGGAGGATCAGAGTGTGGGAGAAGGAGGAAGAAAGACACAGGGGTTGGATTAGGTTTACAATATTACAGTATTCATATGAGTTATTAGGTCAGGCATCTGGGTCGTTATAGTGACTGGATGTCTTTTTGTTTGTTTTTAGTTCCAGAAAAAAAAACATAGTGGCTTCAACTCATCTCGCCAGCCATTAAAACCTAGCAACTCTCGCACAACTTAACTTACTTAAGTGTGATTTCAAATTCTTTTCACACAAATCAATTACTTAATAACATATTATTATTACATTTTATGCATGTTTCAACTAATAATGTTATGACAATTGTGTTGATCACCAAGTGTTTCTTTGTCTTTTAAACAACAGCTATTGTTTTATTTTATTACCATTTAGAATGTATACCTGACTCCCATTCCACTAATGATAGAATCTAATATTTCTATATATTTGAAATATTTGATTTATCTAATAATTTTTTAGTCACAGGTAACTTTGCATATCACTGCTCTCAAAACAAAACCTTCAAAATGATAATGTTACAGATGAAAAGAACATACTTTTACTTTAATGTAAGTCCTTGGAATTTTGGGCCATTCCATTTGGTCCATTCATCAAGAAATTTACATACAATGTCACTGCCCCCTCCCCCAGTGTCCCATGGTTAAAAAAAAAAAAACACACACACTGCCAAAGTGCCCTCTAAAGAAAAACGACAGGAAGTGCCCTATTGGTTGTCCTTCACATGGGGAAAAAATGACCAAGTGCCCTGTAGGGTGGGCCCGCATGCATTATGATAATCTGCCCTCTACAGCAAGGAAATTTGATAACATGTCCTAATGAGTGGAGGAAAGATTAGACTATGAGGTGCCTATACGGTAGTCTAAACGTTCCCCAAAGAAAAAAAGTGCCCTCTATGCTGCCCTAACATGACAGTGTGCCAAAGGGTGCAATGAGAAGCAGTGCTCTACTTGATATTCCTACAGATGATAAAACATGACCCAATCAGGTGGTCCTCTAATAGAGAAGTGCTGCGGTGGTAAAGGGTGTCCTTACATAAGTGAGAAAGTGATATGAGAAAGCATGATGTAAACTTGATGTTCACTTTCTGAAATCTGCCTTCCTGATGAGAACAATACAGTCTTCCCTACAACATGCTCTCTCGGGCAAACTTTCCTAACGTGGGTGCCATGATGATAGTCTAGGGGTGCTGCCAAATACTTTGAAAGAAGGCTCTCTGATCTTCTGCAACTGTCAGTTGAGAGGGATATCCCAGATGACCATAAAGAGGTCACTGACATTACCAACTGACCAAAAGAAGAATTCTGCTATGACTCCTCCACCGACTCCTTTCTCATTAACATCATCACATCTGTGAGAGTGCTTATGAGACAATAGCTCCCTCTTTACTTTGGATCACCTAATAAAATAACATCTCTGGTTAGCAATGCCTGGACTCAGTGGAAGGAACACAATACTTAACTGTATTATTAGGCTTTGTTCTAACATTTCTATAGCACTCTACAGGGCTTCAAAACCAGATACTGAACACCATTATCTCCAGTTTCCTAAACACTACAATAAAATTCATGTGTGATGAGTTTTTTATAGGGCCCTATAATCCTGTAAAGTTGGTTCGGTTTGTTTATTTATTTATTTTAAATTAGGTATCCATTCTACAAAAAACAGATAAAAAAAACTTTAACATTATTGTGTTAGTACCTGCATGACAAACAAAAACCTCAAACAAAAGATTCACAATTCAGAACAGATTAGTGTGTTAACACTTTCCTTAGTGTTGGAGCCATAAATCAATTCATGCAAAAGAAAGAAACAAAAAAAAAAAAAATAAAAACAAACTTACATGTAGCTCATAAATACCCGTTTATAATTAAAAGTCAACTGAACAGAGAGATGGCAGTATTGATTTCTACAGCAAACATGTAGCTTCACAAATGAACTGTTCTTGCGTTAAGTATTGACTACATTTCTGCCTAACTGGGAATTGGTTTATATATTTACCTGCAATAGAGGGCTAACCATTAGGCTGAAAGCATGTAATTACTGACACTCATGTGTGGTCAATTTCTATTTTCCTTGTGTAAAAGAAACCTGCTGTGCCGTAGAACCGGCTCTTGCTCTTATGTTATGTAATGAATGTCGGCGCACAAATTAATTACAGGAGTATAACATATAAACAAGAGGGAAATACATATTGACTTAAAATGCATATATTAATTATCTTAAGAATGTAACATATATCAGAATATAAATAGAATAAGAAAGAGGGTCAGATGTATTGGGTAAAACCCAGGGCGTTAACAGTCACAAGACATTTGCATCTCAGCCACCTTTAAACAAGAACCACTGTTCAGAACTGGTCTAACACTGTAGCACAAACACAGTGACTGGGTAATTAATGTACTAAATCTAAGATGTGAAGCTCTTATGGCTATATATATATATATATATAAATATATATATATATATATATATATATATATATATATATATATATATATATATATATATATATATATATATATATATATATATATGTGTGTGAAAATCTAATTGCTATCACACATACAGGCATTTGTTACTCATAATTGGGGGCCTAGACCTTTAAATTTAATTAATTACATTGTGTGTATAAGACCAGGTTTTGGTCCCCACAATGTGGCATAAACCTGGTACACTGGCCCTCCCAACATTAACAAAACATTTATAACACCATCAAATCTTTATTCAAAATTTCAGTAATTTTAGATTCAGTAAATTTTAGGTTTATAGCAGACAATATTTAGGTTACACTGTCATTTTTAGATTAATTTTAACACAATGTGATGTAACTGCTCACCATGTAGGCTTACTTCTTGCTGTAAAATGCAGGGGTGTGGCTAAAATAAGGCTCTGCTTATGGACTAAAACTGTGTTAAAGTATTGACAGAAAAATGTAGTTTTGTTTTTCTTGTTTTTTTTAAACATATGATAAAACTAAATATATATAAATATATATATAACTGCATTTAAAAATAATGGGACACATATTTAGGATATATACTAAGTAATAGCATTCAGTTGTGATTGTTTACCTCCACATACATGCTGCTATGCATGCAGCAAATCTCATTATAAAACCTAAGCAAATCAAATAAAAAAGAACGACTCTGACTATCAGTGCATGTGTATCTGGGAAACTCACTGATGTGCAAGAGACAGTCCAGTAACAGGACAACACATTTGCATGCATCTTGATATCTACGCCTTGTGTATGTGTGCTAGTATGTATTCATCTTAGCCTGTTGTTGCCATGGTATCAAACACCATGCGTAGCCTAGCTGACGGACTTCCCACCTGCTGGGATAGTGAGCCTGTAGTCGAGGTAGAAATGGGATCCAACAATTCACTGTAACTTTATCTCTTACCAGTAGAAGCTTATAAGTGGCATATAAAACATGATCCATTTGCCTTCTATTTACTTCAAAGATGCTGGATTTAAAGTCCAAATCACAGATGGTAGAGTGTCATGGAAACATATCTGACATGGTCAGTACTGTAATGAGCACAGATCCTACTACTCCTCAAAACTATGGAAGCATGTAAATTAATATCATTATTATAAAACCATTCATATAAAACCAGTTTTGTCACAGACACATGTTGAAAAAGAAGCTGTTATGATGCTACTGCCCTACAGTTTCACAGGTTTCAATCATTTTGCCTCCTAGCAGTCATGAATGAAGACATTTTAATGATGAACTGATGTGTAAAAGATTTCCTAATGACTGAGAGTATGAATTCAGCATTTCATTTAATTCATATAGATAGATAGATAGATAGATAGATAGATAGATAGATAGATAGATAGATAGACAGTGTACACCACTTCGGTAGTACAAATACACAGTTACGCATTTATCTGGACAGTAAGTGCTAATTTGCTTAGAAATACACTAACATTGGATTTAATGATCAATAGATTATGTCAGTGTATCACTTTCTAAACTGTTACTTGTAAAAGACCAGAATTATTTGTAGCTGTAAAAAAGGGTTTATCTATTAATGAAATTATGGATGTATTTAGGGGAAAAAATTGTTTCTTATAATTGGCTCATAAGGACATCAGCTCCTGTTTTGAAAATAATACATTCTTTTTGCTGCATTTATATTAATCTGTATTTTACTGTTACATACTGTTACATAGTTTATTGCTGTATTTTACTGTTACATACTGTTACATTACTTTTACTGTGTATTTTACTGTTACATGTTACATAGTAACAGTAACATGTTCCATTTTTTATTTATTAATTATTTTTATACGTTTATGATTGTAAACAAAAGTTTGGGCACCTTTGGTCAAATAACATATTTTATTGTTCTTTTTTTTCTTGAACATTCAAACTATAAGCTTAGCTGTTTGTGCCTAAACCTTCATCAGTGAATGGTCTCTAACACTGTCATCTCATAACAAGCTGGGTTTTTTTAAGCTGTACTAACAAGCAACAGGTGAAATGAGCGGTCAAGTCTTTAGGGAGAAATTAGATTCCCCTATGTTTTAACCCCCTATACTCTTGCATACTTGCATGCAGTAAGACTGAGTGATGTTATTCAGTTTTTTTTTATTACTGCACAGTGATTACTATGAAACTGGCCCTTGTTAAGGGTGCTAATATTTAGCATACAATTCTTTATTATGTATCATATAGTTCATAGTCTTAGGTCAATTAATGTGTCAGAATCAAAAACTAAAACAAATAAAAACAAATAGTAATAATAATAATAATAATAATAATAATAATAATAATAATAATACTAGAAACGAAATAATAATAAACAAACGTTTGTGCCATTTCAGGACCTACATTGGCCAACCGCCTCATCATCGGACACTGAACACTTCACTGTTGATGTTCTTCAGTTGTCTTGGAACAATGTAAATTTGTTTCATCCTCTGAGCAGATTGTCACACCTCCCTGTTTAACCCACAAGTGCACTACACTTCAAAGCAAGCTTTTGCGAGGGCACAAAGCGAAACAAAACATGAAACACATACAGCTTGTGAAGCTTCAGAGAACAAAAGTGTGCCTTTGCCTGTGTACCCCAGCATGTGTGTATGTGTGGGTGAGGTCAGCTGTGCCTTGGTGTGATGCCATCTGGCTCTGGCACTCTCCGGAGGTTGGCATCATGCCAGAACCTTACTTCCACCAGACCGGTAATACTTGCTGCTATTTATACAGTCAGAGCAAATGGCTCACAACAGACTTCACACAGTGGCATTAGCGAGGGGAGATTTTTAGCAAAGTGAGGAGCAGGTTGTGTGCATTGTCTGGCCCGGGCAGCGGGCTGGTTAGGATGGTTTAAGTAGCAAAGAAGAAAAAAGATGGAGGCTATTTCTGCTAACAGGAAGTAAAGAGAAGATTGTCAACCAGGATGGCGACTGAAAGGGGTCTGGAGGAGGGGTTGTGGAAAAGGTCAGAGGTGGCCATGTTGAGAAGGGCAGAGTTTATGTGTTGCTGCCATCCATTGGAAACTAAAAATCAAGCCTAACACACAAAATCTAAAAAGAAGGCATTCAGAAATTACAATTATAGCAATACATTTTTTTACAGTAGAGCAGCATACTTCTATAACTTACATAACAGTAGCTAATCATTTTCTTGTTTCTTCCATGTTTGTGTCAATGGTGCATATCAAACCAAATTAAACTAAAATTGTGAAAATATGTCAAGATATTTAAAATTCAATGCTCTCCATTATTAGCTTCATTCTTTTTATAAATATATACACATTCTTAAATTGATGCCTGCCGTATTTTCCCAAAAAGTTCAGAGAGAGGACAATTTAAGACTAATTACACTGTAAAACACATAAAAAACATCAAAAGAATGTGATGCAGTCACATTTGAATATAAAAGTAGCTTTCAGGAAAGACCTAGTCCTTTAAGGACGTGTCAAAAAATATGCATTAGTGAATAATCCAGTTTAAGAACAATGTTCTTTAAGGAGCAGCTGTGAGGATTTTAGGGATATTTCACGTTCCACAGTGCATAATATCATAAAAATAACAAATCTGGAGAAATCCTGTGTATTAAAGGTAAAGCCGAGAACTGAATACTCATGACCTTCGACATCTGGCGTGCTTCTGTCATGGATTTCACCACATGTGAGCATCCATGTTAAGACTAGACTATACACAGCGAAAGTCATACAGTATGTCAACAATGTCCAGAAAAGCTGCTGATTGGACTGAAATGGACTTCTAAATGCGAAACAAGTATTTTGATTTGACGAGATAATTTTTTAGATCATTTATGAAGATAATGGATGCTGTGCTCTTCAAGCCAAAGATAAAAAGCCAGATTGTTATCAGCATAAAGTTCAAAAACCAAGGTGTATCAGCGTACAGTGCTCTATAAGACCCTGTTTACACCTGGTCACTTCTTGTGACTAGTATCTGGATTGTAAATAAAAAAGATTTTAGCCACATGCATTTACACTTGGTGTTTAAATGCATCTTCAGGAAGTCAGGCTGAAATCTGAATGGGACACAATCTGCAAATCTGCTTGTTATGCGGCAGCCAATTACCAATTGTTTATCCGCTAAGCCTCTATTGCCTGCTGTGTATACTGCCATTAAGTATTTTGTTTCATCTGGTCCCCAAACATGTGAGTCGTCCAAGATTATTTTCCTCATAGACTTGGATCATAAGATATGGAGACGGATACGGTGCTATAACTTGTGGCTTAAACGTGATTCCTCAATCAGATTTGTTAGTGTATGTGTTTTAAACACGTCTTAAGTGTGTTTACACTTGCATTTTAAGCGGCATGGCTTTATCCAGACATAACCCTGATACTCAAGCTGCATAATGTGAGCAACTGCAAGCAGGGCTTTAGTGTCCATGGCACTGGTAGCTTCTGTAATGGCTACAGTAACTAATTGGAGCAACATGCTGTCTTCTAGATGATGTCATTCTCAGGGATGTCAATACATGACAATATCAGGTCACATTCTCTGCTTGTTACAACAACATGACTGTGTAATCTGGTCAGCCTGCCTGCCATCCAGACCCCACTGAAGGCATGTGGCACATTATGGAGGGCAACATACAACAACTAAGGCTGAATACGGATGCTCAGTGCACAATGAGTACAATAAAAGAAGTATTGTGAACATCACACTGTTTTTAGAATTTGTCAAAGGTATCAAATCTAATAATAAAATTTTAAATATTGTGTCAGTTATTGTGTATTTCAGTTTAATACTGGTCCAAAAGAATTCTCTAACCTCAGCTTTCTATTTTTATTAGGTTTGTAAATAAAGCTTAAAAAAGTGACTACAGTACACACTCACAAACACACACACTCATACACACAGCACAAAAGGCAATGCTGGACCACCTTGGCTGGGCTTCACGCATTGTTCCCCTGCAGGGATATTGCGACAGAGCTGTTGCCACGGCGGCAGTGTGGGACATCTGGTGGGCCGCAGTCAGAGAGCACCTGTTTTGGCAGTGCTATGTGCGAGGACCGCAGAGGTCCGCATGCACAGTTGTGAGCTGTATTAGTTGCGCCTGATCATATGTAGAGACAGCCTTAGCCCCAACGCCTCCACACTAGCTCAAATTCCTCATTAAAACAGTAACAGGAGACACTGAAACACAGCACGTTGTGTGCGCGCATGTGTGTAGTTCCTTGTAGTTAGTATCCATATGAAGTGTGATGTGTCTGCCTTTATTTCATAATTACTAAAATGTAATTATAGTTTCAGTAATAATACATGTATAGTCACCTTGAGGCCTATAATCATGAGTCAGATACCCTTCACATATTATTTCTAAATAAAAAAGCCAAGTAACAAGTTCAAGTTTATCTTAGGAATAAGGAAGAGGAAGGTTAAAAAATATTATAAGACAGAAAAGAAAATGGGATTCCCATCAACCGTGAAAGACTCGGCAGACCACCAAAACAGTCACCATCAGATAAATAGTACTAGAGATTTTATTTTACTTGAGATCTAAAAAAAAAAATCATAAGGATTTCTGTGCCTCCTTCCACTGTGGGAAGACAACTCAACAATATGGGCCTGAAAGGATGTGTAGCTGTCAAGACGCCCATACAAAGAAAAAAAAGTTATATAGAAAATCTGCAAATCAATTGAATGTCATTGAATGTGTTTGAGATTATTTGAATCAAAATGCAAGACTGAACCTTGGAGGTGTGGAACAACATCCCTGGTTTGATATCTAGGTGCTTTCTTACTTCTACACAGAGCTATTATTGTTATTTTATGAGTATGTATTTGCAAACTGTGAGGAAGCCCAGTATGTATGGTTACTAAGTTCTTTGGTAACTTAAATAAGATCTGTTGCTAATGGAATTTAACATATCCATGCAAAGGCTGACGTGCACTGACAAGTCAGGACACAAGACGACTTTTTTAAAAATAACATCTACATTTTATTTGTTACGAGGGAACCACAAGTGTCCACTTCATCAGAGAGGACAGAACATAAGTAAGTGGCCTGACCACAAAGAGTAGCTGAGTACCTAGGGGGATGAAAAGATAGGAGCTGATGGAGCCTGCTGTGTCCGGCTGGCAGGGCCACTCATCAGTCCACGGCTCAGGTTTACATTATTAAGAGGTAAGCACACTTTGACAGGTTCTACATAGACTTTGCGAAAATTCATGGCTCCTGGCCAGAGGCTGCTATCGTGACTGAATGTGCTTCTGTGGGATAGCTGCAGCGCTAATAAGGTGCCAAAAAAAGAAACAGGGACAAAGAGTATATGAACTTTCTCCTGTTCGACTGAGTCTACAGGAAACAGATATGTGGGAGGGTTTGCATATGTGTGTGTGTGTGTGTGTGTGTGTGTGTGTGTGTGTGTGTGTGTGTGTTTCCTGACTCTAGGGCTGGACTATGAATCTGTTTTTATGAGTATTAGAAGGAAATCACATGAAAAAAGGAGGATAGACTGAGTAGTTTGAAAAGTATGCAGTAACAAAAACTAGCATTATTGATAGACGACTATAGATATTCCAATGAGGTCTTTAGAGAGAAACCGGCCTTAGGTGTGATGTATAAATCTGGTTCTAAATGCTAACCAATAGAGAACCATCACTCAACAGCACTGCATGACTCCTGAAAGTACTGTGGAAACTGTTGTCAGTAAGTGAGACATTAGTTGGTTTCTGGACTTGGAGCTGAATATTCTTATAAGCGCAACATGCAGAGTTGGCCCTGAAAATGGGAAAAATTCCTGAGAACATGGCATGCCACAGCTGAGGAGCAGAGCAACCTGGGTTCACCTTCTTTTATTACGCTCTAATCCGTAAAGGACACAGCGTCTTTGTGGTATGAGGGCCAGACTCGTTCTCACTTTTTTAGGTTTTACAACCTTCTCACATTTCTCCAAACCTGCTCAAGTCTGCTGCACTTTTCCAACCTGAGGAAACATGCTATGCTTGGAGACGTGCCACCTACCAAGCCAATAAAGCAAATTATGCTGCAGTGTGAGATACGGTGTGGGTCTGGGGGAAGCCTGCATGGGTGTGTGTGTGAGTGTATGTTTTTTGTACAGTTTTTGTACAAGACGAACATGAGAGGAAAAGGGAAAAACAGGAAAGGAATTAGAGTAATTAACAATGTCAAGACCAACAATATGGTCCTGACTCTGTAAAATTCAACATCATATGCATGTTTTTATGTATTGCCATATCTCTGAAATGTAAAAAATAAGTAAATAAATAAAGAAAGGAGTGATGGAACTGAAGAAGATGTTCTTAACATTAATTAACATACTTCTTTTTGGGCATTGTCTATCATTTTATTTCTCAATTAAATAGAAATGAGAAAAAACAGGCGGGATTAGAATTATGCTCACTGTTTATTCCTGAAGAGTTACATATAAAAATAACCCACTAATAATCCAATAACTCTCAGATGTTTCTGTCCATCCCCCCACATTCTGGGTCTGAAAGGATATGCTGTGAACAATTTGTTATTGTGAAAAGGAAACACTGCACTGGAACACTGAAGGTAGACATCTGGGATGTAAAGTAAGAGTTTATGGACTGATAAATCTAAACTTCTAAACTAACTGTATCACAAGAAGCAGAATCTGTAACCAACTTTGTAGACTGAACTTTGGAGGCACAGAAAAACATCTCTGTAGAAGCTAAAATAAAACTGCAAATCAAACAAAGAAGCTGCTGGTGTTCTCAAAACAATGACGAGTCCAGACCTCAACATTACAGAATGTTTTAGGGCTACTTGGTTCATAAGAAAATAAATGAATATTGACTTATTTTTTTATTTATTTTTACTTTTGCATAGTCAGCAAAACAGACGGTAGTGAAGAGTGACTTCAGTGACTTTAAATATGCTTCTCTAATAGAGTTCCACCTTTGACATAGGTCAGTTTGTGAAACTTCAGATGTGCTCTACTGTAAGTGCTATTATTTTAAAAAGGAAATGTCCAGAAGCCATAACAGCTCATCTCCAATGTGGCAGACCATGCAAACTGAGTGCTACATAAAAAATTGCCTTTATTTCAGCGCTCACCACTAAGTTACAAACTGCCTCTGAAGGCAACTCCATATTATATGTCCATGGTTTTGGAAAGGGATGTCCATCTAGGTTTTATTGGCCATACCGTGTGTAATAGATGTGGTACATACAGTATGACACCATGTCTTGTGCATGTGTGCATAATTAATCTAGGGTGGAAGTTTGTTCCCTACAAGGAGCCTCACACCCACACACGCAGACCAACATCGTTCTGCTTGAGCTGCTCTGGTGGGAGAGTTGTAGAGAGTCTGAAGGTGAAAGGGTCCTACTGGCTTGAGCAGTGTATGTGGAATGGCAGCTGTGTGGATTTAGACATCATCATTTAACTAGTCAGAGAAGACGTCGAGTCATTTCCTCAGGAGAGGAATTGTATATGTGTGTGTGCGTGAGTCTGTGTGTGAGAGAGAAAAGAATAAGCTGGATGTGGTTCTTGTTCAGCCGTTGCTGTTGGAGTCAGAGGCTGTTTCATATTGACAGCACAATGTCTCCCAAATGAGCAGCCTTGTTACTGAATTACATTATCCGGATTCTCTCTCTCTCTCTTTGTCTCTCGTTGTCTCTCTCTCTCTCTCTCTCTCTCTCTCTCTCTCTCTCACTCTTATAGTAGGTCTGCAGATATAGTTGCAGCCTGACATGGCCTGCTAAAGTCCTGTGATAGTCAGAGACCTGCCTAATTACCAAATGATTATCTTTAATGTGTAATGTCAATTGCAAAATGTGGGCATCCGCCTAAATACATAGACATGCAGGCATAACCCATTGTCCAAAAAAAAAAAAAAAAAATACAAATTATATATATATATATATATATATATATATATATATATATATATATATATATATGTGTGTAAAAATAATCTACTTACAGACTTCAATTTGTAAATGAAGTAAATATTTCAGGAAAGTCTGAATTTGGGTGGACTTCTTCTTAAATGTTTTTATTGAAACAATAGACGTGGAATGTTGGCAGTATGACCGCACTGCTATAAAGCCTTCACATTACCATAAGTTTTGAGTGTAACATAGGCCAAAGTTTATATTTACAATAGAATAATACTCTCATAAGGTTTAAGTGAGCCGATATGATTTAACTATACTAATAAAGGAAATCTCTCAGAGGACATTTTCTTCTAAATCAGTTTTTTGTTTTAACCAGCTTAACACTTAACAGCATCCCTTCATTTATTTTAACCACAAAGTAAATTTTTTTTTCTGTTTTCTCCTTTTTCTGTCGAGTTGGTCTCACTGTTGACCATACATGGAACCTGAACAGGAGTGTGATCATCAGATGGCACTCCAAATCAATTTGTCAGGTCGGACTCTCAGAGTTTGGTTGCCTCTGTTTGATGAAAAAAGAGCGAGAATGCTCAGGTGACTGACGCGGCAGCTGTGACCGTTTCACAGAGCGTTCTGGGATCGTATCCCAGTGCCGGGAAGCCATTTCTATCCGGAACGCTGGCCCCAGCCCAGCCATCCATCTATCAGCAGTGAGCTGTGCTCCCATTCCCCAGGAATGATACAGGGACGTGCAGCCGTGATTTCTCCCACTTCACCTAGCCGTGTGTGGGACTGGTCAAGCTCAGTCAGCATGTGTAATTACATACTGTATCGGAAACTCACCACTACATACTATACATGTTTGCCCAGCATACAAGCGGGTGTTTCTAATAATGTGAATAGCTAACGTAAGTGCTTAGTGTGCTTTGTTTATGTCATAAACTTAACATGTACATATTTTCAGAATGTACAGAAAAATATAGGCCACATCACATAGAAAATATTACACATAATTTAATAGTAGAATTTTCATAATAGTTTGTAATGAACTGTGATTATCAGAGCCAGGATGTTAGTTTAGGCCAAAAACATCAAAACTGTTAGTATTATTTTTACAATCTCTGTTCTAGTTCATCCTACAAGTGTTTGTTTGGGTTGAGGTCATGGCTCTGTACAGGTCAGTCAGGTTCTTTCACACCAAACTCACCCAACAAGCCTTTATGGGCTTTCCTTGTCCACTGGAACACATTAAGATTTTTCTTTATTGGAAAAAATGGTTTTAGGCCTACCCTTAAAAACAAGCCCTTAGCATTATCCCTCCTCCACCTAACTTTACAGCTGGCCCAATGCAGTCCGGCAGATAATGTTCTGATGGCATTCACCAGACACGTCCATCAAGATAGAGAAGTGTGATTCGTCACTTTACCAAACAAATTTCTACTGCTCCAGAATCCAGTGCTGGCACTTCACACCACTCCATCCGACGCATGGCATGGGTTTGCATGCAGCTGCTCAGCCATGGAAACCCATTCCATGACGATTCTAGCACACAATTTTTTGTGGTGATGTTGCTGCCAAAGGAGGTTTGGCACTCTGCATTTAATGACTCAGCAAAGCATTGGTGACTTTTAGGCACTGTGCACCTCGGCACTCCGCTCTGTAACTACTTAAAGTTGAGCATGGAATATCTAGGAGGATAGAAAATGTCATGAAGTGACTTGTTGCAACAGTGGAGTTCTATTACAGTACCACTTTAAATTTAGTGAGCTCTTTAGAACGACCTATTCTTTCTAACGACTGCATGACTTGCACAGCTGTGGCAATGGGACTGAATGAAACACTTGAATTCAATGACTGAAAGGTATGTCCAAACATTTCTGTCCATATAGTGTCTACAAGGCGTCCACAAAGCCTAAAATTACTTTTCTTTTATTTGGTCCTACACATTTTAAGTACTTTTTTGGGCACTTCTAGATCTTAAACCCTTTGATTCCAACAAAAACTTCACAATGGTTTAAGAACAACGCTACTGTACTTCAACACAGCAATCATGATAATCCCATAAATTAAAAAAAATAACAAAAAATTTATGATGATTTATTTATTCCCCGAAAGCTCTGAGGGTTACCTGCAAAACCTGCAGAACATATAGCTTTTTTCTTGCTTTCTTAATCCAAGATGCAAATGATATATTCTGGATATATGCTGTTATGTTATCTAAAAACATGCATTTTATTCAGTAGCACAGCTAGTCAGTTTCTGAACCATGGATGTTTGATGAACAACATCCTGTAATCATCTGGTATCATATGACATACCACCCATATTACACATTACAAACAATGTGTAATAATAATGCAATTTTTTAAAAACACTTACCAATATTTTTTTCTTATAATTAGGTAAAGAGTATTTGGTATATGACATATACTAACTGTACTTAGGCAAAGTGGATCTACTAGGTAGATGTTTCTAATAAAATGGCCAGTGAGTGAACACAGTAAGGTCTATATATATGGCTGTTTTTAATTTCAGAAACCAAGGTACACAATTATATTCTCTATATAACAGTTTGAATAAAATACTTTATAGCAGGAATGCTCAGCTCTACTTCCCCTCTTTAACACAACTACCAAACCTAGAAAACGTTGAATTAAATCAGGCGTCCTTAAGCAGGGAACTAATCTGGACTCCAAACTTTCAGGACTGGAATCAGACACCTCTGTTTTCTGTAAGTGTTTTGTGTGAATAAATAAATTAAATAAATAAATAATCAAATAAATAAACAAAAAAGGTAGAATGTTGCCATGGCAGCTGCTTCAACCTAGCCAGATCAAAACCAAGCGCGTGGTCTGCCTGCCAACGGCAGCAATTAGAGAGAATTCCTCTGTAGACAGGGAGGCCTGTTTCTTAACACAATCAATATTCTCTTTATAGCAGAGAGGAAATGAACGCAACTATTACCATATGCACAAACTTAATTTCTTTTGGATCACCGTTGATTAGAAATAGTAATAAAGTATTCCATAGTATTCCATTTGCCAAAACGCAACTTTCAAATAAATGTAAAAATGGAAGCTATTATGTATGATTCAAGTATGAACAGCAAAATCCACAGACTTGAATCAACACTTATAGCGTTCAGCTGGATGTGAAAAAACACCGTGTACGTTAATTCAGCACTGGTAAATACCCTGTATGTTGATATGTGCATATAGACTATGTGTAGCTACATGTGTGGTTAGGAACATCACAGCGTTTCTGCCACACTGGTCAAGTTTTCTACTTCGTTTCATGTGATTATTGAGCTCTTCGCATTTTCTTTACTTCTAAATGCAGAAACTCTTTGGAAAGACACACAACCTGGTCGAATGAGCATTTTGGAATGATACAGGAAAATAAATTCAAGAAAGCTGTTATGATATGGCATTCCACTACGATGCAGTAACACAGGCTAAATGATGAAGAGGCTCTTGACCCTTAACCCAGAACTGACTATGTGACTTAAGGAAATGGTCGAACGCAGAGAGCGGAGAGTACAGAAAGAGTAATCTGTGCATATGGAGCAAGTCATCACAGAGCTTCTGACAAGAATTAAGCCAGAGAATGAGGGCTCTGTTTCACTGAGTCTTTTCTGCATGAGGTTATAGTTTCTGCCAAGCCAAGAGAAGAAGAAGAAAAAAAGAATTTGCAGGGTTTGGTTTCAGATAGATGATTGGGATTGATGAAGACTTATCTAGCTCTCTCCCAAATTCTCTATAATAGTCAAAACATCCTGATGCCATTTGTTCTATTTGACTATATGACAAAACATCAAAGGTGCAGTGATCCACATTTCAGTGACTTGTACACCACAATCTCTCTCTCCTGTTCCATGCTAGGTAAAACCTCATCACTGTCACTTTACACAGTTTCCCGGTGTCGCGAAGCAGGATTTATTGCCTTGCCAGATAACTTCAAGCTTACTTCAATTTTCCGTCTCATGACGGTGTATCAGTTTTTGCCCTGGCAACTTAAACTGCATGCTTAAGTTGCTCCAGGGCAGGTTAAGTTTGGATTTCAGATTACAGGCATCTCTTGGAACAAACTGGTCGAGCTTCTGACCAATCAGAGACTGACAGGGTCGGACCCCTCTAGTGATTTCTTTTTTCTTCATGACGTTTGTGGCATCAATCACGTGAAGAATATGGCTTTCTAACAAAGAAAGCAAATAATACTACACAGATGTCACAAATACTAAAGCAACCAATACTCCAGCACTAACACTGCTGCCTTCCACTGTTATCAATGCTTTACCTCCTAGAAATTTCCTATTTCTTTAAAAATAAAGTGCTACTTTCCTCTTACAGTTCACATGATCGGCATCATCATGTTTTCATGAAAGCACTAAGATTAATTATAGGCAGAGTGCTTGAAAGAGAAAGTCAGTCTTTGTCAAATTAGTAAGTTGCTTTATTTTATTTCTTTTTTTGTTTGTTTGTTTGTTTATTGTTTATTATTTGGATCCCCATTAGCTCCTATAAAGATAGCAGCTATTCCTCCTGGGGTCCATCAACATAAAACACACATGTACATTGTACATATACAACAAAAAGAAAAAGAACAAGTAGGTTTTGTGCAAGACAGTCCACAGCCACTAGGAATAAACTGGCCCAGAGTAACGAATTAGTTCTTTTTAGCAACTGTTGCTAAGTTGGACAAGCTTTACAGAACATTGAAATTGTAAAACTTTTTGTCATAATGTGGACAAATGTGGACTTTGTATACACATGAAAGAACACACAAATCACTCCTCTAAAATGATAATGGGCTTACTTCATATATATCTGACCCTAATGATTAATGCTAGCTAGTAGTACTATCCAGTAGAAATGATTTAAAAACAGCACCCATAAAATCAAACCATAAGACTATAATGTAAAGAGCTTTTACTGTGCTGTCTATTTTCTTTAGCCTATAGATCTTTATCCATCCATCCATCCATCAATCCTGTATCTGCCACATAATCCCACTAATCTGGGTGATCTTTATTCAGTATTTTCATATTAGCATGATACAATGCTTTAACAGGTTGTTCACCAACTATACAGAGCTTTCCACACTCACACTGACCCGTTTAAATATACAGTCGAAGTCATGCAGTGGTTGTGGCAGGTAGTACATGCACAAGCAAATTATGTAGAAGAGCAAGCATAGATAATCTTAAAAAAACATTTTTTCCAAATGTGTTGTGAATGATATTGTAATACTTGTGATACTGTAGTGTGTGATTATAAACACACAGAGGCTCTTGGGAGGCAACAGTTGTGTAATTATGCTTGAATTAGTCATTGAACACTGAATGTCAGCAAGCTTTCTACCTCTTGTATTTTTAATTTGTAAGTAATATGCTCAGCACGGATTCATATAAAACTACAAATATTTGTTACATTGTTACACACAGAGCTTCTTTATTGCATCCTTTTTTTTCTTTGACCTGAGAAAGATGTTGCTGGAAAGTTCTGGATGCGTGCATGAAGATACACATGTATGTCTCCATTGGCGGTACATGGTATAAGATGTTGAACATCAAGGGAGAAGCAGCTGCCATTCTGTGTGATCTTTTCCTCCCTGCCTGGTTCACTGGCTGTGCCATAGCTGTGCACGCTGTAAAACCTCACTTCCCTCTAGAGAGCCTTCATGCTTGTTTACATCAGAGGGTTCTGATGTCATAATGGATGGTTAAAGCCTTTGAGAGGGGCTCCTCTGGAATTTTACGCTTTTTATGTTTCAAACATCGTAAGACGCTCAGCTGGCAGGTACAGTAGAAATCCGAGTTTTATTGCTGTGGGCCGAGGATGGATTACAGGGCATCGCTGTGGCAGCGGACCCCCATGACACTCAAGCCTCCCTCAGCCATCGAAACCTCAAAGGAGCCCATTTTCACACCATGTAATTTAATGGCATAGCTCAAGTTTGGATAATCTCGCCAAGCACAATGGGATCCAGGGTGGCATAACATTTGCACCTCGGAGGAATGCAAATAGCTTATTGATCTATTTACAGACCGAGCACATGCTGAAGATCACACGTGGATGCTTATTAGTAGGATAAGCGGCCAACAGCAAATGGTGTCGCTGTGAGGGATAGAGCTCCGAATTGGGGGTGGAGGAGGGGGAGCGTGCGCAAGAAGTCTACTTTGAGTTACTGGTTGCGTGTTTAACAGAAAGAATTAATGCACGCACCGCTGCAATTGGACACGACGTGCAGATTTGTGCATGAGGTCCATGTATTAGTAGTATCTATCATATCCAAGCAATACATTGTGGCAGTTCTGCTATGTACGAATGCCAAGGTTTATTTGGAGGATGTTCAAGTACGCACCACGGGGAGATGAGAGAAGTACGGGTCATATGAATATTAACAAATTTCAAAGAAACGGCGGGTGAGCAGGCTGTTCAGGACACACATGTTCAATATCCTTCTCTCCACATAGATCTTTATTACTTCAAATAGGCTGTAAGATGTCAGAATGATAGCAGAGACAAAAGGCCCAGCCATTTCCTGTGGCACCCTAATGATGTCATGCGTATGTGGCGTGCTCTAAAGCAGCACCAATCATATTTGGATATATGGCATTCCTGCCTGCTCCCATAGGGAAGCACTCAGTGCAGAGCTCCTCTTGACAGGGGTACAAATTTATCTTTTGCTTTACGATATCCCCGAAATCGGTTCAGAATGCTTTTAAAACAGCTACAAGCGGTTGGCGTAAAGACACATGTGTAGCGTCTGTTCGCTCGTGTGTTTTCCCTCTCTTTCGTTCTCTGTCCCTCCCTCCTCCTCCTTCTCCTCCTCCTCTCTTTCTTGGAGCATAAATCGCTGGGTCCCTCTCCACTAAGGAGTTTTTCACCGAGAAACCATGCTTTATCAATAAAGAGCACTCCTCAAACATACACCCCTAATAGAGAGTGTAGCAACCGTATACTCACTTACCTTTTGACCCCAGGCCCAGAAAGACAGAGGAATGGGTCAAAGGTATGTTTCACTTGGCCTTTTCTGTTGCTCACATAATAACAGGGAAACTAACGTCAACAGAAGTTTGTTTTTCCAGAGCTGGGGAGTTGTCTTGCGATTCGACCTAAATCATGATGAAACCCAAGAAAAGGAAAGCAACTTTGAGCTTTTCGTTCAATATCGCTGCAGTATTGTTTCATCAGGTTCATCAGGTTAAGGTAGGAACACTTTAATCTCAAATGTGGGACGTAAGAAAAAGGTTACAGCAGCTTCATTTCTGCAAGGCATCAACATTTCCTTCTGACGGGGACACCAGTATATAAGTTTTATAAGATTTCAAAGTGAGACGGACTGTATTGAGAACGTTTCATATTCCGCTTAAAGTTGGGTCCGAGAGAAGGTAACTGCTGACGTTTTCATTTGGTTTATTTATTTCCAAAAATTAACATTATGAGAAAAAAGCAATGAAAGCAGGGAAGGAGCCTGCTCTCCGCGAGTGCAATAACTACATTAGATGATGGATGGGACTCTGGGGATAGCGTCTCTATCCAGGCAATTACGGACTGTCTCATCGCGGAGTCCTCTTCAAATGTGGTGTCGGATGGCAATTTCATTAGCCAAGATTAGAGGCGGATATGAGGAATTGCAGAACATTATTGCACTTTACTGCCTGAAAGAGCTGCCTTGTCATACATGGCCTGACAAGATCTGACAGATGTATTAAGAAGCGTGAGACTCCAGGGGAATCTTAAAGACCTCTACACCACTGTCGGGCGGTTAGGAATAAGGAATGGTGAATGCTGTGGCAGTTTGCTATATATGTGGGAGTGAACGTGTGACAAGAGCATTTGTGTTCTAATTAAGCAAACTGTACTTGGGGAATTTTAAGAAGATCTTTCATTCCAGAACCTTGAAGGGTCTACCGTACTGATCCCAAGAGCTCCTTCTGGTCCTATCCTATTTATCTTAATGCCACAAGCACCCAGCAAGTCAGCACACTGTAAAAAAAAATATACATGCCAAAAAAAAACCCCAGAACTAAAAGGGCGTGAAAATCATCACCAACACGTGTAATAATTTTGATCTACAGTGTTTCCCAGAGATCTTAATCTCTGACGAAAGCTTGATAGAGGCGATAAGCAGTGCTGGCTTGAAAATCTCCTCATGGCAGATCTGGATATCCTGCCGCATGGTCAGCAACGGTTGTGGGGCGAAGCAAGGCGGCAGCCATTCCCATGCAGGAGAGGCAAGCCTAATGAGGAAAATAAAAACAGATCTGGAGCAGATGCTCTTAGTCAGGAGCCTTAAAACCACAGCTCTTTTTTTTCCCTCCCTCCTTTTTCCCAGGAAATGTGCGCTTGGCGTAGCTGTCAGCAGTTCCGAGATGCTGATAGGGGATTTGCAAAACACTTAAGATTAATATTTAGGGGAGCTCTGGCAAAGACGGAGCTGTATCCTGGCAACGCTAGCCCGCCAAAGGAGGTATGCGCAAGGCAAACACATGTTTGATGTGGCCAAGCGCTGCAGTCCTGACAGCCATGACAGCCTAAATGAAGGGCTTTTTATTGGGGCTTAATTTCTGTCCCTTTTTATAGGTCAGGATGTATACTCCTCCATGTCTCCATCCCTTACCAACCAGCTGAAGTCACTGTCGGGGGCCGAATGATGAAAACGTACATTTTTCAGAGATAAAAGCAAATTTAGACGAGAGTGAAATCTTATCCTTGGAAGTAATATGCATGTGGAACAGCCTTATTCAGGCCAATACCACAGGCCACAAGCCCATTTGTAAAGGAGCATCTGAAAGTCTATAAACGCCCCCCTCCCCCACTTCCCAAAAAGGGATGTTTGAAGTGCTCAACAGCAGAGAGGTGCCAAACATGCTCTCCCTTAAAGATGCGACGGTCATTCTTATAGTGTAATCCAACAGATATGATACTTTACAGACTCCTAACAAGCACCTGGTAAACCACCAAAAAGCTTTCTTCGTCTTCGAGAGAGAATATCAAGCTCCACTCTCGCTTCAGATCTAAAAAAAAGAAAGAAAAAAAAGAAATCCACAACTTTTTCTATCCATCCTTCCACTGTAATTCAATACTATAGACCTGAAAGGGCTTGTAGCTGTCAATGAAAGCTGTTGTAGGAAAACTGAAAAAAAAACTGGACATCTAAGACCTGGAGTGATGTTTTGATTGACTTACATTCTTAATTCTGATTACACATTTGGTAAGAAGCAGCAAATGGATCCAACTGAACTTGGAAGTTTGCTTGAAAAACTGAGAGCAAATGTTCTGGATGAATAGAAGCTGAAATAAGTGCAAAAAGTGTAAACTAAAAACAGTGTTATATTTAGTGGTTGAGGCTTCTGTACTATCTGTTGTATAAGTATATAGGTTTTATATATTTGCAAATATATAACTTTATAAATATATATATCTTTTTGACTGGAAACAAAATAAATAAAAGTGGGGCCTCTAACATTGCAACTCCGTAACAGTCATTCATGTTTGCGTCCTCCAACGTATTCCGTCTATGCGTTTGTCACTGATAAGCGCTTACATTTCATGGCAGCCGAGGCAACATATTTCTTCAGCTCTTCTTCACAGACTCTGTGGACTGTTTCTCAAGCCTGCTCAAAGCCAGAAAGCAGGATGGATATGCTGCACTCCCCAAAAGGTGCAGCTGCAGCGAAGCAGATCAGGTGCTGAAAGAGGGCTGTCTCGAGCTTCAGGCCCCTCGGACTTCCTGACTCGCCTGCTCGCACCGAGCACGTGCAGTGACCAGCAGGTCATTTAACGAGGAGATCCTCGCTAATCACTGCCAGTTGTGCGTCTGTGCATCCATTGTTTTACAATCACAGCCTTTGACTTTGGCCTGGGATCAGTCAGATCACAAATAAACCGAGGCTGGCGGTCCTCCGAAGAGAGATTCGTTGTTCAATCATTCTGATTTCTTCTCGCATTGTATTTCAAAAAGCGACCCCTCTCTGCGTGCACAAAGTCCACGTTTTAAAATGTATCACTTGGTTAATTGCGGGAACAGATTGATTATGTTTATGAGCATTGTTGAGAAGCACATGTGCCAGGAATTTCAATAAAATTATTGGATATGGACAGTCAGGCAGATAGTTTTCATAACAAAAACAGCTAGTCTTTTAATAGAGGGTGAACAGTACAAGCAGTCAGCAGTCATTAGATTGCATATTAAGTGTGAATACTTTTTTTAACAA
Source organism: Megaleporinus macrocephalus (assembly GCA_021613375.1). Lineage (NCBI taxonomy): Eukaryota > Metazoa > Chordata > Actinopteri > Characiformes > Anostomidae > Megaleporinus > Megaleporinus macrocephalus. The sequence continues at coordinate 19,057,967 of CM038713.1, forward strand.
AACCAGATGTGTTGCAATGCTAAACAATCAAAACCCTTTTATGTGGAATTACTAACATTACATTTTCAGTGCGTGGCCAAAATCGCGGAACTGAAAACATTACAAAACAAGAACGAATATTTTGTTGACAAGAGACCGGCACTCGTACAAATCAAACGGAGTCCAGCCCAACATGCCATGAATGAACTTTAATTCATTCTTAAGATCACTGGTGGCCACTCACGCCAGCTCTTCTCCTAATGGCAGTGGGGGAGATAGATCACTTAGAGAGGGAGGCACACTCCTGACTCCTTCTGATATATCATAATAGAGAGAACTTTACCTCTCTATGGCCTGGGTCATTCTGGAGGTTCTCCATTAAACTTTATGGTTCATTGAATCAGAGTGTGGGCATCTGGTTCCCATCAAAGCTCAGGGCCTTTATTATCGAGAACATACTCTGGCCGCAGCTCACAGGAACTGTCCATGGAGTCCACCCCAAAGCTCTGACTGACAAATTTATACAAGTGCTAATTTTCTCTAATTCTTCCACAGAGGTTTTCTTTTTTTTTTTTTTTTTAATTGGAGGCTGCCAACAGCGTAGAGGCTGAAGCCACGACTCAAAAACCGAAGATATAATGAACAGCCCAAAGTACTGGGAGAGCAGTCCATGTGTTTGTGTACTGAATGCATGTTTTGGCAGCTGACAACTTGGCAGTTAAGAGAAGGCCAAAATCTGAGCAAAGAAAACAAACACATGCTGGGTTGGATTACATTAAAAATACCAGAGCTTTATGAATATTTGAGTATGTCCTCATGATAAGCTTGTGTTGCCAGATATCACCCATCCCTTAACATATGTTAAGACATTCAACATATCATTAGTACACATTTATAGTCTGCATATTCAGGGACAACCAAGCTGCAACATTTGTGTAGAAGGCACGTCCACATGTAGATCAGGTACTATACAATGCAAACTTTCAAGACTGCAGCACTGACACCTGGTCCACTTGGTCTGCCTGGGCAATGAAACGCAAGCTTAGTTTCTTTACGTTGCCGTAACCTAAGAAAGACGAGTTAACGACGAGAAAGCCTGGACTGAAGTGCCCCTTTAATCACCATGGACGTTTTAATGATGCCCTTATGGAGGCTGGCCACTAAGACTAAAGTTACATATGGACATACCCTTATCTACATGACATCTATGGGAACTGTCTACTTACAAATCAGCAAGTTGCTGCCGTTTTAGAAATTAAATAATAGGTACTTGGAAATTGTGGGCAAGTATGAATATTTCTTTTCTCAGCACAAAGACAATAAAATTTAGCTGAAATAAAAAAAGGAAAGATCATAAGCTCATTTTTATGCATGCTCCACCCCTCCAATAAAAAACAAACTGGATTACACATTCGCACTTAATTCACTCCTTAATGTTATATTTGAGTACTCCACACATATTGCATGTATAGTTGTATTTTCCCAATGATGGAGTGATTTCTCCCACGACAGATGCACTGTCACTAATGGTGAAGCTGGGTGATGCACGGAGCCAGGTGCATTTAACTGGACTCTCTCCACTTTGTCTGTGGGATTTATTGGTTGGTGGTGGTAACACTGAGGAAACCTGAACTGAGTATCAAAAGCAAAAGCCATCAATGGCAATATTAAATTTTAGCCCATTTCAACCTTTAAATGTCAGTGTTCTTAAAGACCGCTGAAAGCCTGGTGCAGAATCCGAAAGCCTGTCACAAAGGCAGCCATCTTTTACGGCATCTCCCAAGGCCAGGGGAAGGGCCGACACATCTCCATGGCAACGCTGACCCTTAAAATCTCCCAGCGACATGAAGTCAGTGCGAGATTTATGGGTGTTTTCAGCTTGTTACAGCAGATTTATCTTCACAATAAAAAAGAGCAACAATCTGCAGAAGCCATTAGAAAGCAGGGGAAGAAATGCAAACCTGCTCGGATTTGGAGCGCGCCTACAGATTACACAGGCTTGCTTGTTGTGTTTGTGACAATGTAGTACACTTCTTTGAAAAAAAAAAGTTGGTATGACCTATATTGACCTGTTGTACATGTATTAATATACTATGCATAATTTTGCATAATGCAAGGTGTCTTGGCAACTGCTAGTGCATGATGTGATCATCGGACAACACCACTTTAAATAATGGACTGCACTGAATAATAAAACAGAAGAAGGCTTATATAACATTTAAAAAGACATTTCTATTACCTGACAGCAGAACTTAACAAAGTAAGGTTTCTGTAACCAGCTGGCTTATCTGACCTGCTAACAGTAACCTCTGGGTAAATGGCTGCTTGTGCTAGCTTTTATTCTTATTTATAAGCCTACTGTTATCGTGATCTCCATGACTGTTTATTTTCTCTTCTCTTGAATTTTACACAGACATGATAATTATTACAGATAAGGAGACCAAGATACAGATTCAGTCCTGAATGAATCTGCAGTGCTTTTAGAACAGGTTGAGTAAATACACAGAACAGATTAACATAAAATATATACTGAAGATAGATGGATGAATAGATGGATGGATAAATTGATAGACGGACAGAAAGACAGATTAGTTGTCCGGAGAGGCAATGAGGTAGACATTATTATCAAATTTTTCATTAACTTCAATGTCTTGTGATCTCAACATGAAAAGGGTGTTTTCTTGAGATAACATTTATTTTTCTTGAGTTCACACTTATTTTTCTTGAGATTGCACATCTTTAAGTGCAGAAAATTATTCTACCATAACCTCTTCGGAATTTAGTAATAGTCAGGTAGGTAGTTTGGCTGGTAGATATACAAACAGATAGACAGATAGAGTTTAATTGTTATTTGCATGAACATGTAAAGCTATATTGGAGTTATTACACTTGAAAAAATCTTATTCTACTCAATAAATATGGGTTGATTTGTTACCTAACCTTAAGTTTCCATGTAAAAATGCTACACTAGCAAAGTGAAATACACTGTTTAAGCTAATCAAAACTAAAGGCAGACTGAATGCCAACTAAAAATACATCCTCTGCAGCACTCAGAGTTTTATTAATATAGGGGAAATACATCGCTGAGATATGAGATCATACAACAGTTTGGCCAATGCTGGGGGAAAAAAAAAACTTTTGGCTCCAGTACTGTTCTGTCATGGTCATAGATGAAAATGTCAGCACTTGAATAAGACCTCTGTCAGTGAGTGAAAAGTAGTGAAAAAAAGGTGACAACAGAGATGAAGAGGCAGAGAGAAAGACAGAAGAAGGTCTCAGTGCTCAGGCATGTCAAGCAGGACCTCTTCATTCCATCTTGCCGACGTGAAGGATCACCCTGCATTCACTAGGCCAGCTGACCCTGAGGGGGGTCATTCCATGCCTGTCCACTCTCTAGGGTCACCAGCTCCCCCTAAGCAGGCCCGACCAGCCATAGTCACACACAAGCATGGTCGAGTCCTGGATTCTTGGTGTGACAGCGAAATCGATTTCCATGATCATCCTGAAGAGAAAGGATGCTGTCAGAGAGAGAGAGAGAGAGAGAGAGAGAGAGAGATGCTGACAGTAATGTCTGGGTCAAAGTCCAGTTCATAACGCAGATACTGCATGACAGCCATTCCCTTGTGGTGACTTCTAGATAGACTCTGGTGTGAAGCACTATTGGTCACTTGTGAAAAGTTAACTTGGCTGTAACGGAAAATATGTAAAATGATGTTCCAGTGAGTAAGTGCAAGGAATTTAGCAAAACCGTAATACACTGTATTCAATATTCCATTACAAAACTACAACAACTTTTCCAGATGTGACAGGAAATAACGCTTCTCACCAGAGCCCCCCACAAAAAACATAAAAAAACAAATGAAAATGGCAACATTTTGAGGTTGGTCAAAATGCTTGATACCAACAAGAACAGTTCAGCCGCTTAAAATAAAAACACTGTCAGAATTAAATAGTCCTCAATAGTTTATCAGTTTGGGTCCGCATTGGACATGGTCTGGGTTCGGGCCCGGACCATGGTGACCTCTGCTCTAGGGTGTACTCCTCAGAACAAACCTGCAGTGAGAACGCTAATTGCAATTATAGAATTATTATTATAGAAGAAACAGTGGAAAAGTGTTACTGATTAACATGTACTGTGAGTAAACATTTTGCATACAGAATAAAATAAATGTCAAAATGTATACCTTATATACCTTGTTGTTTTTTTGTACTGTGTTTGTAACTGCTACTGGCTGCTAAATTTCCTTCGGGATCAATAAAGTATCTATCTATCTATCTATCTATCTATCTATCTATCTATCTATCTATCTATCTATCTATCTATCTAAATGTTAAATAAATCAAATTAAAAATGAAAAACATCTATTTATTAACACAGATATATGGAAATAGAAAAACGCGGGAAAAACAAATGGAAAGTACTTTGTTGACCGACTGAACCAAATATTGGTAGCTCTGCAGGACAGGAAATAATTACATAACTTTCAATGGAAGTTTATGTGACAACATTTTATACCACATCATTTTAAACAATATCAAGTGGTCCATTTATCAACCAATTTTGACACAACGTGAAAGGCAGCTGATATATTAAAAAAGTGAAAAAAAGCAAAAACTGTATTTGTACATATGGATTAACATTTGTTCCAATTAAAGTCAAATTAGCTTCCACAGTTTGATTTATCTTCAGGTACAGTATGTCAACACCGTGTTAGCATACACTGCAATACATTATATCTCGGCAAGTAAAATGATCTTGTATCTAGTTGATTTATCTTATATTTCTTAATGTATTCATGTTATTTATATTTGTTATTTCCTGATGGTGTTTCATTCATTACCTGTTTTAAGTGATTTTAACAAAAAAATGATCTTCTTGCTAAGCAAAATGACTTGTCAATGCAGTGAGATAATTTGGCTTACAATAGTACTTAAAACAAGCAAACCAATAGAACTTAAAATATCTACACATTGTGCAACACTACTTTTAACAGGCATAAAATAATTTGTAAAGTTCCAGGATTGTGAAAATAATAACCACATATAAAATACATTTTCAGTACAATTTGAGAAAGATATATAATTTTTTTAACACTGCCACAGAGAACAGAACATTCATTAGCATTCAGAACCATTGGAGGATTACATTAATCTCATGGTCATGACACTCTCACCCTTTGCCCAATATTACAACCAACTTTGTGATGCACATAAAGCAGGTGGACTGCATGAAGGCTGAGTGTGTGTGTGTGTATGTGTGTGAGCATATGTATGTATGTGTGTAACAGGTGCGTGTAAAATAGGCCACTGTGCGTCTGGCCGGAGCTTATCTTGACACTTGGGGCCGGATAACAATCTAAAACCCATCCCTCAATTGTCATTCCCATGGTGATCACAATACGCTGGACGACTGGATGAGCCACTGAAACAGCTCTGCGGAAGTGCTGAGAGTGACCTCACATGCACATACACAAACACACAGACACACACACGATTAGGGTGTCCAAAAATAGATTTGCAGACAAAAACATTGAAAGACGCATTTAGAAAGAGCAAAATTTGATTTGATGACTACCACTCTTAAGCTGTTTAAACAGCTGAGAATCCATGTTGATGAGGCTCCCTTACACATACACATATGCAGAGAGAGAGATAGAGAGAGATAGAGAGAGAGAGAGAGAGAGAGAGAATGTCTGTACAATTACTCTGTACTTCCTACTTTCACTGTGAAGGCCCATTTCTGTAGACATGTATGTGTGTGTATATGTATGGCCTTCATTTCAATTCCTCACTCCTATAACTACATAATTACTAGCACAGTTCATAGACATTGCTGAATAATGTGTATTAATGTTAATAACTGGAAAAAGAGTTTATGGGGTTAAACTGTTAATTAAAAAATGTTATTTAATGAGTAGTGACTATTAGGAGTGCTAGAGGTGCCAAGCCTTATCTCTTTTAAAAGCCATTGCGTTAAATCACAGGGATGCAACAACATGGGAATTGTGGGCCATTGTTAATATCTGATATTCACAAAAGAATCTGCTCAGGCCAATAGCAATAATACCATTTAAAAATCGGGGCATCTACCTGGATTAGCTTTATGTATTAATACAATGTGTGTTTCTGTTATAATTAAAAATACTGTAAATTTAATATAATTTCAGTGTGGTAGCCCCACATCACCTAAACCAGGGGTGTCAAACATACCTGGTTTATGTGGGCAGGGAAACTTAGAAATCATCATGTGGACCATAACTAGCCATTTGCAAAACATGAATGGAAATAACGCTCACCCAATCAAAAGTTTTTATGGATGTTTTCAACCTTGCCCAGAATGCACAAGTCCACCCCCAGAACCAATTCTGTGATTGTTTGGGGGAGGAACTTATTATCGCTGGTTTCCTTTCTAACTGTGAAACCATTACACAATTCCAAACATCACTTTTCTGTGTGCTGGTAAGTAGGAACTATTCATCCGTTTGCTGCTTTTTGTTATTTTCAATACATACAAACACTGAAGAGACACAGAACGCACCAATCATTCAAGGAAAGTACCGCAATACTCAAAGCAGTCACATTACCGATCACAAACCAGCAATAATCAGTCAGGCAATCTCGCACTGGGCTGCAAGACTGGGCTGCACCAGGGCCCGCTGAAGACGACCCCCAGACCACCCATTTTAAGAGGACCAGAGATCGGTTCTCTGGATTACTCCAGGGTTCTAAAATAGCTTTCACATTTCACTAAAAACTATCACAAAGCAAACAGTCCTGGTCTGGAAAACAAGCTCTAGGTCAGGGGTATTTCATTAGAATCAGTAAGGTCCAGTCAGCGGAAACTTCCTTCTGACCGTCATAATTTCTTGTGTTATGATTCAGTGCCATGTCCTGTATACTGAATCAGCCAAATTACAAATACCATCCAGTATATTTCAACAATATTTACTGTTTAAATGCTGAACTGAATGAATTATTTATAAAACTTTAAATAAATGTTTTGTTCCTCACTTCAAGTAAAAACAAGGGCAACATTTAAAAAATTGAATGCTTCTAAAAAAAGTGCATCATAAAGTGCTTATTTATAGAAAAAATTTAGAGCACACCTTCCGAATTAGTCTTTTTTCTGACTCGCTTTATTCTCTACGCACGTGATTAGTTGGTGAGTACACTGTGACAAATAGCCCATATACCGTAAAGACAAAAAAAGTTGAGCCGCTTAAAATAAAAACACTGTCAGAATTAATTAGTTCTCAATAGTTTATCAGTTTGGGTCCGCATTGGACATGGTCTGGGTCCGGGCCCGGACCGCGGCCTGCCTAGTGAGAACGCTGATGGCAATAACGTATAGAATTATTATTATAAAAGAAACAGTGGAAAAGTGTTACTAATTAACATGTAGCTCAATATCAAAACTAGTTCCAGGACAAGCTAAACGACATCTGTCATACTCTATTTACAACAAATAACCTAGCAGATTAAAGATAAGTCAGACAATTTAACTTTGTTTAACCGCTGATAGCTTCAAAAATAGATAGACTGAACAGGATTGCTCTTTTGCTATTGCTATGTTTGGCTAAACTTTTATTTCAGTATATATTTTTCCGGCTTAAGGCTCAAATACTGAATATATAATGTGGCAGACAGTTGTTGGTTGTGTTTGTGTGTCATCATGTGGGTGTTTAGTTGTTGAAATATAGATCTAATATAAATTTCTGCCCCAGGTCAATAGCTGTTTTCTTTTAAACAAATCTGCTGATGGCGACATGTGTGCCTGACACAAGACAGTATCCAGATACAGGATACATTTTAATACTAGCATGAATCAGATCATATTGTTCACCTGCATGTACAGGAAAGAGAGAGAGATAGAGAGAGAGAGAGAGAGAGAGAGTGAGGAAGAAAGAGAGAGCATATGTGAATGTATTCCTCAAGGTCACTGGCGCCATAACATTCACTGCATTGCGTGTTATCTGTGGGTCACCACAGAGTGGTCATAGGGCCACAGACAGCGTGGGAGTGTCTGAAATCTCCCTCTCACATGGAATGATCAGACACAAAACACAAGACAAGCCAATTTTAAGAAACTGCTTTAAAATAAATGTTTAATAGTAGCATTGCTGAGCGTCTATATATTATACTGTGTTATTTCCCATAATAATATGTTAAACTCACGAAAAAACAAATGTTAAAACACAGAATGAAAAATCATCAGTACGCCCGTAAAGTCAGGCAGAGAATGTTTTCCATTAAATGCAGTATGTATTTCATATCCCTTTTCTCTCCCCCGTTCACTGCTATTCATATTTTTAGCATTGAATTTTGTACCAGACTGATCTGACAGGCTTTACATGTCTGTTGCTTATATGTTTCCAGAGGTTTATTCCAGCAGGATGCCGGCACATGATTCAGACACTTGGTGAAAAAAGCTGACCTCAATAGAGTGTAGGGTTGCTCCCCTCTGCTGGCAGTGAGAGTGCTTGGCCATATGGACTTCTGACCAGAAGACCACTAGCATGGCAGGTTGTGTGTTTATGCACGTATGACTGCAGCAGGTTGGGTGTCTGTACTATTTGTGCCTACAAACAGTCACTCTCACAACACCACAGATTTTTCCAAAATGATCATTAAAGTTGCAATTAGTAAGATTTTTAGTCTAAAACATTCCAAAAATAATTACAATTATCGATAGAACATAAAGAAATAACAAGAGTTGGTTGTTTTAATAGTATGTCGAAAGAATTGCATTCATTTTGCAGAGATATCGACTGAAGGTCTTGTAAAACCACTTTGAACCTCAAGAGGCGATAGAGTAACAATGAACCCACCTTCAGTCCAACATGAGAGGATAAAAAAATTGTAGTGGCACAGTAGTGTATTCTAATCTCTTATCAATTGTCTTAAAGGTCCTGCTCCTGGTGTAAATCAAACAAGGAGACATATAAAAGAATAAGTAAACGCAACTATAGCTAAGGTTCTTGACAAGTGACAGCTGTCGCCCACTCCCGTCAAGAATCCACATTTGGCAGCAAACAACAATATACAACAACGGATATACATAGAAGCGAAGAGTTAACATTGGGGCTCCACCATTGGAGGCACTCCTGGTAAATAAAAGGATAATGGTCTAACGTTTGTTCTAGACAGGTAAGTGAATAGCTGTTAATGCTAACAGCGTGGAGGAGGAACTGTGCAAAACTAGTGATAGTGAACTTCAAAAAGAGAAAATGGGACTCCTAACGACCAGTGCAGACCATCAAAACTGCCTACATCAGATAAACAGTGCGTAATGTACCTTTTATCTTTGAAAGACTGGAGAAGAAAAAGAATGTCTATGCTTTTACTGTGAAAAGACAACCCCGTGCCATGGGTCTGAAAGAATGTGTAGCTGTCGAGAAGCTGTAACTGAGAAAAGGAAGAATGAGGAAGCAAATACGCAAATCAAACAAAGCAGCTGCTGGTGCTAGCAGAACAATGACCTGACCACCCCTGAGTCCTGACCTCAACATCACTGTTTCAAGATTGTGAAAAGCAAAAAACAACTCAAAATGTTTCAAAATCTCTTTCCAGATTTCTTTAAAACTGAAAGCAAGTTTTTAAGAATTGAAGCTATAGGAACTGCAAAGGTTGGACCCACTACAAATCTAAAAATGATATAGTCAGTTGTTGCTGTGTAACAAACACATTTGGCCACTGCTGTTAAATATATCTACTCATCCTGTTTTGACTGGGGATTAATGAACGGTGGTCTTTCATTTTACCCAGCACATGTTCAACACATACATGTCGCTGTTCATTCTCTCCCTCACGGACACGGAGATTGAACACGTGCACCTGATGAGTTAACGGCTCGTATTATTTATGAACTCAGTTTGTGGGATAACAGGTGAGTTATGCTGGTATTTCCTGGTCAGGGCGGCCAAATACATGCCTGAATACATTCGGTACATATAAGGCGTCAGCCAGTATAGGCTCATAACTTACTGAGCACCACAAGAAAAGAACGCTCTGTGCAGGCACACCGGTTGTACCATGGAACTACTCCGTCTGCTTTGTGTTGTGTGAAGTTTTGGCACATATTTTCTGGACTGGAACGAAGTTCAGATGGTCAGAGATGTCCACTTCTCCACTGGGGGAAAAAAAGCTCGCTAAAGATGCTATAAAATGAATGGATCAAACGACGAACACAAGACTGCCTTCTAGTGTTAGTGCGTATGAGATAAGACTGGAATAATTCCCAATGGTGAAGAGCTACTGTCAGTGCAAACAGCTTCTAAAATAATGACCTACTGTACCCATATGAGGAAAAATAATTCTAAGTTGCCAATCAGCTTAACAAGGCCAAAGCATGCAGGCCAGCCTTCAATCCACCAAAGGGAGGACAGCAGTGTTCACTGTGAACTCGGATTTTGGCTGATTTATTTCTGCCAGACAACAAACTGTGTAAAAATCCTCTCTCATATGCATGTGTGTGCGCGCACTGTCTCTGCTGCTGGTTAAAAGGCAGTGAAAACATCTCACCCAGGTTGTAAATCTCTATGCCAGATATTCTCTTTGATTCCTCTCTCTCCCTCGCTCTCTTTTCCATCCTGGAACACACACGCACACAAACATCAGGAAGGCCCACAGAAAGTGGGGTATCACTGAAGGGGGATAAGTGCCTCCAACTGTAATAGAATTAAAGGTGAAGCCAGTGATCGTAAATGCTCATTTAAAGCCACAAGAAACCTAAATCAGCATCTGTAGATTAATCTCGCTCCTCTGGACACACAGCTGTACAAAAAAAAGACTAAATTGGTTTGATTCGAATAAGCACTTCAGTTCTATATGAATAAAATACATCACATTGACTCGAATAAAGCATATCCTGTAAATAACTTCCCACAAAATGGTCAATGAATTTTTAACAAATTCTCCTCTTTCAGTGTAAAGGCAGTGCCAGTCTTGGCTCACTTAAGGCTGATTTGGGCTGCCCTGCTCTCACAGCCCTACAGTCTCTCTGTCTGCGAGTTTAACAAATCGACTGGGCTGCTAACAAACAAGCAAAAGCGAACCAAATAAGAATACTGGAGCTATGAAGCCAGCTTATCTGCCTGCCTGTCCGTCCGTCCGTTCATCTAGACACGCCAACATTCCCTGGAAGCACATACAGCACTAAAGTTTATAAGAACCTTACCTTCCTTAAGACGTTGCCATACAAAAAGCTGAAAAATGTTTTTAGCAAGTCATTGACACAGCAAGGTCTACAACACCACCTGTACAGCCTGTTCCACTCACTTCTCCCTGCGTCACTCATGCCGATGTGTTCAGTCCTGCTTCAGTGACCGACATAGCAGATTGGGAGTTTGGGACTTGGGGCTGTCAATTATCAGTGCTCATCAGGGTATTAGGACCAGAGCATAGTTCCTGGATAGGTCAGATAAGCAAGTTATGGGTTATTGTGCCCTCTTTGTTTTTAAATCAAACTACAATATAATACTTGTTTCATACAAACTTTTTTCATATTTTACATGTTCTCAGGGACAAAGTAAGAAATGAAGTAATGGTTCGACAGTTTCCCACAGAAGTGTGTGTGTGTGGCCTTTTTTATTATTCGCAAGCTGAAATTATTCACTGGATTCTAACCAACTCCTCTAACATTCCTACATGGTCACACCACAGCCGGGTTAAAATATTTTGGAAATAAGGTGGCTCACATCACTTTTACAAAATTCCATTTGCCACTTGCATATATTATATTCACATCCATGTCCGAATAAATATTTTAAAATGGCAAGCAGCGGATATTTGCCTGGGCTATCAAGCAACCGGCACACTTAACTGGCTTTAAGGAAACCTACATTCGTGTTTTCTTTCTAATGAGGTTAATCTTGTTCTTGTTGGCAAACGAAAAGAATAACAATGGAATAGTTTAAAGTTCCAAGGACCAATACATGACCAACATATTTCACCATACTTCTCTTCTCTCCATGAAAACTGGGTGGTCCTATTCTTGGGTTACGCTTCTATATGCATTTCCTAACCAATCACAAGGCTGACATCTCTTGTCTCACCCACACACCACAGTGTCAGAGTCTTTGAATCTTAGCAAGGTAACCAGCATAACCAGAAGCTAGCAAGATAGACTTCCTGTCTACAGCTGCCTTATACCTGCTCATTCGTTCATCCATGCACAAACATTGTTCATCGTGTTCTTAATTTATGTGTGGTTTCATCTGTCCATTTGTTTGTCTATCCATCTGTCTGCACATCTGTTTTTCCATTCCTTAGTACATTATTTCATCGGTCCATCTACACATCAGCTCGTCCGTGATCTTTTCCGTCCAGATATCACACGAAAGCTGGAAAATGAAAATTCTCTGTATGAGTGTTGGACAGAGAGCTGTCAATCAAGCTGCCATTATTTATATTTTTTTCATATTTACATCCTATAACTTTTTCCCTGGGACCAAAAGCACAGGTCAAACGTATATATTATTATGTTACTATTAAGGAACTACTATAAGTGATTTAATTAATGATTTACTCCATATTATCAGTTAGTTCTGCCCTTGCAATGACTGGCTGAGATACTTTCTATCAGTATAGATTTTGTAGAAGTATCACTCCAGCTTATTCACCAGGATGCAACTTAGTAACAGCTGACAGCAGTAAAAAGACCACCCAGTTGTCAAATAAATACTTTACTAGAGTCAGTACAATAACTGCAGAACATTAAAATCCACCAAACACATCTGGTCAAATTTGTAAAACAAATACAATCGAAAAACTGTTATCCTGAATGCCAAAACACTTCATGCAAACTGATTAACACATTAATTTAGGCCTGCAAATAGATTTCCAATACTCCATTTATTAAAAAGACATGTAAAAAATTTTTTAGATATTTAAATATAGTCAATAGCTAGGCTAGGCTACAGCGAGCAAGCCTGTTTTCCCCTTAAAACAACTAACAGCTATGACCATAGAGTGTATACACATTTTTTTTTATTTAATTTTAATTTAAATTAATTTAATTTTTTATTTTTTTTTTTAACATTTTTTAAAAGATTTATGATTTGCAGCACACGTTTATGGACAGATCTGATGACGAGGTGAGAACTGCACAAACATTTATCAATCCAGCAACTATATCTTGCTCCAGTAGGCTTTTGTTACTGAGGTGACACTGCTTGCTCCTGACCACTTGTTTGATAAACAACATCCTCATGTGTTCTTGCATAATTCAAGGCTTTTGCTGGGTCTGTCACAATTATTACATAATCGCCTGTTCATAATGATTTGAGCTGATCGCAATTATTCATGTTGCGTGCTATTACTTTCCACAGATGTTCTTTCACGATCATATGTTCCTGCTGCAATAAACAGAATCTGTATTGGGTTCGTGCTCATTTGGTGGGTCGAAGTAAATGCATGCAAATAAATGAGAGCAAAAAACATTATTAAGCCCAAACATGGACCTTACAAAAAACAATACCAGCTCTAATTTGTGACTGGCGCTGTAATACCTTTCGAGAGCAGCAATGAACAGGCTGATTCTGTTATCTGTTGGGTCAGTGGGAGGTACTAAGTATGAACAGCCAGGAAGCAAGATAGCTAACCAGCCAGTTTTGCCAATATAGGCTTGTACTTTAACAGCAATGAACTAATAAGACAATGAATTTATTAATCGTTATTATTTATATGGCAATTCATTGTTTCATGACCATGAGTTGCGAGTAAATGACTGCTCTACAACTGGTCCAGTTCTGAGAGGCTTCCATGTCTGTACTTACGCTCTACTTTGGTTAGAAAGCTTCACCAAAATCTGCTTTAATGTTGCATTCATGATGACAGGGGTTGACCATATTCCATTGTTTTCACTGGAGCCGCAGCAGAAAACTAAGCAGGATGTTCCGTCAAGAATTACATTTTCCCAGCTTTTGCCATCAACCACAGTAGTGAAATGTATTGGATGTATTTATTTTTTTTTTTTTTGGAGGCATGGATGCCAAATGTCTCACTGATAAATTCCAATAGAACTAAACACTGTACAACAAAAAATAAACATCCACACCTTAAATAAACAGTAGACTGGTAGACTGCTAATAAACAATAGACACTGCTAAAGCTGTTCTCTGATAATAATCTATTTTCACTGGTAACAGTGTGAGCATGCCAATGTTGCTTCATGCAGCTGGTGGTCTAGGACCACTACGCCGCATGGAAAGGCATTATTTTTCAGTCTAAACATGAGAATGTAGGTCAATAACGTTGTAGAGATCACCTAGTGAGCTGCACACTAAGTAGGGCTAATAACAACACGAAGCAGTTAAAGCAGTCTGATATGAACAAACCAGGGTGCAAACAGGTGCTGGAAGCATGCAGAGACAGAGAGAGAGAGAGAGAGAGAGAGAGAAAGAGAGAGAGAGTATAAGGGGTGAAAGGGAGAGTACAAGGGAAAGAAGAGGGGGAAAAAAGAGAGAGAGAGAGGAGCAAAAGAAAGGGAGAGAGGGTTTTACGGGGTTCACCCGGTGACCTTCAACCTTTTTGCTCTTAGCAGGATGGTGTTGTAATAAATTGCCAGTTGTTAAGGGTCTGGACACATCTTGGCACCCACTTCAAACGTTTTCGGTGCGTTTTCGGCCCTGTTAGCTTAGCCGCGGCACAGCAGACGGAGCCGGTTAGGGCGCAATGGCTGTTTCACGGCTGCACATCTGCAGGGCAGCACCTTGGCTGAAAATGAGACTTTGTGTCTCTTGATGTTCTCGCGTGACATCTTTATTAACGCTCCGAGCGCCCGTCCACGCACCTCTGTCATATTTCTGCCTCCTCCCTTCAGTCTGTCTCTCTTTCTCTCTCTCTCTTTCGTTCTCCCTCTCCCTCCCTCCCTCCCTCCCTCTCTTTACCACGGTAAGGCCTTAATGCGAAACAGTTGGCGCATCTTCTGAAAGTTGGCGGAGGAGGAGGCCGCGCTACTAAGTGGGAGCTCCTAGATAGAGCGGTCCGTTGCTGTTTCGACAGCATACCGCTTCCATCCATCTGGGCCGGGGAGATCGAGGGGAGCCACTGGCCTGTCAATCCGCAGCTTGTGCGCATTAGCGACCACGGGGCCTTTTAAGTCTCGCCTATCAATGAATCCATCTCTCACTACAGCACGAGGTCAGTGCAAATTTATCGGTGTTGCCTAAGAACTCACCTTTCCGATGTTCTTTCTAAATCATACAGTCGAAAAGAAAAGAAAATGCCCTTTGCCGTCTGTCACACACAGGCACGCTGCCTGACTGGTGCGGTGGCTCCCACAGCCACTGGGCCAGGCACAAAGACTGAGCACATTGTGGAGGCTCAACAGGTGCAAAGCCAACACGTGGAGCCAGGGCAAGGTACATAAATTAAAGAGCCAGTCCAATCGCACTGTGTGCTGTGGCTGTGTTAATCTGCCAAGGGCTTTGAAGGCTGGACCAAGAGTTATGAACACCATGGTCTGGGAAGGGAGAAACACACACACAGAACCACAGACTCACACAGAAACACGTATAAACACAAAAATAAACACAGCCTATATCAAAAGGTAGAGCTGTAACAATTTAGTGTTCAACATAAACGTATGTAAGTGTTGCTAGTGATGTATTGTAACTACATACCATTCACTCTACAGTCAATACAGCCCCTATGGAAACTAGGCTGCAGTTCTGATTTTTTGTGACATCCTAAAAAACCAAACCATTTACACACAATTAACTCCAGAATATGTTTTTGAGCATGCTGTGGATATCGGCAGTACATAAACACAACAACCAGCTACACGTTTCATTAAAAAAAGCATAATAAGTGCTGTTTAGTTAGATTTTGTATGTGAAAACAGCAGAAATGATTTTTAGAAACACTTCTCTAACGCAGCCCATTATCAATATTATGTAAAGCCTCCCTTGTTGAGAAAAACAGCACCAAGCCGCTTTCTGTAACACCTAATAAGGTTAGTGAACATTCTTGATGGGTTTTGGACGACACCTACATTAACATTTCCAGTCACATGATATTGCAAAATGTTGATTTGTGTTCTCAGAACTATTTCTGTGTGAATTCTGATGCGTGTTTAGTGTCATTATCTTTGACGATGGTGTTAATGGCTAAAAAGTTACTGACTACATCAGACGATTTCATCCGAAGATCATGTTACATTTAATGAAGATCAAGCCCCATATTGTGTGGCCTAATCTTAAGAAAGGCTTCGTCTGTGGAAATTTGGTAACTGAAGTGGCATCTGACAAAAACCCAATGTAAATGCTTGACTGCAGTTTTGAAACTGCAATCTTTGGGTTCTCCATTGCCTTTCACCATCCTCATCCCTGCACATGGGGGCAGTGGCAAATGGATTTTACATATATTGTCGCTGTCCAGTGAAAATATGTATCTCCATTTTTGTCAATTTTGAGGTTTCTACATCATTTGAACATGCAAATTACATTATGAATTACATGATGAATGGACCATTAGAAGTGCTCCAAAATAGCTTGAAAAAAAATCTGGTTCCATTGACTTACATTGAAAGCAAAGTATGTTTTTGGTCTCTCCTGTAAAGTTGCAATTTTGGAAATACTTGTTTTTCATTGGACGGGGACAATATGTAACCTCATATACTCCCAGGAAAAACAGGAATGAGGCATAGAACACAAAGAAGTTTGGGAGCAATAAAAAGAAAGGTGACCTACAATTAACTATTATCTAGAATAACTCACAAACTCATAAGGCAAATGTGTCAAGAAATTACTCAATAGCTAGATATTAGCATTCATATTAATCTATTAACACCTTTTTAGTGTTTCCAAAAAAAACCATTTTTTTAGAGTTTATTTAGAATCTTGTATTTTAGCAGTACACAGAATTAATACTTATATTTACAGAAATTGAACAAATGTAAATGAATTATTTAAAAATAATTGCTTGCATTCCAACAAATAACTCATTTAGTTGTTGTGGGACAAAATAATGAAATAAGAAGAATCAGATGTGCTTCAGCTTGATTAGGATGAATGATTGCGGCCACACCAACTTTCTACAAGACTCGTATGTCATAAGCAGCTGACTTCAGGGAAACGACATTTAACCAAGTTAAACCATTTTTTTCATCACGCCAGACTTCTTTTGTCTAATCTGTCCAATTTCTTGTTCTAGTGCTAGACAGGGACAAAAAGAGAAAAGACGAGCAGAGAGACAAAGAGAGTGAGTCAGAGTGAGAGAACAAGCAAGTGAGCGAAGACAGAGTGAGAATGAGCGAGGGGGGGGGGGTAAAAGGTGCTCATTGGCTCACACTCCCTGCACCAAGCCGCCTGTCACCTGAACACAATAGGACTATCCATGTGCACTTACACACACTGTAGTGTGTCTCCTGTCACACTCACAATGTAACTTTAGTCCAAAGCAACAAAAAAAAATAAAGAAATACAAAGTTAGAGTCTGTGACAACCTGCCTCAATCAGAATGGGAGAGAGAAAGAGACAGAGAATAAAGAAAAAGACAGCATGTAGAAAAGATATAAGATAACTGTAAGAGAGTTGTATGGCCCAAATATATATATATATATATATATATATATAGATATATCTTATATATACAATGCACGTTAACAGGCTTCATATCCTCCAATACAAGTAAATACAATGACATAAGGCAAACTCCAGTTACAATATCTGCATGGATGCTCTCAAATCCAAATGTGCTGCCTCGCTCTTTCTCTCTCTTTCTCTCTCTTTCTCTCTCTCTCCTTGTTTCAAAGAGCCTCAGACTGCTTTGATTCTTTTATTCTGTTGCTTCTCTCTCCGTAGCGTTTTCAGAGTGCAGGACAGGGGGAAATTGGTGTAATGAATTTAGAGGTGCCCATGCTTGCTGAGCCGCAGCCCTTTTGACTGCGCTCGGCCATTAATCTTCCGCACTCTGTCGGAGCAAAATGCAGCACAATGGGTGAGGAGGGAGCGCAAATTGACTACCAATTACGCGCCTGTGAATAAAAGGAGGTGGAGGAGGGGGTGCAGCATGGTTCAGCGCTGGCGCTTATTTCAACCCTGCAAAAGCAGCGTTGCGCCAAGGCCTGGAGAGAGGGAGAGACAGAGAGGCAGAGAGAGACAGACAGACAGAGAGAGATTTGCATGGGAGTAATGTGGCTGCAGGCATGAGAAAGATTTTTTTTCCTCTCGTTTTTCTGATGTTGGACTGGATAAAGTGTTTGTGTGGAGAGCAATATGTGCATTACTTCTTACATCACTGAAATATTTTTGAAAGAGAAAACACTATTATTATTATAATTATTGTATATTTTGATGCCATCTTGCCTTTGTAACATGTACTTTTTAATGAATATAAAATAATATGTGTGCATAATAAATTTTATTAAACAGCTTCTTTAACAAGAAACAGTGCTGAAAGTAACATGGCTAAGTTTTGTAGTACAGAATTAGAACATCTGCAAATGTAATTACAATGAATGATTCTCTTACTTCCAGTCTATATTCCGGGTAAAGGGTTACATTTTTAAAGTGACCTCATCCATCAATATTATAATACTGAAAATAAAGACAGACCGAATGAAAGAACTTTTCTTCATCCCATGCTCTTCTGGAAATGGGACGGTTTAACTTTCTGTAAAACATGTGAAATATTCCAGGCACTTCATTTGGGTGAATGAGTTCTGGTTAAATGAATACTGAGGGGCACAAATAAAAATGTATGATTACCATATAATCTGTATATATATTGGGCTAGCACAGGTAAAATGCTGTTTTCTGCAGTAAGCCATGTAGTTTGTTGTATAATCTATTTTTAAACATGTATAAATGTAATATCATGCTGGCATAACCACAAGTGGTACTCATATCATATAGTGTATTGGTAAAAAACAGTTGCTATAAATTGATGCTGAAAGATTCAAAGTTTATAGACTTGAAATTAAACATTTCTTTGAAAATGACTCATTGGCCTGAAAGTGGACCAGAGGTTTGGTGTATTTATTTAACAATCAATTACAGGATACAGGTTTTTACCACGTAATTGCTGTGGTCTCTGCTGAATGATTTTTCTTTCTGCTTTCTTGTGTATTTGGCTGAATTCGGAGTTCTTGACATGATTGAGCACCATGTGCTTTTCCTGAATATGAAATATTTGGCTTCCCAGTAGTTATAATTATCCACTTAATATGTGATTCTAACTCTGGTATTGTGTTGGCTGATATGTTCCTTGGGTGCGGCGGGTTGATGTTCGTAATACTGCACCTCCTCCCAGTTAATAAGCTGCTAACACGCAGGCTTCTCACCCATGCTATGAACACAACAATTTGTGCATAAGATCAGTCGGGAGAGGTAATGAAGTTTGACTTTCAGGCTACGCGAGGTCCAATAACCTCCCATAAGTAATTTACCATTCCTAATTCTAGCCCAAACGCTCACAGCTAAAATAATACACTTCACGTGCGTTTGTTGTTGGACACTGTCGGAAGAACATTCTGGAGATTTTTTGTGGAGAATGTGAAAGAGAAGAAAATGACTGGTATGAATGGAAGCATGAGGCATATTTAATGCATGTGAGTAAAGGAATTCACCAGCAAGCCGCATTCTGAGAGATCTACTTCTTAAAGTGTGTAGATTATGTGCACTGATTTCTGCTGCTTGGTCGTCAGCCTAGAAGGTGATATGGAGTTAACGGTGACCATTTTTAACGATTATGAGGAGCAACACTCCTATAAACATCTAAAAAAACTGCTTTACATGGTTTTAAATATAATAATACCATGGAAAAAATGATACCACAGTAGATTAGTAGATCTACATTTGGGATGTTCAGGTGTGAAGAACATTTTTATTGCTTATTGGGTTACAAAATGATCTCTCTCTCTCTCTCTCACTCTCTCTCTCTCTCTCTCTCTCTCTCTCTCTCTCTCTCTCTCTATATATATATATATATATATATATATATATATATATATATATATATATATATATATATAGATAGATAGATAGATAGATAGATAGATAGATAGATAGATAGAGAGAGAGAGAGAGAGAGAGAGAGAGAGAGAGAGAGAGAGAGAGAGAAAGGAATATCATTTTGTAACCCAATAATGATGCATGGTCCTACACAGTAAAAAGAAATACGCTAATATCTGAAAAATTCTTATATTTTTTGTGCATCAAAAAATTATTAGTGTTTTTTTAGTATTTGTTAGTGTTATTTAACTGTTTACAAACCTTTTTACGTGAAAACACAGTATCATGACATACATTTCCTGTTGGTTTTTTTTACTGTATGTATGCTGCTTCTATATATTTAGTCAAATGATAATTGTTATATATATTGAATACATAGTGTTTTACTGGCAGGTGGCAGGAACACACTTACTGTAAAGATAAATGAATTTAAACATTGTTTAAGTGTCCAAAATGTAATAATGCATCTATTTTTAGGACTAAAACATGCTTTCCAATAGCAAGATTGCATCTACACCTTTCTGATGCATTCACCATTAGCATAGCTTTCATTTTGTACATAATACACTATGCTAGTAATGCAAATCTAAGGCTTTGTGCACAGGCTGCAGTAATTCTAAAGTTTTTGCCTGAACAGGCTGAGGTAGAAATGGCAAATTGTCGGGCTGCATGATAAATAACCCGCTGTCTCATGAGTCTCCACAATCATGAGCTGCAGAGCTCATTATGCACTGCACTGTTATTATCAATTTACCAATTTTGCACTTGACTAGTGCACTGCTATTCTTATCTTTGTTCTCTTGTGGCACGAGTATAAAAAACAAAACCACTTATACAGACACATGCAAATAGAGTCATGCCTAGAATCCCCCCCCCCCACACACACACACCCCACCCTCCATGCTTTCTAAAGTGGCAGATTGGCAGTGTGTGGCGGCTGGTAGAGTGAGGAATGCTGGGAGTTCAAAAGTGAGCCGCCTCATTGGACAGGGTCATTCAGGGGTTACACTCATCCATTACGCCACTCGGTTTGATATGTCTAAACAGAAAAGAGAGAGTGGAACAAAGAACGACAAAAACAAGTAAAACAAATAAACAAACTCAGGAAACGAATAAGCTACTGAGAGTGCTTCTCCTTTCCTTCTTCCAAGCAGATTCGTTCACTCTGCTCACAGTCACTCAGAATTAGGGAGCTTTTGAAGAGCCCTTTCATTCATATGAAAAAAAAAACAGGAACCACAACAAACAATTTAAAGTGGGATGGTTAAGGAGTCGTAATGGTAGAAGATTTGTGTTAAAAAATATCATTAACCAACACTGTCTTTATAAATACCACATTTTGGTTCAGTAAGTTTTTTTTTTAATTTTTTTATTGTTACTGTTGCTTTAGCTTTATGTTGGTGGCATATTAAGCTGTGGGTTGTTAAGAACTAGATCACACTGCCACCTACAGAATTACACAATCTGACTGCAGTCCACTCAGTTCGCCATTTATCTCAGGGTGTGCTCTTCAAGATTTTGAATGGACACATTTACTGAAGACCTTACTGATTGAACAATATAGACATTTTATTTTACTGAGACAAATAAACAGATTCATATATTCTCAGGGTTATAGTGGGATTCTTCTTGTTAAAAATTATTATTATTTAGTGTACTAATGTAGTTTCAATGTAGTTTTCCTACTGGCTTCACTCAATATGGATGTCTCTCTTCAGTGAATATATGTATAATGTTCAGACAGTACATACATACATACATACATACATGCCCACACACATGCACACACACTTAAGCCCTAATGTGTATGTTCAGCGTTTAGTGATATGATGTTGTCAGAATTACATTAATTAGCAGATTTTTTAAAAATATTTAATTGCATTTTTACTAAATGAACTAAATTACAGCATCTTCTTCAGACATACCCTTTGCAACAGCTGAACATGAGCTTGGAACCTCTTTTCCAGAGCCCAGCTATCTGTAACCCGCATACACAACACTATGCAAGGTCCCAAGTCTGCCGAAAAAAATACAACAACTGACACACGCATACACATATGCATAGTTGCTCTGTGGCCCAGCTGAGGTGAGTGAACACGCCGGCTCGCCCTGCTGCCCCTCGCACTTCCTGTGGCATTCCCCCGGCACAGAGAACATCAATCTCTCCCTAATTCCGTCAAGTGTGAAAGGGCCCTTATGTGAGGGTGGCCGGAGGGAGCCGGGGACACGCCAGCTCTTTTGTAGCCCAGTGAGGGGTAAGGGAAAAGGGGCTCAGGCCTGCATAAAGCCCACTGCCCGCATCCACCCAGCCCCTGACAGCACGGCAGATGGCGACAGCACTAACCCAACAAAAGCTATCTAATAAGAAGAACAATAGAGGCCAGGCGCTGGGGAGGACACAACAGCAGAACGGTGTGTGCGCTCGGGCCACGGCTGAAAGAATACAGGATGGTGTAGGTAGAGAAAAAGAGAGAGAAAGAGTCTCCCCTCCTTTTCCTCCTCCTTCTCCACTTTCTCTCCCTCCCTCCCTCTGGCAGTAAGGCGAGGGGCGATGACTTTATTACCCCTCATTAACACAAATTAGGGCACTCAAAGCCCCCCAGAATGGAGGTGACAAATTGAATTAAGTGTTTGAAAACAAACCCACCCCACCTTCAGCCAGACTGTGGCCATATTGCGTTAACATTCATGGGGGTCACCAACAAAAGCTGCACTCACTCTTACCAGATTCTTTAACCAAGCCATGAATGACAATGTCTCAGAAGTTCACGTGGACCAAGCTTGCTTCATGAGTTTACAACGTGAACCACTTGACAAAGGAAATCTGAAAAAAAGGGAAAGGGTATTTTCAAAAAATATGATACCAAAAAAAAAACTTTATCATAGTTCCATTAAATCAAATACAGCAGTTGAACATTGCATGTAAGCACAATTAATATGAATATATTTCAGTTAATGTATCCAACAACTCATCTTTCATTCGTTCTTTGAGTGTCTTTTTAAATATTTCATAACGTGTGTATTTAAAAAATAATAATAAATACGTTAGCTGTTCTTCATAACACTATAACTATGTAAAACCAGTTGGCAGACAATGTTTCTGTTTTTAATGTATTTAATATAAGCTACTGCAACTGTAATGTAAACTACAACTAACAATGAGCAATGAGTAAACAAATTTAGTTTCTGGATAAAGCTGATAAATCTTTATACCTTTCTAACTCGGACAGAGCTGTCATAACATCATGACACAAATAAAGTAAACACATACTGTACTAAATGTACAGAGCTTTTCCTCTAAAAGGCTTCGCACAGCGGTAACAGCAGAGTGTGTGGTGTCTGGGGGACAAGATCTGTTCAAGCAGAAAACTGTCCAAGTGCTGAAACTGTGTTACAAACTATGGTCACTGAAGTCATATCTATATCTATAAGAATTCTCTGTAGATTTGCACCCTCTACTGTATGTTATAATTCAATACAGTAGGAGGACCTACATTTTCCATGTAACAACAATTAGGATATTAATTCAGCAGGGTTTGATGTAAAATGTTCCATTGCATAGAAACTCACAGTGGGAGCAATGGAACCAGACTCTTACAGGAAGTTATTACATAAAATAGTTAGAAATATGTTCAGAAAACATGTTTCAGGCAACAAAGGACACATTCCTAATCAGTGTATATATAATTTCTGTAACAAAGATAAAAAAAAATCTGTAATAAAGATAAAAAAAAAAAAAAATATATATATATATATATATATATATATATATATATATATATATATATATATATATATATATATATATATATATATATATAGTAACATTTTTATATTTTTATCTTTATTACAGAAATTGTTTGTATCTTTGTCACAGAAATAACATGCATTAAAAAAATAAAAAAATGATACATTTACCACTATGATCACTTAGATTTACCACTATTTTATCAATACCATTGTTATTATATTAAATAAATAAAAAACAACCATACAGTCACTGGTGATTCTGAAAAAGAAATGAAATGGTTAAATTTGCAATGTAGACATAAGAAACATTGGGTCACATCACTACCACTGTATAGTCAGTATCCACTATAGTCAGTTGCTCCACAATGCATCAATTCTGTGGACTCTCCATATAAATACAATGTTTACAGTAACATCCACTCCTCAATTAAGCATGAGAGGTGCAATTCAAATACTAAAAATCACTATTCATAATACCTTGCAGAGAAATATATACCTACAGGAATATTTTGTAAAGCCCTAGTCGAGCTAGATTAGTATAGCATGGGGAGGTGCTATGGTGTGAGAGATTATAAGATCTGTGGGTTTAATCCAGTACAGATCTGCAATGTCCATAGTTCTCAAAGTAGTAAGTATCAAGTTGAAGTCTGTTAAGCAGTAATTTCGGAGCAAATTATGTTCTGTAATCCATCAAAGTCATACCTCGCTCAGTAATAGCGTGTCTGTTCAAATCAACATCTCAGTAATGCAATAAAACTGGGTGATAGAAAAGGATCTGAAGACAAGACTAAGATGAAATGAAGCTTGATTTGACCAATTTCTTCATTCTCAAGTTTGTGACAAGAAATTCACAACAGTGACGCTTGAATTACAAGTGGAAGGAATAGCACCCCTCGCAGGACAATGCCGGTTCTCTCTTGCTGGACAGAATTTGTTAATTAAGGGAAGCTTTACTAGCCTAATGCTGGTCTATATGCAAATTAATATGCACAGCCTGTTATAGTGTGGTGCCTGTATAATGTAATGTTAATGTAAACATCCACACAATGCTGATTTGTTTCTGGCTATTTGAGATAATTTTGGAAAATGACACAAATTCTGTATGAATTTGCTGATCAAATCATGCACAAATGACATCACAAGGCCATCTCTGTACAAACTAAACCAGCTTGAGTAGGGCTTAGGTGGACTACGTTACATACACACTGTGCTACTCTGAAACAGGAGTACCTTTATGTGAGCGTGTTGCCAACCATGAGACTAAGAAAGCTCAGTATTTTTGCTAACTATGCTACTCCAGCTAGCTACCTTCAGAAACAATGAAACATATTTATCTGACAAATAACATGTTTTGGACACAATCCACTGAGAAGAAAATAGTTTGTGTAGAAGACGACAAGCGCGTCATCCAATATGACCCTGATTAGCTCTGTTAGCTCATTAGCTTATCTGAAGGTGCAGCCTCTGCTACTGCTCCAACAAGAAAACCTACAGATGTCTTGGGGCTGTTCTTGAAAAGAAAAGTGTTGTTCTGCATGTGGATCTGCAACACACACAGTGTGATCACCTAAAAAGATAAACTTACAGCAATAAATCATACTTGGCCTTTTTTGTTTGTTTGTTGTTTGTGTTTTTCTTACTATTATTTTATACCATTTAACTTTGGCTGATGTTTTTCCTTTCCTGCAACTCTTACGAATACCAAAATTAATCTAAATGGGTCAAAGTGCACCCAAATATACAGTTATTTACCTAATTTACCTAAATAACCTTAATGGAATATAGCAAAGCTAGAACAAATTGGCTGAAAGCAGATGTAGCTACATTACTTGCTTTTAAAAAATGTTTCTTCTTTTTTTTTTGGGGGGGGGGGGGGTATAGAGCGTTTACATTATGTTGAAGTTCTTTAAGCTTACATTTAAAAAAAAACGAAACAAACAAACAAAAAAAAACCCACTTCTTCATAACAGCCATGTTTTAAGAGGTTGTGTAGGAAACCAAAAACAGTTTTTATCAAAAAATCATATTTGGCACATATACATATAAGAATTGTTGTGGAGATGTTAGACAATATGTTCCCGCTGTCTAAAATATTTATCTCCATTTTTGTTGACTTTCATTTTTCTATATCAGAAAACGACAGCTGCTCCAAAAATGCTGTAAAAGATTCATGATGAGTGGACCAATAGAAATGCTCCAAAATTCCTGAAACAATATTTCTTTAAATTAACTTGCACTGAAAGTTATGAACATTTCTGTCCTCTAATGTAAATTTACTATTTTGAAGATACTTTCTTTAGACAGAGACTAAACGCAAGTCTGGGAGTGTATTCCTAAAGCCTCTCAGAGCAGGACTGCTGATCTAGGATCAGATTTCACTCTTATTTACTACGACCTATCAGCACTCCTACTTTCACTAGCTTTATGAATATGGGTCCAGGTCTGCCCTTTTTATAGTTAAAAATTATTGTCCTTAAAAACTATATAAAATACAAAATACAGTATAACGCAGAACACCACCTGTCACTCTCCTCTATACACAAACTACAACAATGTCACTGATTTTACAATAGCGCCATCATGTGTCTATGCAGTGTTATTGCAGCTCCTATCTACAGAAGTGCTCATACAAGCATCCACATACTTAAACGTTGCTATGCCTACAGGGCAGTTGAACCATATTAAAATTTTCCACATAACCACAATGTGAAATACAGTGTCAGGTACACCCTATTTAACCTCTTGGAACTCAAAATATCTCCAAAATAAAATACAAATTAAAGGAAAGGTCATCTGTCTATGGTATTCTTAACTAACTAGAGATGAAGCACTGGTCTGCCTCAGGGTGGCACTGTGGCAAACTAGTTCACCCAGTTGGTCCTTCAGAGCCGAGATCATGTACCTGTGCTCGAGATGCCTCTCACAAGCTTTACAACTGTCCTAGTATATTTGTATGTCTAAAAACAGCCAAATTTCTCTGTAAAGTGTGAATTGTTACTCATTTCTTGAACTGAAAACAAAAAAGGAGACGTGTAGAAAACTAGAAAAGATCAGTTTCAGAAGAAGAATTGTTAAACTAAACATTTTGATGCCACTACTCTGATGGGAGAGCAGTTGCTGTATGTAATAATACTGTATACCACTTTAAAAGAATACACTGAGCATAACTAATAGCTAAACAACGAGTTGTTTAATGTGAAATGATATATTATAGAGAACTATACTGACTAAGATATTTACACATATAACCATTTATTTACTATCCAAAATTACCAGAGGACAAATATATGGGTGTCTTTTGAGTTTCTATATGTAATGTTAATAATGGATAATAAAAGAGTACAATTCTGAAAAATATTCTGTGTCTATAATGATGATACTCTTCATTTTAAAGTGTCATATACCATGTTAGTGGTGTACAAAACCACATCAACAAGTTGGGTTAAGATGTTTAGTAGGGATGCACTGATATAGGGATTATGGAATAGGGCCAGCGTACAGCCACTTATATTCCTTTGTGAATATCAATGCACAATATTTGCAATATTTTGAATCTGGGACTAGATCAATGTGTATTGAGATTAACATTATTTTCCAAGGTAAAATAAGTCCCTACAAAAGTCATTTGATGTTCTTTATAAAAGAACATCACTTGGGATTACTTGGGAAAGCCACAGCAATAATTAGTGACCAGATCCTCTTCCTGCTAAATTTAAACTGCTCCCTTAAGGCTGACACTAAAGATTGCTAACTCAATCAAACATATTAACAAATTGCACTAATTTGTATCTAGGTCTGAGTATGTTTTATGCATTGATTTCTATTTTATTTTTATTTTCATTTTTACTAGTATCTCCATTTTCTGATTTCATGTCTGTGTTGTGTTGTATTGTGGTAAAACCAAAGAAACATATTTCTTTATTACATACTGTGTTATTCTATTCTATTCTTTTATAAATAAATAAAATACAGACATTTCAGTATAGTATTTCAGCACTGTCATCAATTTTCAGATTAACATATCAACCAAATGTAAACACGTGTCTGATGTCTATTTTTTTACTTATGTGTTGTCAAAGTAAAAACCTGGTGACTCCAATTTTATCATGCATCCATTTTTGGGCGAGCTTGTGATAATTTAGGCATGTATTTCACACAAAACTAATTGGTGGGCTTATGTTATTTTTAGGTACATTAGCCTGGTATTTCCAGTGCAAAACTAAAGAAGCAAGCTCGACTCCAAAAAAGTCTTGACTAATCAACTGAAAATTGTGTAAACCTGAGCTAATTTAATATTTCTTTTTTTTTTTGTTTTTCTTTCTTAATTTTTTACCTGTTGTGTACAGCTCCCCTCTACAAACAGCAGGCAGTTACAATTACTGATGAAGTGTTTAAAAATATTTTTAACAGCAGGCTCTGAAGTACACCTTTCTAATTCTCAGGCACTGAACATATACAAACACTAGATGGCAGCAGAACTGTGCATTCGACATGTTCTGGCCTTTACAAGTCAAAGGGATGCACACTGTTCTGTATGTTTTAATAATAAACTGCTCATATACTGACATTAATATAGCTTTTAAAAAGGAATCAGTATTGATATTAATCTCTAGTTCTCTTAAACATAATTATCTCTATTACTTATAACATCTACCTAAATTAATGCTGATATAACGATAAAACAGCTGAGGTAAGCCCAACCATTTACTGTATAAACATTTCATATTGGTTCTGTATATTTTCCAACACATCAAAAAACACCTCAGGCCCAAATTGCATCTGTAGAGTGTATTGCACAATGTATACTGTGTGCTGTGGTGTATGTACCTGGGGGCTGCTCTAAAAGCAGGGGTCTGCAGGAAGCTGCAGTAATTTCCTCTAGCCTGCGTCACTAACGCTCAGGCCGGCCTGGAGCCCAAACCACAACCACATGGGACTCTAGTGCATTCCGCTCCTCATTGGGACTCAAACCAGAAAGAAAAAGAAAATACAGGTCAATTTAATGCTAGGGGCCAGTAAAAATACAGCCACGAATATATATATATATATATATATATATATATATATATATATATATATATATATATATATATATATATATATATATATATATATATATAAACCATTGGACTATAGGGACCCTAGGCTGGTTATCTTGTTTGTTTTCTTCTTTTACATGACTAAAGTTTGTAGCGGTTTGAAGCATACCCATTAACATGAAAGACTAAATTCATCATTACGGTTACTCTAAACACTGAGTGGCTCTCAGGTTCTGCCAGTTCTGCAGATGGCTGGCTCTGTGTTTATCATCTCCTCTGCTGGATTCCTCTCAGCTGAACTCCTGGAAAGAACTGGGGACCTGCTGCACTGAGCCCATCTACATGGCAAAGTCAGCTCACTTTGTAGCTGAAGATCTGAAGATCAAAGCCAAATATGCATCTACAAATGCTTCCTGTGATCCCTCAGGACTCTGCTGGTATCAAAGGCAAAGCCAAATTAACAGAGAGATTTACAGGTAAACACGCATACCCACCCCGAGACACAGTGTGTGACTCTTTACTCTCAAAGGACAAGCAGCAGGGATCCTCTTTTTCTCCTCTGTTTCAGTGTGGGAGAGGAATTAGCCTGTTAGCCACTGACATTTCCTACCTCAAATAGAAAAAAACCTTTAACACACTTCTAACGTACGTATACACACATATAACTCAGATCACTGGAGTCAAAAATATATGCAGACCAACTGACCGTTCACATAGCCTGAAAGCTACATGAGGAGAATCAAAATAGTCTCCAAACAAAGGATGGTTCAATACTGCAGGCTGTGCCCCCTGCTGGATTAACACTGTACTGCAGTCTAAAAGAAAAACAAACGCAGCCTGCTGCAATCGCAGGAAATAAGTCAGTTGTGTGTTTTGGAAGAGAATCCTAAAATCTGTTTGGCAAACCCCAGAAACTTCAGAAACAGGCTTCATTGACAAGAACAGTGAACGAATATGAAATAAAGGTGCCACAGCTCCAATATATCGCTTATCGAGTCGTGCTCTTCTGCTGGTGATAGTTAGCCTGGTATGTCTCTGTAGCATGCTTCATGTGGCTTTGCATGTTTTATTCAGTGATGTATGTCCTTAAAATGTGGGCTTGGACAGAAAGTTTGCATGGTCTGAATGACAATCAGTGAAAGGGGAATTCCACCAAAGAATTCTGAATAAGTCAGTCCTGGAGATGTAAATAGATTGATTCAGTGGTTTCATGTGAAATGGCTGTAGAGAAACTTACAGATCCTTATTTATTAATACACACAGTGGTGCTGATAGGAACCAGGGATCACCAGGTCTACAATGCAAACACAGCCAATACTATAAATGAACCTACACAAGTAGATGATAGTAAAGTCATAGTTATAATAATAAAGCTTTTCTTTGGGGACTGTTTCGTCTCACAACACTCTGTATGCACCAGGAATGGATTAAAATAAATGGATAAAAAACACACAATTTATCACAAAGCTGTCATAAAACAGACAACATGCAGCATATATCTGACCATTTCATGCAATGATTTTCTGTGAGGGAGATTTTAAAGGCACTAAACTATTCAGACATCTCGTTCCTCTCACAACCACTGTGAAGAATTCTCACTAAAATGTACAGAATATTTCACATCCAAGCACTCTGAATAACTTGGTTTACATCTCAACCCTTTAATTAAAATGTAGAATTCTGTAATGTAGAATATTGGTTCCCCTTTAGCCCTAGAATTCATAATTCAAACTGGTGTGTGATTCTTTTTAAAAATTTTTTAAAAATATATATATATATATTTATTCTCAATAAGAAAAAGTTGAGTGTCATTTCCATATTTTCTGATCACAGGTTGGCGGGAAAGCATTGACCTACTATTCATGTAATATGTATAAGGTGCCTTTTTGCAGTTAGTTTGTCTCAACAAGCTTGGTCTGTTTAATAGCTGTTCTGCTTGGAAAACTGTGTAACTAACATTTAAGGTAAAGTGCCTGAACAGTAAATTCATTTTACAAGTAGGTGTATTTATGTTTTGAAGCGATGCTTCTAACTGTGGTTAACAACAACACTCCAACAAGCTTTGCATTCAAGCAATGATTAGTACTTCTCTCTAAAACGTACTGAACGGATTAAAAAAAAGATTTTAAAAATATGTGAAGAAAACATTCCCCACAGCATTATACCACTTGCAAGGCAGGTTGGGTCCATGAATTCTGACATTACCATGTGCAATCCAATGTGGTCTTTAGCTGTTGTAGGTATTACAGCAGCACAGAAGTACAGTAAAGAGCAAGCAACAGACAGAGCTTCTGCAATCAGATGCCACTAGCTTTACAGAGTGGTGATCTGGTTTTTACAAAGTGGTTATCTGGGTTACTGTAGCTCAAACCAGTCTGATCATTCTCTGTGAACTTCTCTCATTGCTCACTGAATGTTTCTTTATTGTACCTTTCTGAGTGAACTGTCCAGGAGATCAGCAGTTATAGAAATATTATATAGAAATACAGAAACCAGCCCATCTGGCACCAACAGCCATACCACAGTCAAAATCACTGAAATCACATTTTTTCCCATTCAGGTAACTGATGTGAATATTACCTGAAGCTGCTGGCACCGCATCTACATCATATTATGCACTGCACTGCTGTTGATTAGATAATCGGATGAATAAGTAGGTGCACAGGTGATCCTGCTCGGTGAGTGTATATTCATATCATCAGACACATGATCGGATGTCATCATAAATTTGATTGAAGGCTCCAACACTTTGAACAAGTTTTCATGCTTTGCTGCAAGTCAGCACCTGTACATCACTGAATTCACTAATAAGTTTTAATTCTGACATGCTTTTTAAACTACCCATAGTTTACATGTATCTTCTATTTGTTACTTTTACCCCTGAAGTTCATTTATAATGTTTTTTGTACTAAAAACAGTCAACAATTATTTGTATATGACTATTGTCTATTAAAACTATTGTCTATTTTGTTTTTGTTTCTGTACTTTTAACAGTGGTATATGCATAAATTACCTCTGTTTTATTGATCATTCTACATTGTGCACCATTCAGAAAGCAGAGCTGAGACAGTCAGAACTTTAACATGAATGGGAGGGGCTAAACAGCTGTAGACTAAATAGTCGATCTTCCATAATATGGGCCCTACGCTTCTGTATTACACTTGGCAATGGTTTCATTTTTGGAGATTATATTAATTTGGATTACAGTCAAAGTCCATCAGTGCAGAGACAGTTAAACAGTTAGCCTGACAAAAAATGCCCTTTTTTAACTTTCAGTAAATTCCAACTTTTGAACATGTTACATGCATGTGTTAATGTTTATGTCCGTTCAGTGTTTCATCTTATGTATGTCAGTGTTTGTCTTTGTCTGCTCAAGTTATCGGTGTCTGTTAAAGGCCTTATCTTTGTTTACTCAGTTAATCTATTAATATATCACATCATCTATCTCTTCTCTTGTGTGTGAAATATATACACTACCAATGAAAAGTTTACAACAGTTCTAAAAATATTTGGCTAGAAGTGTACTAAAACTTTCTTAAAAGGAGATTAAAAGGAAGTCTGCTCCTTATTGTTTCTTTGTCTTTCCCACAGCTCTAAGAACCCATTTTATTTATCCTCTGGGGCCACATTCACTTTTCTAACAAATTCTCCTACCAAAAGCTGAGACTTGATCTAAAACATATCCAGCACACCCTCTGTTGTGAGACCGATGTGCTTTGGCACCTTGAAGAATAAAACGTATCATATAATATTGACATGTGTTTCCACTCTGTGTTGAGGTTTCATTTGAGACTGCATATGGGTTAGAGGAAAGGGAACTGCAATATCTAATTCAGTGGGGCTCACTGGCATGCTGCCAAGTATCAGATATCTCTTTGAACATAACTCAGGCTTTAGAAGAAAACTTCTTGGCAAAGTAAGAATACTTACGATGTATGTAGGTTAAAGTGTAAACGTGCATATTAGCAAGAAGTGTAAAAAGTATATAGTGTATAGTGATGTACAATACAGTGAGAAGTTATTTGTTATGAATTTGGTTTATCTGATGAACTTACCTCATTTCCTCTTTACACCACACCTTGGCTTGTCCCCTCCACCTAATAAACATGACTAACTATGACACTATGAGGCTAAGTGAAGCATATGTTTTCATAGTGTTGAGGAATTCATATGATCCATTGTTTTCCATCACATTATATTATTATGTATAGAACAAAACCTTATATCTTCAAAATAGAAACTGCAGGTGAAAGGACTTAACCTTAACTTTTAACGTTCATGCATATATAACATACATATATATACACAGCGCTGTGTAGAAGTAGTTAAAATCTGGACAGACTGGAACACTAATATAAAAACACTAATATTAGTAGTTTAAATTACACTAATACAGTAAATACAGACTGTATGTCTGTTAGTGTTTTAGTTTAACCGTGTGTCCTTGAGAAAGCCTTGTAGATGTAAGGTCAGAGACGATAGCCCATCTGTTGCAGCACCATTTGTGTTGTTCATCCAGTAGTCCATCCGTGGTCACAGCATGCTTTTCACAGGATGCCGTTGTCTGGATCATCAGTGTCGCCATAGAGCTGAGAATATATATATATATATATATATATATATATATATATATATATATATATATATATATATATATATATATATATATATATCCTACTGATACCTACTTTGCATATACCATATAGTTTAGTTTTGTAACAGATTGTAGTCCATCTGTTTGTTTACCCCCGTATCTAACACAGATATTATTTGGCTGGTGGATTATTCTCAGCTGCAGAGACATTAACATCACTGACATGTTTGTTGACATCATTATTATTATCTTTTTTTTTTCTTATCATACCATTCATATTATCAGTACTCAGTAAAACACTCCCTAACTGAATGTTTGGTTTCAAATAGAGGATAATTAGTTCCATGTGTTTGAATTTAGTGCAGTACAGCATATAAAATGTTGAAGTAGCTGTACATTAGTCTGTTTCAGCTCATGTCAGGAAAAAATAAATATTGTGACAAATCATGTGTTTTATTGCCATATTATCCAACTCTAGTTGTGATGGTGTATCAGACACAGCAGTGCTGCAGTTTTTAAACACTGTATCTGCTTATTGTTCACTCTAGACACTCCTACCTTATTGATCCACCTTGAAAATCTAATGTTAGAGACAATATATAAGGCTGGATATTTTGGGCAGATGTCCTATTCCAGTTCAGCAGTGACAATGAATTGTTTGAGAAGTTCAGTAACTTTGCTGTGTGCGTCACTGCAGCACTGAGAACGATTCACTACCCAAATAATACCTGCACTGACGAAAGGGGTAAACAATCAGATCTGTTATTGTAGAGCTAAAAAATGAACCTGTATGGAAAGTGAAGTTTAAGTGTGGATACAAGGTAGGTGTAGCTAATACAGTGACCAGTGAGTGTGTATGTACTATATTATTTCACATGCCCATATTGAAGTCCACAAACTGTGAAGACAGCTTATGCTGAAATGGCTTCGGATGATAACTTGTTAGGTGGTAATAACACCGGTGCTTTGAAAAGGAAGGTGAATGAAATTTGAAAAAAAAACATGGACGAGATGTGTTGCAGCATTAATACCAGCCTTTGTCTCTTGTAGGATGCTATTGTTAAAATCCATTTATAAGCCAATGTGCCTTGATGTCTCCACTTAGAATGATAGCATGTCAAATCAATCCATTGGCTACTTGTTTAGTGAAAAGTCATTGTAATGCATATCCATTGCTGCAGTGCAATGCACCATTCTTTCCTGTTCTTTCTTCCTCCATTGTCCTTGTTAAAATCATATGAAATGCATGGCATAAATGGTGGAACTAACTCGATTATGAAAATCCTCTCTGCTGTATTGGTAATGGGCTGTGGTGACTGGGGAATAAAAGCTGTTAGCCAGACATGCCTGTGTGTGTGTGTGTGTGTGTGTGTGTGTGTGTGTGTGTGTGTGTGTGTGTGTGTGTGTGTGTGTGTGCAGTTGCATGCGTATGTGTGTAATAGAACCTACCAGGCTTCTCAGCTACTGTGTGCTGTAATATAAATCCCTCTTGCACTTAGTATTCATCCATTTTTAATGAAGTGCCTCAGCTGTGTGTGTGTGTGTGTGTGTGTGTGTGTGTGTTTGTGTGTGACAGGAGAGGGGGGTAAGGAGTTTTGAAGGTGTGGCAGGGCCTACTAAGGAAGAAAGTGAGAGAAACCGCAGAACAGTGCCCTCTGCCCCCGTAGCTCATCTCCATGAAAGAAGCAGGAGTTGTGAGCTGACATCACTCTCTGGGGTGGAGTAAAGTTAGGCACTGAACTTCAAAATAAAAAAAAAAAGCTCACCACAAAAAAAGGAGCAGTGATACTCGGGGGCCTGAGCGTTTTTTTTTTTTGTAGGCGGCCTTTCAAAACAAATGAGCAGCAAAGCCTGAGGCCTACTGTAGCTGCTCTTTCTGTTTTGCACCATATGAGACAGACCATCTACTGACGAAAGCAGTGATTCACAACAGTCATTGAGAAAAACAACAAAAAGGGCAGCTGGCGCTGTTCTGCCCTACTCAATAGTGGGTGTGCATATTATATGTATATATATATATATATATATATATATGTATATAAATATATATATAGAACACCATGACTGCATGAAGTAAAATATTTGATAAGCTGTTTATTTCTCTATGGAATTTCATTTCGTTTATCTCTGCACAGCAGCTTACAGGGAAATAGTGACAAAATATAAATAACAAAATTCAACAGTGTTTTCTTTTTTTTCTCTTTTAATTTAATTACAAACCTCAGTTCAAAGTGGCAAATTGTCTAAAGTCTTCAACATATTCCATTCTCTCGTCCACTATCCAAGAATGTAACATTGAACAACTTAAAAAAGTATGATATTGTCATTATATACAGCCATCATCTATTGGCAAACAATGCTAAGAGCTTATTGGAATTCCACTTCCATATGTAGAATGCAATGAAAGAAAAATACAATTATGTTATACAAAGATCAAAAATACTATTAAAAACCCTTATTATAAATGGCAGCGCTATATTAATAAACTGCTTGTTGACATTTTACATGTAAGTACAAAATCCTGTTGAGGTAGTACCCTCTGAAGTCACTTTTAAATGTTAAAATACTGAATAGACATCACTCAACTTTTTTGTTGTTTTTATTTACAATACAGCAAATCTATGTCCTTTACTTCATTAAAATTGAATTCCTTTGGTAAACGTAATGGTCAGAGACGTGCAGTCCTGCAAGTGTCAATTGTACATTCACAACATTTTTGCATTTTTTTGTATCTTCTTTTTTTGGATTGGTTATTTATTTCTTTTTTTACATAATGCAAAAAGGGGCAAATGCATTGTTTTACAAAAAAAAAAAGCTTTGTTTTATTAAGAACATTCATTCGTGCTGTTCCACCACTGACCCTTTTTGAGAGAGTTTATCAGACTGCATTCTTTTTAAAACCCACCCACTGTTTCCCCACAGCTAGCTTGTCATGCTTTTTTTAGGTGGTGGTTGGGGGGGGTCAAGTTTGAGAGAAGGGCAGATCCAGAGGTACCCACAAGACATGTTCTCCAGTGTGTGTTCCCCTTAGCTCGGGGTGTAAACATTAGAAGGGCACCTTGTATTGGTCTCATAAACACATCTATCTATCCCAAAAAGAGTCGGGCTGACACTCCAGGGCTCTGAAACGGGCTAATTTGGCTGGGCATCTATTGATTATGAAGTTATGCTGAGTTCATGTACGTGCAACAGAGACCCCATTGTGTTTCTGCTCTCAGTGTTTCTGTGCGTTTTCTCTCTCCCCTCCTTGCCCATATTAAATGTCAGCCTGGGTGGGAAGGAAAACGTGTGGTGGATCGTGGGGAAGAAAAGGAACGGGGCCACATCATCGACCACAGCAAGCGCACTTCAGCTTCGCACAGAAAAAAAAAACTTCAGTAGACTATGGAAGGGCCTGGAAAACGGGAAACATTCTCAAGCTCGCTTCATGGCAAACATAACTTTGGTTTGAAAGACGACACGAGGCGTAAGCTTAGCTTACACTTACAAAAGAAAAGAAATACTCGAGGCTGACAGAAGAGCAGCTCCTCTGATGTTTACGCCAACATTCATGTTCGCCCATGGAAACAAACAAACAAACAACAATAAAAAAACACCTCTCACTCATCAACGTGATTGAATATGAACCGTGAATCTCAACTAATAAACATCTAGAAACTAACGCGTGGAAAAAAAGGAAAAAATATCATTCTTTTTTTATGAATAAAGTATACAATAAACTATGGAAATAAAGCATCTATAAAAATATAAAAGATTTTTTTCTTTTTTCTTAAACAGAAAACATTGATATCTTATTTGTTTAATAAATCCTGTAGGCTAGCAGGTAAGACTCAATCGGAACAGTCATCTGAAGAAGAAGAGGAGGAAGAGGAAAAGGAGAGAGAGATAGAGAGAGACATTAAAACGTTCAGTGCAATACATGGAGGTTGTGTATACTGGGCGTATGAAGACGGCTCTCTCAGAAGAGTTTCACGCGCTTACCCCCCACCGCCCTCCCTCCCTTCAGCGCCCTCTGCGCGGGCTGCTCCTTGGACAGCGGGCAGTACTTGATGGTGTGCGCGTTGTCGCCGTTGGCGCTGCACAGCGGGCAGGTGTACGCGCGCAGGATGGGACACACCACGCGGCCCTCGGGCGTCTTCAGCACGTGCGAGCCGTACACCTCCTCGGGCGCGCCGTTATTCCGACAGAACACGCAGATCTTGGGCTCCTGCTTGGCGCGCGCCGCTGGTCTCCTCGCTTTGCGCTCGGCGCCGAACAGCTCGAGCCCCGCGAGGCCACCGCCTCCGCCGCCGCCGCCTCCTCCGCCACCGAACGCCGCGTCCCGCTCGAGCCGCGCGCCAAACGGGCTCAGCACGGAGAAGCGCTCTTTGAGCTCGAGCAGCGAGGCGGGCGGCGGGCTGGCGGGCGCGCAGCAGCAGCAGCAACAGCAGTCCGGCTGGGCGCAGGCGCACGGCGCCGGGTCGTCCAGGCCCAGCGTGGCCTTCAGCGACTCCGTGATGGAGTTGGGTCCCGCGGGCGCTCCGCGCTTGCTGTTGCTCTTCGTCACCAGCGTGGACAGGCCCAGGTAGTCGTTCCAGAAATTGAAGGTGTAGTCGTACGAGGCGCGCGCGCTCAAGTAGTTGTGGTTTAAAAAATCCATTTTTTCTTTCTTTTTGTTTTTCTTTCTATCTCTCTCTTTCTGTTTCTCCCTCCACGCGTAAAACGATGCTTCTCTTTCGCAGGAAGGAAAATAGTATGATATTCCGTCAAAGTATCTACGCGTCAGGAAGCGAGCGTAGTCAAGTCCAGTGCTTGTGTTGTGTTGGGTCTCTGGGACTGGCCAGCAGGCGTGTGGTTATAAGGCTCCAGCAGGAGCAGCGCGCGAAGAGGGCGGGGCTCTAGTCGCTATCTCTCTCTCTCTCTTTCTCCCTCTCTCTCTTTCCAAACCAAGTTTTCGAGCGAGCGTGCTTTCGCTTCTCTCCTCAGTCAGATCCGTAACGAGCGGAACGGTGCATGACTTTAGTCATTACGGCTATGCTAAACAGTGTGGCACGTGGACACGCAAACGAAAAGTAGCAGCTGGTGTGCACTGGTTCTCCGTGCACTTTTCGCTCGAAGCGCAACAGGACTGCGCGTAAATTTGCACCCCAAACATTTCGCCGCGTTTTGCGGCCCCTCCCACTCCGCTTCGGTGCGCGGTATATCTCTCTGCTCATTTACTCTCCAGCAAAAGCGCTGCTAAAGAGCGATTCGCTGCACCTTTGTTATCTGATCGCTGCATGAACAGCTATAAACGGTTGTAAAACGCGTGCATTTATGCGCGCGCACGCCGCTTTGTTCTGTAAAAGCACCTGCAGTCCAGACATGCGGCTTTAGTCGTGACGAATGTGTGACAAGCCCCGAAAATCACCTTCCGTTACTTTTCCTTGGCCATAAGCTTCGTGATAAATATACGAACTCGATTGCGCTTTGGTCGGTCGTCTCGTGGGAGCAGCTACCGCAGTACAGGCACCTTATAGTGATGCTTCAGGCTCGTCCGCAAGCTCCAGTGCCTTTCACTGCAGCGAGGCAATTAGTCGGGGCCTGAGATGCTGTATCTTTTAGAGGAGAATGGCTTTAAAGCTCGGATGTCAGTAGATTTGCACGGATCCCGGAGTTCTTTTCTGGTGTTCCCGCTGTGGCCTTGGCTCCGAGTGAAAGGATGCAGTGCTAGAGGGGCATTGTTCTACAAGCTCCTGGCTCACTTCGAGCAAACTGAGCTGCCCTGGATCCAGATCTTTCTCACTCTCTCCCTCCAAAGAGTCCCTGGCCCGAATCCTGGAGCCACAGAAAAGACTTGTAATGAGTGTCTCGCCAGATTAAGTCATCTCTCTGTAAACAAAAGGCTTATTTGCATTTTTGTACTTCGTTCAAGACACCAAGAGGAGAGGCGGGTGGGTGAACGAGGGCACAGGTGCAGGCCAGCTGATCACTATGGGCAGCAAGCCCTGAAACCCCCCACCTCCAATATATGTGACCAGTATCACGCACAGGTACGCGTATTGTGATGGAGAAAAATAACACTTAATGTATTTGCTTAAGTGTGGAGTCTTCCTTCCTCTTGGTCCATAGAAGAAGAACTAAGGTAGGGCTTCTGCAGTACTGCGGTTCCACCACCTGGGGTCTGTGTGAGCTCAGTAGAACAGATTTGGGATGACGTCATTGGGCATCCTGAAAGGCGGTTTACATAATAACAGATGTCTAAGAACAGTTCTACACAAGCACACGCCAGGGCTTGCCATTGGTGAAGCATGTGGCTCAGTTTTGCATATAAATTATAGAGTGAACAATAGAACCAGGGCATAAAGCTGCATCTCAACCTTGTTTTTTATCAGTTATTAGTCTTTAGACTTGTGATTCAGCCACAGCTCATGAACATGTAGTCGTGTAGTTCTAAAAGTGAGGAACCGAAGTGTGCGCCCATACATGCTGATAAGACTAGGTTCCAGTACAGAGATGTTTTGTTTTTTTTTCACTAAACTGCACTGCCGATGGTGAATCACCGTTGGAAAATATTTTCAGTGTAGGCTTAGCTTTAAAATGGGTCTGGGAAACTGGCTTTTAGAGTTGAAGAGGTTAAAATAGGCTGGATTCAGGTCAGCTAATGGAGGTTTTTAGTAGAGATAAAAGGCTACTCATTGGAAAATCTGAGAGGGGAGAAAAAAAAAACAACTTTAAACAGCACATTGACGGTAACCAAAACTCTATGTAATGATAGCTTTAGCACTGCCCGCTCTTCCTAGTGTGGTTTTCTATGGCTTTGGAGTAATGAGTCTGTCGATAACTGTACTCCAGCAAGAGCCGAAGCTGCCCTCAGCTGTGCAGCAGTACACAAGGCCTTCTTCTATCATGATGAATTATACTCCTGCCGGAATGTGAGCATGAAGGCTCCCGGAGCATCGCTACCACATCAGCCACTGTATTTCTAATTAAAAGTAGAGGAGAGCTTTTTGAACCTCTGCCAGCTCGGAGGATTAAGTCTATTTAAAGGGGGGAATTCAATAGAATGCCATACCTAGCTGTTTACCCAAGTGGAAAGTAATAAAGAAGATGTGCTTTGTGTACGTTTGCGCTTGGCTTAGTGGCTTTTCTTTTCTCAGGGGTACTACACTGGCTGAACTTTTGTCCTCCTCAGGTTCACATTTGGTGTGGTGTGAAAAAACCACAGACCCATGCATATTTATATGGTCTGTATTGTTTCACTTATGTGTTGTAATACTACTGTTATTGGTGTTATTTAGTCATGTGCAAATGTCAGAGACCACACTTTTGAGTGCCTTTGAGTTATATATATATTATTAAAATGTTTTTTTTTTCAATATTTACTGTGTTCATTATATTATTCAAAGTAATCTGCATGACTTTTTTCCACCTCCAATGTTCAGTCTCAGGTGATGGTTGTATCTTCTTACGATCGAAGTAAACATGTTGCAGTGATGTTGCAGGGCTCTGCGGTGAATCCATTGTTCTAATAACACCAGTAGCTTCTTCTCTCAAAGAGGAAATCCTTAAAGACCCCGGGAACCTACCTCTGTGTTTTCTTTCTAATGAGGTTCTTGCAGGCAAACAGTAAACACATACAAGGTATACCCTTTAAATAATTTTCCAACGACCAATAAATGGCTTTCTATCTTGATCTAAACTGGGCGGTCCTAATCTTGAGTATGGTATTTACCTTATTAATCATAAGGCTGACCTTATGACCGTATTTTTCCAATTTGAACATGACTTGTGTTCTTTATATCTTTATGTCTTTACATCTGTCGAAGTTTCATGATGAATGGACCAATAGAAATGCTCTAAAATCCCTTGGAATAAAACCTCTTTATCTTAACTTACAATAAAAGCAAAGAATTATAGATACTTGTTTTTCTTTATTTTCACCAGTAAGAACACCGGATTTAATTAGAACAGATGTAAAACAAGCATAAATACAATACAAATTGGCATAAATATTTTTAAAGGCATATGTAATATATTGTAAGCTAGTTTGAAGAAGAAAGTTTAGTTCCAGATTTCTCCTGGACGCCCCCTGATATTTTATGAACTCACCAGTCATCTTATTTCAGCTTAATGAAGTACTGAGTAGTCAAACCGGGGATTAGACTTCAAATAATAACTTCAAATAATGCTGTTTTTTCCCCTTAGAGTTTCCTCTTCATTATGCAAATATCTAATCCTTTCAGTAATGTTATCAGTGATATAATCAGTGTAAACCCAGTTAGCATTCTTAGATTAATGTTTTTGTTTTTGTGTTTTGTTAATAAATAAACTTTCAGATATAGCAAGTTGTCGCTATTATAACAAACCCATATATCTAAAATTGGAAAAATTGGAACGTTATGGAAAAATATAGTCAAGTCTATAAGTCAAGACTGGCTATGCTGACAGTTCATTTAAAAACATATTGAGCATTATTCTCATTATGTCATATTTTAAAAGTACATGTATGGAAAACCCTCTCTGCATTAACATCTGCATGAATTACTGCATGAGTACTGAGTGTCACTCTGTGACATGACTTGAATAAGACCTCTCAATGATCCACAAAGGACCCATCTTCCTACTGCTATAATGTTCAAGCTTTTCTATCACAAGGCAAAATGAGCAATAACTTGTTCATTTTCCTTTGACCAACTGAAACCCTGTAATATACTGGTATCATCAATAATATAGGTGCATATGCAGCAGGACTGTTGCACTGTTATTGCTGTGTGTTGCACCAAATAATGCATTACACCTAGAGGAAAAACCTACAAAGTCAATTTCAGCTTCATTAGAGCTTACCTGAGGATGTTCTTATCTTAGAATTGACTGGTTCTTTGTTTTGGTTAGCTTTTTTCTTTTCTGGTAGTCTCCTCCACCTCTCTCTCTCTGTCTCTCTCTCTCTCTCTCTCTCTTTCTCTCTCTCTCTCTTTCTCTCCCTCTCTCTTTCTCATGTCCAGCATTAGTAAGGATGGAAGAGCTTGACTGGGGCTGTGCAGGACCTTTCTATCCTAGAATCTGAACTATTGTGCCTGAAATATTAATGGCCACATTATTACTTAATTTTGTTGTGACTTGGAGGGATTAATACTCATCCATTAAACACGGTTAATTCCTTCCCTGTCTAGGAGAAAGCTTGTGCCTACTGGATAGCAGAATTACATTAGATGCTGAATGATCTATGGCACCAGTGTGGCGGCTAGTGCTGCAAATTGATTTAGTGGCTGGAATTGACAGTGATGATTATGTGAAAGGTTGCTGACCGAGGCAAACATTTACTTTTAATGAGTTATATTGTTATGCTCATCGCTGTTGGTGTAATGCTAGCATTAGGCACGACACATAACCTGCATACTCTATGCGGGGTAGGGTCTAATAGGGGTTTGTTTGTTTACCACTTTTAAACACAAGAAAATGTGCTTTTGAGGTGGTGCCTGCTGAAGACTTTATGTAGAAAATGTCATAAACTTCAATAAAAGTTCTATTAGGCATGTCACACAGTTGTACCCACTTTATATGTACCTTATGTTCAGGCATGTTAAGGTTCCCTCAGGCAGTATTACTGTTAGGCTGGTTTAGTTAACATTAAAGGGTCTGTATCCTACTTATGTCCACT
The DNA here is from genome assembly GCA_021613375.1 of Megaleporinus macrocephalus. Classification (NCBI taxonomy): domain Eukaryota; kingdom Metazoa; phylum Chordata; class Actinopteri; order Characiformes; family Anostomidae; genus Megaleporinus; species Megaleporinus macrocephalus. Next base: position 19,100,903 of record CM038713.1, read on the forward strand.
TATTGCATACATCCTTATTGTATAAGCAGTTTTATGTACCAAAACAATCAGAATTTGTTTTTTACATATATTTTAACATATAACATTCTTTCTGTTATTATGCTTTTAAATGTATAATTCGTTTAAACCATTCCAAAGTTCACTAACATTATCGACAGAATATGTAGAAATAACACCTTTAAAAGATATGTTAACCAGCTAGCCCCAGGCTGTCCTGTCTAGTAATAACATTAGTCTCTCAGGAGGCAATAGTGAGTCACTATGGTGACGAGTCTGCCTTCCGTTCAACATGAGAGGATGAGGTAGCCCTTATGGCATTTTTGTCTTACAGATCCCATTTGCAGTTAAATTATTTAAGAACAGGCAGCCAAGTAAGAAAGAGTAAGTGCAACGATGGTTGATGCTCTTGGCATCCTTGACCATTATTAACACAGCTGCCTGCTACAGGCAAACAAGGGAAGTGTTATAAATAGAAACAAAATTAAAGTTAACATTTTATCCAGTGTTCCACGGCTGGAGACACTCTTGGTGGGCAAGGTATGATGCTGAACCTCTTCTAGACTGTATGTAGTGAAGAGAGAGAAAGAAGTGTGCATTTCTTTGTTGATATGTTGTTATTTTGTTATATTTGTTTGGAGTAAAGATTTGCAAGTGTGTAAATGAACTATGTTCTGATTGGCTGTCCTGTAATTTGTCTAATTCAAAAATACTTTGATCAAATCAGTGAATTCAAAACTGGCTTTTTTTCGTAACTTTATATTTATATATGGACTGTATAGACAGAAGAATGATTTATACACTTGTTTTTTTATACACTCAAACAGTGTTTACTAGGAAATAGGAAATAGGACCCTTAAAAAATGAACTCAGCCTAGCGTTTTTATTGATGGTCACAATGAAGATGATTATTGGCTCATTGCAGGAGATAAAAGATCATTTTTTACCATCAGCATCCCAATGTTCTAGACTTTTCCCCCTTCTGGAGCCCCAACTCAGTGCCTGACCATGTGGGGTCATTTAATAACTATTAGATTAAATAGACTGGCAATGAAACTCTGAACATATGCACTAATTTAATCATCACGCTAAACTGATTTATTATGATGGATTGGTATAGGTTCTTGGCACCATATTGCGTCGCAGAATGGCATTCAAACATTGCCTCCAGAACAGGCAGAGTGCCGGATTCCTGGAAGACTTCAGAGTTCATGGAACTGATCCCAAAAAAAAAGTAAGAGGACGACTGAGAGGACTTTTCAGAAGATAGGCAAGTTCTGACTTCTCTAAAGTAGTGGGAGAAATGCATGTGGTATGGTTTGTTTCCTACTGTTGACTTATGTAGATCTTCAAAGCGAATGAAATGAGATGTATTTATGCATGGATTTGAGATTGAAGCAAGAAAGGCTGACTGTCTTATTTCATGTTTAAATAGCAATATTGTGTATTAATTACATGGTATGTTTTGTCTTCTGTTGTATTGTTTTCTTTTGTAGCTGGGATGGAGTGACTGCTATAACAAGCACATAAAACACAAAGACAGGTAATAGGTTTTCCTCTCTCGTACGTCTTTCCAAGCACGTTGTATGATTTGCCACAAAAGCTCGCAATCTCCTTCGAGCGCAGAACAAATAAACCGAGACTAAAAGGAAACATATTGGTGGCCAGCATGAAAGCATATATGCTTGTTAATCTCCTTTCTCCTCTCCTTTTCACTTTGGTGTGAAATTGAGGATTGATAGCAGAAACGGGGAATGCTTTGAATGTGTACGCCTCCCTATAGCCACTCTTTGGTTTATGAGATTCTGCTGAATAGAATATAGAAAACAGATAAATGATACGGAATGATGGTCCCCTGGTTGTCTTTTATTATCCTCCAGGAGAGGAAAATGTGCTTTTTATAATTGTATACAACCCGTGCTGATATCTTGGCATAATAGGCGTGCTTGCGTTTTGTGTGCTTTTATATCTGATGCTCGGCAAGAATTGCCAGGTCTGCTCGTGTATGGAATAAATGAAGCCAATAAAGTGTATAAGTCAATAACGCACACGTTGGTTGTAGATAATTGTGAGGCCGAGAGCACGGCACAGTGTAATGACATCCTCCCAATCACACAGCACTGCCACCTTAATGATCAGCCAAGCCCGCTGCCATGTTAATTCATGAAACAATGAAAAAGTAACGGCCTTCCTGCATGAGCAACTTCATTTATGCTGCTGTTTTGTCCTCCGTGAATTTTAATATATCCGTGTGCTTGCATATCTTGAAGGCCTGTTCATTCTGGAAGGTATGAAAAGAAACTGGGTTCACAATAAGTGCATAAGTGAGTGCTTACTCTCTGTAAGAAGGCTTATTCACAGCAGGCTTAATGATTACAGTGAAAAACAAATATATATGTCTGCAATTATTAGTTCGTTTTTAATTATTATGATTATCCTACTTGTTGTAATTATGCTCTACATGTTCTGTAGTAATGCTAATTCAAGTTTTGTATGGAAACTAAAGGATATAAATCATAACTAGGATCTGTCACACATATCAACCAATCACATTTAGATTTACAATGAACAACGGTTACTCTTTGCCTTCTAGAATTAGTAAATAGGTCACTGACTCATGTATTTCAACAAGATATTTCAAATGGGGAATAGCGACAGCACTAGGACACGATTCTTTCTTAATCCTCAGTGCATTAAGTTGGGTGAAAGTTTCATGATAAATGGTCCAATGGCAATGCTCCAAAGTAGAATAAAATCCCTTTACATATACTTACATTGAAACTTAAGAATGTTTTGGAGACAGCTATGATATGTTTGTCATAAACAATCAGCTAGAAGCTTCAAATTAAGCATAGAATGTCTTCACAAGCATCAAATGTTTGTGTTTAATCCTCAATGCCCAAAAAATATTATGCAAATAGTTGCTACCTTGTTGTGAACATATCACACTTCCAGAACAATAACTTGTATCTTCAAATGATCTTCACAGAAGAAGCCAAAAGCCTACTTTAGATCTAATGTAAGTCAATGTAACCAGATTACTAATGTAATGATTACCAATATAACCAGATATTTCCAAGTTGTTTTGGGTCATTTCTTTTGGTCCATCCATCATGAAATTTGCCCACAGTGTGAAAGACAACAGGCACTGACAAAAATGGAGATATTAAGTTTTCTGGCAACAGCAGCAATATGAGGATCTCTTAGACATTTCAGCAGAAATTAAAGTTTTGGCATTTATGGCCCAAATTGAAGGCCTACCTCAAGTAGTCATGGTTTGCCATTGAAAAACATAAGGCATATATTCTGTTTGTGTAGGTATCTGTTTAGATAGCTTTATGTACAAAAGTATGCAGACTTTAAAATACTTTATAAATTACATTACACATTCAACTACACTGGCTCTATGGATCATACTGAAAGCTGAAGCAGAAGTATGCCACTTTTCCAAAAACATTTCTTGAGGAGTGAAGGCTCTCATAGCACTAAAGGTGAGACCAGCTTCATATTAAAGCCTTGGTTTTGGAATGAGATGTTTCAGAATCACATGTGTATGTCCACATACTTTTGGTCATCTAGAGCAGTGGTGCTTTCTTACTTCCACCACCATTTAATTGAGATTGTTGAAGCAATCACTAAAATCCTTTGTTTTACCAGAGAGTGGCAATAAAAAGTGGAGTATCAGTGTGCGTGGCTCGGCTGCTTTGCTTTTGTGGTTATAATTGTTTCCATGCTCAGTCCTTAGCTGCAATGCATTACGTTTAATAAGTTGATTAAAACATTATTCCCTCCTGCACATCTGCAATGAAACTAATTTTCTTGTAATGACGACTATTAATATTCCGATATGGCGCAGGCCATGAAGATTTGGAAGCAGCAGGAGCAATGTGAATGATTACCATGCTGGGTAACAGGCTGCAGATACACAGCATACATTAATTATCGGACCACCAAAGCCTCTTCATCCTCTCTCTCTCTCTTTCTCGTTCTCTCATCCTCCTCTCCTACATCATTTTCTTACAGCCGTAGCCAAATACGGCAAACTCTGCTTCAAAGCTGGAGAACACTGAAGCATAAGAAGCTTAGCTGTGTATGAGGAAAAATTAAGCGTAATCCTTCTTTACTGGGCTCTGATCCTTTTTTTGCGAACTTTGCCTTAAAATAGCTCTAATTGGCCCAGTTGTGTCTCTGTGAACTGGACTTTATTTGTGGGCACTGCGAAGTGACCTATTTGTAACCATGTTACAGCAGAGTACTTACATCTTCAGGTAAAAATAAGGATCCAGAGTTAAACAGGTTTTTTATAGGAACAAACTGAAGAAACCTACAGCTGCTTTTGATTTTTTGCTTTCTGCCAGAGAGAATGGGGCAATGCGCGTGCATGACAAACTTACAGGGGAGTTTCACCATTTTTTATTTTATTTTAAAATAATTCAGTCATTAAGATATAAACAGATTTATTTAGACTGAAAAGATGTGAAATAGCTCATTGACATTTACAGACAACAACACATTTTATTTACTATCCCAAACCACCAGTGAGTCTACACATGCCTTCTTAGTTTTATATGTAATATTGATGATAGTAAAAAGACTACTTTGTAAAAAGAGGACTACTTTGCTGTACTATATCCTGCATGTATCCCTCCATCATGAACAGATTAAACTAAATTGAAACAATACTTTAGTACAAAACTATCATAAAGCAATGTATGAGATATTAGGCAGCATATATCAGACTTTTTCATGTGAAGGAGCTTTTGTAGGCACTAAACTCCTCAGATGTCTGAAAGATTTTGGAAAAATCTGATTCCCCCTTTAAAAGCAGACAGTGTTAATTTGGCAGTAGCCTCAGTATATAAATATATGTTTCCTTTTCAATATTCAATGTATAATCCTTTTATTTTTACTATTCATTTTCCATTCTTTTCATAAGTTAGTTTTTCATTCTTTTTGTAAACACCTGCAAAGTTCTAGGTAAAGCCTTAGATGTCGATTGAATTTTCTGCTTCTCATGATCTCAATTACAAGTTTTATTTAGACTTATTAGTCCATGAAAGCTTACCTCACATCTCAGATGTCCAATTTTGATATTCTAGTGCTTTTTACATTTATTTTCAGACAACACATTCTATATTCCTTCAGGCCCAAAGCACTGAGTTGTTTTCTTACAGTGAAAGGGTGAACAGTTGGTGTCAGTTTAGGTGGTCTGTCAGGTCATGCTTGTTTTCTCCATTGCCTTTAGTATTTTTTTTTTACTATAGTTTTGAAAACTCTAGTTTTTATTACTTTTTAAAGGCCCTATGATCTTCTCAGAAACAGCACCTGACAAATGAATCACATGTACTTAGATTGTATTTGAAAGTAAATACATGAAGGTGGTCTATAACTCTTACACAGTACTACATTTTGACATTAATGGACTCTAATGTACGTATGCACATGGGATGTTTGCCAGCATCTGCAAAGCTTTTGGAGCAACTGGTAACAGTTTCTACAAAAGAATGCATTTGCTGTAGACATCTGTGGTTTTGTCTCCACACAGTAGATACCAGTAACTGTGCTTGGTGCTTTAATGCTTTAGAACACACTACAGCTGCACACTACTTTGACTACACCACCTCTAAGGAAAGGTCCCCTTGTCCCTTGCTAAAAGCTGCCAGGTTTGAGCCTCACGTTGGCCAGGGAAGAAGATGAAAGGAGTCAGGGAAAGGTTAGCTCTTCTCCTGTATAAGCCAAGGCAACAAAAGCCCCATTGTTTGTGTGTGTCAGGTGCATTGTGGCAGCCCTGCGAGGCTGAACCAAACACAAACAATGCATTAAAAGACACAGGCGAAGAGACAGAGCGAGCGAGAGCAGGCAAAGCTGTTAAAACAAGCCTGAACCGAGCACTAACAGCGTGTCATGGGAAAAATTGACAGATCGCAGTGAATTCACACACAGGTAGATTATGATTAGGATTCTGAAAAGGAGTGGGGTGAGGGGGACACAGTCGTAGCCCACATGTGGAATTGTTTTGGGGGCTAAGATCACATAATAATCACTACTGGTTCTTTAAAAAATCTTTTATTATCCTCTTAAAGAAATATTTTTGTGAATGAAATGTACAAGATCCTCCAGATTACATAAAGGTTCTTCACCAGTTAAAGGTTTATCCTATATCCAAAGGTTTAGTTAAGATCCAATCAGTGCACATGTAACTTGAGATCAGTAAAAGGGCACCAATAAATAAATAAATAAATAAGTAATGAATTATGATTGTATCTGTTGTAAACATATATACTGATATCCTACAGTGGTGCTGCAGTAGTCTCCAGCAGTCACCAACCTTGTCATCCTCAACCCTATCTCCATAAAAATTGGGACGCTGTGCAAAATGCTACAAAATGTGCAATAATGTGATAATCATTTGAACGATATGTTCATCATAAATCAGATGCCAGCAGCACAATACAAGGAAGCTGGGACAGATTCTTGTTTGCCACTGTGTTTATTACCTCTTCCTTTAACAACACTAAGCATTTGTGAACAAAGGAGACCAACTGCTATATTTCTGAAAGTGAAATGTTTTCCAGTCTTGCCTGATACAGAATTTCAGTTGCTCAACCGTTCGGGCTCTACTTTATCTCTTCTTTCATTTCATAATGTGTGAAATATTTTCAAGGTCTGGACTGCAGGCAGGCCAGTTTAGCACCCAGACCTTTTCACTACAGAGCTGAGCTGTTGCAACACATGCTTTGACATTGTCTTGCTGAAATAACCACGAACTTCCCTGAAAAAGACATCATATGTATCCTGTCTATATAATCCCACGTTGATCATATCTTTACAGATGTGCACTAGTGCACATGGTCTGGGTGACTTGCACATATATCATCACTGTTTTTCAATATTCAATGTATATATATATATATATATATATATATATATATATATATATATATATATATATATATATATATATATATATATATATACACACATATTTAATGTGGAAAAGGCCCTCATTAGAGAGAGAAAAGTGTTTTTTTAAAGCCATTTATTTTAGCAATGAGTAGCGCCATAATGTCTGGATGTCACTTGCATGAATTTAGTAAATGAACCAGCTAATGAAGTAATGAGTAGTCAAAGCAGGAATTAGATGATAAATAATACTGGGTTGTAACAAGGAAAAGCATGGAAAGGGTTCAATAAACACACAGACATTTGGAAACCACTATTTACTCCAGTAATACTATTTGAATAGGGAAAAATAGCTTTATATATATATATATATATATATATATATATATATATATATATATATATATATATATATATATATATATATATATATATATATATATATAGGTCCAGCTTTTATCTTTTTGTGCTATTGGACATGCTCCAGGTTGCTTTAATAAATATGCTTTTGCTAATGCAATCCCAACATCTATGTTCAGTAGCTTTACACTGAAGTCATTAAAGAGCGATTACCTGCGGACTGTGCTTTGGTCAGCATTAGACCTCGCCAGTGCTCCTTGCACTGTATGTATAAATCAAAAGGCTCATTAGTCCATATGTCTGTGTTTGCTGTGCATGACTGAAAGCTTTGCTAATCACTCTTGTTATCCAACTGCACTAGCATGGCCACTCACCTATCGACATCTTCACATCATTAGCGGACCATCCACTCGAAGACATTGATTCCGATCTGTCTTGTGTGCTGTTTGGACGTCCGCATGAGATTCTGTCAACACCTTCAGGTCTCAGACAGCTCGTATCAACAGTGGGGCATCGGAGCTTATGCGGTCAGGCAGGGCACATGTAGGCCTAGTAGCTTGCGGCATATTAACTATGTGTGTGTGTGTGTGTGAGGTCACTGAGGTGGGCAGTTTGGAGTTAGGTGCTGCTGCGCTCTCACACACTCTTCTCTCTCTAATGAGGGCCTTTTCCACATGAAAGGCCCGCTGGCTCTCCTGCGCCTGTCAGAGCCCATTGGTCCTCTCTGACAGCGAATGGAAGGAGGCCTGAGACACTGCAGGGCTGATCAGAGAGCGGCCCAAAGGGTGGGAGACCTCGCGGGGAGAAAAAGGAAAAGCACATTCACTGCTTCACACTGTGAGTCCTGTTAGACCTGCATGACCTTAGACCTGGTCGCATATGCATACAGGTATTCTTTGGTGCACAGTTTGTACAGTCATATGCAAAATTGGAATCCTTCTGGTGAAATTTTAGATGATTTGAAAATAATAAATTAAAAATATAAAAATCTACAATGAGTTGTGATTTCAACATATGCTTTATTTTTTCCCAGTATGTTAAATTCAACAAACATACAGTAACTGTGCTCTCAGTTTGTATTCAGTATTCTGCATGTGCAATCTAATCAATTCTGGATATTGTGCATTACATCTGTCTCATGCTATTTTAAGGTTTTTACCTGCTCATGAGAATCCCTGAGAATGCCATCTGGTCGGCTAGCAATTGAGCAAAATATAGCTTATATTAGTTTCATGTAACATTTTATATATTTTCCTCAATTGCTAGTTGACCAGATGGCATTCTCAGTCTGTTTCATAGATGACAGTTTAATGAATTGGAGTTTATTTCTTAAATATAAACACACTTGTAAAAAGTGTTGTCCCACATTTTCATGTCACAACCAAAACACGAAAGAGTTTTGTTTTAGCCACACTCTCGCACACTTGAAAGTAAGATTTCATCCCTGTCCCTCATGGTCATGTGATGAGCAGTTAGATTGCATTGTTTTGAAGAAAATGAAGATACATTTTGTCACGACTGAAGTTCTTCTGCAGTTAAGTCATTTTTTTGTGTGTTTGAATATTTTTGTTAAGAATATTTTTCAAAATGTCACATTTGTTAAAGTTTTGGTAGTATTTTAAATGTTTCGGTAGGTCATGTTCAGCCATTTGTTTTACTAATATTAACAGAATGAAGGTATAGAGTAACTCAAGGAAAAATTATTTGAATCTAATGTCCAAGTCAATTAAGGGTCCTATATGGGTTTTGAGCTTTGACTTTGAACTAATTGGGTAGAACAACCCATAAATTAACATGTGTTGCTTTTTATTTGTATTCTTGTATTCTTCCTGGTCAAAAGAATAGAGAAATATTTGATCCAAATGCTTTATTATTGCTTAGGTTCATATTGTATTTGTATTCATAACTCTTATTGTTGATGTAATGTTAATTTACTATGTTGACCAGGGGAGGCTGAGCTGAATTGAATTGAAACATGGGTATTTTGGGGCAAAATATTTTCATAAATTTCTGCTTTTCAGTATTATAAAATATAGTAAAATATTATTATTTTATTATCAATATTTTTATCAATATTAGGACAAGTCCTCATGAACACCAACAATTAGTATGTTTTATTGCTGGTCATAGATTTAAAATTATTTATGATTCAGAAAATGACAAAGCCAGACCAGACACATGATTTAATGTAAACTAATGTAATCATAATAAAACATTATGTAAATGTAATATAAAGATATTTCACACTAAATATATTTTTTGGCAAATCATATGTAAATGTAGGCTTTGGTTTGCTTGGAGAGAGACACTGGTTGCCTCGGGGGCCAGCCATGAGCTTGAGGTTAGGGAATCAGCCTTGTGACCGAAGGTCGCTGGTTCAATCCCTTGACCTATCAGACAAGACTGAAGTGCCCTTGAGCAAGGGACCTAACCCCTAGGGCGCTGTGAATAGGACTACCAACTGCTCCGGGCGAGTATGCTCAATGCCCCCTAGTGGGTGTGTTCATTAGTATGTGTGTATGTGTGTGCTTCACTGCATGGATGGGTTAAATGCAGAGGTCAAATTCCTTGTGTGTGCCAGCACAGTGGTCAATGGGTGTTTGGGTGGTTTATTCAGATATGAAGACAGCTATACATAATAGATTTGCAAGTGAAAATAACACAAAGACCTTGTATGCATGTTTAATAGGCAATGAAAGAGGACATAGACTTAGTGTTTAATGATTTAGTTGATGTATTCCACTGAGACGTTTGCTTCTTTTAACAGTGTTTTCTCTCTTTTATCCTGTTCTCCTCCCTCCTCCTCCTATTTCAGTCCCTCTGCTGTCCATCACCTGTTCCACTCCATTTGAAAAGGGCTATGTTTCCATAAACATCCTCTATCTCTCTGCTCGGGCTGCTCTCTGCAGCTTTGTCTGGTCCCTGCTTTTAGACACAGATGGCTAACAACGCAGCTACTAAAGTGGCAGAGGAGTGTCTGACTTCTCTCACACCTCAGTGTGCGGTAGTGTTCCCACTGAAGGAAGAAAGAAGGAGCCAAAAAAAATCTGATTTGCATTTGACTATGGTTAGTTTAGCTCTCAGTCCAGAGCACTAAAAGCGTGGCATTTGACGTGAAGTCCATACAGGGAGCTGGAACTTGATCCTCAGTGCTGTGCTGTTAAGACTGATTGAGGCTTTTCAGGGCTGCTTGTTTTTCATGTGAAATAGCAGCTGTATTTTTTTTAGACGGGGGGGGGCTTTCAAAGGCACCGCCGCTCGCAGCCCTCACTGGGAGACTGGAGCCACCTGTCCATCCTCTACCCGGAGCTGTCAACCTGAAAGTCCGCCGGTTATGTGTGTGCGCCTATGCGGCTGTTGAGGGTGCAGAACTCACATCCGATCTGCTCACAGTAAAGCCCACTCAAACATGCAGCGCTGACAGACTTGTTAGAGGAATTTTTTCGACCTGTCATAAAGTCCTAATGATAGAGATTAGACTAGATTGGGAAGAGGTCAAAGAGGTTTTAGGGAGGGCAACAGGGGGGTTTAAGCCCAATATTGTTGGAGCTACCTCACATTTGAAGGGTCATTTAAAACCAGTTATTTCCACTAATGAAAAGCCAGGTTAGTACAAAAAAAGGCCTAACTTATAGTTAGATTTATAGAATGACTGGCGAGCTTTCAGGAGAATAGTTTAGTAATATCTGCCCTTACAAAAAAGAAGTTTATTCAAGTGTGCCATTAGTAGACTTTAGTTAACTAATAAGAAATGAGTATGCTTTCAGTTTACTTCTTATGTACTTCTCAGTGATATACTAAACACAGTTATACTTAAGTATACTTGGGTTCTACTGACAAATACATAGAAAAGTCTAAGTTTGATTGAGATAAACTTAAGAAATATAAATAAATATTCTTGCCCTGCTCAAAAAGGTATACAGGTATAGGGAATTTTGATTTATAAAGATTTATAAAGAATACAATATGTTACTTAATCTGAGCATGTCTTGTTTATTTTTATGTGTGTCCACCCATGAGTAAGTAAAAGTTGTTGAAGTCATATTTTAAGTAGAAACTAAACCTATTCATATACTTTAAAGTGCAAAGATAATATTTAAGCAGTAAACTTACATGTATAATTTCATTTGAAAGACATCTAAGCTAGAAGTTTGCTAATAGTATATTTAAAAGTGTACTTTCAATAAACTAAAAGTGGGCAGTATAGAACTTGTAGCTAAAGGGTAGCTCGGTGGCGCAGTGGGTAGTGCTGCTGCTTTATGGCAAGAAGGGTCTGGGTTCTCTTTTTTGAAGATCAATTAACAAACTACTAAACGAACAGTAAACCCATGAGTATACTTTTAGTATAGTTGCAGTAAAAAAGATGTAAACTAGTTGTGTACTTGACATTTACTGCTCCTATACTTAAAATATACCTCATAAACAAATAAATGGGCCAATTTAGTCCCAACAAGAGTTAAAATAGTACATATATAAGAGTACTACTAATACAATGATATTAGTGTACTAATTACATAAAGTATACTTGGGAAATATGTTTCAACTTTGCTTACGTTTACGTAATGAAATTAACTTTAGGTATACTTATTTTTTGTCAGTAACAATTCTACTTTCCATACTAAAAAAAGTAAGTGAATAAAAAAGCAGTACATTTAATGCTATAGTAAGACTTATACCCAGATTAAGTCTAAGGCTAGACTGAAAAGAACTTGCAACGATGACTCACCACTGTTACTGCAATATATTCCAAGATTACACGTAAAACCAATTTCTGGAACCCGGCCTATAAAGTGACTATTACACTTTCAGGCAAGCAGTTTAATATCTGTGAGTGATTTCCGCACTAGCATACTTGCCTGGTGTATTACTGTTTGAGTTCTGCTTCCATCATTCCTTTCCCTCATCTATTCTTTATCTATTACCCCTCTCTAGTGAGCATTACATCAGTTCCTGTCTTCTGATTGCAATTTGGACTTTAGTTTCTCAGCATGCTTTGCCTATTCCCAAGTGGTCTCCCAAACAGACAGTGAATACTGCACAGTCTCAGAGAGATGGCAGGGCCTTTGTGTGCTGCTGCATTGAAATGGGGTACTTGGTGCTTTGCAGGATAAGGTCATGCAAAGCTCAGAGACTGAATGGTGTTGAGAATCTCTAAGGAGCAGAGATCAGAAGCCGAAAAAAAAGTTGGTCCACTTTGAGCAGAACCAATATTATAACATTCCCGTTCTTGCATTCCAGCAACAACGTTTCCTATACCAGTTGGAATAAAATCTGAAACTGCTTCAATCAGTTCTTGTTAGCTGTAATAGCTGTATTATCTGAGGTTATTGTGATAGCGAAGCCTTTTCTTTTACCTATCTTAGGTTATATAGCCTATCATCCTATCAAGAAGCAGCAGTCAGGCTTGGTTATCTTAAGGCTTACGTTTTACATAATAAGGTTTATGGAAAATGAAATATTAAATAAAAGACATGCAGTTGTTCCAAAGACATTTTGGAGTTTGGAAGGAAGATAGGTAAATGCAAGCTCAAATTGTTGAGTTTTGGCCTATCCAGGTCCTACCTTTGTGAATATAACAACCTGTGCTCTTCTACAAAGGCTTTCCCCAAATGTTGGCGTGTCTCTATAGGGATTCGTGCCCATTCAATCAAATGAACATTTGTAAGGTCAAGCACTAATGTTGCACAAGAAGACCTGGCTCACAATCAACATTCCAATTCATCCCAAAGGTGTTCTATGGTTGAGGTCAGGGCTCTATTCAGGGTAATGGATTTCCTCCACACCAAGCTCATCAAAACATGTCTTTATGGACCTCACTTTGTGCACAGGGGCTCAGTCAGGGTGGAACAGGAAAAACAATTCAACATGTCTTGTAAGCTGCAGGGTGCAAAATATCCTCTGGTTGAGGGGTTCAGAGATGTTCCACGTATAATTAAAGTTGCTAAGCAATGAAGGACCAACTACTTAAACCAATTTGCTACAGTGCCACCATGAGGCACACTAGTGCTGCATCTCTAGTTAGTCAATAATACCAAAGACCCAGATCCCAAAGTGAGGATGAAGCAGCTAAATGAAGATGATGATGCAAGTTTATTTTCATGAACTTCCCACACTTCTTAATTTGAGACATTCAGGCCCCCCCATCCCACACACACACTGCTCAGGACTCCCTGTATTTTATACCTTGGCATGTTGTAGCGCTAACCTTACTATTCACTAAGAGCTAAGACAAACCTATAAAATATAGATCCAGACCATTATTTTTCCTGCACCAAACCTGTTGCCACTGTGCATTCAGTATGTAGAGTTCTCCTCATGTCCACCAAACATAGACTTGTTCATTCGCATTGTCAAATAGTGAATCATGATTCTTTTCTCCAGAGGACTTCCACTGTCTCAAAGTCCAGTGACGCCATGCTTTACACCATTCTGTCTGAAACTAGGAATTGTGCATAGTAATTTTAATATTGTATGCAGCTGTTCAGTCGTGGAAACCCATTTATCGAATCTCCCTTTGCACAGTTCCTGTGCTGATGTTGCTTCCAGAGGCAGCAGTAAGTAAAGGAACGGATTACATGCATTTTTATGTCACCGCTCATGTAAATTTGCATGGTTTCCTGCTTCATGCCTGAGCTGTTTCTGCTTCTTGATGCTTCCATTTTACAAAAAACAGCAATTACAGTTGACTGAAGCAAATCTAGCGTGGCAGAGATTTCATATCACTTGACAGACTTGTGATATCCTATAATAGTGCCATGTGCCCAACCCATCAGTTCAACCCAATCTACTGCCAGTGTTTGTCTACAGAGATCACATGGCTGTGGAATTGATTTTATACATTTGTAAGCAATGGCAATCGCTGTAACGTACTTTTGGCTATATTATGTACACACTGATACAGTTTCAGTATGCACCCTATATGTTTTCTATTACTATGTACAGCAGGGGGCCATGAATGTACACCATAACATGTAGGTTAATTATTTTCCTTGACTTACTTTCAAAGAGATATTTCCTCAGAAATAATGCAGATTATATCAAATTTATCACCCTATCCATCTCTTTAGAGATTATGACATAAGCTATTATTATACTATGGAGGGAGATAAGCATACCTGTGGAATAAAGCAATTAATGAGGCTTAAGCCTGATGCAATTAAAGTCTCAGTACAACTGGACTGACCTGACTAATGCCCACCACAAACCACAGGAGCTGAAATCAACACTACTGTCCTTTTTTTTATTCAGCGTTTCAGGGAAATGCTTTTAGGAGCACTAATTAAAGCTGGTGATAGAATTCATGTATGGAGTAATACTGAAACGGAAGGATATTTTCATTGACCTGCCGGGTCTAATCCGAAGAGACAGACAGCCAATGAGGCAGAGAGACATCACTGATGGAAAGTCATTTCCTCAGTGTGTTATGTGCATTGCTAGTTTACTTATAGTTCTCTTGAGGTATGAGGGTGCTACAGATGTCATGTTAGATTAGAGAATGTTGGGAATGGGGAATAGGGGCATTGCACAGGGTGGTACTCAATTTCAGGTTTTTTTTCCCTTATATTTTCAAGCAACGTGGGCCTGACAGGAACCATCTCTCTGGTCTAATTTAGGCATTTCTGCAGACTTGCAATCTGCCTCCAATGAAGAACTGTAATGTACAAACAGGTGCAAACTTGCTGATGCCATAAACACACCACCTGTATCCCCAGAAATTACATGGGGAGTATGTTTATTTCAACATATGGTAATTAACATATGTCTCATATACTTCGGGCTCATATAAGTGGAAAAAAAAATCATTATATAAATCTTGTTTTTTGGTGAGCTGAGACTGATGAACGTATACCTACTACAATAAACAATGAACGTTGTGTTCAGATTCTCTCCTCACTGCTGGACTGAGAATAGTCCACCAACCAAAAACATCCAGCCAACATTGTCCTGTGGGCAGCGTCCTGTGACCACCAATGAAGGACTGGAGGATGACCAACACAAAATGTGCAGCAACATATCGTCACTCTTCAAAGAAAAACATGTTTATTTAATTTTTGCCTATTTTTATATTTATATACTTTTTACATGACTTAAATGTGGCAAATTGTATGGTTAAGGGACCAATAGAAATGCTCCAAAACAGCTTGGAAAGAATTCTGGTTCCATTGACTTGCATTCAAAGTAAAGGCTGTTAAATAGCCATTGTGGAGATACTTACATTTACAGCATGTAGCAGACGCTCCTATCCAGAGTGACTTACATAAGTGCAAATATGTATCTCTAGCTAGTACAAACAGGTTGAAGTCCAAACTAGTTGTTTTTTTTTCAGACAATGACGATATGAGCTTGTCATATGTGGACCAACAAGTTAGAAGTGTCCAATAGAGTGGACAGTGAGTGAACACACTCCAGCAGCTCTGCTGTGTCTGATCCACTATCACACCACCACCACATCAGTGTCACTGCAGTGCTAGGAAATGATCCACCATCCAAATAATAAGATGGAAGCTGTAATAAAAGCAAATAGTGGACATGCCCAATCCCGAAAATGTAATATTATATTAAACGTGTTGCTGCTCTTTCATGCCACTGAAAATGAATAGCCTAATGCTTAATGGTCTTATGGTCGTATATGAGTTTCCCACATTACTGTATGAGCTGTTGCTGTATGTGCTGTCCTTGCTTTCTTTCAGTGTTAGCTTACTCAAACACACTCACATTTAATCTATGTACACAAACTCACGCTCGCAGGCTTGTACACAAACACACGTCCACTCCATCTAAACTCTATCACACAAAGTCATACCCTCTGTCTGTCAATACTCTCCACCCTGTTCGTCTTTCTCCTGATTAGAAGCAGGTGGTCGATTTATTCCAACTCATGTGATCTGAGTCCACTCAGGCTTGTTCCCTAGTATAAGAGGAAGAAAAAAAACTACTCTTGCATATTTATTTCAAAAGCAGACCAAAGATTAACTGCAGCCTGGCTGATAAATGAATTAGCTTCTCCATATGCATGAGCTGACTAAATAGTGTCTTCTGCAACTGCTTACAGCAAACCAAGCCTATTTGGGTGAATTTGCATGAAGACATTAGGAAATTAATCACTTTTGAGAGCAGTGATGACAGAAAGGTGAAAGACTGGACGAGGCAAAGTGGGTTCTGACCCACCTATTTAACATCCTAAGATGGATTTGGAAGCATTATGTTTTTGGCTTTCTGATTGCATCTCCTTCTAAATGAATCCTGCCACTTGCGTTTCTAGTTTTAGTACCTGTTTGTACACCTACAAATGAAGGTGCCAATAGCATTCTTTGGAGGAACGCCTTAAAGACGTCTCTCGATTGACATATTTATGCTTAACTCACAAATTATTTTTTTTGTAGCAACTGTTGCTAGGCTTTATAGGTTTTACAGATTTTTTTATATATAGTTAGCAGAAAATTTTATGTATCACACTCAAAATATGAAAACATATGTCAAAATATGAATTGTGTTAAAGGAATATTTTGGCCAACATGGAAAAAAATAAATGGTCCATTTGTTGTAAGCATACAACAAGCATCCTACTAGCAGTAGAGTAAGATCTTAGGGGTAAGATGTTGGAACTGCTTTGGGGTTGTTCTTTTAGTTGGTGAATGCAAAAGGTTGACAAATAACTAATGTTACTCAGAAAAATCTGATTAACCATATTTAAATCATTGTTGCACTGAATTAGTTAAATGCCAGAAATGATTAGACAGATAAGTAAAACAAATAGCTAGAAGCTAAAATAAGCAAGGTAAACACCTAGCTATGGAGATATCTTAATTCAGCGGGTCTTCTTTTCTTGCTTCTCTTATTTAAAAAATGAGTGACACTAATGCTAGATTGGTGGCAAGACTAGATATAGGGATTGGTCGACACCACAGAGATTCCCAGTGGCTGTATTATGTATTTGCTTACTGCATAATAGGTGCTGTAGTGAGACAGCATTGTGAATTCAGTGGATTCAATGAAACTGAGGGATATAATACTGAGCCACAAAGTACTGCCTCACTATGAACTTTGGGATGTCTGAGCCAAAAACTTGACTCACTACAATACATAACAGACAAATAACCAACACCTGATCTGTCTGACAGATGCATAAAATATAATTGTACAATTTTTAAAGGAGTGATATGTAAGACTTTTAGTTTTTAATCTCCAAGATGAATCAACAGAATGAGAAGAAATAACAGTTTTGATGGTATGTCAAAGACGTCTATGTGTCGTGTAGCACAGATATCAACTGAAGTCACGCCCAGCCGTCCACTTTGTACTTCAAAAGAAGATAAGAAAACAAGAGCTAACACTGGCATTGCTCTCCACCGCTGTGGGCAAGTAAAGGGATGAAATGTGACACAAGACAGACTGTTAAGCAAACTAGGAGAGGAGTAAAGAGGGAGAAAGAGGGACTGTGTGAAGTATGAAATCAACAGATTGCATCATATTACATATTGCTCCTTTAATGCATTGTCATTGCTTATTACATTGAATAGGGTTTTTGTTAACAGTCCACATAACCTGTTCATTATACATTGTTTTTGGTGTTTTTTTAATGTCCATCGTTCTTTAGCACTAATTCTCTGGTTGTAAAAAATTCCTGCCTTGCATAATTGCTTTGTTTCCTAAATGAAACACATTTGATCTTAAACTAATTAACTATTTTTTGAAGCCCTTTCTGTGTTTCTATGTGTATGTACACACGTTAAAGCAGAAAAGTCACTAAAAGCTGCAGGGCAGGGATACTCCAGGACTGGGTGTGGGAAACACGGCAAATTGGTTGATCTGTAAGATATCTCCACATAACCTTTTCTGGTTATTTGTGTACAAGCCACAAGAAAGAATACTTGTATATAACAAGAAATGTTTACTAGTGTTGATGGCCTGTTTACATTAACACTTCTATGGATTTCAATATGTGGCATCCTCACATCTGACAATCAACAGACTATACTGACTGCTGTTAAGAGATGGATTCTGGGGCAGACGTCCAATTCATCTGCAGCTCTCTGCAGCTCCTGTTCATCTTCTCTAGTGTGTGCTTGTGTGTGTGTGTATGTGTGTGAGTGTATGTGTGTGTGTGTATGTCTAGTGCTAAAATTAGCAACATGCTATCAAGTGGCAGGTTGGTATCAATCACCCAAGCCTGGCTGACAGAAATGAACGAGAGAGGGAGAGTTGGGGAGAGAGGGTGGGGGTAGCGGGGAGCTGGGGGAAAGAGAGAGAGAGAGAGAGAGAGAGAGAGAATAGTTGTAGAAAGCACAGATAACCCTATGCAGCAACATCCAGAGCAATCGAGTACCACTATCACATTCTGATCCTTCCACATCCTGATATCTCTGACAGTTTGTACAACTCAATTTCAGACACCTTTCCCTCATTTCCGCCGCTGCCTTTATTTCACTGGTGGAGACACAAGGATGACTTGATTTCACTGTGTGAAGGTCAGTAGATAAGTTTGCAGTAGGTACTAACATTGATTCCTCTGATAAATTGAAGACTCCACACGGTATTTTTACAGTCTTGACTGTCAGATTGATCCCTAGTTAAAAACCACTTCATCAAAGAAACAACTGAAACATAGTCTATATGAGACTGACTCCTAAATAATGTGGTTTTAGTTTTTACTTAACCTAAATTATTAATGATAGTATCTGTAGTAACATATTTATAACTGTATTCTTAAATAGGCAAGTATGCAGACTTGCAGCTTTACCCCTAAAAACATAGATGCCAAAATGTGTTGTTTAGAGCAAGCCATGCAAATAAGTTATTTATTATATATATATATATATATATATATATATATATATATATATATATATATATATATATATATATATATATATATATAATCTCTGTTTCTAAATTACTGATATCAAAACACATGCTTGCCAAATATATACATATGTAAGATGTAGGATATGTTAAAATACAGACCAGTTGCCATAGTAATATGTGAAACATATTTTCCCATACAATCACATCAAAGTACATATATTCATGATCCAAATAAATTATTTAATGCTTATATAAACATATGCAACATATTATAGCAGTCAAAAAAATACCAAAATAGTCACAGGAGAGGCCAAAAACATTGTTTACTATAAATCTAAATTAATGTAAAGAGATTTTATTCCTTGTACATTTGGAGCATTTCTTTGGGTCCAATCCTCGTGATAGGTCCACACAATATACATGACAATATATATGGTATCTTTACTTTTAATAGTGTGAAACATCTACAAAAGCAAGTGTGCAGTGTATGTTTCAAATATCTGATGATAACAGCTCTAGTAAGAGGCAGAAACCTCTCACTTTCAGTTAATCTGGATTTTTTATTCCTCTTCGAAAACACCCTAAACCGTATTGATGTTTTCCCAAATAAAATACGGATGTATGAAAGCTTTGGCCTTAACATAAAGATGGCCCCGCTGTGCTCTGCAGGTGTGTGGCCAAATCGTGAGTCCATTAAATCAGGATTACCATGTTTTGCTCTTGCACTCCAGCAGAGAATCGGACCCATGTCATTCTTTCATGTCCTGCGTGCAAAGCTTTTAAGTGCGTTCTTCTCTGCGGCCCGTCAGTCAGGGAAAGGGATAAATAAAACGAACCTCTTTAGTCTGATTTCGTCTGTCCGTTGCAGGTTGTGATGAATGGGCAGTTCTAAGCCGGCCAGTTCTCCACCCCCCAGGGGGCTTACGTTTGATCTCCACTTCTCGTCTGACCGGGAGGGCTTACAGGACGGCTGAGGCTTGTCAGGACCAACTGGGCAACACTAATGGCCGCGGATGGCGGGACCCCTAAGCTCTACCTATCCCTTCGTTTGGGGCAGGTCTATCTGTGTAGTGCTTAAAGGGATTGAGGCTGCTTATAGTCAGTTTAAGTTGATTTTTTTTTGAATGGGAGGAAATGGAATTGATTTGGGAGATGGTTGAGTGACCTTGGGGCAAAAAGCAGTTGGGGTCCTTTGCAAATGCTCTTTTGATGGTAATTAGAATTAGACGCAAATTAGACTGCAGTTGAATGATATAAGTAGCAAATGTGAAGGAGCTGCTGGTAATTAGATTGTAAACTTTTTCAAAGAAAACATTTGAATAGAAGAAAGTAAATACTTTATAAATTACTAAAATAAGACTGTTTATTCACTCAGTAACTATATCGTATAACTATAGATTCCTTGTAATCTGAAGTTCTTCCTTTTAAACCTACAGTGACAACATTAATTGCAACTATTACTATGTCCAATGTTGAACCCCAGTTTTTAGTATGACCTGAAGTTAATCTACCTTTTCAATATGACCAAGAAATATTAGTAAAAACTCAAAAATTGGTAGTATAAAATAAAATCTTTCTTTTTGTAATCCAAACTTTGAACACAATAAACATATCCCGCCATAGTTTGCTCTTTATACTCATTATCATGAGTATACACCTCATATTAATATAAATTGGCCATGCTACATTGAGTGACGGGTAGGCCGAGTGAATTGAGGAGGGCAAATTTGTTTCCGCATATGATGGACTCACTCATGCGGTGCACATTCAGTGTCACATCTGTGCAAATTCAACTAATCATGTCTCCAAGGCGACTATTTGCATATGTTAATTACAGAATATAAAGTAGGAGGGAAGACCAATTCAACATCAGACAAAGCCTAATCTGAATAAAGAAAGCGCATGAGATGCATAATGATTATAATTTGGGGGCTTGTATATAGGTGAAAATAAATTAGTCACGTTTGTTAATTGCTCTGAGAAACGTGGCTAGGAAACGTCAGATGGCGTGTCACGAAACAGATACAGTGAAATGAGTAATGTAGCCCACCGTCGTCTCACTAATTTGTTTCTCAAAGTCATACCTTCTAACATGATCCTGACTATATTTGCAGTCTAGGCTCTGATGAAGTTGATGATAAGTTCAAGGGGACGTCAGCTCTATGTTCTTCATGAAATATAGAGTATGTGTTTTTTCTCATGGAGGAATTCCTTTGTTCATGTTACAATCCTATTTAGCATTCTGTTTGAGCTGTCTGTACAGTCTCGTTTTTGAGCAACAGTGACATGCCACATACAAAAAAAACAAAAAACATGTTCATTCTGTGTGTTTACTGAGGTGTGCAGTAACAGTTTTAACTCCAAGCTTTAGCCAGTCAGCTTCCTCCTTAGGTAGGCACCTTTCATCTTATCACGCTCTTTTCATTCCCTTCCATTGTTTGCTTTGGTGCTGTTGCCATGGCGATCAAGCTCCAGGCCCCAGTTGATGGGCCATACCATTATGGGTGGGGATGAAGGGGGGAAGGGTGCTTCAACACTACATCCACTCAATTATCCATGGCAATGATGCACCAGCGCCTCTGTAGCCATAAATCTACAAGTACAGAGATGTGTCAATGACAAAGTGCCCTTGTGTAAAATTCAGGCTTATATTCCGCGGTGGGGAAGATGATTTAGCGCTGATCTTTCGCTGTTACTTTATTGTTTGTGATGAACTGTGTCGTTTTCGCTCCAGAAACTACCCAATCACTCACCTATGATCATGGAAAACACTCCTGCTGTACTGCATGTGCAGTTTAACTGTAGACATGCTAAATGTAAGTCTAGGTTTAAGAAATTCAAATCTATACCTTTTCACATTTCAGTGGTAAATCTGTTGATATTTGTAAAGGCCAACATGTCTAACTTGCTATTAGCTACTGCGAGCATATGCTTCAAACAGTATTAGAGATTAGTATCTAGTTTCTGGAGTTATATATTTCTGGGGTCTGTTAACCAGTGACACTGCCAGAATCCGCAGTGGCCATTGTTATAATAATAATAGCAACAATATTATTAATAATAATAATAATAAGTATTTTTATTATTATTATCGGGGGAGGAAAACATTTTAAAATATTAAACAACACATGGTAGCACATTTGACATTAAACTGGCTGACAATAGTTACTATTGCAAGTGACATCACACCACAGCAGGAAACTTCCCAGAGTGCATGTCTTCCCAACTTTTTAAAAATTAT
Source organism: Megaleporinus macrocephalus (assembly GCA_021613375.1). Lineage (NCBI taxonomy): Eukaryota > Metazoa > Chordata > Actinopteri > Characiformes > Anostomidae > Megaleporinus > Megaleporinus macrocephalus. Next base: position 19,123,209 of record CM038713.1, read on the forward strand.
GTGAGATTTTTTCTGTAGGGTAGCAAGATGGTTGTTGAAATGTTTACACATGAAATTTTGTTTTTATTGATAATATTTTTTATTAACCTTCTTTGGTAAGCAACGTCATACACAAAATAATGAACCTGAAGAATACTGTATTCTGGTTACTAACTTCATTTTCTCTCTTAAGGGTAAAAAATTGCATTCCTTTGAGAAATTTTGTAATACATCCTCTTGATCCTTATTGTTTTAAGTATGGCTGTTATCTGTCTACTGATGCCTTGGCTTGAGTCTGTAGACCAGTCTGTGTTCCTGACTTGTCGACTGATCAGTAGCTGTGTTTATGAGTTTTTGGCTAAGCAGCACTAGCTTCCCAAACAAAATAAAAGTAAGTCTCTAGTGTGCACCTTTCTCAAGATATTTTTGGTTTAACATACAACTTTCTTTGATATTGCATATGATGTTGTCAACCTGGGACGGTTAAATAACCTAAACTAATGACATAACATTGTCATTACAGCTAAAACAGAGGGCCACTGTGTAGCCAGGAATGTGCCACATGCATAAACATCATCATTGGCTGTTGTCTGTATCAACTTTACGTGATTTTTTATATCTGCACTACTAAATCTCCAAATGTTTAAGTCCTATTGATAATAATGCTTATTTCTATGTTTTAATGTTGACTTACAAAACTTTAGATATCATGAGAATGTGGAAAATGTGTTAATCAGGATATGGCATATCGGTAAGGGACCATATATTATTATCAGTATTCTTTCTGTGGTGTTGTCTTTTTAATTATAATATTAAAAGAACTGCTTTAGGTCAGTCTAGATCATTATAATGCTTACTGGAGTTTAAAGAAGAAATGTGGTATTGGTATCACTGTCAGCCTATGCGTAAATACCAGTTAAACCATGACATCTCCAGGACCTGCCATTGTATGATGGCTGTAGCCCCTCTTTGTTGGTCTCCCCTCTGTTTGTCATACAAAATGTGCACCCCTGTTTTCATGGCTCACTTAATGAAAGCATGTTAGTTGTCTTTGGGCCCTGTCTTGAAAATTATCACCAACGTTGAAAAAAGCTACAAAGCATGAAGAGACCAGCACGCAGGTGTGGAACATGCAGGTGTGCTCTATTTCTCTCTCGCTCTCATTTTCCCTGTTTTTTTTCTTTTTTTCTGTCCCAGGTTGGCAGCGGACACGTCTCACTGTGTTATGCTTAAATAATCGCAAAGTCAAAATTCTGATGTTGTTTCTGCTTCACTGTAGATTGTGCAAAACTTTGGATTCCGATGAGACTGGACATGCTGGAATGGTGTAATATGTTTGTCTTCGTGTTAAACCTTGTTATCAACATCAAACAAGTTCAGCCCCAGTCCACTTCAACCACCTGCTACTGTATTTGTTTTCATTTAATATGGCCTTGTTCTTTTAGCACGCTTTTCCCACTTGACTTCAAAGGCAGACGTGTTGTATAATAACCATCGATACCTCCTCCCCTTGTCCAGGCTGAGAATGGCATCTTCTCCGGCACTCTAATTTTCATCGTGTTGATTGACCGGAGGCTCGCTTGACGCACCTCCAGTCTTTTCCCGGGTTTTAATCATGTGTTTTTCTTTCTCTGGCCTTAGCCCTCTATGCCAAGAAACTGCTTAACGTGCAGCTGGTGAAGGGACCTTCAATTTGTTTCAATAAAGCTTACTGGAGGGGTCGAAAAGGTGGGGAGGGGATGAGGCGGGGGGGAGGGGTGGTGAGCAGAGCATTGGGAATGAGGGAAGAGGAGAGAGAGAGAGAGAGAGAGAGAGAGAGAAAGAGAGAGGGAGGGGGAGATATTTGGCTACTGCACACTCAGGTTCCTCCTGTAGCCTGGCTGACAGGAATACTGATGGGGCTTCAGTTCTTCTCACTGCGCACCCCTCTTTCTTTCACTCGCACCCCACCCCCCTTGCTCGCTCTCTTTCTCATTTTCTCCCTCTCTTTCTCTTTCTCACTCACTCGCTCTGGTCTGAACAGTAAAAGGCCTATTAGGTTTGCAGAGTGCCCTTTTAAAAGAGACAGATCTGAGATTAGTCGGGCTCAGAGCACTTCTTCCACCCAGCGTGTGGACTACCTGATTGAGCACACTGGACATTTCAGTTCGAAGCCATATGCAAATGAAGGCCTCAGACAATTGGCCACATTTTGGAGGGGTGACAGATGCATAATCAATGGTTAGCCTAATGGTTGGCTCTGTGAATATTTGATGTATCTGTAATTTGACTTGCTGCAAAGAAAACATAAGGATTGTTAACGTTAAGTCTTATGGCTGCATTCAGCAGTCAGTGTTAAGGACCTTGTTTAAGCAAAGCATTCTTTTTGCCACTGTCAACCTTGACTTGTTTTGAACCTGAAATGCTCGCTTGTTTTGTGCTAAAATGCAATTTCTACCCAGTAAAAAGTATGTGGACACCACTCCTAATTATTAACCTCAGGTGTTTCAGCCACACCCATTGCTAAAAGGTTTGTAAAGTTAAGCCCATGGCAATGCCAACCCCATAGACAACCATTGGCAGTGGAAGTTATACAGAAGAGCTAAGTGACTTAGAGCTCATATCTCATGAACCCAGTTTGTCAATTTTCTGTCCTGCTGAATCTGCCCCAGTCAACTGTAAGTGATATTATTGTGACCTCAACCAAACTGAACAACTTTTGGATGAATTGGAAAATCCAATGTGAGATCAGTGCTGGACCTCACAGATGCTGTTTCGACTGAATGGGCACAAATTCTCACTTGCACACTCCAAATTCTTGTGGAAAGCCTTCTGAAAGGAGTAGAGGCTATTATGTGTTATATGGTTTGAAATAAGTGTGAATAAGTGTGATGGTCAAGTCCACATACTTTTGGCCACGTTGTATATATTTCAATGAAAATGTGTTTGATTTACACCACTGGAAGCAAAATCTTGTTTTCATAGGTGAGCAAGCAAGCCATCTTTTTATTATTATTATTGTGGCTATTGTACAAAATGTTTTAATATCAAGAAAGGTTGTGCTGTTTTGTGGCAAGACATAATTTGTTATCACAGCAATGGTTTTTTGAACCCCTCCCCTTTCACTTCTCATAGCTTGCAAGCAGCTCAACACAAGGACAATACTTCACTTACATTTACAGAGCCAATGGTGTCCCAGTGAAACTAATAATGGAGTTTTAGAGTTATAATGGAGTTGTATTAATTAAAATACTAAGTAAAAATCATAGGACCCATTTCCCAAAATGTAAATAAAGCCTAAGCCTGAAATAAAAGTGAATAATTTATCTTTTTTTAATTTTTATCTTCTAGAATGTGGGTGTGTATATTTAAAAACATAGCATTCCTCTCATACCATACGTGTGTATTTACTGTGTCTGAAATGTTCTTTTTGAGCTCCTGCATCTTTTAGCCCCACCTTCCAATAAGCTCACTGTGCTCTGATAGGTCAGGCTGTCAGTAGGTGTGCAATAAGGATTGTGTTACAATATGACATCAACATGTAACAGAAAAAGGGCTGGAATTCCAGCAAGGTGTTTCAGGCAGGTAAGAAAAGTTTTTTTTCTGTGATACAGAGGTTCTCCCTTATGTACACACAAAAGGAAAGAAAAAAAATGAAACAGAAAAAAACCTTTTTAAAGCACACATTTCAGAAAGGTCGTTTGCCTGTACTGTTGGCCATGACTTGTTTTAAAGCAGCTCTGCTTGCTATGTTAACTTCCCATTGTCGTGTTCTGCACAGGGCAAAGAATGTTAGCATTCAATGATATTTGCCAGTCTCGTATTAGAATACAATTTCATGCCGATCCATCATAATGTAGCGTCTCTACTCTGCATTGTCACGCTGCTGTGAATTTCCTATGTCTTCTACCGCACTGGAGGGCTCTGCTTTAGCCCCTGAAAATCCAACGCTCCATTCATTTAAAATGTATGCTGCATTATTCACCATATTTATTCTGTTCCTGCTTTCAATTCCCAGTTCTCCTATATTCAGAAGGGTTATCTAAATGCTAATACACCAGTGCAACTGGAGAAGCTGCTGTTGGGCTTCACTGATACATGCAGGCAACAGTGGGCCTTTTGTGACGGAGGAGAAAGAGAAAAATCAACTGGGGATTTTATCAACAAGAGGCGAGCTGACTCTAAAATGCCTCTCTCATTTCAACTGAGTTACACTAAAAGAAAATGCAGAAATGCTTTAAAACGGGTACAACAAGATCTGGATGTCTGATGGTATCCATCAGAGCTTTGGAGCACATGGTAAAAATGTTCAATTTGTACCTTGAGTCTCTCTATAAAGCTGAGATGACGCTCTTTTAGCCTTCTGAAGCAATGCGCACTACAACAGATGCGTTTCCATTTAGAGCACCAGTCAGCCGAAACCATATTCAGAGATGCCTTTCAGGATCACCAGCTGCACGTATCTGCGAGAGCCTTTGATAAAAGCAAAGACTATGAAAATACCTTTAGCTCAGCTGTTGAGTCTGTAACATTATAGTCTTTTGTTGCATTGTCTATTAAAGGATGTTCCCAGTACTTTTAACACAAATCTCCATCTATCTTTTCACTTCAGCCACACTGATTTGTTCTCTGTGTGGCTGAAGTACCATATGAGGGAGCTTTGTATGTAGACTAACAACAATGTTTCCAACTGTCTGTTGCAGAGCAGTAAGTTTAGGAATGCACAGAGGAATTAGTCTTAAAATAACCCACCAACAATACTGTGTCGCATCTATGCTATCTATAATTATACAAAATTACAAAGTTTTGCAGTATGCAATAAACAAGATGGAATTGGCCAGAAATGTTTCAGAAAGACATGGTAAACAAACTCTGCAAATTAAAATACATTTAAAGTTAAGAACATCAAATATGCTAACCCCATATACGAATAGTTTGTAGAATTCTTAGCCCCCATAAATTACTATTATAATACTTTGGAGCTCATAGCCCGTACAGTGTAGAATATGAGGTTGGCACATATAGTCATATGCAAACATTTGAACATCCCTGATCAAAGTACAAACTCAATACCAAAAAAAAAAAAGCTGGGACAGTATGTGAAATGCTAAGAAAAACATTGTTTATTATGCACCGTAGAGAGTGAAATACCTAATTTTTTCTTTCAACCACTCACTGAGGAATGTTGTTTTAAACAGTTGGACTATTTCCTGATGCATTTTTTTGAAAAAGTGGCGAGCCTCAACACATCTGTGCTCACAAAGGATTGTGAGGCCTTTCCAGAATGCTTCTGTTATACCCAAGCCTGAACACTGAACAGTGTTTTTAGTCTTAAATTGCTTTTGTCTGAACTTTGTTGCAGGCATCAATTTTAGAATGAGATTAAAAAAATATAAAGGATGGACATTTTTGGATATTTTTCAGGTTTTTTTCAGGTTTCAAAAATTGCATTGGAAAAAAAAATGATGACTTTCTTAACAGTGATAATATGGACATGGAAAGCATAATGGTTCTACATATTAGACAAGGTTCTACATATTAGAGCAGCAAACACATATGGATGCAGATCTTCTACATCTAGAAGGCATAAACATGGCTGAAGTACAGGTAGAGTTTAAAAAACTCCAAAAATCCAGTGGGACACAAAACACATTATGATTTCAGAATAGATTGTTGTGCATTACTTACCCGACAAAGCAGTATACAAAGACACACTCTGTCAGGCTGCCACACAATGCAGATATTTGTATTCTGGTACTCTGGCATCATATAGAACAGGGAATGAGTACACTGAGTTGATTACACTCTCCTTCATCTTCTGCCCGATCATACATGTTTCTAGGTTACCTCCACATCAGAATCTATTGAAATTGGAAAAGTTGAAATGATTTGAATGGAAGTTTTTCAACAGAGTGTCTTTTCTCTGTTTACAGATAGAGCAAACTCACCATCCTAATTGATATACATTGGAGGTCTGAAGCTGTGCAGCTTCTGGTGAGTAGGTACTTTATAGGAACAATATAAAGCGCAAATCAGTTATTTGTAAGATTTGCACACACACAGACACACACAATTAGACAACCGATTTCTGTCTCTCTTACACACACACAAACATATACCCTTACACTTCTCATGTTTGGCCGTGACTTACAAGATAGTAATAGTGAAATAGAAGGAGAGGCATCATCTGAAACAGAGGATACTGTTGAAATCTAGAACAACAGAACATGAGGAATAACTCTCTGATGAGGAAACTGATGTGCACCTAGGTGCCGAAGGGCACACATTCCTTCGTTCAGGCAATAGTAAGGTAATGCTAGGTGGTTGCTAAGGTGTGAAGACTTTTTAAAAAGTGGTTGTTATTGAGTTACTAAGTGTTTGCCAGGTGTTGCTAAACTATATGGGAATATATGGGAGGAATGAGGGATGAAAAAGCAACACATAGAGAAGTGCAGGTCAGTATGTCTATGTAGTCACACAGTTTGGTTCCAGAATTAAAAAAAAACAAACACACACACACACAAACAGACGAGTGCAGGTTGGACTAACATTAAATTTGTTCTTGGGGGACTGTGCTGAGAGTGCTTTAGACAGAATACACCATTCAGAAAAAAAAAGAAGAATGTAAAGTTGTTTTTTTTTTTATGAAATACTACACGCTGTATAGAAGCATGCCATTCCAGATCAGACTTATCATTCCAGAGTTTGAACAAAGTCAATATCTTAAAAACTGAGGGATGAGTTAGCAGACAAAAATCTGTACCAAGATGAAGAATCCTCAATGTGAATCTCTAAGTTGTTGATGAGTAAGTGGCTGTCCGGGTCTCAAAATTTGTCCCTGCTAGTGGGACTGTTTGTTGGGGGGGGTTGCGGTTTAGCATCCCACTGTTGGCTCACTGCCATGTGTGGTAATAGCAGACCTGCCTGCTTCCTGGCTCTTTTAGTATGCATTGGTAAATGGCAACTTTATAGGAGAGGATAAAAATTGTGTTTCACTTCAATGAATGTGAAGAGATTTTTATTGAAAGCAATTTTGGAGCATTTCGATTGGTCTATTTATCATACATTTTTCACACAATGTTTAGGACAGTTAAAATAATGTAGAAAACTAAAAATCACAAAATATCAGGTGTAATTTTTGTGTTAGATTATATGTTTTAGGACAGTTTTGAGCTGGTTTAGCCATACAGGGCCAAAATTAACCTACAAAGATCAATGATTTGTCTAAATTATGAGTATAATAAAAAGGGGAAAAATAACATCTGCAATTTGACCGAGGTGTCTGAAATTGTGTATATGACTGTATGCTCATTTAAAATACCTATAGGTTCAATTCCCGATTCTTTGACCAGGGCAGGTTGCTCTGCATGTAGTTTGTATATTAAAGCCCATCTCCATTTTCATCAGCATATCTCTCTTACACATAATAACATATTGTGCACATCAAGCTTGCATTCATGTCCTGAAGAGACAGGTAATCGCAAAGCATCATGAGCCATATCAGGTGTACAGAGACAGAAATGAGGTTTTGGGGCCATTGAGTGAATTAAAAGGCATCATGTTCACCTTACTGCCAGGCCAAGGCTCATTGAGCTCAAACAAGCTGACACAAATATCTCAGGAATTTGGAAATCATTTCCAAGAAGCTACACTGGAAACAAAGAGCATCTCTCTCTTTCTGTTTGTCTATCTCTATCAGTCTCTCACTCTCTCTCTCTTTCTCTCTCTCTGCACTCTTTTTCAGGATTATCCAAAAACTGTCCTTCACTACCTTCCTAATTCTATTCTGCTGCCACTCCTCGAGACCCCTCCAATTCAAGAAATATCCCCCAGCCCATACAAAGGGGGCTAAATTTGATGATCCATTGACAATGCAATAAGTAGCTCAGTGCACAGCAGAGATACATTACAGTATTATCAAACATGGCCACAGGGTCTATAGTCTCTCGCTGTGCCCAGGTCTGCAGAATAAAGGGGTCTGTCCTCACCCTTGTTACTGTGGAGGTGTATTATATATCTATTACATGTGCGGCTCTCGGTCTGCCTCAGCAGCACATGGAGTTTGATAACTGTAAACATATCACAGAGCTCATTACTTTGATATGTGATCCACTAATGTTGTTTTTTTGCTGCCACCGTTATTTCTATCTTATTAAATCAAGTATACGCTATAAAAATACATACGCCCTTAAATCCAAAGGTGCCAAATAAGGTTCTTTGTGTACTGCCATAGTAGAAACACTTGGGTTTCTGTAGAGGGGGCTTTTTACAAAAACAGTTTTGTAAGCTACATGTGTTTGTTAATTTTAAAGAAGGTTCTAGAAAGAACCTTTATGTTGATATATAACTTTTAGGTTCTTTAGAAATCTTTTTTTCAAACATGCATCATAAGGAATAGAAAAAAAATATAGGCCTCACTCAAACAACCCTTCACTGCAGAGATGGGGACTCAAATCTGCTACTCAAGACTTGAGACTGACTAATGACTCGACTTGTACTCACTGCTAACCGACTCATGATGCAGACTTGAGACTTATGACTTGTGAAGTTTCAGGCTGAGAAAAAAAATACAAAAATAAACAGACTTAATTGGGACTGCCAGCGTTTAAAACCTTGTAATTTCATGTCTTATCCTGTCAGTTTTAAGATGGTCATGTGCAGTTATTCTGCAGCTTGCAGCTTGTATATATGTGGATTTTAATATCAAGCCATTCATTATAGAAGAGCCCCTCAGTCTGGTGGACAGAAGCACAGGAGCTAATTTAGCTGAAGTTGTTGATTAATGTGGCAGAGGTTTGAGAAGGTTACCGATAACATTTCTTTTCAAGTTCCTGGAACTTTAGCTGGAGTAGTTAGAAGGCTAGTTAACATGTTTGCTATACAAACAAAGTTGCTTTGTTACCAGCATTTACTGTGTGTAGTGCTTCAGTTCTTTCTAATCTGCACTCACATAACAGAGATTTAAAAAACTGGATCTGTGCTGTCTCTGCTCTGTGGCACCTTTTTCTTGGAATAGTCTTTTTCCCCTTTTTAATTTTTCACAGAATTTGCACTCAGCGGCTGTCCTTGACATTGTGTGAAGAATTTATTATGATTGGGCCTATAGGGCTGCTCCAAAATTGCTATGAATGACATCTCTTCATAAGAATTTGCTCTGAAAACAAATCATATTTCTACTTGGTTTTAATTGGACAGTGATTTTACATTACAGGATCTTAGTGAAAGAAGTGAGTGAGATCAAATAAAAATGGGATGTCTTGGCAGGTTCATAGGATAAGTAGACTAGCAAGAGTCTGCCCAACTTAAAACCTTTTCTTGAATGAACGTTCCTGAATGGTTCTTAACTAGAATCTACTGTTTTTCAAGAATTTAGTGTCATGGAAAGCATTTTTTACAGGAGAAAAAGAAAAGAGATGCATAAAACTGAATGACCGCTTGGTGACCCAAGTTGGGGTTATGTCCAAAAAAAAATATATAGAAAGAAGATGTCCCACTAGGAGAAATAATACAAAATTGCATAACTTCGTCAAAATGTATCCTACTGACATTCTAAAACACCATCTTGGGAAACAAAAGTGGTTCGTCTATGGCATCACCCAAATAACCTATTTTTAAAAAAGAGTTCATAGTTCAAATATTGTTTTTATTCATGGTTTTTATTTTATTCAATGAGTCAGTACTCATTGCAGATTTTTTCAGCCTCACTTGCCATAAAGGAACATTGTAGTTCTACAGTCACTGACTGTAGTCCATCTGTTTCTCTGTGCAGTTTGTTAATGCCTTTTTATTATTTCCATCAATGGTCAGGACCCAAACAGAAACAACAACAGTGCAGGTACTATTTGGGTGGTGGATCATTTTTAGCACTGCAGTGACACTGAGGAGGAGGTGGTGGTGTGTTAGTATGTGTTGCGCTGGTGTGAGTTTTTTCAGACTTCAGAGTCACTGCTGGACTTAAAATAGTAAACCAACCAATCCTTTGGGCAGCGTCCTATGACCACTGATGAAGGACCAGCACAAGAATGACTAAGACAAACTGTGCTGCAACAGATGAGCCATTGTCTCTGACTTCACATCTACCAACAAGGTAGGAGAGTCGATTGAAGTGGACAGTGAGTGGACACAGGCTTTATAAACTCTAGCAGCACTGCTGTGTCTTGTGTACTTCTGCCTGGAACACATAACAGTTGAGAACTGTAAAGTTACGGTTTCAGAGACGTGAGATTTCATTAAAATAGTGACTTTATACCCAGCTGGGTATAAACATTGCCTAAAATTGGAAAGATCCACCTCCTTCTATGATCCAAATCTTCAGAGACGTTAGAGTTCATTATGTGTGGAGCTTTTGGAGGAGGAACAACCAAATCCTTTGTTCATGGAACAGCCAAACAAAAAGCCATTGATGCATAGCTGAGACAGTGCTGAGACTGCATCTTTCCACAGCCACGCACTCTCCTTTCAAACCCTACACAGAGCTAATCATATTTTATATCAGACACAATGTTTAAGTCATGAGGTTCCGATTTTTCACAAAATCCTGTTCACTGCGCCGAACTCCATCAAGCGAGAAATACAAGGGCAGCACATTCTTTATGCTATCTGAGGTCAATATTAATCTGAGGATAAGTAACAGAGTGAATTTAAAACAGAAGACGTTCTGATTCCAACTCAAGCTTTTGCAAGTAGAAGTGGGTTATCTGCCATGTTTGTGATTCTGCTGCGTGTGTTTCCTTGTTTTGTTTTCGCTTGTTTTCGTGGCCCATAGCCAAAATATTTCACCTTCAAAAGCTATAATCTTTATCACCTACGTGCACAGATGCTCCAAGGCCATGAAGACTTCTTATTCACAGTACAAAGCTGCCTTGTTTGAATCTTTGCAGGCCGTTGATGCAGGTCTCAAGTTGGCTTTACTGCAGGAAAGTCGATTATTGAGTTTGCCCCCAATTTTAATATGCACAGATTCTGGATCCTCACGTTTAGTAGAGTTGTGATTATTAAAAGCATGACTATTAAAAACAAGACTACAAAGCTAAATAAATCTCAACCAAGGCAATAGAACTGAAACAGCATCTGCTATTGAAGATTGTCTATATATATATGTATATATATAACTTGTAAGCTCTTTGTGTGTGTGTGTGTGTATATATATATATATATATATATATATATATATATATATATATATATATATATATATATATATATATATATATATATATATATATATATTATTGTAGGTATGAATTTTATTTTCATCATAGATTGTTATCACTAGTTTGTTATTTGAATATGTATACAAAACCCAATAAACTTACACACATTTTTTGTAATGAAATGAATGTCGATTGTATGTATGTAGACTGGGACAATTTCTACATTCTGTATATGGTATGTACTGTATAGTCCAGTACAGCCCCGTTGCTGTTTGGGGACACCACAAAAAACAGTATATTCACACATTGTATGTCTTCCTATTGAACATCTGGAAGTTATAAGGAGTGTCTCAGCTTCAATACAGGACAGCTAATCAGAATAGATTTTTTATTTTTGTATTGTCACCATCCTAAGAAAAACATGGATATCTCCAAAATAGTAACTTTGAAGGAGAGGGCAAAACATTTTTTACACTAACATAAGATTGCAATAACTTATCTTTAGTGTAAGATCAGGTAAAGAGATATTATTCTAAGTACTTTTTGAGCATTTACATCATGAATCACCGATCATTTTGACAGTCTATAGGACAGATCATTAAATGATGTAGAAAATTAAACAATAACAAACGATATATCAGTTTTATGTTAATATGAATTATGTTGTTTTTGTCATAACTGGACTTTTGAGGTGGGGGGGGGGGGTTTGCTGAAACTGTAGGATATACACGCTTTAAGTACTCCAAGAAAAGTCCATAGTTTCAATTATGAAAGACATTTGAGTGGATTAACCTGCGCCAAGAGTTATTCTGGAGTTTGGCTTGGCATTACTTAAGGTTGTGAATGTTCACAGTATAGACACACATATAGCAGCTTCTCCAGGGGAGCCCTTTATGAGTTCCAGCCACACTTCCCACTCATGAGCATCAACTGCAGCGCACTCACCGCTATATGCATTTTATGTGAAAGTAATCTAATATAGTTTAGTGATACCTACTTTAATTCCAGCCCAATACTTTTCACCATTATTCAAATGCCTAATATTAACCAAGCAGTGAAGAATACCTCATTAAGAAATGACTCCTGTGAAAGTTCAACCTTGGTGGAGAATTCATTGCTGGAAAAACATTATGGTGACTTTTCACCCATCTACATGAAAGTCCTCCATTCATAACGTGAAAATCAGATGTTCCTGCAGTTCTCAGCATTCCTGTGGGTGTGGATTTGTCTTTGGATTTCAAAGGTGTCTTGTTGCCTTAATTTTGCCTTTTCTTTTTTTTCACCTCTCACTTTATTAAATTCCCCACACTCTTGTCTATGTGAATCAAATTACTGCACAGAGTGCTGCAGATGTCTGTCTGATGCAAATGTTCAGTGCAAGTTTCATCAACTCTCACCTTGATAAAATACGTAGGTTAAGTATGCATCATATTCTCCTGTGTAACGCAAACCTGTGAGCAAAAAAGAAATAGCAAGTAATCAACACATCAACCTTAGAGCAAAAGTAAGAAGTGAAACATCTTCAACAGTGAAATAATTTGTTTGAGTTTAACATATTTGGGGGAAAAACATGTTTTGTGCCATATAATTTATTATTATTATTATTATTAATAATAAATGTATAAGTGTGCACTGAGCTTGGCTGTCTAATAAACATTGGAATTGAGTTCCAAGTCAGTTTGTGAAACAGTTTAAAAGTATATTAAATATAAAATAATATTTTATGAAAGGTATGTGCAGAAAGCGATTACCTGCAGAACGACATTGGGACACATGTTGGGACATAAACAGAATCTGAGATGTAAGCTGGCTTCGTAAAACCAAAGCAGAACTTTAAAATCTATTCTACAGGATACAGGCAGTTCAGTAATGATCATTGTATCAAATTCAGCAAATGAACAGTGTAATTTGCATTGAATGTGCTATTTGAAGAGAATGTGTTAACATATTTTCACTTAGAAAAGCAACCAATCATCTAGTTTGTGTGCCCAGGAGTGCCCAGATTTGTTCATGCAACCTCGTTCAGGTTTTTGCTAAATCTATTTGTCTTGCCTTCCATCTGCTCCCATGTTTTCACTCAAAACCTCAGAATCTTGTCATCATGTTTTGATCCCCAGACGGTATGTATTACAGCTATCATCGGGGACACCATGCGATGAAACTGGCACTTTGCCATTGCAAACTGTGTGAGCTGGACAGTGCTACTGTGTGTAGCCACTCATCCTTTTACTTCTGTGCTGTTTATTATTAAAGAGCCCGTGTGCAACATTTTTCCCTGAGGTCCATTTTGTGTGGTTTTATGTGTAGAAATGAGTCTTTACCCCTTAAAATGAAATCCCTTAGAATGAAATCCCTTAGAATGAAGGCTGTTACTAATGGCTATGCCTTTAAAGCTGATATGTGTAAATGACATCTGTTCTGGCTTTCAGCTTGGCAAAACAGGTTCTATATGTAACCATTCCTTGGCTTATAGCATAAAAAACACTTTTTGCTGCTATATATATATATATATATATATATATATATATATATATATATATATATATATATATATATATAAATTCCTGACATATATGGTAATATTAAGAACTATGGGCAACAGTTTTTTCATCATAGAGAGGAGCCATTAAGCCATGTAAAGATGTATTAAAACATTCATATTGTTAAGTATTAACAGTTCTATATAAAATACTTATGTTTTTTGTAAGTAGTTTGACTTTATAACCGGTGTATAAAATGCCCTATGGTATTTTGGCTTTTCACTCTCCTTAGCAGTGCTAATGCCAGCATCAATGGCAACAACACATTTGGTTTATGAATTATTTTCTAGTTTGTTGATGTATAAATTGGGCATCCAGGACAAGTGGATCAAACACAGCAAGGCTTACATGCTACATTGATCACGTTAATGTAATATTTAGTTTTTTGAATGATTTAAGCAGTCTGTGCATTAGGTATTATCCATTCTCAAATCTGCTGTTGTTTCCCAGTAGCTCACCAGCTTGACATTTGACCACCCCTTTCTAGACTTAAGAACACATTATGGGCAAGCAGTGCATTTCCTGGCGGTCTTGGCTATTTGAAACCCCGCCTGAGGCTTAAATTGTTCTCACAGCACGGAACACGGCAGTGTAACGGCCACGCTGCTTCTTTAACAAATCAGGGCTCAACTTCATCCCTCGACTGTTTTGGCTATTATGTCCATGAAGCAGGTTTTACTGTTGGTCAATGACGCGTGAGAATAGACAGTAGCTCATAGAGTGTCCAGCGAAGCAGCATGCTCATAATTAGCAAGGTCATTAGTTCGATTATTACAGCAGCGAATGGCCTAGTGCAGTCTGCTGAGGGTCTGATTCCTCTTTGTTATTTCTTGGTGGCTGCTTTCCCAAAGCTGTACGTGTTCACTGGGCCCTGACAGAACAGAGGCAGAGGGAGAGAGAGAGAGGGGAAGAGATTGTGTTAAGCCTGATTTTTCCCAAGAGATGACAACTAAGATGAATTCCGGCTCCAATACCTCAGAGAGAAAGATTCCTTCTCCAAACTTGATTACTGTTTAAACTCAGAGAACCCAGATTAGATTTCCTATTTCCAACATCAGAATGATTAAAGAAGCAATAGTATAAATTTGAGAAACCTATTTACAGCATTCTTATTAACCTGATTTACTGTGTTCTAGATATTCTCAGATATTTCACAGTAGTAGCAGCACATCGTCAAGCAGCCCTATGTAGGATTTTTTTTGTATAATTTGAAGCAGCATTACTGAGTCAGAAGAAAAAGAAAACGAAATATGATGTCCATGCACTACTGCGAGCCTTCATGTAAAGGCTGAAATAAAAATATAAAAGTCAGAGAGGCTGGGTCCTGAAGATTTCATTGGTCTTTATGTATTAACGTCACAGATCCCAAAAAAATGTAAAGCTGAAAAAAACACTGTATGTGAATAACTATGACTGCCTCAACAACTGAGTTCTGTATTATTATTTTTTACTCTTAATGGAATAATCTTAAACAGTAGTGCTAAGGTTAAATCTGTCCTGAGTAGCACTAGGCTCAAGCAGAATCTTAAAAGTTTCTATCCTATGTCATGAAATTCTGGCTTCTACACTCAAATATAACACTCTATATCCAGTATGACACTGTAAACACACAGCGCTGAAACCCAAACTGCTATTTGTTGGAAATAATATGCATTTCTGGAAACAGGAGCCTTTGTTTTAATGTTGTGAGTAAGGAGGCACTTCAGATTCAGACCCTGCATTTGAAAAGAGATGTACAGCCCATTTAGTTCAGTGCTAAATATGACTGTAAAAAGCAAAGAGGTGCAAACAGGAGTTTTCAGAAGTTGTCACAGAAGCAGTTAGATGAGAGAAAGCTACACTGTTTGGACAACAGTATTGGGACACAACCCTTGATCATCAGGTGTTTAGTCCCATTGTCACAGGTGTATAAAGTCAAGCACCTAGCCATGCAATCTGCCTTTACAAACAAGTTCAGACACTAAACTCCTAAACTCCTCTGGTATTAACAGCAGCACAAAAACTGTGTTCCCAGAGCTTAATGGCTTGGGTTTCCATCTCCAAACAGCTGCATGCAAGCCTTACGTCACCAAGCACAATGCCAAGCATTCAATGGTAAAGGTATCATGCTATGGGGTTGTTTGTTGGGGTTTGGCCTAGACCCCTCATTTCCAGTGCAGGGGTATTTTAATACTTAAGCATACCAAGACATTTTAGACAACTGTATACCCTCAACTTTGTGGGAACAGTTTAAGTAAGAGGCCCTAATCTCTTCCAGCATGACTGGGTATCCCAGTGCACACAGCAAGCTCCATAAAGGCTGATTGGGTAATATTGCTGTGGAAGAACTTGAGTAGGCCATGAAGAGCATTGACCTCAACCCTGTCAAACACCTTTGGGATCAACAAGAACAGAGATTGTGAGCAAGGCCCTTCAACATACGATCTTACAAATTCTCTTCTTGTTAAAAAAGTAGAAGATTCAGCCAAAAGAAGTGCCTATGTGACTTAATCTTTAGATTTACATGTATCTGAAGCTGCAGAAAGCAGATCAAACTCATTATAATGACACATATTTATCTTTATCTGCCGTTTTATACCAACACCAGATTCACCTAAGCGTCAGTAGAAACACAATTGTATACACCAGCAAATCCATAAATGTATAATTTATAATTTACATGCACACAAAGTGCCATAAACCATCGAAAACACTGTAAGAAAGTGTTTATTGAATGGAAATATGTATAAAGAATAAGAAACACAGTGCCTATAATCCTTATTCAGAATTAACAATCAGTGTAAATAAAGGAACATTACCGCTTCACAGGAAGTTATTAAATAAAATAAACTTACCTATGTATTAACTTACTGTACCTATGCATCAACATCATGCAAATATAAGCGTTGACTGCTGTGATCTTTCTATAAAATAATCTTATCACACTCTCTGAGTAAATGTGTGTTTTTGACAGATCCTGTGATATATGCCACTTTTTTTCACTACTGAATGAGGTATTACTGTAATATTGACTGCCCCAGAATAGCGGTACCTTTGACATACCAGGCTGAACTCAATGCAGCATGTATGTATATGCATATATGATTTTAGGCACAGCCTCAGGTATAATGTAAGATTATTAGTAAGTTTATTCAGAAAGAAATGCCCACAAGAAAAATTCCATTACTCATTTATTGACATTTCTGTGAGACCGCCATTGTTTGTTTATATAACCAGGAGATGAGAATTAGGTTGTGAGGTAATATATATATATATATATATATATATATATATATATATATATATATATATATATTTTTTTTTTTTTTTTTTACTTTAATCTAGCTTTAATTGAATAACTAGAAACTGGACAAGCGTAATTTGTTCTTTTTTTGTTCTAGGGCATATAGTTAAATTCAAGTTTTAAATTAACTTAAGAATGTAGTCGAGTTGAAACAAGCAGCTTTCTTTATTGAAGGTCAAGCCTTGCATTTTGCATTTTTTCTATTCATTAGAGTTTCACAGTTAATTGGATTTTTAATTAAGCTGCCACTTTAATTAAAGATGTCAATTTGATGATTGCCTAATGCTCCCTTGCTCTGTGTTTTATTAACAGCAATAAAATTGTCAAACATTATGCTCCAGGGAACAGGCTCCTCAAATTTGAATGTTTGTGCATTAGGCCTACAGGACATTTATTTTTGTTTTTGTACAGAACCTGCTTCATAATCTCAATAAACATCTATAAAGGTATTCATAAGCAGAGCCTCAATGTGAAATGTCTTTTACATCATAAATTATTCACTAGTTTATGGAAATGAGCAGGAACTGATAATACTGCTCGTCTGCTCTTAAAAAATGCATTACAGATTGAAAAATAAGGCCAAACAGATATTTCATTGCTGTGCTCTACTGCGGTAGACTGATATACGTACCTGCAGATGTACGGATATTAGTGTTTCCACTGTAATTTGTGTCCCAAACTCGTTGCAGACGGGTTGGACAGGCTTGTAAAACCTTCCTTTAAACAAAGACTGCGTTCAAAAAAAAGAAGACCTTTTAACAGAAATGTTAAGAATACAGCCGTGGGGCAAAAACTTTATATATAAAAATGTCACTGTAGTCTCTTTTGCTCATTTTGATGGACTATATATCCTATATCCCTCCAGTACAGTATTCGGTGAGTAGCATCAGAATGATGTAAATGATAAAAACAATGCATACTAGTTTTATTATACAATTAACAAAACAATATCTCTGGAAGAACTGTAAGTTTTGTTTTATGTTAAGTTCACAGAATGTTCTAAGACAGGCCACATCTTACAAAATTCATGTCAGCTCATTGTACTTTCACATGCTGGTTATTTTAGATATTATTAAAAAAACTTGACATCAAACAGTGCTTGTCAAGTGTTCCAAGGAAGAATTGAACTTGACAGCTCAGAAGGGCCTCCTCCGTTCATAAAAACTGCATTTCCGTCCATCTTTAATATGAATTCTTAATCTTTAATATACACTGACTGAGCACCTTATTAGGAAAACTACGACCTCCCTTCACTGCCAAAGCAGCCTAAGTTCTGCATGGCATTGATTCCAGAAGATGTTGGGACATATTTTTGAGATACTGATCTATGTTGACATGATTGCATCATGCAATTCCTGCAAATGTTGCAAGGACACTTTCATGCTGAGAATCACCTGTGCTACCAGATTTCAAAGGTGTTCTATTGGAATTGGATCCTGTAACTAGGAAGGCCACTGAAGAACACTAGGCCTCATTCACCAATATCTTAGTTTTCTTAACAGAGAAAAGTCTATGTCAGATTCAAACAATGTCCTTTAACCACATCAATTTACACAATTTGATTGTTCATTAATTCAGTTCTAACCAACGAACAAAGAAAATGAAATATTGGTGAATGTCAGAATCTGTGGAAAAGTGGGTTTTAAGAAGAAACATGTTTTTTAAGAACAGTTCATGAATGAGGCCATGAATGAGGAATGATTGCTTTTTAAATGAGGCAGAGTACGAGGCAGCCAATCAGAACAGTACTCATTTACATAGTAGTCCTTAAAGTATGGTAACAAAGCAGCCCATTTAGCAGCAGATGATAAAGAGAGGCTGAAATATGGTCATGTAAAAATGAAATTTGGTACTCAAAGAAGGATATGGGTCCTAGCTCTTCTTTATGGACTCCTGTATCTGGCCTGAAATGAGTTTCTGACTTCTGGTTAAAGCTAGAGGCTGGTAGGACTTTACTGCTGACTCTTTGTGCCAAAACATGTCCATTTGCCTGTCTTTCATCTAAAATATGCTAGTTCACATATTGCTGTTACACCTGTAGTGTGTTCCAGCAACGTCAAGTAGTATCCACCCGTTCAAACTGTCAGGGTACTGTACATGGAAAGTGTCTTTACAGACTTGTGCTAAAAGATTGTGTTACTTTCCTCTCCAGATGTTTTCAGTTTGCACTGAACTGAGACTGGCCTTTCCTATTGAGTTCCCCACCTTGAGCGGAACCACAATACTGCTGTCAGATCTGCTGCAGAAAGCAAACTTCTCTGACCTCCCTTCCAGATGGACAAACGAGGGAATTCATAGAGCTCATGCGGTAGAGCACAGCGTGTTCTCGCCCCTAAGTGTGAAATGTTATTGCAGGTCTATCCACGGGCCCTGAGCTTTAATGTATTTACCAAGGGCTGTGCTCTCTCGGCTGAAAGACTGGAGGAGCTGGAACCTCGGGGTTTCTGGATTACCCATCAGAGTGCAGTGGAGTCAAATAGTATTTTGCCAATGAATGAATGATGCCTTGTTCATGAGTTTATTTATTTAGGCTTTTTTTAGTTTCGCCATTATTACACCATATTTTCGTCCGTTGCTGTTGGTTTAGGTCTATGTGTGAGTGGAAAAAGCTTTCTGTCACTCACTTAGAGAACTGTGCAAAAATCAGAGACCACTCCACATTTCTTTTCACGGTTTGCGCTTCTCTCAGTAATGGCGTCCTTACTAGTGTGAAGCCAGCTAACATGGGAACCCACCGAATACTACACTGCCTCTGGTATGTCATCTGTGTCCATCGGCTTTCTCACTTACTGACCATAAATTATATATTTTTTTAATCATGACACTAACTATAACTTCATTCACATTGTTAAATCGTCCAATCAGTTTATTTCAGTGAAACTAAACAGTTCCTCCAGATTTTCAGTGCAATATATATTACTGTGTTTGTGTTTATCAGACTATGTAGTGACCAAAACATAGACTGTAAAGAGTTGAAATACAGTTAAACATGACACTGCAGTACAATGCATTAAATAACAGTACATTATAAAAGTAAAGGCTGTATTAAAAGCTTTAAATTGATATAATAACTTTGTATAAGAATGTCAGTTTGATTAAGAAGTTAAAGTCATTCTTGGTCATTTAATTTGCAGTGAAATTGTGGAGAAAATAACTGAAAATTTTCTGACAGTGGTTAGTATAGGAACCTGGAATCATAATGTCTACAACACAGTTATGGGAATTTTATTAACTATCCATCACCCACAGAAACTACCTTTAAAGCTTTTATATGCACTACTGTGCAAAAGTCTTAACCTAAGCTCATTGTTTAAAACCATTTATCTTAGCAATGATGCAATGCAGAGCAAAAAAAACTTGCTGTATGGAAAAAAAATATATATAATGTGCTTAAATGCCTAAAACATTTGCACAGTACTGTATATAATGCCTATAAGGCTCAAATAGTGGTAAAAAAATAAATAAAAATAAAACAAAACGTTCCTTCGAGGACAGTGTCTTGCATTTTTTAGGGGGATGATGTCTTGCATGTCATTTGAATATCTAGATTAGATCAGTAACTATCAGAAATTATCATAACTATCATGAGAGCTAACATGTTCAGGCATTAAACGCTTTGGACACCTGGTCACTATCACTACCACTGTGATCAGTTTTGAATTGTTTTAGAATCGTGAGCTGCATATCTTGCTGACAAGCATGAAAAGCTAAATTACAGTCAAGAAAAACATGGATATTGTCACTGTTGCACCAGCTGAGAAAAACTAGTGTAGTGTCGTCTAATGGGCTAATATTGAATCCTTACGAGCTGAAACAATTGCATCCCACACCAATATTGTGGCTGATTTAGCTTTATTTATCACCGCAGTAGTCAGCTCAA
Source organism: Megaleporinus macrocephalus (assembly GCA_021613375.1). Taxonomy (NCBI): domain Eukaryota; kingdom Metazoa; phylum Chordata; class Actinopteri; order Characiformes; family Anostomidae; genus Megaleporinus; species Megaleporinus macrocephalus. The sequence goes on from CM038713.1 coordinate 19,144,023, forward strand.
GGGAAACAATATCATAATAGAATAAAAGCCATTGTTGTGATGGTTATTATCCCAGTTATGTACAATGGTCTTTTTAGCAGCGGCCAGACATGCAAAGATTAATCGTGTTTGAGCTCATGTGTAGGAGCTCTCATCATTTAATAAACAGAGACAAAGTTGTTTTAAAATAAGAATTTCAAATACATTAGATAATGTAGAGATAACATAGATAATATGTATTCCCAGAATTTGCTAATCTCACTGCAATCCCAGAACATATGCAGAAATGTGCCAACACAGTTGTGCAAACAGTGCAATAACGTGTGGGAACACTGTGACTCATTAACGTTTCTCCAGAATTCAGCATCTCACATTAAACCAGTTTCCATTTTAGTTTCTGTTAAAAAAAACAAGTTGTAAAGTCAATGTGGATAGAAATTAAGAATGCTTTCCTTAATAATATGATGACATGATTTAATACTGGGAGTCAGACTCGACACTCAAATGCAGATTTTGTCTGTCAGTGGATTTAGAAAAAATGTTTTTCTTAACAATGAAGTGCTACAATCATTTGATGTGTATTTACTGTAGTTTCTGAAACTCGATTCACTAAATGTTGAAAATCTTTAACAATGCTACTGCAAAAGCAAGAGAAAAAGCATTTCAGGATAAAAGAAGTCAAGTGCAGTGAATATCATGGGAGTGCAATTACCTAATGTTTGAGCAAAAGGTGTACTATATGCAGAGGTGTCAAGTAACAAAGTACAAATACTTGGTTACCTTACTTGAGTAGAAATTTTGGTTATTTATGCTTTACTGGAGTAATTTTTTTTTCAGATGACATTTTACCTCTACTCCTTACATTTACACTCCATTATCTGTACTTTCTACTCCTTACATTTACACTCCATTATCTGTACTTTCTACTCTTTACATTTACACTCCATTATCAGTACTTTCTACTCCTTACATTTACACACCATTATCTGTACTTTCTACTCCTTACATTTACACTCCATTATCTGTACTTTCTACTCCTTACATTTACACACCATTATCTGTACTTTCTACTCCTTACATTTACACTCCATTATCTATACTTTCTACTCCTTACATTTACACTCCATTATCAGTAATTTCTACTCCTTACATTTACACTCCGTTATCTGTACTTTCTACTCCTTACATTTACACTCCGTTATCTGTCTTTTGTACTCCTTACATTTACACTCAGTTATCAGTACTTTCTACTCCTTACATTTACACTCCATTATCTGTACTTTCTACTCCTTACATTTAAAAATAGCCTTGTTACTCCTATTTCATTTCAGCTTGTTTCATTCATCTACATTTACATTCCAGTAAAGGTTATTAATAACATGCCTTTGAAGTTTAACTTTTTGCATCATTACAATACTTATAGTTGTAATATCTTCTGCTCCATGAAACACATGTTAATGCTCAGTAGTACACAGATATGCTTCTTTAATATATTTACATTGTACTAAACCACATTCATTTTTAATGGGCGAATGGCTAAAACAGGAAGCCTAGCTCATCCCAAATTTAATCAACATTAACATTTTAATATAACATTATGGTCATTATGGCTTTTAGAAGAATGTGGTTTTTGGGGAGGTGGGCTAGTGCACAATAGGCCCCTGTGGTGCGGCCTAAGCTTTTGTCCTTAATCATATTTGTTTTCCCTTACATTACTTTTACTTTAAGTAGTTTTGAAAGCAGTACTTTTACTTCCACTTCTACAGAAGTATTTTTAAAGCTTCTACCTGAGTAATGAATGTGAATACTTTTGACACCTTTGACTATATGTGTGTGTGCATGTGGGTGTCTGTTCGAGTCGCTCCTTGATCAGCTGACCCTTCATAGTGTCTCATCAAGGCAGAAAACAACACTGCCAGGTATGTGACCTGACACACTCCTGTTAACATGGTGTACAAGTGAGCTGAAATAACTCATAAGTGATTACTTTACAATCAGTCCAAACACTGAAAGACAGGAACTAAAGTGGGGAGCTTGAAGAAGCATTGTCTGCAGAAATACATGCAACAGCAAGCCAAGATGATGATAGGGTGTTCTCGCTCAATGTCTGGTCAGGTTGGTGAAAGGAGAGGAACGACCGACTGACATAAAGAGGCAGGCAGAATTGATCAGACAAAAACAAATTTTGACGTTTAAATGATATGGTCCAAAGAGTTGTTGCCTAAAATGACCAAGAACATGAACTAAGAAGATTTCATATTGAATATAAACATTAAAATGTATCTTTATGCACATCTGATTTAAAATATCTTATTTTTTAACGATTTAAAAAAAAGAAACAGAAGAAGGTTTTTCCTGTAGCAGCACTTCACAGAATCCTTAGTTCCATTTACATTTAAATGCAGGTACGCATCAACGCCACTTTTTTAAACTGAGCACAAAACTGATACCAATACTATAATGATTGTTACGACCCCATAAGTGGTCTGGGGGTAAAATGGGGTCAGTAACATTGGTTTCCAATGTTAATGTGGGTGATGTGCAGCAAGGGAGGAAAAACTTTTAATAGCCTTTTAACTGTGTATAATGCCCAACCCAATTAACATCCACCATTAACACCAGAGTCTGGACTAAAGAAAAGAAATAATCAAAACATACAAAAAACCAAAGAACTACCCTAAAGCTCTATGATTATTCTTCTCTAAACAGCACAAAAACAAAAGGCTACCTACTCTGCTCGAAACTATACCATAAACAGAAATACAGAGGTTGGCGCCCGCCCCTAACCTAATGTATCTATACATAGGGTCATTATGTGCTGTACAATGTATGAGCGCGCCCGTCTTACCTGTCCAGAACCCAAAATAACCAGCAGTTCAAAAAGTCACAAAAAGCTGTGTGTGTGCGCTAAGCAAGATGTCTCTCGTGGGCTTTTGCCGGCGATAATATACGAGTTTATTAGCAGTTTAATAAAACTAAAACCAGGTGGTAAGGTATGTGAGCAGGACAGCCTCTATACAGCCTACTTTACAAAGACAATTAAAAATTATCCCTTGTATACCTACCTTGCAGTTCTATTCAGTTAAACAGGGTAAAGTAGGAAATGGCCTTTTTTTGCCTCCATTTTGCTGGTCTTCATGTGCCCACCCACACTGGGGAAGTGCTTGTGATTGTTTGTAAACAGGCTAACATTGCATAGTGTATTTCTGATGGGACCAATGACTTTGCATCTGACTTGAATGATGCCAGTAGCACTTTGCTATGTGTGGAGGTGTTTGTCAGTTGTCCTACATCACATGGTATCAGGTGGTATGGAAGCTGGCATAGTATCAGTACTGATGCATACATAATGCAAAGTCCAACATTAAACATAATGCAATATAGAAGTATGAAAATGAAAGACAGATAGTTAAATGGATAAAAAATAAATGGTGAAAACATTTCCTGTTCTGTTATTTTCATTATTCCTAACCACGAAATAGTCTGTGTTCTTTTCCATTTTAGTCACCACTACCAAGCTCATGTCTTTCCTACAGACCGTTCATGTGAGGAACTTAGTCAGCAAGATACTGTGTTGTTTCAATACCAGTCAAGATGCACTGATCTTTTTGAAAGCGTGGTAGAGTGCAGATGGGCCGCAGCTGCAGGGGTGGCGGGTGCTGCGGTACAGTGGCTGGGTTCAGAGGGGTCTCAGACCCAGCTGTCTGCTGCCTGCCTGTGTCTACACGGCTGGATTCCTGAGATTCCCCCCCACCACCCTCAGCCCCAGCTCCGTGCTGGGCCGTCTGTGCTATGCGGTGTGGGCGCGGGCTGAGAGCGGGCCGGCTTGGCGCAGCATGAATAGAATGAGTTAGATTTCAAATATCTGCTGATGAAAAGCGTTGGAGCTGCGTTCAGAGACAAGAGCTGCCCGCACCACCACAAAGACACTTTCAGAAGGAGAGAGAGAAAGAGGAAAAGAGAGAAGGAGAGAGAGAGGGAGAGACAGATTGGGAGGGAAGGGGAGAGAGAGATGGCTGGCTTCGGCCTACACAAAAGAGCACAAGCGAGGGAAAATTGCAGAGCGAGCAGCAGGCCAAGGGGACGAGCAAGCGATAGTCGGAGTTGGAGAGAGAGAAGGAGAGAAAGAGAGACAGATGAGAGGGAGTGTGGAGCTCCATGGCATGTCTGAGAGGCCGCAGTGAAATGCTCACTAACACAATGGAACAGGTGTTGCATGGTGTACGGTTTCACTGGAGAAGGGGGTAGGAGTTGGGGTCCGTATGGGGATGTTGACATTCATGGCTGACCAAACTGTTCATGGGACATTGTTTTTGCAGGAGAAAATGTGTTGACAGAATTTACCTTAACAAGAAAGGAGGAATGAAAACTGAGCTCATCTGCTCAGTGTGAAATGGATTTGGCCTCCTCACATCCAGCCAATGTTCTGTTCTGCACCTTCAAATGAACTGAAATAGCAGTAGAGCAGTGTTTTTTTTCCTTACATGGAAATTGACTTTACATTTTTACCTTTCATTTTTTCTTTTAGAAAACTTCAGTGAAACAAATGTTCTAAATCAGCTGAAAAGACTCTTTTCAAACCTCTATTCCATTACAGAGGCCCAATTTAACTTTAAACTTAAGAGAAAAGAAGTCTCAGATAAATATTATTTATTTGGGGTATTTTTCTATTTACATAAATCTGCATAAATCACTGAAAACGTAACGTATTAAGTTAACTTTACACAAATGCGTACATACAGTCGTGTAAGTAAACTCTATAAAATGTTTTCTGTTTGACATATGTGGACATAACAGCGTTTAATCTTCAGTTATGCATAGATAGTATGTGTAGGTAAATGTTGTGTAATGAAAAATGAAAAAACTATTAAAATGCAGTGTTTTTTGCTAGAGGTGTTTCTTTTGTCTGTTGAAATAGTTTTTTTGGCTTCAGTAACTGAAATTGCTTCCTTTAGCAGAAACAACTTTTCAACAACTGACAACTAGTTTCTGACACCTATAGCCCGTTTCTCCATGCTAAATTGTTTTAACTGTGCAATTTGATGTGTTTGAGGCCTTTCTTACATCTACAGCTAATTTCAAATCTCCCCCTCCAGCATTTCAACAGAATCCAGATCAGTTTTGAGCTTCGACTAGGCCATTCCCTAACCCTCCATTTCTTCCCTTTGAACCATTGCTGGGTGGATTTACCTGTTTGTTTAGGATCATTATCCTGTTGCAAGGTTCACTTTTTTCAGCTTCAACTTTCTTACATCCTCCTCAAGATAAGCAGGTCAATTCAAAATCAGTTCTATTGCAAATTGGCCAGGCCCTGAGCTAGCAAAGCAATCCCAAACTATAACAATTCCACTACCATGGTTTACAGGTGTTACAAGGTTTTTCTAATCAAATATGGTATCTGGTTCTTTGATTAAACGACTTTTTCTTTGACTTGTCTGTCCATAAGTTCCAGAAGTCCTAGCCCTGGTCCTTGCCTAGATATTTACAGACTTTAGTCTTGCTGCAATGTTTTCATTTATTTATTTATTTATTTTTTACAACAAATGCTTCCTCCTGGTGAGCCTCCTATGTAGTTCACATTTGTACAGTCCTTTTTTAATGGTAGATGCATGCACTTTGATATAAACTGTAGCAAGAGCTACCTGCAGATCCTGTGATGAGAGTTTGTGGTTCTTCGTTGCTTCTTTACTGATCCTACGGTCTGCTGTTTTGATTAAATTTGCTAGGTCAGCCTGACCTGGACACATTATCAGTGTTATTATATGTTCTCCAAGTGTAGATGATCTTATGAACAGTGCAATGACTGATTTCCAACATTCTGGATATCTTCTTCAATCTCTTCTCAGACTTGTATGCATCTACATCCTTCATTCAAATAAACCAAACATTGCATAGGATGTACTTACTTCTTCACATGAGTCCACATTAGATCAACCCAGTTGTGTATTTCAGGTTAATTACTGTAAATGTAGTACATTTTATTCATGTGGGAATTATATATACAGTTGAATCAAGTAAGCTTGTTTTCAGTGTTGGAGCTATCAGCATCTCCAATCTTACCATTCTTCTTGATTGTTTCCTGTTTACATTTTCTTTAGGACTGTGAAGCACTGAAATGGCTTAAATGCACCACTCATATTGTGCTAGATTGTAAGGTATCCTTAGTTATTTCGAAGCCAGAATGGCCCAACTGAAGCCAGATGTTAGTTTTTCTGTCAAGGCTCTGGTATGTAACATTACACTACATATACACCATGTCAGCCTGCTGCTGTCTGAATAGCCCAAAAAGCATCTATTCCCGAAATCTAGTGACTGTAACTTTAACTGGAGGGACAGCAGGGCCATTTATACCCTGAGGAGACATTGTCTACTGCCTTTACGCTCCTTTATTCTTTCTCTTCTCTTCCTGCCATTCCTCATGTTTCAGGGGAAATCTTTGAGTGTTACTGAAAGACAGAAAGAGGGAGAGAGAACGGGGGATGGAAATAGAAAGATGGAGCAAGACGGGTGGCTTGTTTCTATACAGAGAGAGTAAGTAATAGAGTTTGAGAGGAAGAGCAGGAGAGAAAGAATGCTATGCAGAAAAATTCAAGGTAGATTCAAAGAGGAAAAGGGAGTTGGAGAGAGTGCTGGAAAGAAAGGGAGCGAGAAAAAGAGAGAGAGAGCAACAGGCAAGTTGGGGAGAGGGAACTACAGACATAGGGAGATAGAGAGAGAAGGGGCAGAGATAGGGAAAGGGAGTGAGAAAGCTAAGGAAAGAGAGAGAGGGGGATTATTTCATGATTCCATGAGAGTGAAAGAGAGAGAGAGAGAGAACAGAAAACAGAGGATAGCAGGCAACAGGGGAGTTGGGGAAATAGAGCTAGAGAGAAAAGGTGAGATATGGGGACAGAGGGAGAGAGAGTGAAAGAGAAAGATTATTAAAAAAGAGAAAGATTAATAAAATAATAAAATGTGATGCGGAGCAGTATGGCAGGTATGTGTGTGTGTGTCAATAATTGTGTGAGGGCAGCAGCTGTTGTGTGAGCTGGCAGGGCCGTACCCTTCACTTTGAACATTAATGTGGAACACACACACACACACACACACACACACACATGCACAGTCTGCTCGTGGTCACAGAGTGGAGTCTTTATTGCTCCATCTCCTCTGAGCAGACGGGACTCTATGTGTACACACACACACACACATACACCATCTCAGCCAAGCAGACGGGGCAGCAGAGGGGGATCAGGGTCCAGCTGCCCATGAAATCAGACAGATGAGTCAGCAAACGCAGAGAGACGTTAGAGCTCCTGTGCCCTCATGGACCAAAAAAAAAAGAAAGTCTCCCTCTCTTACAGCCTCTTTCATCAGCTGGCGTTCTGGCTGCTCTGTGCTTTATGAATAGGTGTTATTGTACCTGCAGTTGGGCTATAAAAAACAAGGTCTATCCCTTTAGTCCAGTGCCTCTCAGCCATGGTTCAGTATGTGATGGTGTTTTTCTTGCTCTAACATAGCTGATCCTAGACAGTGAGCTAATTCATAAATTCATTTTAAACACTAAAGCAGCTTCAAGAACAGGTGAGGATAGTATCATCACTGTCACTTGGAACACCATTATTTTAGTTTACATGATTTTTTTGTCAACATAAAAGGCCATCTGATCTTTGCATTGTGTGATGTATTTATTTTCTTTCTGCTGCCCCTGCAAGTGGTGAAACTTTTAATATAATCATTATATTAATTCATATAATCAAATACAATGTAAAATACAGTGACTATTTTGAGGTCCTAGCAAATAAAAAAGGATGAAAGGTGAAATCAAATATATTGCAATTAAAAACTTTCTCTAGCTATTGTTATTTAATTTACTATATTATACAGATTTTTAAAAAATGCAAAAACTAGACATTTTATGATATTTTGATGTCTTTGATGTTTTGATTGATATCTTTTTGGAAACAATAAGCAGTCAGTTTTAAATACAAGGAATAATACTGTGCATATAAAATTAATTGTATTCATTTACTTGAAAGTTTGCATGATTATTACCATAGAACAATAAGCCACGGTTGATTTTTCAGTCCTTATCAACACACAAACATTCTTTAAGTGAATACAGAGCTCTGTGAATTGATTTCAATTAATTACCAATATAAGTTAGTTAAATAGGGATTATCTGTGTGCAGTTAAGGGGTGATTGTAGCAATACTACCCCTGTATCCAGCTTCTGGTCAGTCATTATCGCAGCATAACCTATACAATGAAAAGAACAGAACACTCCAAGTAACTGTGTGAGGACGTGATGGAAAAGCACAGGGGGTTCATACAAGAACATTACCAAGCCACTAAATATACCTTGGAGTATCACTAAATCAATCATTAAGAAATAGAAAGAGAATCGCACAGATGTAACTGTGCCAAGAACAGGACGTCCTCAAAAACTGCGTGTGCAAGATCGAGACTAGTGAGGGAAGCTGATAAGACACCATGGCTTTAACTAGCTATGAGGACATGAGGTGCAAACCTGGTAGAAGGGTTTCAACCTTTCAGATAAGATTTGTCATGTATCTCTATTCATAAGATTGAATAAAGACACACTGATGTTCAGATAATGCTGCAGTCCACTCAGCCCTCACATGCCTACCCAATAAAATAATAATAAATACTATTTATTAAGCTGCATTTCTAAAAAATAGAAAAATCTCAGTCTGCAAGAAATTTGAATTCTGGGAGTGACTGCAGGTGTACAGCAACACTGGAATGCCTAGAAAACAATGTTAATAGAGAATTTATGATTGGTTCTGAAAAAATTCAAAGATGAAAAATGATGAAAAACTGCAATAAAAAATGTGCAATGCTGATTCACATAGACTGCATTTATGAAAAACTGATTTGACAAGGCTGTGTACATGTGGAATCATATACTTTTTGTTGATTTGTAATTAATATAAACAACTTCATAAATTTTACTCTTTCACTATTTCACTATATATAATTGCTTGTAATTCAGTGGTCAGTGAGAACAAAACATTTCATTTGTATAGCCACTGTAACTACACTAATATGCAATAAACATTCACCCATTAGCGTTATCAGTATTATAATATTAGTATTATTTTCTATAATAATGATCAGTGGCAACTATTATTGCAGATAAGTTTTATTGACCTGTCTATACTTTACAGATTGCATGTTAAATTTTAATACACCAATTGTGGCTCTGATTTGTAAGAAAAGTGACATACACGCCTCATGAAGTAGACCTGATTCGAAAGAAATGGTTATATGAATCCAAGCTTTAGTATTTGGCATAGATTTTGAGGCTACATTAACACACAGATGAGCAGAAACATTATGACCACCTGCCTAATATACTGTTGGTCTTCCATGTCCTGCCAAAACTGCTCCGACCCACTGAGTCATGAACTCTATATGACCTCTGAAGGTGTCCTGTGGTATCTGGCAGCAAGATGTGAGCAACAGATACTTTAAGTCCTGTAAATTGTGCCTTGGCGCCACGACAGATTGGACTATTATTGGACTGTTATTCCAGCACTTTCCTCAGATAGTTGATCTGATTGGGAGAATTTGGAAACCTGGGAAACACCATGACTGTTTCTCAAAACACTCACAAGATTCATTGCCCTCATGCATTGATGAGCCTTGGGTGCCCAGTACCCTGTCGCTGGATCATGGCTTGCCCCTTTTGTAGGTAGAGCATCCGGCAAGCCTTGGCATGAAGACTCTCCAACCCAGTCCACTATCCATAATATTCTGCTTTTGTAAAACCTGCTCAAGTCATGATTTCTCCTGCATCCAACAGTGGTGAGAATGTTCATTAACACATTTTATTTATTATTTTCATCAATCATGTAATATATATCATTCACATCCATCATTTTTATGAGATCACTAGTAGCTTCTTCAGTGAGTGTTCATTATGTTCATCAGTTTTATTAGCTTTACCTCAAATACCTAATTAATGAAACCAGCAGTTGGAAGGTTAGCTGATATAAATGCATGTGGAGAGTCTTCCAGGTTCGGTTGAGTGATCAGTAACATTGTCTATTGCCTGAGTACAGTAACCAAGCCCCTATAGCATCTGTCTGATAACCTATGGATGTACTTACCTGCACAAAAGAGCTCCTACCGGTGAAACTCAGTGTTCTAAATACCCTCAACTCTTTTCATCCCTCACATTTCATATTTCATCAGACAGAGCTCGACTAAAAATACAGACAATTTAGAAATGTACTATTCCAAAGAAAGAAAGAAGGGCATGAACCCTCTGAGATGCCCACCCCACCATCACCTGTGAGCAATGCTTGATTAGTTTGACGTTTGCCCTGAATAACTTCAGGGACTGGAAAGCCCCTCTTAAGTTACCCGTAGCCTCTCGAGGCAGGGCACTGCATCCTGGGAAAACGGTACTCACATTCACACATCCAATCAAAGTCTCCAAGAGATCAAAGGTGCCGGCAGACACTAATGCAAATCTGCCGGGATTATCACCGGATGGAACCGCACAGGCATTTCAGCGCTCTTCAGCCCAAATCCCATATCACACCAGGAGACAGAGGGAGGGAAGAAAAACCTTTCTTTTTTACCAAGTTTAACAGAAATTTCAGTCCAATGTAATAATAGTCTAATAAAGAATCCGACGAACACTAATTGCTTAATACCTGTTCAGACAATGACTATATGTACCAGTTCATTATAAGCACACTCTTAAAAAACACTGTTCTAAATTGTTCTTGGTATGGACAATTCTAGAGAACAATTAGACTTCTTTAAAGAGTTATATGCTGAAAGGTTCTTTTTAGAAACCCAGAGCGGCTCTTCTGTGCCATCACTCCAAATAACCATTTTTAGTTTTAAGAGTTTGGAAATAATATTAGATATAGATGTTAAACTTTTTTTTATAAAGAGAGAGATGTTAGGTATAAATACTGAGAATGTATTAAATTGCAATTAAATAATTAGAATCTAAACTGTTACATGTTATCCATGTGTATGTATGTATGTATGCATGCATGATTAAAAAATAAATAATTAAATAAATAAATAAATAATTTATTATGGAATCACTCAATCATGCACCTTTCATATTCACATCCTTACTTTCTGTTTCCTATGATGAAGGTCTTGCGATCCCCACCATTACCTCATCTCCTGCCTGTTCCTCAGTCCCTTGACAGTCTCACCACAGGTACAAGGGTGGTCTGTCTTTCTAACTACAGGCATAAACCTTCAGGAACTCTAGCTAAAGTTCTCAAAGTTCTTCCTGGCTCTCAATCAGTCTTCCATCACACTACCACCACATGTTGAAGGTGTAGTCCAAAGTCCCAAGCATAGGCCTGCAATATAATTAAGCCATTCTGTTAAAATTGTGTTCACCTTGCTTTTATTGCATTCTTCCATTCCATCAGGAGACTTTCTTTAAGTTTTTCAAGGAAATCTGTACGGATATTTTCTTTTACTCCAAAGTTCTGCTTCTCACAATTAAAATAATCCCAAACACATTCAGTAATGTTAAGTGCAATGCATTGTTCTGATATCACCGGCAGCTACTTTGTTTGATTTGTAATCTTTCTTAATCCCCTCCCCTCCACATTTTTCTCAGTAACAGCTTCTTAACATCTACACATCCTTTTAAACCCATAACATTAAGTTGTCTTCTCAAGGATGAACAGAAACACCAGTGGATTTAAAACAAGAGTTGAGCTTGATTATGTCTCTCTGACAAAGATGGAAGCTGTAAGTACCAGGTCTTGTTTGGAGTCATACAACTATATGGGAAACAGGTGATTATGCAACACTGAGATTATGAGACAGTTTCTTTTACTCTGCATTCATTAAATGTTGCTATTTTAAAGCTTCTCTGCAAGCTGTAACCTGAAGGGGACACACATCAAATTTTCTTCCCAGAAAGAACTGCAACAAGGACAAAAATAACACAACCATTACAAATGTCAGACTCTGAAAAATCATTCTTTTGTTTTCCCCCACCTGTCTGCCTGTCAACATCAATTTCGTTTAAAAAGCAGCATGTGGGGTTTGGGAGGTGAAATGAATTTGGACAGTTTTGACTTTGATCGAAAGAAACAACACCCGCATGGATGGATGGAAAACATGGGACCGGTATTACAGCAGCTGTATCTAGAATTTCTTAACCTTAATATGATTTAGGAAGAGCTAAATAGTCTCAAACAGAAGGAATTACATTAGCGGTTCATATGTTCATATGTTCATAGAGAGAAACTGCACTTTTATCCTATACTCCGGAATATTCCAGATGGGGCTTGGCTGAAAATCATGCATGAGGTATGATCTTAGGAAAAACTCAGCATGCAGCATGTAATGTGAATCTTATCAACTGAACTATGCAGCTTTTTGACTATTCACGTTTAATATTTTTTAATGGCTGCATATTCATTTACATTAATAAGAAGGACATGTATGAGGTCGACATCTGTATACAGTCTTTAATATTTAAATATTTTCCCGGCCTAAAATGCCACACTGCCTTCCACTTGCCAGTGGAAATGTTTTGGCCATAACAGATCAAAGGCATGCTGTCAGCTTCACAGTTATGATAGCGTGCATTTAAATGTGGAAACATTTGCTGCAGCCAGATTTAAGATCAATGTTGTCTCTGTTATGCCTTTCAACATAAAGCCAGCAAATATGACACTGTTGACTTTATGTAACCATTAACAAACAGGTAAACAGTAAAACTGGAGTCATACAAAAGCACAGGAAATACACCTTTGGCCATAGTGTTGGTGAAACTCTTTATCTGAGATTAGATCTTTTTGGGCTGGAAACTGTTAATTGCTTGAAATTCCAACTTTCTATTACAGTTTATTGATTTCTTTACTCAGAAACACAAGCACTGATTTGTTTTCTTTTCCTTTTCTTTTTCCTTTTTCAACTGTTTTAAGATGCTGAAAACATTATCGTTTTGTATTGTAATTTTAACAAAATATAATTACATTACATATAATGCCCAGTCAATTTTACTCATAAACAGTATCAGAGTGCAAAATACACTCTGGTACTTGAGGGTCCCATGTTGGCTGGCTGCTAGCTCACTCGCCCTAGTGGCACTGAAGCTGAGACTAAATCATGAGGCAGCTCATTTTCATAATACATATATTTTCAGGGACTTCCCAGAATGTTAAGACATTCAGGGGGTCCAAGAGATTAATTAAGAGGTCCCAGACACCTTAGAGCCCCCTATTTTTTACACCTTGAAAAGTGTATTATTTTAAATATTGAAGAAATTTATATTTCATAAACACAATAAAAAAGACTGAACTAAAAATGTAGTTTTGTGCATTTCCTGCTTCAAAACATATGATCAAACTCATGAAGGAGTTTAAATTTAGGTGTGTTAAATGAAATAACTTGTCTGCAAGACCAAAACAGGGCCCATTGTCCACTCACTGTGCACTCTATTAGACACTCCTACCCTGCTGTTGCACCCTGTAGATGCAAAGTCAGAAACAACTGTTGCTGCAAGGTTTGCATTTGTCATATCCTAAGCCTTCATCAGTGGTCATGAGACACTGCCCACAATACACTGTCAGCTGGATATTTTTGTTTGGAGGACGATTCTCAGTCCAGCAGTGACACTGAGGTGTTTAAAAAACCCCAGCAGCACTGCTGTGTCCCCATCAGCACAATACACACTAACACTGTGTCACTGCAGTGCTGTAAATGATCCACCACCCAAATAATACCTGCTCTCTAGTAGTCCTGTGGGGTTTGTGACCATTACAAAAACAGGGCAAAAGGGGATTTGCAAAGGATGCAGTAAAACAAATGGACTATCGTTTGTATTTGTATTTATAAGGTAAAGGAAATGTGTGCATTATCAGCAATGAGTGTAGAAACAAGCAGGTGGTTTTAATCTCATAGCTGATCTGTCTAAATCAGTGGGACTACTAATTCTTGACAGTATTTAATTATATGTGTAGGTGTTGAAAGTCCCTGGATACTATGTTTTTATATGGATAGTTAGTGGGTGCATGACTGGAGTACAGAGAGCTTAAGGCACTTCCCACATTTCAGAAAAGTAAGTAAACATTGCTGCAGCTACTTTTACACTATAAATCCACAGTGGGAAAATCAAAGCAAATCAGAATGGTCCATAGTAGGTCACCTCGTTTGGTATTGTCCCCTCCAGCAAAACAGTGAATACCTGTTGAATGACTGCCTATATGTTCTAATTCCAGCTTTTAATATATTTCATATGCACTTTGTCTGTGCTTCTTAGTTCATCCTTTAATCCTAAAGCCTGACTCCACCTCATCTTGTTCTTAGCACCAAGCGGGTGTAACACTACCTCTCGCAAGCAGGCCGATCGGCACTCACTGATGCGTGAGCTGACTTGGAGCTATGGCGGTGGAGTTTGGGGCCTGTGCTCGGCTGGCTCCTTTACGCGTTGTGACAGGCCTGGATGGCTTGTGCCTCGGCAAGGACTGGGCTATTTATTAGAGCCTTTCAGCTCAGTGTCCAGCCAGAACAAACACCATGCCAGGCAGCAATGGGGAAGTGCTGACCAAGTGAATACCTTTCTCAATTGGAATAATAGCAGAACACACACTTTCGGACACACACATACAGAGAAAGAGCCCACATGCACATCACATAGACACACACACTTTTTCCAGTTGACTTCAGGTGCAGTCAGTTGCAGGCTAAACGCTTGTGCAGTGGAAGGGTGTGAGTGTGTGTGTCAGCGGCTGAGAAGAAGAGAGAGAAGTTAATGAGTGGGAAAAAACCAGCAGTGCCACTTCAGGGGGGAGAGGGCAGTTATTTCAGGACAATATGGCTGACACAAAGTCATCAGTGAAACGGAAACTATTTTTGGCAGCAGAACAGGCAAAGAACCATCAGAGACGTCTTTGACTGTTTGATAGCATGCATTTGTGTCACTCCAAATTTATTATACACTTTCAACATTTCCTCTGAAATCTATGCTACCTCACTGTAACGTCCTCCAATAGCACATATTTACAGGTCGCTATATAAAACTATGAAACTATGACAGGATATTGTGAGCAGCTAAATCACACAAAGTTTACCAGTGAATTGCTCACATTTTCCTGCTCCAGTCTAAATGATACAGTAGTTATATTGTGGCACCTCAGTCTACTGTGGTGCTCAGACACTAGTTAAGGTGGAACGTGAGAATTTAAACAAGAATGTGTCGAAAAAAAATCAACTTCAGCCTTAGTGACCAAAAAATGCTGCCATCATTAAAGCTACAGGCAGGATGTGTTGATAACCATTCACTACAGCAAAAACACTATCAGCAGTAAAACTACGAAGCTGCAAAGGTGTCAAAAGTATTCACATTCATTACTCGGGTAGAAGTATAGATACTAGAAATTAAAGAATCAACTCAAGCTTATTACTCCAGTAAACGTGTAAAGGTACTGCTTTCAAAACTACTAAGTATAAAAGTAAAAGTAATGTAAAAGAAAAATGCCATTTAAGACCAAAAGCTTAGGCCATACCTCAGGGGTCTATAGTGCACTAGCCCACCTCCACCTCCAAGCCATAATGACTATAATGTAATATTAAAATGTTAATGTTGATACATATGGGATGTGCTAGGCTTCCTGTTTCAGCTGCATATACACCAATTGAAAATGAATGTAGTTTAGTACAATGTAAATATATTAAAGAAGCATATCTGTGTACTACTGAGAATTACTACTGAGCATTCCATGGAGTGGAAGATATGATGACTAGTTGTCTATAAGTATTGTAATGGTGCAAAAAGTCTAACTTTAAAGTCCTGTTATCAATAATCTTTATTGTAATGTTAATGTATATGGATGAAAACTGAAATGAAATAGGAGTAACGAGGCTAGTTTTTAAATGTAAGGAGTAGAAGTAAAAAGTCAGCTGAAAAATAATTACTCCAGTAAAGTATAGATAACCAAAATTTCTATTTAAGTAAGGCACAAAAGTATTTGTACTTTGTTACTTGACACTTCTGTGAAGCTGAAGTCGTCTTGTTATTTGCTAACCTCTTATTGGTGCATTAATTATATTTAGGTGTTTCATGCTCTGGCTCTCTTCAGTTTTCTGTTATTTTAACCACAGAGATGTCTCTCCTTCCTTTGACTAACTATCCATACCATACAGATCAGCAAAGTGAGCAGTGACCCCACCAATATTGCTCAGTTAACCCGCCCATGCTGCGCCAGACCTTCTTTTTGAGTGTGTGCGACATCAATACGCAAAGATGACGTAGTCTGAAAAAATCCCTCCAAATCCGACCCGACAGCTCTGACTTTTGAATGAATATTTCACGCTTTACAGGCAGACTCACAGCAGCGCACTCTCACTCTCATACTTTAGCTTTTTCTTTCTCTCGACTCGGGAAAGTGAATTCTTTCCATTTTAACAACCACACAATGCAGCTTTAATGTTCATGTAGGCATATGTCACTAGTAAAAAGAGGCATCATGTGGCCTTATATACACTGGCCTTTAGGAAAAGTGCCCCTTCAGTGTTTAAAGATTGCTGTGCGAATTTGATTGCATTCAGCCATAAAAGCCTTAATGAGATCAGGTACTAATGTTAAATAATTAGTTTTAGATTACCCCAAACTCATTCCAAAGGTGTTAGGTCTGGCGCAATCCACTGCTCCATAGACTATTTCATGAGATTGTGTGTATGTATTTGTGTGTGTGAGTTAGTGGTGGGTGCGGGGGGGAGGGGGGGGGCGTTGCTTGGCTAATGACATTACATTTATATACAACCTATCTGTTAAAAAGTCAGTCTCAACAATGTTTGTGTTAGGCTTAGAATTAGTTTAAAGGTTAGGCTTAGGACCAGAGTGAGAGTTAGGCCAAGGTTAAGGGTTAGGGTGAATTAAGGTCAGTTTAATAGATATACAGTAGACTGTAGGTGAAAATGAAGATAAGCGTCTACAAAGCAATTGTTTGGGTTTATCCAAATAAAGCATTACCTGTTTTTCTATTGAGGTTGTAAAAGCTGTGCATGCACAAATATAAGCCTGCACCAGCAACGAGTGCAGCTAAAAGTAGCTGAATTCTCTAATTAGTGCCCAAAACTTTTAGCATTATATTTTAAAACAGTTTTGAAAACAAGAAATCTGTCACATTTCTAATGAAACCCATTAGCAGACACTGAAAGGGGAAATTTAGGCATTTAAAAGCTATTCACTTCTTATCACATCACAGGAGATGTGAAGGTGGTAAAGTCAAGAGTGAAATAGAAATGTCTTGTTTTTTGGTGCAGCAGACAAAATATGTTCAACCGTTTTCAGTAATGAAGCACATACGAGTCACTCCAAATAATAGCTACCTCGAAGCGTTAATCTAGAAGCAACCTTAAGCAATACAATTTGATGTGATTTATTCATATTCATAATCCATTTATGATATTCATATCACATCGCTAGAGATGTGGATTTTCCATCAGAGGTTGTAATATAGACTTAGCTGATGTGGAGAGCTCAGGTGATTAAGTGCTTTAAGGAGTAGGAAGCCGCAGTAATCAGTAATGAGGGGAATTCCATTTTCCATTTCACAAGGTTGCAACCCTTCATAGAGAAAAAGCCATGGGAGAAGAGGGTTGCCAACGGCTCCCCACACTAGGGAGCCATTTCCAACAGAGAGAGAGAGAAAGATTGTGGCAAAAAGGGAAAGAGAAAGGATGGACTCTCTGTTTCAGTACTGTTTTCAATATGCTTCTGCTGACTTTGCTAAATGATTCAGAAGTGGCACCTACATTAAACAAAAGGTCACATACAGTACAGGTATGGAAAGGAATAATGAAGATTTTTGATAGCATCACATGTATCTCTGCCTAACTGAGCTAATTAGTCAGAGAAACTGCCAAAATCTAAACTGTGACATTACTGTAAATTATTTGCCTTGTGTGGCCTAAGCTTCAGGCTTAGCTTAAGAGCTATGATGCAGTGCCCTTTCGCTGCTGGTAGCTGTCTAGCATAGTGAAATAACAGTACATCAGCAGTACAGATGGAGTAATGAAAGTTTCTACATAAAACCCTCTTTGAATGGAACAAGTCAAATGTTGAAATATTAGTTATTTTAAGGTGTCCTACTGCTCTGACCAGAGCTTTGCCTGCCCTTTATAAAAAGGAAATTCTGTCACAGCTCAGTGGTTTCTGGGCAAGGCCTGCTACTAAAATCCACATTTACATTAGTCTCACAAGAGAGACTTCTTCCCATCATAAGAGAGCCTGTGGTGTTTTGTTCTTTCAGTGTGGCCATGAACTGTGTACTTTGATAAAAAAGGGCTGTTTGACTGACAAAAAATCAACCAAACTATTTTTTTTCTGTGAAGTGTTGGGGGCAGTTTATTGGTTATTGTCAAACATGGCTCCTAGATATCACACAGATATCTCGCTTACAAACTACTAAATGCTTGAATAGCTCTCTCTGACAGGATGAAGTGAACTTCACAAACTTTTTTCAGTGTGGCCTCTATATCTCTCTCTGAAACATGCAGTCATGAAAACAGCCAATCAGGATGCAGCAGACAAAATTCCAAAAGCTGTGGCCATCTTAAAGGTAGGAGTCAGCAAAAAAATCCCAATGTAAAAATTACATTACCATCAGCCAAGATATTTTTGGTGTCCAAATGTTGCTTCCTTTGTTTAGTGGTGCTGCTACAAGGTTATAGTTGCTAACAAATACTGGAAGTCAGTAGTCACTGATTTATTCTCTGTAAATATATGTCGCCGATTTGTTTTCTCAATCTGTTCTAACTGTATCCTGATCTTCATTAACGCTTCAGTGTGGTTTGGTGATTAACATAGTCTGACTAACTGTGAACTATAAAAAATGCTGCAAGATGCCAATTTAAAAAAACTCTGAATTCCTAACATCTGCACCCCATCACACAGACATTCAGTAGTTTCTGTATTCAAATGTAAGTCTAATGCTTTGAAATTCAAGGTTAACATTTATGAATAGAAATACTGTAACCAGAAACATGGACGTAATCAGCTGTCTGCATGACTTGCATGAAGGATGTCAGAATTCAGAACACCAAAAGTTCACCAAAACTATACATATAAATACACTCAAATTAAGTATACATTTACTATGGCTCAAAAGTTTTAAGCATACATTTACTACGGCTCAAAATTTTTCTTGTTTTCAATGGAGTAGCCTTCCTTCCTTAACACAACAATGGACTGACGGGTCTCTAAAGAAAGTTGTTTCTTTCTGGCCATTTTGAGTCGGTCAGCAAGCCATCAACTGCTGATTCTTCAGATACTAAACTAACCTAGAATGTTGTTCTCCCTTTTATGCTCAATTATTAGTAGAATGTTTTTCAGCTGTGCATCACAATTGATCAAGAGTGTCCTAACAACCAATTAGCCCAATAACATCCTTAAATTGGATTGGTGGCCGTACCAGGAGATTTAGGCAGAGGATTGAGAATTACTGATAATAGGGCTATATGCAAAATAAGCCTCTATACAAAAATAGACTTTAATACAAACATTTTTATTCTTTAAAAATCATCTGATACACTTAAATTAATTGTGTAATGGACAATATTGTTTGTGGATTGCATGAAAATTGCATGAAATAAAATTCTAAAGTGATCCTAAACTTTTGAGTGGCACTGTATATTAACTTTACTGTTGCAGAAACTTTTAAGTAACAACAGCAGTATTTTTTTTCAGTGACACAACTGTAATGAACACAATCAGACATTTAAAATAAGACACTTTCATAGAGTCTTTAGAATTACTTACTCCAACACCAACATTATGATGTTAGAATTGGCAGTAGTTTAAGTTTTGTCTCTGTTACAACTAAACTGACCACTCAGCTGAGTCATTAAACAGAGTGGCATTTTACTCAGATTTAGCATGTGAACATGATATTTGTATAGAAACATCATCTGAAGGAATCACAACTGGGTAACACTGCCCTGTTTTATTTTATTGGTTTGTCACCTTGAATTTGCACTACTCACTAAAATAAGTGTACTTAAATTTTCAACCAGATGGCACAAACAACTTGCCTGGATGAAGTGACTGCAACTAATATCAAGTAAATATAGCTTGATCATTGAAGCACAAACATCAGGGCTTTAAGTGTACCAATTTAAACCTAACAAAGCCATATTGGGGCTTTAATTGTGCCTTGGCTGATTGACTACATTTGGGGTGGTGGATTTTTTTTGCGGAGTCATTCTTATAATCTGCAATAAATATCAGACTCTATTCACATGGAGTATCAGCGGTTACATATATGTGATTAAATCCGTCGTCCCTGCAAGGGGTCATCTTACAGTGTGAGCTACTACGATAATGGAAAGGTATATATGAGGGCGTTGGGGATTCCCGAGGGGAAATGGCATGGCTACGTTTATGAAGGTGTGTTAAATCAGTAATGAAATGGTGGGAGAGAGAGAAGGGGTGGATGCATTTGCATGTCTGGTTGTTTTTGTTCTCTCTCCACTACATTCTCCAGATATCACACCCAGATGCTTCCATTCTGCTGTTTTTCTCTCCCTCCCACCATCCTTTCACCTCATCCTTTGTCTCTCACATTTACCTCTCTCTCACCATCTTTCTCATCATAAGTTTTGTCTCTTTCTTCTATATATATATAGTCTTTCCATCTTTCCCTCTCACACATCCCCCTCGTCTCCTCATCCAGTTCTATTGTCCACATCGTCAGCAATAGAAGAGTGTGAGATGGGCAGGCGGGTTTGTCACAGTGCCCTCAAGAGGACAGTGTACACAATGTGTGTGTGGGTTCTGCCTGTCACACACAGCTATGGTGATGCCTAAGGAGAAGAATGAACTTGAATGAAAAATAAATGATTGCAGTTGTTTGGCACAGCAGTTAAAACTCCAGAATACAAATGCCATCATTATAAGTATACTGTCACTGTCTAAAAAACAACAACAACATATATCTTTTTTTATTTTTGTGAATTGTTTTAACACAACAGCTTCTGTTAACGTTGCGTCAAAAGATCCAACGGACCAATAGAAATGCTTCAAAATAGCTTGAAAAAAATTCTGGTTTCTTCAACTTACATTAAAAGTAAAGGTTTTGTCCTCTCCTGTAAGGTTGTCATTTTGTAGATACTTGGTTTTCTGTGGACAGTGACAATATACAGGCTTTGTGTAGAAAACAGAGTTGTGATTAACGTATAAATGTTGAATCATACAACATGTGTTAGCTCATTAGCTTTCTGAAGAGGTCCTATGGCTATTTTTGAATAAGAAAGTAGATTTTTAAATGTTGGCTTTCAGAGCTGGCATTTACAAATACAATACTGCTCAAAAGTTTGGGATCACAGTGAAAGTTTCTTGTTTTAATGGAGTAGCCTTCCTTCCTTAACACAACAACGGACTGACGGGTCTCTAAGAAAAGTTGTTTATTTCTGGCCATTTCGAGCCGGTCAGCAAGCCATCAACTGCTGATGCTTCAGATACTAAACTAACCTAGAATGTTGTTCTCCCTTTTATACTCACTTATTAGTAGAATGTTTTTCACCTGTGCATCACAATTGAGCAAGAGTGTCCTAACAACCAATTAGCCCAATAACATCCTTAACTTGGATTGGCGGCTGTACCAGGAGATTTAGGCAGAGGACTGAGAATTGCTGATAATAGGACTATATGCAAAATAAGCCTCTATACAAAAATAGGCTTTAATACAAACATTTGTATTCTTTAAAAATCATCTGATACACTTAAATTACTTGTGAAGTGAACAATATTGTTTGTGAATTACATGAAAATTGCATGAAAATTACATGAATATATATATATATATATTTGTTGTTGTTCCCTTTTCTATCCCTGCAGACTACAGAGTGTTTGTTTATTCATGTTTGAAAACAAAGTTAGTTATCATTTCTCACAAGTCTTATTGTTTTTGTTATTGAAAATGAAAAGGTTAAGGTTTGGAGTTGTTATTTGAGCCGTGCATGGGCGTAAATATTATTAATGCTCATACCCGCTCGATTCAGCCATTAAAAAAATCTGCCTGTGCCTGCAAAATCTAGTTTGATTCTTGCAAAACCTAGCACCGTTTTTTTTTCTGCACCCTGCTACCTCCACCATTCACCGCGCCCCCTGCACCCACCTACTTTGGACTATACATGTGGTCCTTGTCAACTCCCACCTGTGTTTACTGTAATCTGCTCCAGACTCATTACACCTACACACACCACCAGTCACACAAATAAATGTTTTAACATTGCGTAAACATTTTGTGTATTTTTAGACAAAAAAAACAAAAACAGTGTAGCAGTTCGGCTTCACTACTAACATTACTTTTATCTATGTCAGCATTTTATTATCAGATAAATACAATACAAGCTGAAATTAAATTAAAGCACAAACAGATGCTGAGTCATGCGGCAACACAGGTTAGAAAGCCAAAATAATTGGTGCGGAAAAAGAAATAGTTCATCATTTATTCACAGGAAGTTTAATCGCTTCATGTGTTTTGCTGCTGGTGATTACTGATGTGTTTTTCTCTGCAGCACGCTTGCAGCTCATTTGTTGCTTGCCTGTTTGCTTCTATAAGCAGCCGATAATTGTCCTAGCCCACCCCACCCAGCCAGTCATAATACCCGCTTGCAAAAGCCTGCAACATGTTGGCTGTTTCCCAGCAAAGGCTGCGGTGCCTCAAAAATGAGTCCTACCCACAAATTATTTACCAGAACTCGCCTTGTGCAGACCTCTAGTTGTTATCTCTCCAAAATAAAACATAAAAATACAAATCCATTCCATCATGATGCTGATGATAAAACATTAGGTGGGTCAAAATCAGTCATTTACTACTTAGCAAAAAGGCAAGAATTCACCTCACTATTAACATCTGAAGTGCGGTGGTATAGGCATGTCAGTGAAATCGACTCACTTTATTTATTGATAGTATATCCACGAACAGCAGCAGCGGGATCAATTCTGAAGTGTATAGAAGCATTTTACTGTTCAGGACTAACTGCTTCAGGGCTTTGTCAGTGGCACCTCACCTTGCAGCTGAACGATCACCTGACACATACTACAAAGCAACTATGAAGGTTTTCCAAGGTTAAAAAGTGGGTTATTTTTGACTGCCTTCAAGATGAAGTGTGAAGACGAACAGCTTCTGAAGCAGGACTAAAAACAGTGGCGTTAACGCCAGGCGATCATCGACTGTAAAAAGATTTGCAACCTAGTACTAAACATGACAGTTTTATTTAAGATTATGCTAATGTATGTTAATTATGTTAATTACTTATAGACCCCTGAAATTAGGACTCTATGTATTTCCCATGAGGTCCGGCTAATATAGATGTAAATTCTCTTAAATTAAAGCTGACATTCTGCACTGTAACCTCACAGGCAGTGAGGCATCCAATATTCCAGAACACGGAGCCAAAGCGGTGTCACTGTCCGATTGCTTGCTCACCTCGCTGTTTGTCTTTATATGTGTGTGGTATTTTGTTCCTTTTATGTGTTCATTGGAACATCAGCATGGGAAATGGCCAAGGGCAACTTCCTTAACATTCCTGTGTGTTGCCACTTTGAAGGGAAATCTTTCCGTAAGTCCAACCTAAGTTTGCATTGCTATTGTTTTTGGACAATCTTTGCAATTCCATTGCCATATTACTGTATTACTGTAGCTAATAAGCCGTTCTTACATCTTGTTCTTGCTTTAACCTAAACTCCAAAAGGATCAAGCAACATTTACATTTACATTTACGGTATTTAGCAGACACACTTATCCAGAGCGACTTTAATAAGTGCGATGTGTTCAGTCAGAGTATGTATGTATGTATGTATCTAGTACAAACAGGTTTAAGTCCAAACTACTTGAGCTCAAACACTGCCATAAACAAGTGCCAGTGAAGAAAGAAGACAACAAAATATAAGATTAGACACAGTACAATACCTAGCAAGACTGGAATACCTACAGAGAAGAGAATAAATACAAGACTACATACAGTATAAGTGCAATACTCAGCCAGTGTTCTTAGAAGATAAAGTGCAATTACAGTTTATAGCAACAGCTGCATTAAAACACTAAGATCGTCGAAATGACCCCACATGGTAAAAAAAACCCTCTTTTTTTCTTGAAATCTAGGAACATTTGTCCCCAAATAGAGCCAAATACATGGCGGCACAACACCCATTTCAGTCTCACTGTCCCTAGAGGACTGTTGTCCTATATCTTTTCAAGGCTGCTGTGTGCAAAAATTGATTGAAGCTGCCTGCCGCGGAATTACACAGTGCTAAATGTGTACGCCGCGAGTGACTCATACTTTTACAGTAAGGCGAAAACTTCTCGTCACCACCGACATGATCATGTTGAGGTGCATACTTTTGGTTGAGATTCCAGGCATGGTTTTGTCATTGGCCTTAAGCACGGCCCCCGTTTGATGCTCTTCCATTCATAAATCTTGAAAGGGCGGCACAGTCTCAAACACATGGAAGCAGTTTGCTTGCCTGGAGTCCGCACGGCTTTATTCTCCTTCGCAGCAGAAAGAGAGCGAGGGTGAGAGAGAGAAAGAGAGAGAGAGTCTCAGCAGTGTTAGCTGTTTTCCAGGCCCGTTCCACATGTGGAGGTCATTACTGCATTACTGTCAGTGGCTTTCTCCAGCAATTCCCTTCAGTCTCAGATAATCTTTACAATTCACTGTCTTCTCGCTCTCTCTCCCTCTCCCTCCCTCTCTCTTCTCAGTTCCGTGTCTGCATCCTGATGTTTATCTGTGTTCTCTATGGTGCAGCCCTGGTCTGATTAGTGACTTTTGATAGCTGGATGTGCTCATCTACATTATCACGAAGGCCGGGGAGGCTCTCTGTTTCTTATATCCATTGTCTTTTTATCTGAATCAGAGCACAAATATGAATATCTGCTATCACTTCCATCATGGTTTGAGAAAGATTGTGTTTCTGTTATTATTTGCGGTTTTATAAGCTGCTCTGTTTTTACCCAGTGCACATTTCATGATAAATGGACCAATAGAAGTTTCTGGAGATCAATATAGGTTTGCTGACTGTAAAATACATAAAGCAGACCAATGTCAGATATATCAATGGGGTGAAGCTAAATGCATTCTTTTAATATGAACTGGAGGATATAAAGCTCTTTCTTGTTATTATAAATTCGTTTTCGTTGTTGTTATGCATTACTCACCCAACCCAGCGTGTTAGGCCTCATAAATTATCTTTATAAAAAAGATGGTTATCCGTGCAGAGAGATGAAAGAAGAGGAGATGATGCGTTAGTGGTTAGCTTAGCAGTTGGACGTGGCTGTACCATTGTATAAAGTTCAGGGTGACGGAGTGTTGTTGTTGAACCTGCTGCTGAAGCAGGTCTCGTGGACAAAGCTTCTCAAAGGAACAGCCTGTTTGTGTCCCACATGGAAGATGATTATCAGTCGTAGGGGAACTCCTGCAGGCGACGTGGAAACATGCCGAAAGAGCCAGGATAAAATTCCCAAGACTTAAGAAAACAGCTAATCTCCTGCTTAAGATTTGAGTTAACCCTTCCCTTAGAAGTTATCAGTTCTCCCTACTGATAACAAAGGAATGCTACAGCTTTCTATTTGTATTTCTCACTTGTAGCTTGTTAGGAAGTAGTAGAAAGAGTGGATTCCAAATGTTCAATTGAGACCACATTTGTGCTTGTAATTAGGATAGGAGATGGTTCGTTATGTTTTGAATGGCTTGAACATGGTTGTTGTCTTTATTTTGCATCAAGAAAATATATTTTTGTCAGTTTAGTCCATTTTCGAAAATGACATCAAAGATATCAGGATACACATGTAATACAAAAAGTGCACAAGCAACACTGATGGCAGGGAATTTAAATGTAATTATAACCATGTAATTATATATGGAATTCTGTAATTACATGTTAAATATATAGAAAGAGGTGAGACAAAACTATAAAACATCTCTTCTCCTACCAGAATGGAGGATGGAATGTTTCCTGTGTTGCGAGATATTTGTCAGCTTTAGCTTATTTGCCTGCCAACAATGGCATTCGTCATGTTCAGGCAAGACAATTGCGTCTATTTTTTGCTGCACTAGCTTGTATTATCCCCTCCCTGTGTGTTCTTCAGGCCCTAAACCACTGTGAAATGTCATCATTTAAGCACATGTGGAAGTAGGTGAGTGATGGAGAACACATTTGTCCTGTGGGCTACACTGATCTTCCCTGTTTGTGTTTGCTTTCCTCGCTAAGGCCTAGTGTAGGATGTGCTTTGCCGTTTCCCCTCGAGGCGACATCACCAGGTGTTAGTGACTACAGGGGAATGTGCGAGGCATGTCAGTTTTTGAGCTCACTTTCTGCTACAGGCTGCTAACAGTGGGGGGAATCGCTGCTTGGTGTGAAGTGGGGTCTACTGGGGACCAATATGACGAAGGGGGCACTTTTCAAGATTGCTTTTTCTGGAGTTAAATCTTGTTTTCTCTGAGATGGTGGAACTGAGCTGTAAACTGTTTTCGAGTTCTACTATCTGTTGATGGCATATTGTGTTTGGAGATCCCATAAGCTTCCTCTGTTGAAGCATGCTCCAAGTAATCTGTTACCATAAAAATGCATACATTATATACATGATATTAGTAATAATAGCGTATGAAAAAGAGAGGGACCTGGTCATCCATCACTTTAATAAATCAAAACGAATCAGCACCAAGAAACCTCATCCATGCCCCTTAATAAATGTTAAATAACTGCCTTAGTAATCTCTGAGAGCTTTGTTCGAATTAGCATTGCTCTTAAGTCACTTGAACAAATTACTACTAGTTTGCTAAACCTGGTACTTCAGGAAAATGGATTGTCATTCAGGTATTATCCTAACATTCTCTGCACTGTTTGGTTCATCTAATTAGCTTCTTTCATGGCATAAAGGCTAACTAATTAGTTAAAGGTCGCATATTCTTCATTTTTTCCTGCATTTGTTCTCCTGAGGTCCACTGATGACTATTGTGTGTATGTATGAACCAAAATAAACACAGTAAGTAAACACTGTTTGATGCTTCTTCCACAAATGCAACTTAAGACTGCGTTGTGCACAACAAAAGCCATATGTCAACTTAAGCTTAAGCTTATCTGAATGGACTAATGCACAATAAAAACGTGTATTGTGGTCTGACGAGTCAAGTAAAGGGAAATAATGGACATTGTGTTCTCTGGGCCAAAGGAAAAAAGCAGCCTCCAGATTGTTAACAGTGTAGTTCAAAGTTCAAAAACTAGTGTACAATGTGCTTGAAGTTTGTCAACACTTATTTTTCTTTTTGTAAAGTTCAACATAAATTTGATATACTGTATACTCAATGGCCACTTCATTGGTACACCTCCTTGTATCTACACTCACTGGTCATTTTATCAGCTCCACTTATCAAATGGGTGCACCTTGTAGTTCTATAAATACAAATTGTGGTCCACCTGATTCACAGCATACCTTGGTAACTCTTTTTGCCCTGTTTCCAATGAGTAAGACCCCACAGGACCAACACAGGACCACCACGGAGAAGGCATTATATGGGGGGTGGATCAGTCTTAGCACTGCAATGACACTGGTGTGCTGGTATGTGTGGATCAGACACAGCAGTGTTGCTGGACTTTTTAAAATTGTGTCCACTCACAGTCCACTCTTATAAACACTCCTGCCTTCATAGTCAACCTTTTAGATGTAAAGTCAATAGATCATCTGTAGCTGCTCAGTTTCTGTTGCTCATCCTTTAACCTTAATCAGTGGTTACAGGACGCTGCCCACATCATGCTGTTGGTCGGTTGGTGGATTATTCTCAATCCAGCAGCAACACACTACCACACCACTCACACCAGCACAACACACACTAACACACCACCACTACACCAGTTTTGCTGCAGTGCTGAGAATGATCTAACACGCAAATAACACCTGCTCTGTGTTGGTTCTGTGGATGTCCTGACCATTAAAGAACTTTCTGCTGAGGTACAGTTTACAGGTAAATGCCCCAACAATCCAGAATTTGGTCCAATAGCAGCAAAACAGCCCGAAACTGTGAAACTGCCACCATGTTTTAAAAGTTCTTAGGCTGGAATACAGCTACCATCTCCCATTTATACTTTAAACATCAATTTGTTAGCTTATCCATACAAATTACATAATTTCAGTAGTCTCCTGGCTCATGCAGGTGGCTTTCAGAAAATTCAGCAATGCTCTGTCTGGAAAGCAATAGATTTCTCCATACTATCACTCCAAACATACTGTTCTTGTTCAGTACTTGCCTTATTGTCATTCAGTTGAGTAAACTTTCTTCCGTCATTATCACCCACAGTTCTACAGATTCACATCATTTTTGCCAACAATTACATTTACTGTTGGATGTTGGAATGATGGATGAAACGCCAATAATTGTTTGTGTTATTTGTGTAATTGGATCATCTTTATCTAGTTCATTTGAAACTCACACAATGAAAGTTCACAACCTTAAAGCATCATTGCATGTCATGTGGGGGCCATAGCGTAGATAACTTGCACATCTGTGAGGGCAGCATTAATGCTGAAAGGTTTTGGAACTGCCTTCTAGACAACATGTTTTTTGGTGATGCCCATTATTTCAATGCCAAGCCACATTCTGTAAGTTACAACATGTCTGCATAAACAGAAAGGTGCCGGGGCAGCCTGGCTGCAGTCCAGATTTGTCTCCCGCTGACAACATAGAGCACATTATAAAGGGCAAAATCCTTTTAAAGGCTTGAATAACAGAAATGTCTATAGAAGTCTCTAAATAATTATGAAGTATAGTTCATTGAAAAAGTGATGTAACACAGTGCAAAACATTCTCCTGCTCCAACTTTTCCTTTTGTGTAACTAGAATATATTTACAAAAATAATACAAAATAATAAGAACAAGAAACAATACGAAACAATAGACTCTGATATATGTTGCTTTATTATTTCATAAATGAATGTGCATAAGATACATAAATCATAATCTATCGTTATTTGTGTTTGTAGACTCACTGTTTAAATTTCATTAGTACGGCGAGCTGGAATGTGGAGTAAAAGGCTGAAACGTTCTTTGAGTCCGCAGCAGGAAATGTCATAGTAATAGTGCTCTTTTGCATTAATGAGGCTGCCTTTTGTTCTCCTCGCAACAGCGGCTCGGCTAAACTATGCAGCCTTTACAAGCTCCAAGGACACTCATTATATCAAGTGCAGTCCTTACTGGAACATGTTCATCAATAAGCAACTGTGGCTTGCTCACCTTCTCGCTGAATCTGAAGACATAGATTGAGGCTAAAAGTGCCTTTCATCAGAGTATTGTTTATTCGGCAGACAAAAAGTCAGGGCAAACACTGAGAGTCATTGAGAGGGAGAGCAGCAGCCAACTTTGATCCCCTCACTTCGGGCCTGGCCTTTGAAGTATACAAATGAGCGCATGGCGGTGCAAAGTCAGGACTGCGCTCCGAGGAGAAGCCAACAGGGAGAGTGATGTCAGTGGGAAAGTAATTGATGACCATATTTTGCCACTGCAGCCGAGTGACCCGCCGGCTCCTGAGAGAAGCAGCACACCGCCTCAGCGTCCGGGGGGGTGAGAGTCCGAGTCAGCCACAACTACTGCAAGGCTTTTAATATTTCATCACCCATCATCTTGCCCTGACTTTTAGACTTTGTTTCAGAGAATTGTATTGGACTGGAATGTATGTGTCAGGTGGCGGGGAGGGGCTGGGGGGGTTGGGTTGTTATTGAGGGACTGTTGTGAAAAATTGTTTTGCACTGATACTAGACAGAATGTCAGATTTCTTAACACACCAATAAACTGTTGGTCTGGACGTTCAATTGGTGGAAAAGCTGACGTCCACTTTTAGCTAATTCTATCAGCCACACATGGCCACCATTTATTAACATGACTATTTTCAAGTCTCTCTTTATCTCATACAATTAAACAGGCTGTGTTTGATACGGTGCCTTTAAGACTGATATAAACTCTGTTTTGATTGGTTGATCTTATTCAGAAAGCAGTCCAGACTGAAACACTCTTTATAGTGTTCAACATAAGTTGATGGAGCTAAACTGCTATAGACAGAATAGGTGGATATACAGTTGTATTCAAATGTTTGGCTGTCAAATCACATGTTTTGTTGACTAAAAAAGAAATCACCTGCACATTTGAATGCACAATGATGATTTTTCCAAATATATAAATGAAAATACAAACAAAATGCAAACTATAACACAAAGACCATATTTTTTTTTGATCCCTGTAACTTATTTACACTTATAAAGTCAGCAAAAAAAAAAAAAAATTGTGCACTATTCAGGTTGGCGAGTCCATCACACAGCTTGAAATGTAAACAATATGTATGAGGGACGTATCACGTATGCCATTCCTTTCCAGGAACCACCCAGTGTAAAGCCCTTTAATGAAACAAAAGTGGTTTTCTCTGGCAACGCTCCAAGGAACGCTTTTTGTCACCTTTATTTTTAATATTGCTGCAACAAAACTGAATCACGGCTGTCAAAAGCAATGACTTGTCCTGACGGCATTTACTGCTCATTGAATACCCAGTGCATTTCAAACTTGACTGTGGATACCTCTTGGCATTTCCATCAGCACACTAGCATTTAGGGGTCCAATCACTTTAGCGCACCCTTGAGAGTAAAGCCCCGGGGATGGAGAGATGTGGAAGCCACATCAACTTAATAAACAAAAACGGAAGGGGCTCAGGGCCTCCTGCCACAGGCAATAGAGGATGTAACTAAGTTTTCCTCTCTTTTGGATGGAAATCACACGCACACCATCCTCATTCACTCATTAAAGCCTTGGCCAGCTGTACATTTGGGACGCCCTAGCCGCGTCCGCCTCTGGAATATAAGGACCATTTTAATAGCCCATTTTATTCCTTTAGCAGGCAACACCCCCTCATTTGCAATTCAAGGCCTCCCAACGCCCCATCTCTCTGCTGCACATACACAAGAAATTTCTCCAGGGCTACTGCCTCTTTTTGATGGCATTTGAACCCTCACCTATACCAGCTGCGCCCCAGCTTCAAGTATCTAACCATGAGTCATACTGCTCTCTGGCCTCTCCACAAATGAATACACTGTGAGTGTCCTAAGGGTAAAATACTTTCAGCCCAAGCACAGTGGGATGCTGCAATCTAGACTTACTCCCTTAAAAATAAAAGAAGAAGAAAGGATTATTTCGAGCAATGTTGTGGAGACACCACTTTTAGTTGTTAACAGAACCATTTAGTTATTTATTTATCAAAAGGCTTCTGCCACCTGGCACTTCTCAGTGCTCATTTTTCATGAAATAACCAATCAAAAAAGGGTCAATCAAACCAGAGAGAACACACAGCGCTGTGCAGTAGGACCTCTCATCGTCATAGAGTAGTTTAATAGTATTTTAGTGGTTATATGTAGCTATTTGCGGTGTTCAAGGCTCTTGATAGTGTTATTAATGATACATAGATTAATTGGGAAGAATGAAGCCATGCTCGACTTTTTCTTCTCTCCTTCTTCTAAGAAAGAAGCGCAATGTTAGTTTCTTTACTCTACACATTTAGTGTGATGTCTGATGTTGGGGTGAACTTCTTGCTCATAACACCTCCCACAATGTCAGCCATCGTAACGCTCTGCTTGGCAAACCTTGTCACAAGCATATCCCTCATGACTCAGGGGCAGATTATTAGCGGAATACGTGCCACTGTAACTTTCACATACAGCCAGTACTGTCAAAGTAAGACATCAGCCTTCATTTATTTCTTTTCCAGTCAGAAGACGCAGCAGAATAAATGTCTAAGGAGATTTCAAACAAAATATAGTTTTAGATAAGGTTGGATATATATATAATTGGTCAAAGGTCAAAGAAAAATGAGTGAAAACAAAACATTTGACAGTTTCTAAGATTATTAAAAGATATGGAAAATAGTATTTTCAACAAACATGCAAGATCTGAAAAATATGAAATAGAAATCCACAAATTTAAGAAGCTGCTGATGATCTAAAAACAGTGGGCTGACCACCCCGGAGTCCAGACGTCTACATCATTGAATGCACTTGAGATAACTGGACTGAATGAGATACAGAATGTCACTCCTAAGACTGAACTTTTGAGCTGTGGAAAAATATCCCAGCATTTTTGTTTATCTTTTCTCAATATAACTCAGTATAACTTGTATACTTTGGAATGAAATGTTGTTCTTCAGGCCTCCATTGTGCAGCATATGACAGTACATTGTACAGGACTACACAGAGTGCATATACACAACAAAGTGCAGAATATATAAGAAATACACCAGACAGGAAATATGCAGGAGGATAAATACTAAACAAGAACATAAAATAATGTACACATTTAAAAAACATTAAAAAAACAATCAAAATAATACATTGAGTGCCCAAAGTTTAATATTGTACTGACTGTATTGGCCTGATTAAAGTCCAGATTTAAACCCCACAGATAATTAGTCTTACATTAAACACAAACCAACTGAGCAGTATTTTTGCTGGTTTAAAGCCATCAGTTCTGTGTGGAACATTGCTGAATCTTGTTTCTGTAAAGTTTGTGTTCAAGTTTACTAACAAAACTTCACTCTTTCAAACAATGAAAGGAAGAAGCGCCCATACTAATTCACTTTATCAGTTTGTTTAATGATTTCTTACTAAGAGCATTAAAAGCTGTATGTTTTTTTGCTCAGTAATATATATGAATGGGTTAGTCTTCTGAAAGGAATGGAAGATATAATAAAACTTGGGTAATTTTCTGGTAAATACATGTCTTCAACACTTTTCCTGATGCTTGTACACTTTCTACTGTACAGAGTAAAGGTCTAATGAACGATGCACTCTAAAACCTATGCTACTTTCCAAATAGGATTTTTTGCCAGTGCCCTGTAAAGCTTGACCAACCTAGCAGCAGTTGCTATGGTGCACAGAGAGCTCTGGTGAATGGTTATCTGGGAAAGAAAAAGTGGTCGATGGCTCAGTGAAGAAACCAGTTTGGCTCTCTTGTTTTCAGAATGATATATAAGAGAGGTTTGCGATTCAGACGTTTTCTCTAATCTGCCTCTTCTGTACACAAGCGCGAGCGCCACGTTCCAGCACCGAATCCATGTGAGCGTTATTCATGACTTTCCCATTCATCTCCTCTTTCCGCAGCCGTGGCCAGCGCTGTTTTGCTTTCTCGAAAAACCCCCCATCCGGTCTCATCTGCCATGCAGGCGGCGCTCAGACAGGCGCTCTTGGAGGAGCCAGGGCTGCTCCTATTTCCATGTTTCCACGGAGCGCTGAGCAGCATCAGGAGAGGCATCAGTGCCGGCAGCGAGCGCGCGAGCAGAGCGCATGCATATTCACCAGCATGTGCCTCAAAGAGACGCTATTTGCAAATCCCCGGGCCGCACGCGAGACCGTGACATTTCAACACGAGGAGAGTCCCCGCGGCTTTCGGGATGGGGAGACTGGGGGGGGAGAGAGAGGGGGGACGTAGAGAATTCATCTGCAGAAGCGTCTATTTGTTTGTCTCAATACAGCTGTCAGAGAAAGTGTAAATTGGCTTTTCATTATTCATCTTTTTTTCCAAGGCTGTCGCAAGGTCACAAATGCTTACTTCTGCTCTCCTTTTTTCAGCCCTGTTATCTAAGCTCGCTTTTAATGATGAAATTTGGAAAATGTGTATTTCGTGTGCAGACCTGTCCAGCACGCAGGCGTCTGAGCTGAAAAGCTGAAAAGGTGTGAAGTCCAATTTAAATGAATCAGATATGGAAGATGTGCAGGCCTGTAATCAGCCGAGTGCAATTTTAGGTATCTTGACATTTTGTAGTATGTAAATTCACACCTGCAGCAGGAAAATGCAAATACACTAAATACAGCAAAAAAAATAATAATAATAATTAAAAATGATTTCACCTCACATACTGCTATGAGTAAGGGTGTTCAAGGGGAATTCCTATGGTTTTTCAAATTTTCTGCATAATTAATTGTTTAAAAATAAGTCAGCTACAGTGGTTTGGTGTAAAATGCTTCATGTCGAGTCAGCGGTGGTAAGAGGATTCAGACATCTGCAGAGTTTAATGCCTCGGAAAGCATCCTGGGAGAACGTTATTACATGAAATGGACAAACTTTCTGTTAGTACACACATTTCTATGCAAAAAGTAAGCAGGCTGAGGCAGGC
This sequence comes from Megaleporinus macrocephalus, assembly GCA_021613375.1. Lineage (NCBI taxonomy): Eukaryota > Metazoa > Chordata > Actinopteri > Characiformes > Anostomidae > Megaleporinus > Megaleporinus macrocephalus. The sequence goes on from CM038713.1 coordinate 19,178,152, forward strand.
AACCATGCTGATTTATATATGCTTTATTAAGTTATTAAGTTATGTTGTGCAACTTTTCTTTACCTTTATATATTTGTAAATGGACACAAATGGCACCCCAGTTATGGACAAAAAATGTCTCATCTTAGCAAGAAAATTGTTTACATACAACAAAGTTTTAACTCTTTGTGATTCTACAGACATTAGACATTTTTTAGAATTCACACAGCAACATTATAGCAAATGGAAACAATTGCAGCCTGAACATCTAAACCTGGACAGCAGTACATTATGAGTGTCTAACACCTAGATTCACAACATATTGATAACCCCCCTACCCCGGATTGATTACAGTCTGAATATCTAAACCTGAATTATTTACAGTCTGAGCATCTAAACCTGAATTTATTACAGTCTGAGTATCTAAAGTCTAGATTGATCGCAACCTGTGTATCAAAACCAGGATTAATCACAGCCTGAGCATTTATAAGCAGATTATTCACAACCTGAGTATCTAAACCAAAATTAATCACAAGTATCCTAACCTGGATTAGTCACAGCATGGGCCTCTAAAACCTAGATTCATCACAGTCTGATCATCTAAAACCTAGATTAATCACAGTCAGCATATCTAAACCTAGATTATTCACATTCTGAATATCTAAACCTGGATTAAGCATAATTTGAGTGTTTAAAACTTGAATTAACAGTCTGAGTTTATAAACATGGATTAATCACAGTCTGAGTATCTAAACTTGGATGAGTCACAACCTGACCTTCTAGATACATCTGGATACATCACAGCCTGAGTATATAAATCTGTATTAATCACAGAAAGCGGTATCTAAACCTAGACTATTACCAGCTTGAGTATCTACATGCATTGGACACAGTTTGAGTATCTCAACCTGGATAAATAACATCCTCATCATTTAAACCTCAGTTAATAAAAAAGTTGTTATAGGATTACGGATATCTGCATTTTGTCAAATTTTGTGAAGCTGAAACATAAACCAGAAACCCAGTATAGGCTGATCCTGCTCAGTTAGAGAGACCCCCAGATAGTTCTTGTTATCCAACTACAAAACAAAACAAATCACAAATCATTTATTAATCATTTATCATTAAGCTTTTCTCTGCATCTCTTTTCTATTTTTACACTCCAGATGTGTATATTCTCTTTTGAGACATGACTAATCAGTTGCTTTTTCTCTTCACTTGAGCATCTTAGACAACATAATGGTGTAGTTGTAACCCTGAAGTTGTTAGATGGGCCCCTGGTGGCTGTGGGGCCCTAAGCAGCTGCTTATTTGGCTTATTAGTTCTAGCCAGCATAGATTGGAACTCTAAATTCTCTCCCTATTTGTTTAGTGTGTGTGTCTGTGTGTGAGAGAAAGACAGCAAGAGAGAGACAGAAAACAGAGAGAGACACAAAGATAGAGAGAGACCGAGGCTCCATTACAGCTATTGTAGTTTTTTTTTTGCAGTGTTATTAGAATAGCCTTTCACCTCTTCTTTCCGTGCGCATTCATTATTCCGCCTGTGGATGAAGCAAGCTCTGCATCTCTGTTACCACATCCACTTTGCATGCGATTAAAACTCCGTTAATTGGATGAATGTTGACTTACGGGTCAGCTCAATTACAATAATAAGAGTTTTATTTGCTGCTTCACTTTGACACTGGCCATGTGTTTGAGAGTGAAAAGAGAGGTGTTTCACCTCGTGGGACCGGAGGAATATTCACCTTTAAAGCACTCTGATGGTTAGCTTTGCGGTTCTTTCATGTTATCAGTGAGGCATATAACCAAGAGTGTCGGTTTACTAGCCATGCAAGCCCATGAAACCACAGCACCTGTGTGTATCTGTCTATGGCCCACTTTGCACACACACACACACACATTCACACTAGAGTCAGAAGAAAAAAAGCACCTCCATCCATCACAAGCAGTGCTGTCAGAAATGCCCTAATAAAATAGAGGTGTAAATACTGCGTGTGTGTGTGTGTGTGTCTGACCGTGAACAATGTAGGCCATAAAAGCACAGCCTTTGTTGCTCTCGTCTATTTTTCTTTGCCTTCTGTTTCCTGACTCTTACTAATGTCTAATATGCATGAGTTTCAACTAATGCACCATTAATGACACCTGTTGTGTGTCATTAATAAACCCTGTAACACTTTCTACAATTATTTTTGGACTGTCCACTGAAGATGCTTTGGAGATGCCTAACTACACCTACAACACTTGGACTCCTCCACTTCACTAAACATCTTCAACCCTAAATCGTAATATCATAATAACCTAGGACATAATCTTAATCCTAACATGAAAACACTTTCCCAATCTTCACCCTAATGCTACTGGGAATTGTGTTTCACCAGTTAGTTGTTAGAAACAGTGGCAAACCACAAATATTAAAAAGCAACTATCAGACGCTGATTTCTGCTAGCTGTCCTATTGAGTTTCTAATAATATGTTAGGACAAATCACAGGCATCTGAGGCTTGTGAACAACATACCGTTCATTTTATTTAAAGCTAGCAACAGATCATTTTACAATGTATATTGCACTTTTACAGCAACTCATTAAAGACTCCTGCCATAAAACTGTTTCCAATAAAAAACCTGGTTAGACTTCCACTCATGCACTACTATTTGTATTTGCAGTCATTAATATATATGAGTTGTGCAGAAGGCCTAGAGTGACATTTTGTTCTCATTGTAATTGTTCCCACCCTTCAGAAAATAAAATCCTAATTGGCTGATGTCCTAACTAATGGGAGACACTTGGCTGGATCTGCCTAGATGCTGTAGGAAAACAATGCAAATATATCAGTTCTGTTATTTCTATACAAAACTTGAAATAAAACTTACTTTGCATGAAAAACAAAAAAAAGTTAGACATGTTTTTAGATACTAGAGATCATGAGGCCTGCTCTAAAGGCCGTGAAGCCTGACTATGCAAATTGAGACCAGTTCTCTATCTGAATCGATTGGAACACCTTCACAGTCTTCCAGTCAGTTTTAGTGTAAATAGCGTGATAACACATGGAAAATGCAGTAAGGTCATTGTGTTATATATACGTATGATACTTATTATGATTATTATGATTATTATAATTGTTATGATTGTTATGATTATGTGATATAGCCTCTGAAAGTGAAGTTTGGAACAGTGCATACTAGTTGAATATATACAACAGAAAGGAGAGGAACCAAAAGTTTACCAAAAGCATACAAAGTTTAAACGACTTCTTTTCATTTAGAAAAAATATACAGGACTGACGTGGCAAACTTAGGTATCATTTGTGTTTTGTCTAAAGAAGCTATTTGTAAAATGTAACCTGTAAAATTCATATTCCAAACAAACAGGAGGCAAGATATCGCCAGGAAGTTGTGGTGTCCACCCCAATCATAAGAAAAAGGAAAAGCACAGTCTGTCCTCCTTAATAGTAGCTCAGCTCTTTACTCATCAGTCTAGAATAAACATTGCGAGTTCAGCAACAAACTTTACTCAGCAAGAGCGTCTCCAGTGGTGGAATGCAGCACCAGTGCTATCTGTTGTTTTGCTTTGTAGTCTGTGATTTTATTATTATTATTATTATTTTGAGTGAATGGCAGTGGTGGTTGTAATGGTCACTTGCCAAGAGCTTCAGCTATCATTGCACTTACTGTTCCATTCATTGGCTGCCTGGAGCCGGAGTGGGACCTGCAACATGACTGACGAGGTCAAAATGCGCCATCGGACCAGTGCTACTACTTCATCCTCATTTTGGACTGATGGCTGGCTACATTGACTTACTATCGCCTCTTGTGATATAAGGTGGTATTACGTGACAGGAGGAACAGGCACATGTACATGACTGGAGCACAATACTATTATTGCAATAAAAACTATTATTTCTTTACATTCTGTCTCAGAATACTGCTTCATTTAGATTATTAGTTCATTTAGTCATTAATAACCTATAAAAAGCTGGTATATTAGATAGGAATATACAATAAAGGTTTTGTCTCTCTGTATAAACTTCCCTACTTTAAAAAAAAGATAAGACAACCACTGAGTAGACCTTTTAGTGATGGCCTTACTTGCAGTGCTTTCAAGTAAAACTACTTACACTACATAATTTCTCCTTTCAGGTACTCACTTATGTCTGTTTTAGCAAACTGCATTTAGTGTGTCCTTATAATATTTTATATCTATATATCTATATAATATTTAATATTTTTAAATAGACACCAGATTTATTTGACTTTAACATCAGCTGTGAAACTAGAGTATTAATTACATCATAGTGGTGGCATATTGTATAGTCTACATTGTGCGCCTACCTTCTGTTATCTATCTTATAGCTCTTTAAAATAGGGTTAAAGAAGGTGAGGAGACAGGGTGCATATCCATCTCCTCACTAATGAATAGAACTAATTAATGGTGACAGTCACGTTCTTGGCTGTAAATAACAATCTCAAGGTCATTATGATGTTCTGGGGTGCAAATCTGTTCATTTATTTTCGTGACGAAGCTGAGGTGTTTTCCTTTTATCTTGAGGAAAGCCGACCATACAGTCAGTTCTGAGCTGCAGTTGACTAATAGAGGTACAGCTTAAAAACATAATGGCAAACGCCTGGAGGCTAAAAACCTACTAAAGCACATTTGCCCTTGCTCTGTTCAGTCATCAATAAAACATGCTCATGCGAAGCAAAAACAAACCTGCACCTTTGTCATCGGAAATCAGGAATTTGAAAAATCGTTTTTGTTTGTTTTAAGTGTGTTTAAGTGTGTTGTAGCTGGTCCTTGTGCATTTTATGGGGCGAACAGGAGGCATAGGAACAAATTAGTCCTCAAACTAAGGCCTATTAAGATGAGCTCCACTTTAAGGGTAATAGTAAAACTGCTGAAGTCTAAAACGTTTTGTTGTTGTGCAAGACACTTAATCTTAAACTGCTTCAGGAGTGTTGAAACTTGGCAACCTAGTTACTATCTCTTATCTTTTCTTGTCTGGTCAGTGACCAAGGGTAAACAGAGATTAAAACAATGGCTTGTGACTCCAAAGGTATACATTAAATTGTGAGTAGTGTGTGAATGTTATGCATAAGATTCACTTGTTTAAAATCTAAAAAACATTTCTGTTTAGTTACTGAGGTTAAGGTTACCATTAGGTTTAGTACTAGAGTTACAGGTTAACCCCTTTACTGTCTATTAGCTCAGTTATTGATTTATTTCATGCTAACACTAGACACTAGAATTCTCACATATACATTGAACTTTCAAGTTTGTTGCATCAATGAACGCATCAATGAACGTTAAAAAAGTTTAACTTTTGAACTTTGATTGATCTGATATCCAACATTATTGCCACATTTATTGTAGCTAAAGTATATGAGATTGTTCTGTAAAAATAGGGCCATTGAGCTCTGCTGGTAAAATGAGCTCAGGGACAAGCGGGCCCACCGTGTGTGCTGTTGTGGCAGGAAGATTTGAAGCCTGTAGAAAAAGTCGCCTATGGAATAGTATTAGGTTTTAGGACATTCTTAGACTACATTCTCAGCTTTCAGACATAAAGCAATACAGTTTTGGGTCTTGATACAAGGACTATGTGTCTGTGACAATTGGACATCAGGCAAAATAGCCTTGGACAAAATCATAATGTAGGTCCACTTCATGCCTATATCAGGACCTCTGGGTCTAAGCTGGTTTTCTTGATGAAAGAAATGAAAGTCGTTTTTGAAAATCGCTGCTGTCCTGTGGTGAACTAAAATGCCCCAAAGCCGTGTCCTTTGAATCATGTGGTCACGTAGCAGTCAAAAGATGACTATTGCTACATATATTCTGCAAGTAACTTAGCACTCTTTGACATTGCATGAACTTAAATATAATAATATAATACCCAAACTGCAACCTAAAACCTGCCAAAACCACTACATTTGTCAAAGCTTACTGGTTTGCTTGAGCTATTTTGGTGAGGTAGCCATGTTCAATGCATAGCAGTGTTAACATGTAGTAATAGTTGTATTCTGGCTCTGTAATGTATTTTGGCTTCTTAAAGAAGCAATGTACACGATATGTAAGATGCAATTTGTCGAATTCATACCCCACACAGTCTCTCATCCACCCTCTTCTCTCCTCCTGAGCTGAGGCTAGCAGCTTAGCAAGCCAACTTCAATAGATTTCTCTGCAACACAATACAAGTATTCCAACAAAACTGCTAGGTCTTTACATTCTTACAATCATTTACATACAGCTGGGCTGATGGGCTTGTTTGGCCAAACATAACAGCTTTGGAACATTTTTAGCCACTTTTTCATTGCAAGGTTTAAATTGACACAACTCAAATTGACTATACCCGCTTTAGGTAGCAGCTATTTTGTTTTTTAATGCATAGAAATTCCTGTGGCTGGTAATGATGCATGAAATTACACTAATATATAATATCATATTTTATGTATGTTTTTAATAAAATTAACATTGAATAATATACATTATTATTTAATATTATAGTTATAATTAAACCTTGCATTGTAAAAAGAAGAAGGGGTGAGGGCTTTGGGTTTCACATGCGTGGAAACTAAAAACAAACTAAAAACTGAAGCACTGTTCTATTTCCTAGGGGTCTTTAAAAAACGACTTACAACTTCAATCTCAGACTATATATAAATAAACCTGGTTAATTAAAATGAATAGTTTTGAATTGAGCTGAATTATGGGGCTGGGGCATGCATGGATAGTAAACGTGGATAATCATGTCTCTGAAGAACTTCAGGCTGTTTTCAAACCCAGTGGATAGTTACATCTCTGAAGAACTTCAGGATTGCTGAACAACAGGTCAGTGTTGTGTGATCTATGTGTTATCACAATATCAATAGTGATATTCTTTCTGCATCCTTGTGGTTGGTTTATAATTTTATATTTAACCAATCAGGTCATTCATGCTTGGCCAAAACTATACTCTGATCCATCTGCTAAAACTAAATGTTATTCTCAGTTATTAACACTAGCTTGAGCAGATATGAGATATGAGCATCTGATTTGCATTGAAGAAAACATACAGCTTAACACGTTAAGTAATTTGGTGTGAACCTGAATATGGGTGGAGTATTTATATGATAAAACAGACTGAACTAAGGAGTTTGACATCTCTGTACCAACAGGGATAACACCACTAATTAGTTGAGAAAGACAATTATCTTAGCGTTGTACAACTTGCAGCTCCAAAGTAGATCTATTTTTAGGCAAATATTTCACAACCTTAATTATATAACGTTTTAAAATACTGTCCAGACCAGCAAGAAGTCATGTGGAGCAGCTCTGTTTTATTCTTTTTATACTGATTCCGCTAATATTTAATAATTAATTTAGCTACCAATTATCTTAGACAGCAACATTATACTCATCTGGTCTCAACAACAATTTGAGAGAACACTTCCAAATGAGATTGAGGCCAAGACTGGTTGATGGTATCAGGATTAGTCTTGAGACCAAGACCAGTCTTGCGTAGTACTAGGCTACAAGAGGTGAGATCAAAAATAGTACCTGGTTTGCCTAGTGGGAAGCCAAAAACAGTGAGTAGAGTAGAGTCGAGCCAGTAGCAGGCAGTGGAAAGGTAGCTTTAGGTTACCACTTTAGGAAGAAAGAATAAAACAGGAATAACTAAGAAACAAAGTCCGGGTTAAACCATGTGCTGTAATAAAAAAAATAAAAATCCTAATTTAACCATATGCTGTGGCTACTTTACCACACAGTTACCTGGAAGAGAATACTTCTACAGGCACAGGCCTAGTACTTACATGCATATGCAAATGAATATGAATTACATGCATTATTCCATGTCCTGTCAAGTGTATATAATATCCAATAGCTAAAAACTTTCACAGTCCCAGTAAAACATCATTCACAGAATCCAAATTTCACTGTTCTTCCTCAGATCATTATAGCAGCCCCTATCCCTCTGTCCTCAATGTCACACATACACGGCTAATTACATCATCCAGCCATCCCTCGCTTTCTACTCCCTCTCTCTTCTAATAGAGTCATCCCACATCTCACACACAAAGAAGGGCAGAGAGAAAAAGAGACAGAGGGAAAGAAAGAGACAGAGAGAGATACAGAGAGAAAGAGAGAGAGAGCGAGAGAGAGAGAGAGAGAGAGAGCTTGCCTAACCAATACTCCCCTAGTGGATCTGTTCTGAATTCACACCAGTTATGTATCCATTTTAAACCCTGCTCTCATTTCCTCAGGCAGCAGTGTTTCTTGTGAGTACGTGTTTGTGTTGGACTCTAATAGGCAGATGGAAAGGCTATTAGAAGGACTTGTTGTGGCTATGAATCTGATAATTGATTAAGTGGATAGTATCTGCAGATGGAAATCATTTCAGGGTGTCATGAGCTGATACATATATATATATGGATTTGTTTACACAAGTACGCAGGCCATTATAAATAAAATATATCATCATAGGCTTTACACAGATGTATTTTAGCTTAAAGAATTCTTCAATTAGTTTAGACCATGTCAATGTGTACTTGCTGTTTTTGGCAGAACTTAGCTAAAGTTAGCTGTTCTGAATCTCAAAACTATAGCTTCTTTCCTCAGTGTTCAATTTGACATCCACCCCTAAAACGAATGCTATCAAATGCTGCTAAATGCTCATGCTAACTTGTCAGCGTAATCAACTGTCATAATAAAATAACACAAACAGACCCAGGCATGATTGATTAGCAAGCTAACATGACTAATACAGAAAAGAGCTAGCTAGATTAGCCATTTGCACTGAGCCCATTGCATATGTGTTTCAGACTATTTATAGGTGCTTATCTTAGCTAGCACTGCAACTACAATAAACATCTGAACAATTTAATAAGAAACTACCAAACAAGTAGATCTCACTCACATACATTTCAGCTACTTAGCTGCATCAGCTAATTTAGAACAAAAAGTATGCTGTGCAACATAAATATCTGTCTGGAAGATACAGGACTAGGTAGCCATCTCTCATTTATGCCCTTTCTTTAGTTATGGTAAGCCACTGCTGCTTTTCTTCTTCTCGATTTTTTTCTTTTTGTTTTGTTTTCGATCTTTCCTTTCTTGGTTTGTTTAGTACTGTTAAGTAGTTTGTAGTTTCTGCCATTACTAGTTGTAGCCAGTGCTTAATTTGTTCTGGATCAGGATAAATATATAAGGCTATAAGTCCAGACAAGTCAACTTACCCTAACATTGCATGTATGTTTTTCTTCTATTCACAGAGCTCGATAGCTACAGAGACAACTTGGTTCACAGTATCTAATAGCTTAAGGGCTTTAGGTGAAAATTCCTTGCCATTCCAACAACCCATTTATTTCTTCTTTTCATTAATGCTGAGATCCATAGACTCCTGAAAGCTGTCCCTACCCCCGCCCCCTGCCCCCTACCCACACAAGGCCTTTCGAAGCAGAGATATGTTGAGAGGCGATGCTGGAGTCAAGGTCTATTCTTTAGTCAATTAGCCCTGAAGAACAGGAGGAAATCCCTTAGTGATAAAACCTAATAAATACTTCCAGAGTTAAGAGTTATACTGGCCACATCAAAATAATTCCCAAGGGAAGGAGAGAGAGGGAGAGAGATAATGTGTATGTGTGAACGAGAGAGCATCAAAAGGAGGAAGTGGAGTGAAATGGCATTGTAAATGGCGGCAGCGTGATTGATGGAGAGCGGTGTTAATTGACCGGGCGTTCGGGGTGATAAGCAGGCTGCTCACTGGCTCTACGTCCTCTGTCTCCGCGTTCTCTGTCACACACAGCTGTGTATTTATGGCGTGAAGCAATTTTGGTGATGAAATATTTACGGCAATCACTTTCAGTGTTATACAGCGAGCCATTCAATCACGAGGACGGCATACAATGTTCACCTCCGGTGGTGGGGACAGAAACAAGTATCGATGTCTACAAAATAGGGCTTTGTGGAAGAGAAAGAAGGATTGAGGTAGACAGAGCAAAAGCGAGGGAGAAAGATGGAAGGAGGGAGAAAAGAGAGCTCTGGTTGAATAGTTCTGAAATTAAAACTTCCCAGGCTTAAAGGAATGGTAACCTAAATCAGAGGAAGAATTTCCTCTGTTTATACAGTGTCAATATCATTTTCCCTCATTATGTCGGGCTTTCAGGCTCAGAGCGTGCTTTAGCCTGTATCTGGGAAGCACAAAAGAAGGTCAGGCGTTCTGGGTTAATATAAACCAAGCCTCCAGTCGCACTCAGAGAAGCAGTCTATTCACTACTATAGTAAGAGTTTATACAACGGACTGTTTGTGTATGCTATTACTATGTGTGTATGTTCATATAAGCTATCAGTATATAGCAATTATAATATTGATGCTGTCCAAAGAAAAACATGTGTCTCCAAAAATAGTAACCTTGCAAAAAATAGGACAAAAACATTCTTTACTTTCAATGTAAGTTAATAGAAAGGGGTTTTGTTATAAGCGATGTTGGAACTTTTCCACATGATGGTGCACTCATCATGAAACCTTCACAGGATTTAACAAGCAGCCGTCGTATTCAAATGATACAGAATATATATATATATATATATATATATATATATATATATATATATATATATATATATATATATATATATATATATTTGAACAGTGAGAATATATTGAGCTTCTCTGTTCTACAGTGCTGTGCATAGGTGTGAGACCACCCTTCATTTATTTAAGCTCCAGGCAAAATGACCACTAAAATGACCACCAAACATTTTTTTAGGAGACACTGAGCAACGAAAGGATACAACCATGCAAGACCTGGTAGATAATCAAAACCATCAGATAAACAGTACTTAAAGCTTTTATCTTTTCCTGATGGTGGGGCGGGGATCAAGCTCCACTCTTGCTAAAAATCTGTCTTTGTGCATTTTTCCACTGTGAGGAGGCAGCTCGATGCTATGGGTCTGAATAGATGTGTAGCTGTCAAGAAGTCATTACTGAGAAAGGGAAACAAAGACGCTGCTGGCGTGCTCATAACAATGGACTGACCGACCCTGAGTCCAGACCTCAACATCATTTAATGTATTTTGTGTTGTTGGATTCTGAGAAGATTACATTTTTAAGGTGTGGAAAAAAATAACTGCAGGATCTTGTTCGTCTGACCCTTTTGGTGGGCTTGTTTATGAAAAATGAAAACAATGCTGTTATGAGGTTTTGGTATGATACTGATAATTGATAGCATATAGTAATACCTTTCCATGATTGTTCCATGGTTGTACTTGTAAGCTTTGTAAACTTCTGTCATCACATCATTTCCTTAAAATCTAAAGATCTTTTACATGAATGACTACAGACTGATTGGCCTAACCTCTATAGTCATGAGTTGTTTTGAGATGCTTTTACTTCAGCACCTGAATGTTTGGACTGATGCCCTTCAGAACCTTCTGCAGTGTACATATAAAGTTAACATGTCTGTAGGAGATGGCATTAATTTGGCTCTGCACTACATCCTGTAACACCTGAATGGCCCAAACATTTGTTCCCATGTGATGTTTGAAGAGTTAAGCTCTGTTTTTTAGGACTATCATTCCTGACCTTCTGCTAGATAAACTGTGGCAGGCTTAACGTCCCCACAGCTGTCTGTTACTGACTCTAAGGACCATAGAGCTGTGTGCTCTCTCCCCTACTCTACTCCCGCTACACCAATGACAGTTCTTCTATCTGTATCTATTTTAAACTTATTACACCTACAGATGACACTAGTCTGGTTGGTTTCCTCTCCAACCATGACGATACCACATACCAGGAGGAAGTAACTGTGCTGGTGTCTGGAGACGAACACACGAAAAAACGTGGAGGTGATTATTGATTTCACAAGGAAACCCACCCTTGGAAATACATGGCTCCGCAGTCAGTGCCTTACAAATTTCTGGGCACCATTGTATAGTAGTATTTCAAATAGGACGACCCAGCTTGCACTTTCTGCGACAGCTCAAACAATGTGGGCTGCTTCAAACACTACTGTTACAATTCTACAACGACCATCACCACATCCTCCATCTCCATCTGGTTCTGCGGCGCATCTTCACATGCCAAGCGCAAGCTGCAGTGACCAGTGCAATGTGCAGAGAAAATAATTGGCTGTCAGCTCTCCAACTTTGAAGACCTTTACTCATTTAGGGTATGGAGGAGGTCAGGGAAAATCATGGCTGACCCCTCACACCCACTCACGCTCTCTGCCAGCAGTTTCCATCTCAGCAGAGACCAAAAAGATTGAGAGCCCTGAAGACTCGGATCAACTGCCACCTCCACAGCTCCTTTCCCCGGGCCATCATCTCCCAAAACAAGAAGGCTTCTTATATCCCTCTCCTTTAAACTGCTGCACTTGCACTTTACACACATTATAATGTATATAATTGCTGTGTATTCCACGCCATGATTCTTCTTAGAACCTTTTACACTCTACTTTACTACTGTAGTCAACATATCTATGCACTTTAAATTTTATTGCAATATATCACAAAGCTCCAAAAATCTGATAAAATCCTGAATTTACAGGAAATAGAAAAAACATACTTTAAATACTTCACTGTGTTCAAATGATACAGAAAAATGAAAATCAAAACAAAAATGGAGATATATGTGAACAGTGACAATATACCTGAGCTTCTCTGTTCTACAGTGCTGTGCATAGGTGTGAGACCACCCTTCTTTTATTTAATCTCCAGGCAAATTAATTTTTTCAGGAGACACTGAGCAACGAAAGGATACAACCATGCAAGACCTGGTAGATAATCAAAACCATCAGATAAACAGAACTTAAAGCTTTCATCTTTTCCTGAGGGTGGGGCGGGGATCAAGCTCCACTCTTGCTAAAAATCTGAAAACAAATCACAAGTGTCTTTGTGCATCTTTCCACTGTGAGGAGGCAGCTCGATGCTATGGGTCTGAATAGATGTGTAGCTGTCAAGAAGTCATTACTGAGGAAGGGAAACAAAGACGCTGCTGGTGTGCTCATAACAATAGATGACCGACCCTGAGTCCAGACCTCAACATCATTTAATGTATTTTGTGTTATTGGATTCTGAGAATCAGAAAATTTAACTTTAAATTAAAATTTAACTAGATTTACCTTTTTTAAGATGTGAAAAAAAATAACTGCAGGATCGTATACTAGTTTATCTGATGCTTTTGGTGGGCTTGTTTATAAAAAATAAAACAATGCTGTTATGAGGTTTTGGTATGATACTGATAATTGATATCATATAGTAATACTTTTTTAAAATACTTCACTTTTTATTTTACTTAAAGTGAATAGTACCAAGACATTTTGGGCCATTTCTTCCAGTCCATTCATTAGAACACACGCACAATGTAAGAGGTAATAGTCAAAAATAACTGTATCTGTCACTGTATCTGAACCACTCACATATATAAGAAGGAACATATGTGCTGCCTGAGCAAAAACCTGTACCTTTTAAATGATAAACATACTTTTAATGTGCATATGTCAGTATAATGTACGTCAATGTAATAGACTTTATTAACCCAATTTATTAACCTCAGGAGCTTATTACTGTTGCACCTGGCTATGAGGAACCCTCTGTCTTTCACAGTCCACAGCAGCCTTTCCTCATTTCTCATTTGATTCCACCTCGTTTTTCCTCTCTCCTCACTATGACACGGTCGCTGAGAGAAACAAGGGAAAAAGAGGGGTCAATCCGAAGCAGCAGTCAATGCAGCTAATGTTTTTTTGGTCCTGCCAAGGAACACAACCCCCTCGCTCCACATGAAAACCAGCACTTATACCAGAGAGAGAGAGAGTAAGAGAAAGAAAGCGAAAGAGAGAGAGTTGGACACCATCTCTCTCTGGATGGAGGGAGGTATGAACAGTAAAGCCGTTGCTGCTGTAAGATGGCTTTGAGTCATGGAGCCACAGGCTCTGGGCCAACCCAAACCCGGCTCGAACAGCCAGAGGATTGTGAGAGCTACCTGGCTCAGGATGAGATGCACATTCATGGAATTTTACTGCTCATACCTGACCGCTTGCACAGTGCCGCCTTTTTACTGCCTCCCTTTTTTTCAGCCCACCTGCACAAACCTCAGCAAGGATACAGCGATTAACTGCTCAGAGATCCATTTCAGAGCCACGATAAATATGTGCAGTATGAGTACTGATGTGAGCGAAGAAGTCAGGGGCCCAGTAATGGGTCTTAATTGATTTGCAAAGTAGCTGGATGGGAAGGTGTTGAATTATTGATCAATAGAAGCCTAGCCCACTGCACTACATGTCTAACTATGGTGATATAATGGCCCACCAGAAGCAAAAGAAAAAAAAAAAGAAGTCTTACAGTGCTCAGCATTTTTCTACTGCTGATCATGTCAGATTCAGAAAATACCACCAAGAGGCCTACTTGAAAGTGGGTTGGGGGAAAAAAATGCTACTTTGAAGAGCCTTTTTTTTTAAAGACCCAATTTTCCCAGAGCACATTCAATGGCAAAGGGTCCTTCAAAGGAACCTCAAAGGAGGGTTCTCATATAGCAGTGAAAAGGTTCCTCAAAGGAGCTTTTCAGAAAAAGTTCTACAGAGACTAAAAGGGCCTTCGAGAGGTCTTCTCTCTCTAATGGAGCGCTGTAAACACACAGAGCACTGGTGGCAGGCTAGAGTGCTGTGGACACGGACACACAGCTGCTTAAACATCTCCCACTGAGGAGTCGTTTGGCTAGGAACCAAGGTAACAGGTATCATCAAACCTACCATTTAACATGCTCACATCTTTTGGCTAGACCCACAGTAGGCTTGTGTGTAAAAAAAAAAAAACAGTGGGATAAAGCTAGCCAGCTAGCAGGCCACACAGAGTGACAGAGAGAATGTGTGACAGAAAGAAAACTAGTAACTCAATTGCCTTATTTCTTTTTTTGTGTTTTTATTATTGCTCAATCATCTTAATGTTTATTAAGTTACAAAATCTTTTTGTTCATTTCACAGGTTCTGATCAGATTTTTAATTCTTAGCAAGTAGGAAGATGGACATGACTTGTAACTCACTCCAACACATTTAGCAGGCTGAGGATGGTAGGGGTCGATATGAGTACATAGAGTTGCCAGTATTGCAGTTTTCCTGCCAGATTTTTCTTGATTTGTAATGCTGTTGCAAAATAAAGCGAAACATTTTTGGGCTACTTTATAAAAATACATTTTTTGATATACATTTTAAATACATTTTTTGATTGGATACTTAAAATTTTGGACTCCTCGTGAGCCGGTCCTGGCAGTCCTGCACCGAGATATTTTTTGGTGTTTCTTATCTTACCACTATGTCAAAATATTTTTAGCAAGGTTTAGCTTTTTTACTTTTTTTCTTCTTTTTTTATTATTATACAAAATAATTTCTCACCTTGTCAGCTACATGTAACTATGTAGTTTATGCAGTTACTATATTGTTATTGTTGGGACAAAGCTTTTTCCAAAACAATAAATCAACAGTAATGACAATAACTATTGTTAACAATAACGTACAGTGTACGTTCTCGAAGCACTATGATGTGATTTTTGGACACTTTCTCTTTTTTCTAAGTTTTAAATAATAAAAAAACGTAAAAATGATCAAAACTGGAGAATTTCTTATGTCTTCTTTTGAGACATTCAGTATGCTGACAAAGGAAAATACTTTGTAGGAAAAAAAAAATCCTACATGTGGCAACATTTTATTTTTAAAGTAATTCAGTACCATTTCATTTTCAACACATTATTATAAACACAAAATTAAATCACACTGTAAGGGGCAGCTGATGACAGTAGAAATAGGGAAAAAAAGAAGTTACGCACAGTTTAGATGTTGTAAAAGCATTGACTATATCTACAACATCCCATCACACTGCCCACCCCTGATGCTCACCATATTCCTGCCAAAGGCTGTTTCTTTACTTCACCTTTCATACACAACTCCAACCTTTTCATGCACCGACTTTTCCTTTATAGGACACTGAATCAGTGCTGTCAATCAGTGAGGCAATAGGTTTGATCCAGGAACTCTCTCTCTCTCTCTCTCTCTCTCCCTCTCTCTGTCTCCGTCTGAGCCTTTATCCCCACACTGTAGCAGCAGGGCCCTGAGAGTCATAATCTCGGGCATTGATTAAGCAGGACTCGCTAGTGAGCCTCCTGAGGGGGAGCAGAATCGGCCAGGAGGGGCCTGGCAGACCGAGGGCACAGCAGCATCCTGGGTTGCCCTTTGATGTGCTTGATGAATGCAGATCGACAGGGAGTCCAAACGAGAGAGAGAGAGGGAGGGAGAGAGAGAGAGAGAGAGAGAGAGAGAGAGAGAGCAGGGAGGGATCTACCTGCTGAGGACCTCTATAGGACTGAATCCCTGTAGCTTCTGCCTGGATGGTCTGAAAGAAAAACAGAAGAAAGAAAGAAAAGAGAGGGGAAGCTAACAAAGCCCAGCCTCTTAGCGGAGTTTACCGCTGTGCTTTGGCTTCTGGAAGACTCTCTGGGTCTTTCTGTTGATGTCACCAGGTGAACAGGCCCCACAGTGAGAGCAGGTAGAATGCCTAAAGCAGGGTTTCGACATCTCCCTCAAACTTCAGCTCACACAGACAAACAGAAGATTTGTTTTGGGCGGGAGCGCGACCTGTTTTTATCTGATTGTCGGACATATTTGTATGCCTGTGTGTTTGGAAGGGAGGGTCTAGGTGTCTGTTTGATGGGAGGGTCTCAGGCACATTTATTGTCCTAAGTGAAACATTGCAAATCTTGGTTTACAATGTGGAAACACATAGATGAATAATTAACAGGCCAGTCTTCTCTTTGGTTTTGTCTGGGAAGTAAAGTAAACCCGTTAATCTGTAAAATGTCGTCGGGGTAACAAAAAAAAGTTTAAAAGTTCAGCTGCTCTTTAAAAGAAATATTCTAGTGTTAAGACTTTATTGCAGTCAGTTTTAATGCCTTTACAGAACGTTCAGTTAATAAGGTTAATATTTTAGGATTGTTGCAGACTTTCTATTTCTTCAGTTTGTTAAAAATGTGTCTTTTCTTGGTTCTTGTTTCATCATTTAACCATTATTACCATTATTAGCAACTAAATAGTCATGTAAAAAAAACCTGAGAAACCTCAACGTTTTCTTGGAATACTTTTACTCCTGCTTTGTGAACTACTTTACAGGGATGTGTTTTTAGTGGGTTTGTAAATCTCATTCTCTACATGCAGTTACTCCGTCCTTCTGTTGTTCTGTCTCCATCTGTTGGCCGTGGATGGAAATTCATGGCTTGAACTGTATTCACACACAAATTATTTTCTACACCTAAAACATGTATGTATTTATTTATTTATTTATTTATTTATTTATTTAAAGGGATTGATGTAGTATAGTATTGGCCACAATCAGAGCAATCAGCATTATAAAAAGTAGGAGAGAGTGAGGTATAAGCTTTAGGTTTTGTTTAATAATGAACAAAAACTGTGCAAAATTCATTACAGTTCTATGTGGTTCAAACGTCACAAGCTTTAAAATCTCTCACTCTCTCTCTCTCTCACCCTCTATATATATATACATACATATATACACACACACACTAGCGGTCAAAAGTTTTGGTACACAACCAGTCAAAAGTTTTAAAACATTTATAAAATGTTTGGCAGTGTATTAAGTTTGATAGTGTACTAAAATTTTTAACTGGTAGTGTTCTAAAACGATATATATATATATATATATATATATATATATATATATATATATATATATATATATATATATATATATATATATATATATATATATATATAAAATCAAAAAACTTATCATGAAATATATTTTATTTACATATATATCTATCTAGTATATCTATAATATACTTCTAATGAATCCATACAGAAATAATTGACTGTATAGAATTTGTATGTGAAATATGGTCTTCCCTCAATGTGTACTCTTAATTCCAGCTTGGCTGTAACTCTGTTAGGACTAACCCCCTCATATGGAGGCTGTACTTTATCCTCGCTAGTTTTTTTGCTCAGCGTGCTTCCAAATGGTGTTATCTTACAGCCACCAAGAGCTCGAACAAATAATACAAGTGTAAATAGATAAACATAGAACCAAAGAGAAATACCTCCTGTTTTCTTCACGCAAACAAAATGTAATGTACATAATAAGCTTTTTGTTATATTAATGCTGTGCCTGGGTTGATATTTCTGCCTAATCTAAATGTTATTATTGGATATTCTATGTTATCATTTATATGTTATAATGCTACCATTCAATACAGAAGGCTCACATCTTATGTTTCTCAGTGTTAACGTTGCATACTAAAAATCTTCTAAAATGTTTTCATTCTTGTTTATAGTGTGGAAACTTTCTGTTTTATGTAAGTAAGAAGGTTCTTTCAGTAAATCTGTGGGATGTGAATAATGATGCCTCCTCTGTGCATGTCATTGTTCTTTCAAATACTTCTTAATACTCACTAATCAGGTGTGAAGAAATGAAGAAGTGTGTGTGGGAGACCGAGAGAGAGAGAGAGAGAGAGAGAGAGGAACATGTCCCTGCCTACACTCTTCCGCTCTAATAACTGTGAGGCAGATCATGCTGAAAGCTGTGTGTGATGATCGATGTGGACAGGTAGTTTCAAGGCTTCTGATAATATCTGCTGGAACAGAGTTCCTCTTAGGTAAAGTGGGACAGGAGAAGGCTATTTTTTTTTTTCCATTCCACATGTTAAGCCAAGCAGCATGTAGGACTCACGTTAGGGGCCTGACTTCACTGTCTTTCAGACTTGCCGGGGAAATTCTGGAACTGGTGAGGATCTGCTGTGCAAAGAAAAGGTGGGCTTAGCACGAGTCATCGGCGGTCAGCAAAGTAAATATCCTCCCCAACACTCTGAACTTATTCATTTGCTCTGAGGTGTAAAATGTGTCCACAACATGAAAGAAAATCATGATCTTTTTGCCCTTTCAGGGAGTAAAAGCCGTAGCCCCGAGATTGACAAAATTCTCTCTGCTTCTCTTTTCGGGCTCTAAGGAGCTTTTCCGTCTCAATGATTCGTATTTTTCTTTCAATAAACCGCAGTCAGCAGACAGCTTGACTGCCAACTTCAATGCATCTCTCAACAGGCTGCGTGTCACATGATCAGAATGCAAACACTCCGGGTTGGCCGGGGCTAGTTTCCATGGAGACCGAACTCGGTGTGCCTTCCTGGGAAAATGTAAACAGAGAGTGAACACTGGAGGATTTAGATAAATTGTTTTCTAATCTTGTCGCTCATTTCCATGGTGCACTGGATATAGTCTGACAATGGGGGATAGGCAGCAAGAGAAAGAGAGAGAGTTTGGTTGACACAATATCACTCTTGTTTAAAGGATCCATATCGTACATTTTTTTTCCCCTGAGCTCCACTTACTTGTGTGCATGCATGTGCTAAAACCAGTTGTAATTCATTTGTATACGACCATTTTCCAACCTCGTTTTTAGCCTTCAGAATGAAAAAAAACTTTATTGTGCTTTTAAGACTGATGTATGCAAATGACCTCTGCTCTAATTGGCAGCCTTGTACTGTGTCTGGTTCAGAAAGTGGTCCAGGCTGAAACACTCTATATAACTAGAGATGCACTGATATAATTTTTTTTGTAGACCAAGTGCAAGTACTTGATTTTTAGTATTCCAAAAAGTCCATAAAGAATTACTTTGAATTAAGTAGTCGTTAGTGTAAATGAGTACAATGCATCTTAACAGTGAAATCATTAAAATCGAACTGATTTCAATTACATGCATTAGCTAGCTATGCCAATTACATTAGTTACCTTCAAGTAGATCAAGCAACACTGCAGTGGAGACAAGTGGGTTTTGTTCCAGGACAGCTGTATAGTATATTCTGTAGTTTTGGCCCCTGCATGTCATCTGTCTCAGCAGCAGCCTCTGTAACACAATGGCAGCAGGATTTATGTCTGAGGCTATGCCAGACGAGCTCACAGTTCAAGTTTTAAGTGTCTTTTTGGTTAGTTGGGTGAGCTTTAGTTGTTTAAATGTTAGAGCTATAAGTGTTCTGTAAAGGCAAACATACACTGACACTGTTAGAAGTCTTATTCTGTAGTGAGACGCAACTGTATGTAAACATATAAGCTGTGTGTTCTGTGAAACAAAGCCCCTACAGGCAGCTCTGTCTACAGACAGCTTCAGTCGAAATAACACGCAGCACGCCGAGTACTGAGTAATTTTGTTCACCACACTGTTCAATAGGACAGTATAGTCTCTCTACAGCATATTTTACAAAGACTGTTTTAAAAATTTGCCATAATAACACAATACACATTGCTGTTATATTCATTCAAACAGAATAAAGCCAGTATATACAGACTTTGGTAGCAAATGTTTGAGTTTTTTGCCTCCTGTGTTTTTTTACACATATTGAGGAAGTGTTCGTGATTGTAAACGTGTGTGTTTAAAAAGGTGCTAAAATCACACAGCGTGTTCCTGTCAAGAATATTGCAAGGCATAATGTTTAAAACGACCTAAATGTTTGACTGTCTCAGCATCGGCAGCAGTGTGTGTGAACCCGAGTCATGTGTTCATTAGCACGGCAGAGTGCACTCAGCTTACATCACATGGGTATCAGAATGTTGGTATCATTGAATGTTTAGGAGTAGGACTGAATGATTCTGGTACCAGTATTGATGCACTTGTTTTTATGACAAGAAGGCATTTAAAACAGGCTTTATGACACTGCATGGTGAAGATTTAAACTTGTATCCAGCTCTCTTCCTTTTGATTTTGGCTCTGCCAAATAACTCCATGCAACTTGCGACTCCCCATGCATTTTAAATCTTGAGTAACGTTCTTTATGCTTTGGCACTAACTTTCTGAGGAACATAAACACGTCCCTCGGTGCTAAGAACTGTAATAGTATCATGTGGTAGACTGTGTTCTATTTGCACAGTCATTCTGTCAGAGAGTGAACTCAGTCACCCCTTTATTTCATTGCCTGCTAAAGGCTGAATGAAGTTACCATAATTGCTCCTTTTATTCATATTACCACATCATCTCTAGTGTTGGAATCCATTTTAGGGAGTGGAGATTAGTGCTTGAGTGACTCTAAGCATTTCCATGGGACAGAGATTAGAGGTTAACGACGCATGAAGGGCAGGTTGTGTAGAGTGGGTGGAGTCAGAGAAGTCTCTCTCTCTCTCTGTGTATGTGTGTGTGAAAGAGTATTGGAGGTTCTAGGTTAAGACAGTGTTTTTCGATCTCCCAGTTGATTCTCTGTTTCTTGCTGCTCTAATGTTCTCTGACCACATTTTTCTCATTTCCCATCATCTCTTTCACAACTGAAGACCTAACATCACCTTTTCATTTATGTCACTTCAAGTTATTTGTCTTTTGATATCAAGAAAGCAGAAAAATAACTAAACAAAAATGACATTTGTTCAACATTTCCTGTGTCCCTTTGCACTTATCTATATATCTAAAGGTCAACCTTAGATGTCTGTATCTTCTGCTTCTTATAGTGAAAGGATTGACAAGAACACCTGTGGATTTGTTTCTCCTCTTTGTCAAAGAGAAAAGCTTTAAAGGAGCAATATGTAATCCTTTTCTAAAACAAATTAAAATGACTGTACATGGAATGTTTTGACTGTACATGGAATGCATCTATGTAACATGCTTCAGAAATATCTACTGGAGTTACAATGATAACCATCTAGCCTTGACAGAGTATTCTTGTTTTGTCAGTCATGTTGAAGGTTCTGCTCCCAATTATATCATTTGGGAAGAGTTAGTTAAGAAAAGGAAAAAGAAATGCAATACAGGCTGAAGCTCTTGGGAGGCAACAATTTTCACTGCTCCCACCGGCTCGTTGCAATGAATCATGTTCAGCAATAAAGAAATGAAGAATATAAGCAAACAAGAGTTAATATTGTTGTTGCCACCACTGAAAATGGTCTTTGTGAGTGAAGGAAGGTAAAGGGGGTAATAGCTGGTTAACCAGACTTCATGGAAGTGAACTAACTCAAAGGGCATATGTATGTTGCGGCATTGGAGGTAGTTAAGTTTTTTAAAGAGAAGAAATGTATGTGTTGGGCTGTTTTAAGGTGATTGGAGCAGGGGCTTAAAGAACCTGAATATGGGTGAAGTGGTGGGACAGAGGACTTTGTTTTTAGGTGTTAGCTCTGCAGAGGCTGTGTTTCTTCTTGCCTTGTTTGCTCCTGTTTTCATATATCTAAATCCCAAAATAAAAACTGAATTAACAATATCCAGACATTCAGATCCAATCTTAAAGCTAATATTGAGGAAAAGTCACCACAAATGTGCGTTTGTCATCACAACTTTCTGATGAAATATGGTCTTCTATTGTTTGCATGAGAATGATTTCAACAGGTTGCACCAATACAGATTGGTTTTGTTTAATTTATGTACTGTTTATCTGATGGTGACAATTATGGAGGTGCTTCAGGTCCAGTTTTGGCAAAACATTTTTCACTTTTTTTTCTTTGGCATTCCTCTACCTCATGCAAGAGGATTATATTGTAAACCTAATATCCTCAGAAATATCTATTATAATAATGATTGCATTGTACTTAATGGTAATTTTCACTGGATATGAAATAAATGAAGTGTAGCCTTTTGCACAGTGCTGTACATGAATAGAATGAATCTTCCTTCCATGTAATATTGAACCATTTCTATTAGTTCATATGCCGCAACATGTTCACGCAATATAAACTCAGCTGCTGTTTTCAAATGGTTTCAAAACAACAACAAGATGTTTTAATACAACAGTAAAAATATTGTTAATGTAGGATTTTGTACTTTTGCTTCATAGCTTCTTTTTTCCTGAAAAAAAAAACAAAAACCATTTTCTCATGAGCCTTTTCACCATCATTCCAATAGATGAGTTTTATATATCTCTGACTTCAGGAGCAACAGCTTTAATGAGAGTAGGCGGGCATGATTAGACGAGTAAGCTCTGTTTGGTGGATGTTGACTGTTTACAATAATCTAAAGGCAGATTTTATAGTATCTTTTGTAGTTGCTAAGATTTTTATATTAGCTAGTAGTTTGTGGCATGTGCTGAGAATACTTATGGAGCACATTCCACACTCTTCTGTATAGTAACAGTAGATATTCTCTGACTTTTGATGCTATATAGAACCATTTTTAAAGGTTCTTTAAAGCAGTATTTTCCAACCCTGGTCCTGGAGGACCCACTACCCTCCATATTTTGGATAATATTCATTATTGAAATAGTTGGATCAGGTGTGTTGAGAACAGGGTAAACACTAAAATGTGTGGGCCAGGGGTCCTTAAGAACCAGGGATGGAGCCACTGATTTAAGGAACTATGCAAAGAACTATTCGAGCATTAATGTTTTTTGGGTTGTTATGGTTCTGTATATTGTCGCTGACCAAACAAAAACAAATATCTCCAAATTGACAACCTTACAGGAGAACAAAAACTCACTTTACTATTGATTGTGAGTCAAAAGCATATGTGTATTATATTTTAGAGACATCTACTGATGTTATCATGCTAACCATGTAGCCTTGTACCTTAAGAAAAGATATTGAGTCACTGTAATGTTAAGACTGCCATCAGTCCAACATGATAGGTTGAGGAAGTAGCACTGCCTTAATGAAGTATTCCAATCTTACAAATCATGTTGAAGGTTCTTCTCCTGGTTATATCATTTAGGGACAAGTAGCCAAATTATGGCAATTATTATTTACCACCACCACCCACTTATAGCAATGAACTATGTTCAGCAACAAACAAAAGACAAGATATAAATAAAAGCAAAATAAGCACAACATTACGTGTGGAGACTCTCTTGGCTAGTCTGATGTTGATCTTGCATTTCTTCTAGACTGGTAGGTAAACAACTGTTAATGCTAACTAAGGCTGCCCGGGTACCATTTTATGGGCTGCAACGCTTTAGCCCTAACAGGCATGATAGCTTCTGTTAGTATCAGACCAGGGGGTAGTATTTGGTAAACCAGAGCTAACTTGAGGTTCAATAGGCATACATTGTGGCAATAGTACTGGCCCATTACAGCGGGGCACTGTTTGGAGCTACCCTGGAAATACCTATTGTTGCTGCATTGTGAGTAGTTCAGTTTTTTAAAGAGAAGAAATGTTTATGTTGGGCTGGTTCAGGCTCATTAGTATAGAGACTGTCATGTTAAAAGAACCTGAATACGGGTGGAGTGGTGTGTTTTCTGGAGCTGGAATTCTGTTTAGCTGTTAGCACTGAAGAGGCTATATGAAAGTTAGTGTTAAGGTATTTTGTGCAAACCAGTTTTGGAACATTTTTATTGGTCCAATGAATATTAAATTTTGACACAGTATAAAAGACAACCATTGTTTCTACTACAGAGCCTATGGAAACCTACTTTGTATGTAGGTATTCAGTAATTCAGGTGTTTTTCACTTACGGACAGACCGACTCATTTTTGAAATGTGTCTTTATGACAGATCCTTACGAAATTAAAAATAAAGTTGCCAAATGGTTTTTTTGCATCCTTTAAGAACCTTTTAATGGATCATTCTTTTAAAGAAAATGAGATGTTCAGGTGTGAAGAAATTTTTAACTGTTTAAAGAACCTTCACATAAAATCAAACAAAATGCCAAGAGCCACTTAGGGGCCTTTTTTTTAACATGTAGTGTACACAACTGTGTTTCTACATGTTAACACTTAGAGGTATTGGCAAGCTCATCCCTAAATGAATCATTGTTGAATGCAGTACCTACAAATAAATAAAGTAAATAAATCTATCATTCCTGGTGGAACCACAGTGTAGTCCTATCAGTTAGCAGACAGGAAGCCGCAGTAACCTACAGTGAATTAAACCACGGCCACAGTGAACCGCAGAGCACTGGGAAACGTCTTATCTCCAAGACCATAAAAAAAAGGAAATGAAGACGCTCAGAGTAGAGCCAATCTGTACTGCACCATGTGCTGTCAATGCCTGGGAGTCCACAGGGACTGCAGTGCAATTGGCCATGCTTCTAGAAAGAATGCTTTGGATGATAGCAGCCTCTGTGAAAAAGGTACAACCGCATACACTCTTTAAGATCTCTCTTTAACTCTTTACCACTTTTCTCAGCTGACTAAAACACCTCCTTGACACACTGGGCTCACTGGGAGGCAGGGCTTAAACACACAGGAGCTCTAACAGAGCATTTTTAGACAGCGGGTGAATATAGATGTACAGCATGAGAGAAATATCATGTTTTGAGAAAATTGAAGCATGTCACTTTTTTAAAAAGACCCCAAAATTATAACTATGAACAGTGATAATAAGCATAACAACCCTGCTGTACATTCTTAATAATTCTTAATAGTTTTTGGTTCTTTATACTCACACTGTTAATAATCATTTGCCAACTCATTCAAATAGAATGGCTTGATGTGGTAACAATCAATCAATCAATTTCACTAGTTTTATTCAACTCCTAAAAAAACATTGGCTGAAGCAATGTAAAGTCCGGAGTATGGAGTAGCCTTGTATCATAATCTTGCAGTATCAGAATGTAGCCACTTTTAGCCACTTTTCACACGTTAGCTATATAGCTATGTGACTGTGCCCATTACCGCCACCGCATTACAGTTAAAATCCACTATCGAACTTCCTCACCACTTTTTCCTCCCGCAGATAAACTCATGCTGAAACAAGTTCTGTATGCGCTGACAGAAAAAAATCAATGATGATGAATTGCATGTAAATGTGTGAACAGCCATTCACTAGTATAAAAACATTGACAATAACCTAATGTTGCATGCAAATGTAAGAGTTGGAGATGTTTGGACCTCCTGTAACAGTGATCCATCTTGATAAACACAACTTATGAATAAATTGAAAACATTCCCTATGCCTGCAAGAGTAATTAACTGGAGACTGAACACGCTTCGGTAATTTTTCATTAGGAGAAAATGTCATTAGGAAGATACTATGTATAGCAGTCTTATTAAATGCCACTGTTTGAGAAGTTGAACATTTGATTATAACATTTAAACAGATCACTTTAGTACAGCCACGTCTTGTACCTCGTTTGAGCCGCAAAGTGCAGGTTAGTCATTCTATTAGAATGCATTTTGTGCTTTCTGGGCTTAAAGGGAAATTCTATTGATTTCTGTATAGGCTAATGCAATCATCGAGATGTAAACAAGGTCATTCAGAGTGTTGAGATGTGAAATGTTCCATTCTGGAGAAACACACAGCGTTGGCTTTCTTTACAACAGTGGCAATAGGAACTCTATGCATTTTAGGAATGTTTAGCTAATTAAGCTTATCTCAAAGCTATTACAAAAAATCCCAAAATAAAAATTTTAAAAAAGACTTTTGGTTTTCCTTGGACAGCAACAATATAAACTTTGTTTTTGCTACAGAACCCATGAAGAACCTACTTTTCTTGTTCTTCACTTACTGAAAGACACATTTTTGGATTAAAAATTAAGTTGCCAGATAGGGGTTCTTTATCATCCATAAAGAACCTTTCAGTGGATCATTCTTTTAAAGTAAATGAGATGTTTAAGAGTGAAGAACATTTTACCTTTTAAAGAACCTTCACATAATATCAAATAAAATCATTTAGAGGCCTTTATTTTTAAGATGTGGTGTACACGACTGTGTTTATACATGTTAACGCTCAGAGGTTTGGCAAGCACATCATTAAATGAATCATTGTTGAATGCAATGATCTATAAGGTCTATAAAACCTTATCTCAAAGCTATTGCAGAATAAAACATCTCAAAAAAAAGTCTCAGACATCAGGCAGCAGGCTCATAACCATTTCATGTTAATGTCTGTGAAGGAGCTCTTACAGGCACTAAACTCTTCAGATGTCTGATTCGGACCACCATCATCCTCAACAGTTCTGACTCAGCAAGGTTCTCCAGAACAGAACATTTCATACCAGTCTGAATGCTTTAGCTGCATCTTGCATCCATTTAATTATGCAGACATTTTTGCATTACATTTTTTGGAATTGTAGGCATATTATTGATAAAATGCACCCTTAAGTATTCACTTCTAACTCAGGGCCGAAGGTCAACTGGCTCAAAACAAAAGTATTTATTGATGTCCATCAGATCGCTGTCTCTGTTCTGGCATCGAACAATGTAATCAGATTGTGCACTGGATTTGCTGTCTTTGCTGTCTTTGCTGCTGCCTCTGTTCTGTTGCTGGATCTCAGTATTGATCTGATCTGATGCTTGTTGTTGTGGTGAAGCTAAAGCTATAACTTCAATTAGAAAATTGGACTGTTTTTGTTCAGAGAAGTGTGGATCTACGGTGTCTGCTGAGAGCTTCATTGATCAAACCAAATGAATGACCGTGATGCAATCAGTTCGCTCTTTTGTGGTACATGTCAGCTCTCCTACATTCTGTATTTAAGGCCTAGTCTGTGCCTCTTAGATCATACTCAGTAGTGCAGCTCTCTCTGTACCCCGCGTTGCTAGAACGCTTCTGACTGCATGTGCAAGTTTCCAAATTGTGACTGATCAAAGCGATGCTGAGATGGCAGTTGGAGTTTTTTTTCCTCTAAAAAATAAACGGATGTTATTTTTTCATAAGACAGGGGATAAAGTGATTGAACACAAGGTCACCCATAAATAAAGATAAACCCGGACTGCCACCCTTGCAGGAATCAAAATCAAACAGCAAGCTAAAGTAAAGCTGCTCAGCGAGAAAAATGCTGTTCAAACACACTTTCTTGACCGAAGCGTGCCAAGCGTGAGAAACAGGACGAACAAACAGAACTCTTTAATCCTTAGAGAGAGAGAAAAAAATAAGGTGTCGGTGTTGAATGTCCTGATCGAATGTTTTCCTCACTGCTGAAATACATTTCCACAGACGTAACCTATAATAATTCTCATGATTTGGTTGTGTATGGTGGTCAGAGACCACCTTTCATTTATTTGATTTACAGTCAAAATGGCAGTTAAGTAAAAGTAATATTTTTTATTATTTCAAAAATTTTACAGAAGCCTTAACAATTACGTATACTATCAACATTTTCAGTGCTTGGTGTGGCCATTCCATGTCTTTACTGCAGCTTCCATTCCTTTCAGGAGATTTGCCTTCAGCACAGGTATTTTTCTTTATCCCTTTAAAGTTCAGTCTAAGAAGTTGGTTTCATTTTTGCTTATTCCACTTCTCAGTTTAGTTAAACTGCAGTCTCCAAATTAAGCTCTCTTGTTTCATCATTTTCCCAATAACATCATTTTTTGCAGCTAAACCATAGCATTAAAGAAGAACTATGGATAGCAACACCTGGGAAGCCAGAGTGGAGCCTGCTGTCCACCAAAGCCGTATGGTGAATTGATTCCTCATATAGAAGAAGAATATGGAGAACGGGTTGTTTTGAAAATGGTTCTGTACAGCACTGAAAAGGCTTATTTAATGGTTATGATGTCAACTGTAGAAGAAGAGAGCCCATTTTGCATGGACGTCAAAACAGCAAGGCTTCCTCACTTTGTGTTGTTTCGCCATTAATGCAGGTTCATCTCTATTATTCGGACAGCTCTTGTGTTCAATGTCGTTCTGTGCTAGCACATGCCATACCATTCCTACACACATGGAAATCGGTAAAAGCAAATGTGAGGACTCTAAAATGGAATACATTAAAAAGGCAATCTATATTCAAATGGTAATTTTTCAGAAGGCCTTGCAGTTTCATTTCAACCTGATTATTCAGTTAATAGCGCAGACAGACCTTGATCCAAAGGAGTTATCTCTTTGAAAGAGATGTATGCAGCATCCAGAGCGCAGAGCTGCAAAGACACAGATGTTGTTCCGTAACACACAGACAATTGTCAGAGACACTGATTTAGAAATACATTCAC
Organism: Megaleporinus macrocephalus; assembly: GCA_021613375.1. Classification (NCBI taxonomy): domain Eukaryota; kingdom Metazoa; phylum Chordata; class Actinopteri; order Characiformes; family Anostomidae; genus Megaleporinus; species Megaleporinus macrocephalus. Next base: position 19,206,912 of record CM038713.1, read on the forward strand.
ACAGAGCTCTGTGACTACTAGGTTGTTCATTGTCTTGGAGGAAAAAAAACCTTCACATTGTTGTTCCAGCAAAGCAAAGAAGACAGGAGTGCCGCAGATGCACAACAAGGCAATTTCATACTAAAGGATTTTAGGTTTCGAATGGCAGATTTTAGATTTCACAAAAAGTGTGTTCGGGACTGTTCGTGCCATGAAAGAACCACATTAGTTTCTTAAAATAACCTTTCAGTGAGTGTTTTTTAAAGAAGTTTGTAAATAGGATGTATATATACACCCCCACATCAGTGTCACTGCAGTGCTTTTCCTCTTATCTTCAATAGTGAGGACCGCAAGAGGACCACCAAAGAGTAGTTATTATTGGGGTGGTGGATAATTCTCAGCACTGTAGTGACACTGACGTGGTGAGGGTTGTGCTGGTATGAGTGGATAAGACACAGCAGGGCTGCTGGAGTGTTTAAGCACCTCAGTTTCACTGCTAAACTGAGAATAGTCCACCAACCAAAACTATCCAGCCAACAGCATCCTGTGACCACTGATGAGGACTTTTCATCTACATGGTGGATCATCAAGGTAGGAGTGTCTAATACAGTGGACAGTGTGTTTAAAGAGTCCTGCTGTTCCTGATGCGCTCTGTGGTGGTCCTATGGGCATTCTCAAGTTTGGAGAAACAGACAGGTGCCATCTATAACTGAATTGTGGCTCTATATGGTATGTAAAGCTTATAAATAGACTAAGATAGATAAAGGGTATATTTCTTCTGTATATAGGAATCTAGCAAATAAAGAAGTGAAAGCTGAAACAAAAGACATCAGGACTTATCACCCAGCTACCTCTCCATTTGACCTTTGTGAATATATGCTTCGATAAAAAGAAAATCTTGCACAAATATTAGTTTGTATCTTTCACTAGCTCCAACTGCTATATTGTTACATATTACTAGAATGACATGAGTGCAAAGCTTTAGCTACGAGTTACACAAAGTCAGGCAGTTGGCGAAGTCATCAAGGTGCCATAGTCCAAAATACTGTTATAGCTATTATTAGTCCAACAACCAACAGGAACAATGTTACCAACTTTAGAATGTGAAAAAGGAGTAAGAGAGGGAACACAAGATCTAAAAGTTACCATCTAAACCATCTAAAGATGCTCCAATGGTATCCCTCCAAAGAACTGGATTAAAAGCTATATTTCTAAGACTGCATGATCTGTACAACTGCATATGCTGTATGGTAATACATTGCTGGTGGACATATTTACTGGCTATACAGATCTTTTTTGCACCATTACAAATGTGAATGTGTCCAATCATTGTGATGGCTTTAACATTCCAAAGTGGAAATCAATATGGCATTACTAAACCTCAGAGGGGAGCATTTGGATGTGAAACTGGGTTTTGGAAATATTTAAGCCTCTGATTTACAGTCAGGTTTTATTATTGTAAATGATGTGATGGTTCTATTGGCAGTCTCGCTGTGCTGTGCTGAGCGCTCGTGGGAGTATCCAGTGTTGGAGCAGGGATGACTCTTGCTTTGGACCACACAGGCTGTCACTGCTGTCCGTTTCGAACTCTCATACCAACGGCAGAGGAGCAGATGTTAGCAAAGGGCTTCCATAACAAGGATGCTCGCAGACACACGGACACACATACGCGTCTACTCAGATACACAATTCTGCCATCTGGAAGGCTTTGCTGAGAAGATTAGAAAATTAGTTGCTAAAAAAAATGACACACTAGAACGGGTGTCAGATGTGCCATTTCTGCCCTCAGCAGACGTGGATTTGTATGGGCACTCAGCCTACACGACTAAGGCTCATTTGTCATTAGGGTTGTACTATGGATAAAAAACATGAGGCTGGTATTTTTAGAAACTATTTGTGTTAGTGCATGTGCGCATGCAACATGATCTGATACTCAGGTGATAAGAATTCCTATCAATCACAATATCCACCCCCCTCCGTAAAATATATAAATGTCAGTCTTTTGTGCATTAAAGCCCCCACAGAACTGTGACCTCCCTGACCTGTCTGTCTCTGATGAACTGCTCTTGAAAGATGACATGTCACATCGCTTGCAGCAAGAACAAAAGAAGCTGGCCGGCTCATGGCAGCTGCACTTGTTGGGCCACTGCATTTCTAATGGGTGCAGTGTAGTGTGCAGAGACATACTGGATACCGCTATAACCATCTCTCCCTCTCTCTCTGTCTCTCTATCTATCTTTCCCCCTCTCACTCATGCATATTTAACAACTTTTCAGAATCACTGTTTTTAATCATATATATATATATATATATATATATATATATATATATATATATATATATATATACACTATACACTATACACTATACTGTGCACCAAACTCATTGTTTTAAATCCTTTATTTTAGCAATAAGTGTATGTTCTCCCGTAAGAACACCACATATAATAACAACAAATAAATAAGCACAAATGGTAGTATGAATAACTTATTTTAAAAGAAGTAGATAATATCTTGTGTTCTTGTTTGAAGAAGAAACTTTAGTTACAGATTTCTGCCGGACGCTCTAGACATTGTATGAATTACTTCACCAGCAATCTTGATTTTGCTTAATAAAGTACTGACTAGTCAAACAGGTATTAGATGATAATTGTAAATAATACCAGGTTGTCAGAAAGAATAGCTCGGGAAGTGTTAAATAAACATAGGCATACATACCACTACTTACTGTATTGATACTGTTTGAATATTTAAAAAATAAAGTGTTTTCTAGGCAAATAAAAAAGTCTAAGCTTTTTAAAACATGTCCCAAAATGCCTAAAACCTTTGCACAGCACTGTATTTGTTGCAAATATTTGATCATGATGTGTCCAGAATGCTGAACTGTTGATGACTTCGCAGTAACTGAAAGAAAAAAACTAGAAAACATCAATAAGTATTTTCCAGAATTTGGTATCTCTAGCATAAGATCTCATCACAAACAGTAATGCCTGTTTACTGCCTGTTTAAAACCTGCTTACTTACAAAATGAGTATAATAGGAGCCACTGTGTAGTTAAACTCTGTGAATAAACCTTTGAAATCTGTTACAATGGGTGGCTCTCATGTCCCCCACAGAAACACAATGAACATCTCTGTGGTGTAATTTCTCCACCTCCACCCTGTTTTTATTAAAGCGTTCACATATTTTAATTTCAGTGTCAAGTCGGCGGATAATAGGATGTAAGTGTTTATTTTAGTCAGATCCTTTAAGCCAGGTGGTGCCATAGATTTCTTGATTCCTGTACCTACAGGAAGGAGCTAAGACACAGGGAAATGAAACCAGAAAAAAAATCTACAATGCAGGTCTTAAAATAAGACAGACATGAGAGAGCCGTTTATTGTTAGTATGTTTTATCCAAACTTCAAAAACAGGAAAACAGCAGCACCACTCACTGGCTATGATTGGACCCGGCCCACCCATTCTACTCAAATTTGCTTTCAGTCTTGCAATTTAATAAAAAATTAAATAAACGAACTGAAAAACGAATGGAAATGCACTCACTAAAAGATTTAGATGCTTGAAATTCCATCTGTGACCCTGCCCAATCAAAATATCCGTTTAACAAATATCCATAACTGGAAGGTGTTTGCTTAGTGCCGCTCCTTGGTCCTGGAGGACCCCCTCCCCTGCACATTTTAGTGTTCGCTCTGCTCCTAACACACCTGATTCAAGTAATCTGCTACTTAACAAGTCCTTCTGGAGTGGAAATGGGTGTGTTTTGGCAGGAAAACACAAAAATGTGCAGAGCTGGGGGTCCTCCGAGACCCAGGGTTGGAAACCACTGAGCTAGAGAACTATGTGCACTGGCCTTCTAGTGAGCCCATGTCAGCTAACACTAGTGATACAGCAATATTTGTAAACATTCTATAAAATAAACAAAAGATAGGTAGAGTTCAGTTATAAAAACAGGTTATAATATTCTCTTAGCATTGAATTATATCATAAGGATAAGGCTGACTAACTAGACTAGACTTACTAGCATGGTTAATGTTTTGTTCATGTCTATCCCCCAGCCTTCAAGCATGACAAACGACAATCCTGGCATGACTACTGGTTTTGTTTGCTTTTGCATTCCCTAAGGATTTCCTCTGTGATGATCAGTGCATGACCAGTCAGGAACCAGAGAGAAAAAAGAATAAAACTTTTTCAAAGTGTCCACATTGCTGAAGATGTTTTTTTCCCTCATAAAAGCTTTGGTAATAGAATAGCAGAGACAAATGAACCTGAGGTCGCTATGCCCAACAACAAGTGTCAGCTAGGGAGGAAAAAGCCCACCAGCATGGGGCTGTTGGGCAGCTATGTTCTCTAAAGCAGTACCATTGGGATGAGCTGAAGTGGCATTCGTGATTCAGAAAAGTGTCTAACATCAGTACCTGACCTCACTAATGCTTACAGTCCTTACAGTTGTGTTCCTATATCTAGTGTAAAGCTTCCCAAATAAGTGAAAACAAATCCCTAATAAAGTTCCTGATATTACAAGAAGTGCTAGATAGCTTGGTGTCTACAAATACTTATATTTATGCTTTTGATTGAGAAGTTTTGCTGGTTCATTCAAAATGTATGTCCTTTATAATTTACTATGTTCTAACAATAGAAATACATTCCTTTTAGTGTCTAGTTTGTAATGTTTATAATAAGTAAAGGACCCTGGGCTTAAACACCTCTCAAGCCACTGGCACTTTACACATTAATCACTCTTCTCGGGTCCCTTTACTATGAAGCTCTGTAACCTTCCATGACACAAAGGCGAGGGGGGAATGGAACAAGATGTGCATTAAGTGTTAATGTAATTACAGGGAGGAGTATGAGTGGGGATTTCATGGCTTCCCTAGATTGGCTCCAGCTAATTAGCAAAGGGTCTGAGCCAGCTTGTTTTCTGCTTACATTCACATAGCAACGATATCCCACCATAGTAGGTCGTACATCATGCCACAGATGCATTAATGGCATAACAGCTTTCCAGAAATGCTAAAGTGCATTCTGTGTTATTGGTGCATCACACAGGCTCTGACATAGAGAACGTCATTAAAACTGCTGGGCTGGAAAGTATATAGACTGTGATATTGCATACGGTCCCATTTATGTCACCCTGGATGGACTGTGTGGCATGCAGTAGTTGCAGCACTGTGCTAAAGATGAATAGAGGCAATATTTTACTAGAGGCCCATATGGGTTCTGCAACCTAAAGACTTTTGTTTTGCACCGAAGGCCTTCTAGGGCCATTACAGAAACTCGTAGTTACAGCCTGCAAAAGTGACTTTGTGGACTAAAAGGAGGATCTTTAACTGGTGCTTATTCTCTGTTTGTAGGTTTCCCTCTGATCACCTTAAAATGTTTATGTTAACCCCTCCATGCCTTGCTAACACCGGTATGTAACCTTTACTAGATTTATAACTCAGGTGGGGGGTCAACCTAAGGTGAAGGTGATCATTTTCTCTGAAATCTGTATGCTATTCTCCTTAGAGCTGGAAGAAGAAGAACATGGTTAACCTGTTGTCTCTGTAAGACAACATCTTCGGTAATAACTTTAACTTTCTCCTCAAGCATGCATGTGTCATTCCAGATTAACAGCTCCCAATAGCTTCTCAACAGCTTCCAAGCTTCCTTCAACATCTTCATTAACATGTCACATTGGCGAGCCAGCCAACAAGCAGAATGTGCGTCATGAACTGAAGTTTTCTATCTTCTGGAGAAAAAAGTCAAGTCTGTGAGCCATGAGTCTGCGCCAAAATGAACCCTGCTGTGCTGTATGCGAGACCAAAGAGTTTGAAATATTCAAAGTGGTTCACAGAGTTGAGCTGCCCTCACTGAAGGAAATACAAAATGAAAGAATTAATTAGTTAAGAACTTCAGTTACTTGAGTAATCAATTCAGACATAGAGGGCTTAAACACAAACGTAGTCTTTTGCAGCAAAGTTTGCACAGGCAAAGCCTTCATTCCGCCTAATGAATTCAGGCTGGAGTTTAGATTTTCAAATAAAGGGAATTCCACTGAAATGTAGCCTCTTTACAGACTATTCAAAAGGCACAATTGACAGTCAATCAGTAGATAGCAAAGTAGTAAAACACATGTTCTCTGGGGTTTTATCCTGCATCAAGGGCATAGATTTGCATAGGTTTGTTGTGCAGTTAATTTCCAAACCATGTTATTCATAGCTACAGACGATGTTAGCCTAATGCATGCTGTGCCACAAAGCCTAGCATTGCCATTAACATTATTATGATGACTGACACGTTTCTTTGAAAAATAGCTCCTTATGTCAGCCTTCTTTTTTGCTGACATCTTCACTCGTTTTTGACACCCACGTTGCACCCGAGTCTTGCACTGTGAGTCTCATATATGACCGGAAAGTTGTCCTTCCAATTTTGCCTTTGCTAACAACCAAATAGCTACAGAGTCCCACATGACATCAGTGAAAGGCACAGCCAATCACACTGTGTTACCGGAAGGAAGGATTTAAGGTGATTTAACCTTTTCTGCACCTCTAGGTTTTTTTTTTGGTGAGTACAATTCAATAATCGCTGGATATTGGTGGGGACATGTCCATGCTAATTGTACGCCCTTGTCCTGCATGTATCTCTCTGCCATGTGGACGTGTTAAGCCAAAACTATCACAAAATAGTGTCTTAGAAATCAGGCACCATATTCATACGCATTTTATGCAATAAAGAATTCAGATGGCTGGTATCGTCTCTGCTCTGAACAATTAAAGCCGTTAATTCCAATGAATGGTTTAATTCTAGAGGGTTTTTTTTGCATAATAAGTGTTGTTTGCAGTGGGCTTTACACACAGAAATGTCACTGATGTAGTATAATAAATGAATAAAATAAAAAAAGTTTGTTTTTCCATTATACTTCTGCTGTGACTCTCATTCCACCAAAGGAAAATACAGCATTTTTGGAATATATAAATATATTCCAAAAATGCTGTATTTTCAAAAATGCTGTATATATATATATATATATATATATATATTATTCTTTATTGCACAAAATGCCTACGAATATGGTGCCTGATTTCTAAGACACTATTTTGTGATAGTTTTGGCATAACACGTGTATGGCAGAGAGGTACATGCAGGACAAGGGCGCAGAATTAGCATGGACATGTCCCCACCAATATCCAGCCATTACTGAATTGTACCCACCAGAAAAAAAAACCTGATCTGTCATTGTCCCCCCCCCCACCTTTTACCAATTTCCACCTGAAAATACATACCCAAATCTTGAAGCTTTTTACTAAAACACTGTACAAACTAGTGGATTTTTCAGGATGTAATGTTCGTGAAAAGCCTTCAGATTTGTACTAGAAAGCACTAAAATGTATTTAAATGTATTTTTAATCTGCAATGCTCCAAATATGCTGAAAACAACAAAAAAAACTGGAGTTTTTCTAATTCCACAACAACTCCTGCTAGATTGAACATGCTTTGCAGAATGTTAGCAATAATGCTATTCAATTCATTGAACAATTGTAGCACACTACTCACTTTAGACTGTTTTGTAGCAGCACATTCTGTGGTATTTCCAATCAGTTAGTGTGGTGGCGCTCTATAGTATTTGTAACATTGTATACTATTCACTAAATTTTATTCACTAAATATGAATTCTTACCTGAATTCACTGTGTTGAATTTTGACCATCATTCCACAAACTTCACAAAAAGCATTTTGTAAACTTAGTCACTGTTGCTTCGTGAACTTTTTAGCTTTGGCCAAGAAATCCCAGGTAGAAATTCCACCTGCACGACAGGGCGCCTATACTGCCCCTCTTTCTCATCACCTGTTTTCCTCACTGTTTCGCCTCTTGCTTCTCTTCTTCCGCTGTCCCGCAGTTGGGCCGCGCCAGATGTCCGGGTGATTTATAGTGATTACCTCGGTCGCCGACGCACTGAGGAGCAGAAGGGGTTTGAGATTAACGAGCGTGGTGATAAAAGTACTAGCGAGAAGCGTGTTTGCTACTTAATAGCTCCTGAAATAAGGCACCCTGCCATGCACACAACCCCCCACCCCCCCACCCCAACCACCACCACCACTACCATCCGCATCCCACCCTCCTCCTTGGGATATTTCATTACTTTAAGACAAATGGATGAGTCTGTGGAGATGCCAGGGTGTGGGGCACAAAGAGAGAGGAGAAAGGTTGTAATTACCCTAATCAGAAGGTAAGAGATGTCTACACTTATTCTGAAGCACAAACACACAGCAGAACATAGCAGGCAGGCTAACATAACATCAAGCGGCACAAATTAAGCAATAGAGGCAGTAAAAGAAGGGTTTGATTTACTCCTAAATGGTTCATTTTCTACTTGCGAGTAGGGGCCCGACTCGGGTCAAGCACGAGGAGAAACACAGCAAAATACTTGATTGTAAATGTACCTTTAGCCCTAATGTATTCAGCGCATGCAAAAAATCCCAGGTTCCGTATTCAGAATGAAAAAAGGCAAAAGAAATCGAAATCTTTTGATCATGTGCATTTCAAATGAAGGCTGCTCTCAAAGAGTGAACAAAGATTTACTGAGCCTGCACGCCTTACTGCTTCTCACTAATGACTAAATTTCTGCACTCTCTTCTAGACCGCTCTTCCTTTGTTAAAATAGTGCTGTGTAGGCCGGCTAATAAAACAGCTAATATTTCTTCACTTCACAAGGCTGTCCTCTAATCTCTGCTCTAAATACCTCCAATGCACTCCAATCGCACTTAGTTAAACAGGTGTGTTCATTCTTTCTTTTCGCCCCCATAAAAGTGAAGGATTGGATGGGATTTAATGGTCCAGACCAGCGAACACAGGCCGGCTCCACACAAAGGTTCAAATCTCTGGAGGAGTGCCAAGACCACAGTCAATGCCAGAGAAACTGAATGCGGCCGAGTGCCGATAACAGATCAAGAAGAGGGAAAAAAACAACATGTTTTTATACTTGCCACTTTCACAGAGAACTCTTAGGTTCGCGTTTAACTTTTTGCCTTGTCGCTCTTGAACATTTCTGAATGGAACGTTTTCTTTTTTTTTTTTCCTCCTCTGTGCCAGTGTGCTCTTTCATACTGACGCAGTTAGCCCTCCCCTCAGCTGTCTGGCCCACAGGCCCGGAACAGAGTTCTTTCTGTGGGCTCTGAGGCCCGTTTTTGGCTGTTCCGGCCTTTGAGGAGGTCACCCTTTGAAGTCACTCAGTACCACCAGAGCTGCCCTTTCAATGGCTGCTTTTAATTGCTCCCACAGAAAGATGAGGGTGAATGGTATAAGTGGCTCACAGCTTACCCTGGACTAAAAGCTCTACCTGCAGAGCTGCCATTTACCTGCGTGCTGATGTGCCGCTGCAGTGTTCGCTTGTAAACTATATTTTTGCAAGCAGTCTGTTATTAAAAAGCTCATTGTCTGACATTAATTTAAAACAATAAATCTAATGTAATGTCATTTCCTGCATATGCTTAATTACAATGGTTGCAATCTGTAGATGTTCTATTAATTTTGGATTTTAGGCAAGATGTTAATAAACCAAATACAGTTTAACTTAATCTGACGTGAAATGAACTATCACCAGCACAACAAAAAGAAAAGGGAGTAATTAACTCTTTGATTGGATTGTTATTGCACAGCTGACAACTCATCCAACACAGCCAGGGGCAAATTATACTCTTATTCTAATCACAATAAAAACAACTAAAACAATAAGCATTACATTTATTGTCTGGAAACACTCCTGTCTGTTGGTACTGCATAGATTACCCTTATTTATTTAGTTTAAACCCATGTAATAGGTCATGCTCGGTGACTTTATCTTTACCTGGAGCAGTAAGGGATTCACTAAACTGTCCTTGGCCTCAGCTGCAAATGCTAGCAAACACAGATGGACATTATATTCCACTGGTACCAATCTTGTGACCTACCATTTGTGAAACGGGGCAGGTTTTTGGTTAGTAAGGATGTTTTTCTCTGTGACAGACAGCTGGAACAGTCATAATAACCAAGATTAACAACTGAATTGTATTTTTGGTCATTTTTATATAATTTCTAGCGTATAGTCACTGCCCAAAGAAAACAATATATCTCCATTTTTGTCGATTTTTAGTTTTCTGCATCACATGAATGCTGCAGCTGTCATTTACATTGTGTGAAAAATTCATGATGAATGGATTAATAAATCTGGCTCTATTGGCTCACATTAAAAGCAAAGTAAGTTTTTAGACTTTCCTGTAAAGTTGTTATTTTGGAGAATTTTTTCTACCTCATGTTAAATATTATATTACATACATGAATTATATGTTTCACTTTATTTTTATCCTAGTATGTAGAGCAAGGGTTTCATTGTAGGTAATATACTTACCTTTCACATACAACAATAAAACTAGAACTAAAGCACTGGCTACACTGTAATGTGTTGGGCCAAGCAGCGCTCATGATTTGTTCTATAAAACACAAAAGACTTACATAAATGTTAATAAATGGTTATTTTACTTTATTGGCTGCTTTTAAACTAGTTTATGTCACCTTAACAAACTCTTTACAAAGTAAAAATTCTAGTAATCAGTTGAATATTACTTGGCCACTATCTTCACATGAACTGTCGTTGGCTTAATCTGCAAGTGCTAGAGAACACTCAGTACCTGTTAGTATCTGTTGGTACTAGTCTTGAACAATGCCCTGCTGAAAAAAGCAGCACAGACCAGTATGTATTCCATGATGGCTTAAGCTGGTATAGCGCTGGATTGTTTTTGGTTTAGCTTGTCACCCCAGGCTGGTCGTGCTTGTTGTTTAGCATACCAGCATCCAAACACAGCATAGGCTGGTTTTGTTGGTGGCCAGCATAATAAGTTCCACTGCTGCTGACCAGCATGTTGAGCACATATTGTAACTAGCACACAAAAAATTCTGTTTTTTTCTAGCAGTGTGCCTTTTGTGAAGCAGGACAGTTTTTTAGTTCACGTTAAAGATTTTCATTGTACTTTCAAAAACAAATAATGACCCAATCTTAAACCAAACCAGAACTAGTTCATTTTCCATTTGCATGAGAAACAACTAGAACCTAATTTGTTTTTAAGGCCTCTAACTTGGCTAATTAGCTATCTCGCTTGCTAGTTATAGTTAACATAACTTGTGAAATTAGCTACTGCATGACATATCACAGACAGACGTCTATAACCATGTATAGAATCAAATAAAGCTTTTTGTTTTACTGTCGTTTGTGAAATGTGAGCAAAAATACTAGCATAAATGCTAATAGCTTTAGTGTTTGTTTCCTAACTTTACCTTAGTGAACTCTTTACTAAGTCCTAATCTTGGCAATCAACACATCAACATATTATGTTAGTTGGCATTGCAGTGTACTTGTTGGTGATGTACATTGTGAATTTGATTTCACCTGGAAGAAAAATTGCAAAAGGGCTTCAGACACAAGCGTTAGCAAAGACAGTGAACACTCTCCAGTACTATGTCATACTATTTTTACTAATCTTGATCATGTAAAGATGAATTGGAGCCTTTAGCACATACTGAACTAATATCTATAAGAAATGCATACTTCTAGTTTGTTTCAGTACTTTGTATGTTGCAAAATACACTTTAACATGCTGCATAGCAACTGCATTGCACATAAAGGCTTCTGTTGTTGATGCACCAAAAACATTCCTCTGCCATTTGTAATGATTTCTGATGAGGCATGTAATTATGCGCTTCAATATTAAATGTTGATATGTTCACTCAGTTATAAATAAGGCAATCAATGAAAATGGCTCCTTATTGCAATAAAGCCTGTCACACTGATAGTCTTAATTATGGCGGTGCATGTGTCAGCACAGCCATTACAACTGTAAATAATGGGTCCCTGTGGTGTCTCATATGCGCCACAGGACCAATATCGTATAATAGAGAGACATTTTCTGTTATGATGAATCCGAAATCCTCACGGGATCATCAGAATATTTATCACAGCTATAAATTTTCTGACAATATCCATTTCTCTCTGCAGTGTTATGCGAACACTATTTTTTCATTTTTAATATTTTTGCTGATTTTTCATATGCTGGAGTTAGTCGATGTCCTAAATTTAGCTTTGATATTTCCTTAGATTTCCCACATGTATATTACAGCTGGTTTTATGGTGTTTGGCTGTGAGTGTGTGTGTGTGTGTGTGTGTGTGTGTGTGTGTGTGTGTGAACTCCCACCCCCTCATCCCCCTGCTCATTGCGGAGCTGCTGATGGAGTAGGAGATAATTAAGAGCTGATGACAGATCAGATGGAAACATTCACAGCCTTTTAGTACAGTATGAGCATCACGTGCTGTCTGCTACTTCTGGCCAAATGCTAATTGGATGATCAATCTTCTCTAAATTGCTGTAGCCTGGGCGGTGTGGTGTGTGCACGTGCGTGTGTCTGTGTGTGAGTGTGTATGCAGTCTTCATTCCAGGAGACATTCTGCCATTTCTTTCCCCCAATCATGAGGCTCCGCAAGTTCAAAAGGTCATGGAGGAAATGTATCAACACGTCTCGTACTGCACAGTAAACCAGCCAAAAAGAGTGTGAAATGAAGAGAAGGGAGGTGTGTGTGTGTGTGAGGTTGTGTGAGGACCGAGCATAATGAGAAAATGTGACTATTTGGACATTGTAAGGGCATATAGTTAAAAAGAAAAGTGTGTGTTTTGTGTTGTCACAATGAATGTTCACACTGAATAACGTGTGTATTTATTTATTTATTTAATTATTTTTAAGCAAATGTTAAGCATGTTCTTTGGTTAGTCTCTATACTATAATTTAGTTAGAATGATAAACAAGTTAACAGAAATACCCCACAAAGAAAGAAATGCCAATGTGTTTGTGCATGTAGGTGACAAATTGAACAAAAGAACTGAACAAATGAGTGGAAAAGCATAATGAGTGCAGATGCTTCCAGACAGGCGTAGAACATAATACAGTTAAGCAATTAATATCCTCACATGAATCAACATTTTCATTTCAGCAGATTTATTTTGGATGCTGTGGAGTTGACTGACTGCAAGTTCTCTTCATCTGGTTTGAATTTGTTATTATTTATTAGTCTATAATTGTGTTTAAGGGCATACATGCGATAAGCCTAATAAGTAAGGAAAAATCATAAGAAAGTGAGAACGCCAGTGAAGGATTATGTGAGCTTGAAAAGTCCATCCACAATTACATAGAGAGAGAGATATTCCAGGGATGCAGAAGCCCCTCATCACAAAGAGAAACGCACATTTAAGCAAAAGCCATGAGCACTGGTCTACTTAGATGTGTATAAAGTGATCTAATAAAATCACTGCACACCAAAAAAACAGCACTGGCCTGAATGCTTGGCCCATAGAATAAGGTGGTCGGGTGACTCTGTTATGCTGTGGGGGGCATTTTGCTGACATGCTCCTGGATGATAATGCCCCCATACAAAGAGCATAAGTGGTCACTGAATGGCTGATAAGTATAAAAATGATGTAAATCATATGCTGTGGTTTCTCTGTTCCTATATATTAACCCAACTGAACACTTACAAGTAATTTTGGACCATGTGTTGGTACCAGTGTTGGACAACTATCACCAAAACATCATCAGAACACCAGTAAATCCCAGTAACGTTTCATCGATGTGTATAATATCTGCCAATGTGTATAAAGCCAGTCTGGTGGCTCATAATAGTCGAAAATCGTACATAGACAATGTTTTCTTTTCTTTTTGCCACCCAACTGCATGTGTGGGTGTGTTTAAGTGTATGTAGCTCCTTTAGGGACCACATATTTTTATTAGTATGAAATAATTTGGCCTAATATTATTATTACAATTATTTTTATTATTATTCATTTTGGTATCCTGGCTAGCTGTAGCATAACTTATTTCTATACTAATAAAAAAATAATGATTAATAATACGTCAAAGAAAAGCCCACTGAGATAAGACCACTAAGTTGTTTGTGCATGTATTTACATTAGTTCATACATTTCAAAACGAGCCTGTGGTTGAGGGTGGGGAATGAAGTGTTTGGGGGGGTTGGTTGAATGGGGGCAGGAACAGAGAAGTCTATGCATTTCTAACATTTAACCCTTTCTCTGGTGCTTTTATGAGCTATCTTGTCAGGAGCTTGTATATGGGAGGCACTCTACATTAAGAATGGATGCTCATGGAGGAGCTCAGAAGCCATTTAGCATGCTGATGTAAATCAGCAGCCCGTCGTGAATAACACCAGCCAGCCCTGGAAAACGCCGCACACAACATGCAAAACCATTATTCAGTCTGAATAACTAGCAGTGTTCGCTGTAGGTCAATTAGTTTCTCTTAGGTTTGTTTGTCTGGCTAGTCTAGTGAATTAACACACAGCAGACTGTCAAGCAGCAGCACTGTAATGAAAAAAGAAAGACGAGATGTAAGGACTGGCTCCTTCTGACAAAAAATATTTTTAGCTCACATGACTTTCAGACACACGCTCAGCTCTCTCTCACGCTCTTCCCAAGTTAGCTCCCAAGCCCAATACTTACTGACCCTTAAAACGTCATGGCCAAGACGGATAGAGGTCAAGAGATGTTGTCTTTACCCGGGGCTTGCAGGTTCAAATATGTAGACGCTATTCAGACAGCGCTCTGGTCTAAGGCAGGGTGTGCTGTTTGCTCTCTGACCCTGCTGTGGAAAATGAAAAGCCCCTGAGAAGAGAAAAAAAGTCACAGGTGGCCGAGAGTGCAGGAATAGGCTTGTGGCCGGGCAGAGCTAAGGTCCACATCTTTCTCCTTGATCCTGACCCAGTTCTGGCTGGAACCAGCACCACAGAACTGCCTCAGGACCAAAACAGGATTCTGGGTTAGTCACACACACGTAGGTTTGTTTTTATACTTTGTCAGGACGTATACTCAAACATAAGCTGAATTATATAAGTGTAGCTATTTACACATGATTAGAGTTTTCTGAGCTTCAGGCTAATCCTAAACTCTAACACAAGAAGACAGAAATAATAAGAGAGACTTGGTGAGAGACAGAAGGAGAAAGATAGAGAGAAACCGGGAGAGAGAGAAATGCTGCACATTTTGTTCTGCACAGGTCGTTAACTGTGTTGTTAGGGATGCATCTCATTAAATATGTATGATTATTCATTCGTGATCCATGTAAGTAAAATTGAAAGAGAGAGAAAGAGAGAGAAAGAGAGAAAGTAAGTGTGATAAATTGTTGGTTTAATGAGAGACAGAGGCAGAAAAGGAGAGGCAGAAAGGAGGCAATAAAAGGAGGCAATAAAATAACAAGAAACAGAGAAAAGAAAACAAGAGGGAAAGAACAAAATAGAAAGAGAGAGATAAGAGAGAGCGATGAAGAGAGATAATGAGAGACATGGAAAAAAGAGAGAGGGAGAAAAAATAGAAAAGGTGAAAATGAAAGACAGTGGAAGAGAGCAAGAGAGATAGAGAGAAAAAAGGCAGAAAAGGGCAAAAGAGAAACAGAGAAAAGGAAAGAGAGAGAGTTAAAAAAAGAGATACCTGGGAAATATAATTTAACATGGGAAATGAGAGAGCAAGAGACAAAAAGAGAGAGAGAAAGATAGAATGAGAGAATGAGAGAGAGTAAAGAAAGAGAGCAGTCAGACAGAGAGAACAGAAAGAAAAGGACAGAGAGAAAAAAGGAATACATGTGTTTGGAGAAAGAGAAAGGAGAGGGATAAAATGGGAGAGAGAAAAGCAGACAAAGCTGAAGAATGAAAGGCAGAATGCGAGAGAGAGATGAAACGAGAGAGTGTAAAAAAAAGAATGTGTTTGCATGTGTGACAACCAGTGGTTTTAAGACTAAGGAAAGCAGGAAGAAATACATTAAGAGTAAGTAAGAGAAAGAGAGGGGGAAAGCGAGAGAGAGAGAGAGAGAGAGAGAGAGGGAAAGAGAGAGAGGAACTCACAGAGACATAAATAAAAACCATGTTAGATACTCTTCCAAACTTGGCCAGCTCCTCCGCTCCCTCTCTCTGCTTCGAGGATCAAAGAGATTGTGGCTGATGTGCTCATTCCTTCCAGCGTTATTAGATGTTCTGCTGTGGAATAACGGGCTTTTTCTTTGCTGATACTCTGATACATGAAAACAATCTCAGATAAGGCGACCGCAAGCGATAAGGATATTACAAATGTAATATGTATGTATGTCGGCTATTGTGTATGAAACCATTCGATAGCATACCTGCAGCCGGGATGAGATCTTTTTTATCCTGAGTTTGTACTTGAAAATACAGCGGAGCATACAGAGGTCAGCTATTTCAGCTTGATCCTGACAGCTTGACGGCTCTCTCCCTTCCCTGCACCGAGCTTAATGTCACCTTTACTTTGAAAAATGCTCTTTTCTGACGGGGCTTATTAAGCGCGTGACATAGGAAGTAGTTCCGCTCGCACATTGCTTTGTATAAAATGATTATATGGTATGGAAAAAGGGGCCAGCCTCAACAGCAGCAGCACTTGACCGCCTATATTACTGGTCCTGAAAGTCTTGCGGCAGCCTCATTTGCATTGGGCAGCACAATGCAAAATGTCAGAGTGCTCTCGGAGTCTCATTAATGATAAAATGGAACATCATTTCAATCTGGGGCTTGGGTGGCATTCTGGCAATTACGGGACGGGGCTGTTATAATTTGAAATGTTGCCCTTCGGGGTGCAGTTCGCGCATGATGAATATTTAAAGGTGATATGGCATAACAGCAGTCAGCGATAACAGGGGAGAAGATTTATTCCTCTCTTTCTCTCTCACCGATACTCTGTACGTTCACTCTTTAACTCTCTCTCTCTCTCTGTGTGCTGTGGAGAGAGAGTGTACCTATGAAACACCACCGTATTCCTTCTATATCTTTTTCATCAGTTGTCAAGAGACTCCTTGCATCGTGACATGCTGAACGCCAGGTGCCCTGTGTCTTGTTTGTCTTGGTGGCGTGCCTGAGGGGGATGGTTACCGCTGCACGGAATTAATGGACCTATTCAAGCCCCTCTTCCCCGTTGCCGTGGCGAGGCATGTCATAAAAAGCGAACATAATTTCACTGTCAAGAGATTTCTACTTCCAATTTTCGCCATCACAGTCCCAGCTCTGTTCCGCACACGCCTGTAAAGCCCCCTCTAAACAAGGGCAGGGATGATTTGAGCGTCTCCAAGGAGGCAAAGGCCATATGTTCCTTCTGTTATCAGCCCTGAGCATTTTCCCCCACTTTATGCAGGTGCAGAGAAAAGTACCATAAACGCTACACCCAGGTATCATGTCATATAAAACTGAGAGCAGGAGACGTGATAAGAATATAATATCACATCAGTCAGATCAGCATCAGTGGTGGTGAGGAACAAAATGTAAGCCCTATGATGCTGTACTTAAATAGTTTTAGGTATATGTACTTAAGTATTTTTGTTACTTTTTACTTTTACTCATTACATTTAAAACAAAAGGTTTGTACTTTTTACATACTACATTTTCAAAACAGGCTCAAAAAAGATTGATTGATTTATTCATTCATATAATTAATTATATATGTTTGTATGTAAAGAAGTAGAGATGGACGGATCAGCGTTTTTGAGGCCGATTTTGATCGCCGATCACTTTTCAGCGTAATCGGCCATAGTGGATACCAATCAAGGGCGGGGCTATATGCCATAGCAGGCCTACATGTAGCTATTAGCACAAGCAAGTCATAAAACATGGTCTAAACTGGTTTATTGCCTATTACCATGTTTAACAAGCTCATGTAAAACAGCTCAATATTTTTAACAAAATTATCAGTAAATAAACAAAGTAAATCAAACAAATATTGCCAATACTGCAATCATTAAATTTAGACCATTAATTTAAAACGAAAAAAGCTAATTAAATAAATGTAGTAAAAACTGCAGTCATTAAACACAGACTCTGAGTTATTGTAAACAAAAATCTGTAATCGTTAAATGTAGATCTTGAATTGTTGCTGCTGTTCTGTTCGTACCGGTCAGATCTGGTCTGCACAGTTTCAATGTTTGTTTTGTGCTAGCTGTGCATGCTAGCTCTGCTGTTTGCTGATACTCACTGTATTCAGCTGTGTGCAGCTGCTTTAGTCAGTCTGTGGAAAATGAAAGGGTATGTATTTCCACCTAGTGGTTCAGATAGGAATTGTAGCCTGACTGGAGGGGTTTCAACGAAACACTAGCTGGAAATTAAGCTCATTTGTTTAACACCATCAATCAGCTCTCGGGATTGGCTAAATTGGAGAAATATCGGCCCATCACCGATCACATATTTTGATTAAAACTTGGCCGATACCAATACATAGCCGATCGATCCTTCCATCTCTATAAAGAAGCATAAACTGGAATCCTACTGGATGTGAAAAACTGGTGGGAGGAGCAGATTATAGCGGGCCCAGGCAGGGAAAATAAATACATGACTTAATGGATCCCAGTGAACTTATAGCATAGAGTCAGCGCTTGATACGGATGGTGGGTCTGAAAGAAAACTGCACCCATGGACTTAGTACCAGGGTGGGTGGAGTTCTGCTTGTTTTTGTTTGCTTACTGGGAGCCAATGCATAAACTTAAACGCAAATGCACAAATTTTACACCCAAGTGTATATAAGCAGTTTAGATGTTAAATCAGCAAACCCCAAAATCAAATGACCCCAGTTTACTAACTGTAATTTAGATGTGTAATGAAAATAGAGAGTAGAGGAGTAGTTTCATTTCTCGTTTAGTTAGTAAAGAGTCCAACAATGTACATCTTAAATTCTTAAAAACAAACATGTAAACGTGTCTTGGTGCTCTAGGTCTTTGATGCATTCATAGTATAAATTGAGTTTCTTGGATGTGCAGCTCCAACCCTTAGTAAAAACATATGGCAATTGATATTTCAATTAAAATAATATTTAAAAATACTCATTTTTTTCTTTAAATACATTTAGGAGCATGTGCTGTTATACCTCTTCTTTGTTTAAAAACTGTAAATCTTACAACAACTTTTACTAACTTTTTTAGTTTTCTCTATTATTTGTACTTTAGTAATAGCAGAATGTCAGTACTTCTGCCACCCCGATATACACTATACTCACCATATGCCCTATATGGCTAAATGGTTCTTAATTACTCAGTTCAGGTGTTTCAGCCACGCTCACTGCTAACCGGCATATAAAATCAAGTACGCTTCCATGAAATCTCCTTAGACAAGCACTGGCAGTAGGATAAGTCATACTGACGTCGGTCTGCCCTAATAGCTCTGCCCTCATCAACTGTTAGTGTGATTGTTATGAAATGGAAGTTTGAGCTCAGCCACAAAGCGGTCAACCCCACTAAATTACATATCTCTGTTTTTATTACTTACTACCAGATCCAAACTACCTCTGGAAGCAACATCAGCACATAAATTGTGCGTTGGGAACATTATATATTATGCCAAGCATTGGCTGGAGTTGTGTAAAGTACATTGCCACTTGACTCTGGAGCAGTAGAAACATGTTCTCCGGAGTGCCGAATCATGCTTCACTATATGGCAGTCTGATGAATGACTGAGGGTTAGCCAGATGCCAGGAGAATGCAGCATACTAAACTGAATAGTGCCAGCAATGGTCTATTGTTTTTCAGTGCTTGGCCAGAGCTACTTGGTTCCAGTGAACAGTAATGTTAATGCTATTGCATGTAAAGAGATTTTTTAGACCATTTTTTCCTTCCAATTTTGGGGAAGGCTCTTTTTTCCTTCAGCACGACTGTGAACCTGTGCACAAAACCTGCACAGAGCACTTACCACAACATCACTAAACACCTTTGGGATGAATTGAAACATCAATGGCGAGCCAGGCCTAATCAGCCAACATCAGTACCTGACCTCACAAATGTTTTTTTGCTTGAGTTTTTGACTGAATGGGCAGACAGCTCCCATGGAAATCCCTCAAAATTTTGAGAAAAGCCTTCTCAGAAAAGTAGAGGCTCCATTTTATTGACCATCGTTTTGGAACAGGATTTCCAACAAGCTCATGCAGGTGTGACAGTCAAGTGGCCACAAACTTTGGCCATACAGTGTAAATGATATTTCTGCAGTGTAATACGTTATAGGGTAACAACAAATTAGCAGAGATGCTATCAAAACCTGTAAATACAATAATTTGTATTATGTGCATCATTGCATTAATCCAACAAGACTCATCATTAATATACATTCACCATTTCTTAACAACAAGTCGGAACCAGACAGCTAAGGACCTTCTTTATTCACAAAATACACTGAAAAGCTACAGCTTATTGTGATCAAATAATAATAAAAATAGCATATAGTCATATCAACCACCCTTATACGCGGCTGTATATGTGCAATATTTCACCCCTGTGCTTGAACTCAATTACAGCTCCCATCGTTCTGAAGCAAAACAGTTCAATAGCCTCACTTGACTGAAAGCTATCAGCATACCTCTTCAATCATACAATTCATAAAAGCATTTCATTTGATTTCACTATCAAACTGAGAGCAAAACAATGAAAGAAATAAGCATTAATCAAATGCGCATGAAAAATGAGGGCTGCAGTAAAAAGGCCATGAATAGACATAAATGCAGCAAGAATAGCAAATACCTGGCAATTTGTGAATTAATTTTTAGAAGGTAAACATACTTTCATAAGACCTATTACAGCCCAGTGCATGACACCATCCCACGTTTTCACTGAGATGAGAAGGCACAGTATTTAACAAGCACTCTGTACTTTAGCTGGGAAATGGAAAAGCCCTATAAACATACATGACTACTGAATTCCTAAAGTCAGCCATTATCGTCTTGAGTTTCTCTCGGATCAAGCAATTGCTAAACATGGCCTTTCAGAGACAAACATAAACCAATAACAGTTTGATGTCCAGGTTTATTCAGAAAACAGATACAAGAAAATAAGCAGTAGCTCAGATGAGGTAATTTGGTGAATAGATAAATGTTGAAATTAAATAAAAGAAATACAAATTCAGCGTGTTCATTAATGCCAAAGATATAGAGATATCCAGCAGTAATACATCATGACACAGCTTTGGAATACAATTTGGAATATAATAGTGTTGACCTGTGCATGTAGTGATGGTAGAAAATGTAAACGAGACTATCAGGAAAGTTTTAGCTCCTTTGAAACATTGTGTTCAAAAGTTTGGGAACAATTCATAGTCAGCATTACTACTTGGAGTGATACTGATTATATGTGTCTTATTCCATCCATCTATTATCTGCTGCTTAATTCCACTAGTCAGGGAGCCAATCCCAGCGTCATCGGGCGAAGGCAGGGTACACCATAGACAGTTCACCAGTCCATCGCATGGCCAACACTCAAACACACACTCACACCTAGGGGCAATTTAGAGTGACCAATCAACCATGTGTTTGGACCTGTGGGAGGAAAGCGGAGTACCCGGAGAAAACTCACTCAAGCACGGGGAGAACATGCAAACTCCACACAGAAGGGCCCGCACGGGGTATAGAACCCGGATCGTCTTGCTGTGAGGCGACAGTGCTAACCACTACACCACCGTGCCGCCCATGTGTCTTATTATTGTGTATAATTGATTAAACACTGAAACTAACTGGCAATTAAATACAATTAATCAAGCTTCACACTAACATGATGATCAAAGTTTTGCATCTCTCCAAATGTCAGGTCTTGGCTATCAAAATTTACCAGTGAGGTACATATTTTATGCCATTGCTACAGTTGCATGGCAGTGAAGATAAAGTTTTTAACGTTTCAAAAGTACAATTTATAACATTTTAGTTTACTAAACAAAGTAATCTCAGTAACAGCCCAAACCAGACTCACCTTTGTATTTGGGTTACACTGAATCATTTAACAATGCAGCAGCTCACATAACCAGAGTACTGATTTTGTAAGCCAACATTTATAAAGTCCACCAAACTATATGCTCAGTGAAATCAACCAGTATCTAAACAATGCATGGTAAACATTAATGATACTCATATGTAATATGTTTGTTTCAAAATATTTAATTAAATCACTTTGGTCTAGCAGCTAAAAACCTTTTGCAAACATAGTTACATGTTCTGGAAATGACAATCTATCAGTCAGTAGGAATAGCAACTATTGCTACTTAGGAGCTCTAAATGCAATTTATTTGCTGATTGGCTACATGTTGCTACGACAGACAGACAACAGACAATGTTCATTGAGTGTGAGTAATGATAAAAGCAACATATAATACTACATGCAAATTAATTCTGTTAAGTCTATTGTTATTATGTTATTGTCTACAGGCTAAGTATTGCCTAAAAAGTTTTGTAGACCACACATGACCTTTAGAGTCACATACAAGGCTAGCTCATATATTATTTGGGGAACATGTGATCATTTAATAAACAGCATTTTGAAGTTATATCCAGGGCGCCTGCCCAATTATGACTAGCAGAGAGACGCTTCCATGGCAATTTAAAAACTCCCTATTGATGTCAGTTGGGCACCATGGCAACTGGAGTTCTCTCCCTGTACGGTGGCTCGGAGGTCAGCTGTCATTGGCTGCCTATGCGTTGGCTCACGTCTCAGTAACAAACGTGTCACAGTGTATCAAGATAACATTAATTTCCTCCCCAAACAATGTCCCCACTGTGCTACTAGAGCCAGGCGCTGAGATCCAGCCCACTGACAGCCAAATGGAGTGAGAGGAAGGAGCGATAACTTAATGCCTCAATGTAAGATGTCAGACAGTTTATTAGAAGCTGAGCTTCTTTTGTTCTGTTCTGCTCCAGATATTGAGGACTCGATGCCACTAAAAGAAACAGCAGCGACGCTGAGTGGAATTTACCAGTCGCCCCAAAGTGGACTGAAGTAGCCAAAAAATGATCTCTCAAGCAACAGAAATCATTTTTAAGCACCAGGTTTTCTGATTTGATACAAATAAAACCTGACAGTTTGTCAAAATTCCTTTAATATTTAATATTTCCAGGGTAACCCAACTGAAAGTGGCACATTCGCTGTATGCTTTTAACCTCTGCATTCCTGGTGCTCACACAATTATGACGGAGCACAAACTGAACAACGTTAGCAGGCTTGACTGATGGGGCCCCACTGCCCCTCCTCTTTATGGTAATGAGGATGAATATCATTACAGGAGGCCAAAGCAGCGAGTCTTACCTGAGGCATCAACAACAGCGTGAGTTGTGTGTTTTAGCATGCTGTGAGAGGTTTTAGAGATGTGTGTGAGTGAGTGTCTGAAATGCACCTGAGGGGGGTCGGCTGAGATGGAAAACAGTATTCTCGGTGGGCTATAGGCTAATGCTTCACAGTGACTGGCGGGAAGAATGCTCTGACCTTTAGAATTGGCAGAGGAGAAGAGAATTGTGTCTGGGGGCTTCTGTTTGTGTGTGTGTATGTGTGTGGCTGTGGCCTGCAGGGCACAAACTTGGAATAATCAGGCAAACAGAGGAGTTTTGCACTGTATTTATTTAGGTGGATAGTGTGTGCAGTGGTATTGTACCTGTTTTAAGTTGTTTCAGTGTATATGTATGTGTTTTTGTATATTTTTAGGACAGAATGGCACAGATTTTGTAGTAATACATTGAGGAAAACAGCTCACCAGCAAAATAGTGCTGACAGATAAAATGCTTTCTTTGTCTAAAATTTGTTTTGCTTCTATGGTTATGTTTAAGGGAAGTGGTACGAGTAGGCTCAGAAAAAATACTCATTACATATAGGCTGCATTCATATGGAAGGTAGCTGCTTTGACGCTACTAGTACAGATGGTTTGAATATACAAACTAAGAAAAAACAGTGGTGGTAATGATTGTGTTACAGTGCCCGGACAAAAAAAGCTTAAACACTTAATAGACTTTGATTGTATAATTACTGCAGTGGTTAATGTGTTTCAGCTGGCCTTTAACCCCAACTGATGCAGTGAGTAGCTTCTCATTTCTTAAACATCCATGTGAGAAGACGTATTCCATAACTGTGGAAGAGATGTTTTTCAGTAAAAGCAAATAAAACAACTAAAGAAAAGCTGGAAAGACTGGACTTGGGTTTAATTCTGTCCAGTGCATTAATAAAAACTGGATAGTGGTGAAACTTCAACTTTAAAAAGCAGAAATCTTCAAGAAGAAATGATCATTATTTTGGGAAGCTTCTTGAAGTCAAATGTTAAAAATCAGCATGTGTTCAAAATTTAAAGTAGGAGTATTTCCACACTCACAATGCTTTGAGTCGATTTGTTACTACCTATAGTGAGGCTTACTGGAAAAAGGCTTATATTTGCTAGGGAGCATAAAGATTGAACTTTGGATGTGGTCTGATAAGTTCAGATTTAGTCTATCCCAGAATGATGGGTGCATCAGAGTAAGAAGGGAAGCACATATAGTGATGCACCATCATGCATAATACCCACTGTACAAGCCTCTGGAGGCAGGTCTGGGGTTGCTGCAGCTGGCTCAGTGATGTTATGTGACAATGCAAAATGACTACCTGACTACCAGGTTATCCCATTCATGGATTATTAAAATATGTTTTTGCCAAAATACCAGAACACTCCAAAGCATTTTGGTATGAAACTATTTATAAACATGAGACAGACATACATGTCCTGGCATTGCAGAAAAAAGAGAATTGTTATTTATATTTATTAACTCTTGTCATGCGCATCAGTATGTGGAAGCTGTTCAGTAGTGCTCTGAAATCTCCATGATAACACTCCACTGCA
Organism: Megaleporinus macrocephalus; assembly: GCA_021613375.1. Lineage (NCBI taxonomy): Eukaryota > Metazoa > Chordata > Actinopteri > Characiformes > Anostomidae > Megaleporinus > Megaleporinus macrocephalus. The sequence goes on from CM038713.1 coordinate 19,231,546, forward strand.
AGGTTCTCATAATTGCTCAAAGTCCACGATAGAAAACAACCACGCTGATGAATGTGACCATTTTTCACAATTCCTTTGTGCGGCAGAGGTATCTCATATACTGTTCACTGTGTCTTTGTGTGGCTTTTCTTTCTTTTATTTCTCTCTATTTAATCCAATTCATTATCCAGGGCCTCTTTGTCCCTCCTCTATCGGGGAGCACAAAGCGCTCCACTCAGTATGGATGGGGCTTTCTTTCCCACATTCTGTCCTGTTCTCCCCTGGGATGCGGAATCCAGGAAGAATACCTGGAGCAGGCTTTTTCCCTTTGTGTTCGGGAGGCACAGGCAAACACGGAGAGGGGGAAGCCGGACGGGCACCCGGCTGAAGGATAAACGCTTTAGAGAGGCACTTGCGCCGAATGTAAAACTTTTTTTTTTGCTCTGCTTTTGGCCCCATAGGCCTTCCATATGCATGGAGTGTGCTAGTAGGACTCCAGAAGGGAATGAGGGGCTATTCTGCCTTTTGATTTGACTGACTGCAGCCAGGGAAGAAGGAGGGGAGGAGATTAAAGAAAGAGGGTTTCAGAATAGTTAAAAAAAAAGCCCAGTACAGAGGAAAAGAGGGAACATAAGCAAGTCTAAGCCTTTTGTTCATTTAATTGCCATCTTTCTGTGTAAAATGTTAACATGTTAATATGTGACTATGTTATCATAGATATAAAGTGAAATGCATGAAATGTAAGATATGATGGAGTTTAACATAATGCATATCTTCACTGTCCAAAGAAAAACATGTATCTCAATTTTTGTTGATTTTTTTTTTCTACATCATTTGAACTCCACAGCAGTTGTTTACATTGTGTAAAGGTTTCATGATGAATGGACTAATTGAAATGCTTCAAAATCACTTTGAAAAAAATCCAATTCCATTGTCTTACATTGAAAGCAATGTAAGTTTTTGTCCTTTCCTGTAACGTTGCCATTTTACCAAATTTATTATTTTTTTTTATTGGACAGCGATGATATAAGGAATACTGACCAAATGCCCAGAATCGTTAACACTATTCCAGCACTATCAGCAAAAGCTAAATGTGATAACAGTGAAACAACAGTGGAATCAGTGGAACATAATAATATCATAAACATCAAATAATATAAAATTTAAAAAAGCTGTTTTGACCTTAACAAAAGAGCAGGCTTGGACGAAAGTTATATAGGTTAAACAGGAGCTCCATAAAGAGACTGGATGTTGAGCAGAGGGATTTCCATCTGTAAACTCTTCTGCTGCCCAATTCCCCAGCTCAGCTCTTCAGCGCCTGCACATGAGATCCTATCTAAAATAACCCAGAAAGCAAAAAAAAACTGTGCCTGTCCTTCTGCATTCATCTCACAGCCTCTCTCTCTCTCTCTCTCTCTCTCTCTCTCTCTCCCTCTCTCTCTCTCTCTCCCTCTCTGCCTCCAGTATTCTCTTTCCATGCTGGTCCTCTGAAATACATCTTTTATCAAAGACAGGGTCAGAGCAATTGAGAAATCATTCAGCACAAAGTGAGAGCGACAGCAGCACGATTCTTTCAAAGAAGAGATTTTCACCATTCCAGAGAACTGAATGCTCTTAATAGCCTCCGGTTATTAAGACTGAAATGCAGTCTGTGTGGATCGGTGTGTGTGAGTCAGTGTGTGTGTGTGTGTGTGTGTGTGTGTGTATGAGTGAGTGGCAGATAGAAAAGTGACCTGTCACTCACAGGTTTGCCCTGAAGAGTGTATAGTCATTGTTAGAGGAGGATTCCTCTCCTGCTCTAATTACACATACTGAGTGCTCAGCGGGGAGGGGAGGGGCTGCAGACACAATAGCATTATGGGTGTTGGACTGCAATTAAAAATCACTTGTGTGTTTTAATGATGAACCGAGTGGCACATAAGCATCTAAACACACACAACAAACATACAAACGATCTCTTACTATTCAACCCATTCATGTTAGAACTAAAAGAGCACCTGGCCAAAACCCCCACAGATTATTACCACAACAACACAGAGTTGTGCATACTTGTGTCTTGGGGATAGTGATAAGCAAAACTTTAGAAAACTATTTCTATAAAAACTGAAAGCAAGTCTCCTGAAAATAAAGAAAGCTATAATTAAAGCATAAGGTGGACACACTAAATCTTCAAAAAAATTATTATCTATTACTCATATTTTTGTTTTCTTCTAGCCTACAATTCAATAAACTTATTGGAAAAAAATTATATTTATATTTAATTATTTTATAATGAAATATGATATTTTACTCACAAAAACTTTTGTTATTATTATAAGACTTAAAATATACATTATTATTTGCACAGTTTACATATATATACTATACATATACTATACTATACTATACTACACATATTGGTGCTGTTGGGACGATGCCTCCTATCTTCATTTTCATTTTCAAAATAAAAAATTTTGATATAATGTGTAAACCCAGTTGATATTTATAATGTGTTAAAAATTTCAAGATTAATGTTTCAATAGAAATGCTCAAAAAATGCTCAGTAGACAGTTCTGTTCTCATAACTCATTTTCAAAGTTTTTTTAAACTTCTTCTGTTTAAAAGTAAAGTAAAGTTTTAGTTACTATTATGGATGTACAAGATTCTGTTCCGACATCCAGGTGGTGGCAGAAGTACCCAAGTTCTTTACTTCAGTAGAAGTACTTGTAACAAAAGTATGACCCACATTTTTCATTCAAGTAGAAGTATAAAGGTATGTGCTCTGAAATGAAAAGTATTGTAAAAATATATAAATATTTCTTTTCAATTATTTAAATTTGTTTAAATAAATATCTTTTGTTGTTGAGGATTAGGGGTACTGACTCTTTTATAAAATTTCATTCTACAGATTAAAGAATTATTTCAATAAGGAAATTATGTGGAGTTAATTCCAATAGAATGGTCTCTTCCACATGGTTTTCATGCTATTTTGACAAAGATGGGTAAAGAAAAGGTGAGCAAGAACTGCCTGATTTAGAAAGATGTAAATAAGTAAATATATCACTAAAACACTACAATTGATTTAAAGAGTGTACATACTTTTACGTACATACTTTTTGTTTGAAATGTAGTCAGTAAAAGTTAAAAGTATTCAGTGAATCAGAAATACTCAAGGAAAGCACAGAGACCTAAAGAATCATTTGGAACCTACAGTGCTCACAGTGATGATATACATATGCTATATATTCTGTGTATATACTATACAGTAAGAGTTGCACTACTTCCGAATGTTTAAAGTCAATAGTTATGGGATGAAAGTTGAGTGGACTGATATAATGCTGATGTCATCATAAATATGACATCAGCATATAGTGAGATGCCCTTTCCAACGAGCCCAGGATCCCATTGTTAGCCCTCAGGGAACCGGAGATACGACCCAGGAAACTCGCAAATTTGTATCCAGCTTTGACACCCCCTAGGGAGCCTTACCGAGACGCTCACAGCGGTGGTCCGGAGAGCCAGAGAAATGTAGAGAGTTGTAACTTTCCAAAAACAAAGAGCACCCTACTTAAAACTTTACAGGGCATTATGCCCCCTCTTTAATGACGCACGTGTTATAGTCTTTAAGAAACCGGAGATGATAACATTCAGTATTTGATCACTGAAGAACTGTTTGTTGGAGGAGAAATGTTAGAACAGAGATAAACTCCACAGGTCAGTAGAGCATGATATGCCCTTTCCTATGTATTGCTAGCCTTTAGGAAGCTGGAGTTATGCACCACAAAATCACTGGGCTTCTCACCTGTTGTCTTCTCTGAGGCGTCGATGTTAGCATTATAAGCACATGATCAATCGATTTCAGTTGTAATTGATGGGGTGTTAAGTCAACAAGACATCTAATGTACGCAACCCTTCTTTATATCCCCCTGAGACCCAGAAAAATTTTAGTAATTTCAACATAAAATAAGTTTACTAGATGAAAAAACATTTCACCATTTAATTTTTTTTTATGGAATATCCTTTATAGAGAACAACAGGACGTTGAGACATATTTTTTGTTTCCTGCTGTGCATCAATCCACAAACCATTCTACAACATCAGCACCAACTCAATCATAGAAAATAATGTAAATGAAAACTGAGTAAACAAACATTGTTTACCTTTTTTGATACCATTTCCACTTTCGGCAGTATAGTAAATAGTTCAAATGCACCGTATATTAATATAAACAGCAACAAATAATAACCTATTCCAAAAGTTACTGTTACTTTGATTAAAATAAAAAAAAAATCCAGGTTTAAACAGTTTTTAGGCACACTAGCTGTGTTAATCACTCCAAACCTTCAGCCAAAGTTTCATAATTTCTACAGGTGGTACCCAACTTCACTTATGGTCCATTTCATTTTAATGTTCTATTTTTAAATGTACAATTATGTAACATATTCTACTAAATTAGGAATAAATTAAATTAGTAATGAATTAAAAATAAATTAGTAATTAATTTACATGTTTACAGAGCTTACATGTTGCAAAATGATCTGTGACACAATTAATTTCATATTAAACCAGATTTAGTAAGTCCCAATGTCCACTACAAGGGACATCAAAAAAAGTATGCTGTTAGGTAGTTAAATATTTGTGCATATCAATATAAATTGCTTTGAGAACTAGCTACAACAGTTTTATACCTAAAATATATCAATTATAGGCTTTAGAAACATAATAAATGCATAGTATTTGACAGCTTATCTCTCTTGCTCCCATAAAATGTGGTTACTGAGAGGCAGCCATTTTTAAAAAGGCAGTTCCTCTGTTGTGAATAACACATGAAGGAAAGGCCAGGATGTCCTCTACATGGCACAACAGTTGTTAGCAAGGTACCTTATTTAGTTTTTCAAATATCTTTTGAAGACTCAGGTCCCCTTCCAGAGGAAAAAAATGAATTACCTGGTCTTACAAAGATATAATATATTGACTTTAAGAAAGTTTTCTCATCTCCTGTATAAAGTTTCATTTCACAAATACAAGGTAAACAGCATTTCTTTATCCTCACACTTGGAAATTGTTTCCCATTTCCCATTCATTAGTAAGTGCAGTTTATATTGCGAGTGCATATAATCATGTGACAGAAAAATACATTAACTTCATAAATTAATCTTCCTCCAGCCCATTTTAATGTGTTAAACGATGTCTGTGATCAATCTACTAATGGCACTGTAGCATTTTTATTCATTATGGGTATTTAAAGCAGTAAAATAATGCAAGGCCATCACTCACTCTGACAATTAATCCCAATTTGAGCTTTGCGAAAGAAAGAAGGACCATTCCTCTCAGGAGATGGAGCAGTTTCATCTCATTTGCCATATAAATTTCCCTCAAAGAGTCTAAAGAAGAGAGTGTTCTTTGGTCTATCCCTGGCCTGATTGTACCCTCTCCTCCGCCTCCACAAATCTTGTGCTCGGATGTTCCTATTAGCAGTACTATCTATATCTTATGCTAATGTGTTGGAGGGATGGGAATATGAAAAGAGGGGTCACTGACCTCCCGGTCTTTTTATGATATCTGACTGTAATCTGCTGCTTATGCTCCGGGAATACTAATTAGATTCAGCTTTGAATATACATGGCAGTGACTGCTGTTTGCTGAAGAGATAGGGGGTGCGTAGTGTGTTTAAATTCAGCTCACACGCACACCTACGCAGGTGCACATATTCACACTGGCGCCGGCTCGTTTTTACAGACAGTGCACCATTTTTTGTGATTATCTCCCATTCTCTAGAATGACTGGAGCAAACTGCAGGTAACTGGCTTTCCAAAGTGGGGGGTGCGCTGTGGAACTGGCTTGACTGCTAAACATGTCTAATGCCTACAGTATATGACCAGATTATTATATGGATCTATAATAATCAGATTTGTTCAGGATACTTCTGTGGTAATGTGAAGCATTCAGCGCACTCTCACTTTTTCCGCAACATGTTTATAACATGGTCTTTGTTTGTTCTCTTGTTTTTTTATGTATGTTCATTTTCAAAATGTTATCATGATGCATTACTAATATTAAATGATATGAAAATATAAAACAACGAATGTTGATTTTTGGTGGCTCAGGGGAATTGACCCTAAAACTCCATATGTGAATAGCATCAGGCAAAAGAAAGATAAGATAAAAGAGATAAAAGAGTGGCATATGATATTTTTGTTCTAAGTAAAAATTATAATAGTTACAGTTTAAAACCAAGAAAGCTTAAATGTCTTAAATGTGAAATGGCTACCTTCATACTGAGGCTTCTGTGTTTCTTTCAGTTAATTTAGTTACAGGTTAAGGTGAGTGTTATTACTTTGGCAAATATGAGCAGAAAGTGTGATTTTATTAAGATTTTTATAAAACTCAAGAGGAGACACATTTCTCAGGAGAAATATGAAAGCTGTATTAGACTTCAGCAAAAGTCTCCTTTGTCTTGTTCTCCTTTTCTTTCCTAATTTTATATTTTATTTGTCTTTTATTCTGATTTTCTGCTGGGCTGATTTTTGCACTTTGCACTATCATTTCAAAACATTGCACATGATAAAAAATAAGATAATCTAAAAAGTTAAGAGTTTTCAGTCTTATGAAGTTACCATTTTGTAGATATGTGTAAAATGTAAAGCTTTCTGTCCTAATGGGAGATCTAGATACACCCTATCTACCTAGATACCACTGAAACAAAATCCAAGAAGGATTTCTGTTTTGTGTACAACAGTTCTGTTTACAACAGGACAATGAATGAATTTGGACTAAAATAGTTTGGAGAATTTAAATTCAACAAGGATACTTCTAAATAAAGTGTTAGAAGGTGTTCCCCACTGAATATATTGTACATGATTTGATAATCTTGACCCTCAGCCTGTTGCTAGTCATAGCCATTATTGTAACCTTGACCCAAATCCTAATCTTAAAAAAAAAAAAATCTTAAAAAATCCTAAGCCTTATTCAACCCTAATTCCAACCCTAACATCAACTTCAACCCAAAATCCAAGACTATTCCCTAGCCTGCCCCAATCCTGTCCTAACCTTAACCTCAACCTAAAACCTAATCCTCACCCTGGCCCTAATCCTAACATTAACCTTAACCCAAAACCTAATCCTAACGCTTACCCTGGCCCTAATCCTAACCTTAACCTCAACCCAAAACCCAATTTGCATCCTCAGCCTGGCCCTAATTATTGCCCTAACACTAACCTTGACCCAAATCCTAATCCTCAGGCTGGCACTAATCTTGACCCTAACCTTAACCTTAAAAGCATCTATATGAATTATATGAACTTGAACCAGCAGATTATGAATAAATCTTACTAAAAGTCTCTCATTAATCTATTTAATACATTCAAATGACATGTTGTTGCTATTTTACTGTTGAGTCTCTATTTAATTTACCAGTCCAAGGGACACCAGTAGTTATATAAGTATATAAAAAGGCAGACAAAGACTTGTATCGTTAAACCTGAGATGTTGCTAGTTACTTGTATTACTTTATCAGATATTTATATTTGTGGTATATAACAGTTTACTCAAGCCCTTTTATTCATATTTTATAATTACTCACTAATGATTTTAAGTTTTAACAATCTTTTTGATAACCATGTATAAAGACTTTACAGGGTAGTGTCGCTATAAAGTAGTACCCTCCATAATAACCCTTAGGTTGAAGGTAAAGCTGAGTTGTCTCAGAATATTGTTTCCTACTTTTCTCTGTTACGACAGCAACAACACCAAAAGATACAAAATAAAGCAACAGCGCCATCCCAGCTACCCCCATCCCCATCCCACGCTTCTAAGACCCTCCCCACTAAGAGTTCACACACAGATTATTATGGATTGAACAGTGAAACCTGGCTGAATACCAGCTCTGTATTAGATATAGCACCACTAATCTGCTTCTGGCCCACTGAAGCGAAAGGTAGAGTACGGTGGGGGAAATGAAGGCACAGGGCTTTAGACCCATGTACAACACACAGCTAGATAGCACTTTCTCCCCTTAGGGATCAAGTTTAATCCCCCTGCCCTGCCACCCCCACCTCCACCATTCCGCCAACCCCCCCAACTCTCCCTCACTGTCACACTACTGTACTGTTTAGCAATTAGCCTGGACAGCATGCTAATGAGTCTGAACATATGATGAATAAGATGTGCTTACACTAATTAAAAAATGGTTAACGAAGCACTGCAAACCAAGAAGCGTTTCTTCTTCACGATTCCTTTCATCTCTTCTTAAGACAAAAGAAATTTCAGAAATGTTATTTATTTCTTCAGATGGCCTTTGGAGAGAGTTGGTAGTATCACACAGAGATTGCTGGAAACTGGAAACTGAAAGTAGAATTCTTGAATGGAATTGATAAGCTGGATAAAAGCCTCAAATATTAGAAGCAATGGACCCATTTTTTGTAAGCAGAATTTATTCTTAATCAACGCATCCTTCTCCCTTGATCAGTGGGGGCCATTCTTTTAAAGAATGTCTATATGCAGCAGCCTTTCTTTGCAATCCTTCTTTGGCTTACAGCAACAAATGAATCTACAGTCTTCTATATTCCAGTCTGTATCAGAACTTCTCATTTAGTACAATCAGGGCCATTTATTTGAACACTTTCTGAGCCATTTATCCAAAACACTCCATCAAAGTAAACTCATAGCCTATTGTGTCTTGCAATGTAATAAGTTTTCCAAAGCACGTCTCCCAGTTCCAAGAAGAAACACCACTAATAAAACGCAAGGAATAATTATAGGTGGCCAGAGGCGAAAAACATGTAGGAGGTTGTTCAAATGTGTGCAAATTTCTCTTGGGAGGGTAATAGCTGGCCTTTTTGCAGGACCTCCCCAGGCTGTGTGGTGTTCCCGTTACATAAGTTTACTTGGCATTAAGCTTTATTTCGAGGGGCAGCAAGTCAGTGGGATGCCAAGTTGAGCTTTCTGCTTTTCTTGAGGCCTCAGGACACTCTGGTATGGAGACGACTGCGGGCAAACTCCTTACCGCCACAGGAACTTTCTTTCTCTTTTTTCTTCTTTAAGCAAAATGGCTACGTCAAGGATTCTCCATTCCCACAGAGGCTTTCCATGAGGATTCCTCGCCGGATAATAGGGGGAAAAAAGTGCAGACAGGATTTGTGTTTTAATAAATTTGTGCTGATGAGGAGAGTTTCTTTGAAAAAGCTTGTGTGGCACTGCTGTTCCCACTTGGCCAGCAATCTGTAACTATAGTGTGCTGGTGAAGTATTCATGCAATCTAGCATCTTGTGACTTGTACTTGAATTCCCCTATAGGCTCAATAAAGTATCTATCTATCTATCTATGTATCCAACTGGGAAATTTTATTTGACAGTCAGATGCTTAATTCTACAAATTCATCGCAAAAACAAACAAATCAAGTTCTTAAACAAATGGTAAAACATATTTGTGCAACTAACATTTTTTGGTAAGATACCTTGTGATATTACACTAAAAATTAGATCAAGTAAAAAAAATTGAATTGAATTTGATCAAGTTAATATTCACCTAATAGAAAAAAATCTATGTTCACAGTTTAATTTGGTTTCAATTTCTTGCCTACCTAAACTGCTTTACTTAGCTTACTTAAATATTAGCTTATGTTAGCTGGCCAACAGCCAAAAAAGAAAATGTATTGCCTATATAAGCTTAAAATATGTTTAATAAAGAGCTGTTATAAGTTTCTTGATGTCAAAAAAAGATATCACAAAAGGGTTTTTATGCACCCCTAAACTTTAAATGTTAGCTTACATTAGCTAAGTTAGTTTGCTAACAGGCACTCACAACAGAACACATTTGTTGCTTTTCATTTTAAAACGCAGTAAAACAGAAAGAAAGTCTGTTTATGGTTTTACTAGCAGCCCTTTACTTTAGCTTACATTAGCTGAATTAGCTTGTTAGCATCAGGGTCTTAAGAGAATATAGTTACAACCAGGCTTAATACTGTTGCTAGTTATCATGAAATGAAAAAATAAACCAAAAACAAAAAAGTTCCATTGAAGGTTTGAAAAGGTTTAGGTTTCTTGACTATGTAGGCAGCTCTTTGGTTTACTTTGAACATTAGCTGAAATTAGCTAAATTAGCAGCTCGTTAGCCAAAAGCAGAAAGGAAACAAAACCTAAATGCCATTTGTTTTTTAATAAAAACCTTTATAAATTACACTGTAATAGTAAAACAACGCAATTCACTTGGTTCTGCTTGTTGTAAGTACTACATTACTAACTTCCTCACTCACAGCTCTTAGCCCCTGTGGTTAAGATATACAACCTCTGAAAATGCTTTCTTTCTGTTTGACCTTATTCTGTGAAAGGTTAAATGGGCTATGCTGAGTGTAGAGGACAGAGGAATTCTAAAGGGTCTTATATCTCAACACCGTTCAGATACAGAACAGTGCCCGGGCTAGTCCTGATGAGTCCTGACAGATTACACCTGACTAGCTGAAGCAGAATAAAGGCGAAGGATCTACACTGCTGACGGCTTTCTTTGGAGTCAAAGCAACATGCAACAGCCCTGCCTGGCTTTGAAGTGCTGGGGGCATTCTCCTGACAGATGAAGAGAGGGCTGATATGCCTTTATAAGAAATCCAACAGAGAAGCATCCAAGCTGCTGCAAGTCAGCAGATTCGTTGAGCTTATACAGCGCTGGGGAGAAGGAGTCTTGGTGTCAGTCTAATGGTATTCAGCTCCTTTTCAAGCGGACAAAGCTTTCTCTATTGTGTTGGGCAAAGGGATGCACTAGGTAATGCACTCTATACGAGCTATTATGGAGAAAAATATCACCATACATAAATCGAAAGCCTATAAAGCACTGAGGCAATGATGGAATTGCAGAATCATGGCTTTCTCATGCTTTTATTGGAAGACACACATGCTATTTCGACCCATGATTGATTATTTGCTGAGGAGAACACCCACCCAGTGAAGTAAAGATATTTGTTCTTATTACTGGAAGCTTACGATTATGGTGAGGTAGGTGCCGCATTGATTAAAAGGAGAAAAAAAGCTGTAAAGGGTAAGAATGGAAAATGGGTGGCCTCATACTGGAACTATTTGCACCCAATGAATATACAAAGGAAATCAATAGAAAAGGCTTCCCACCACTGGCCTCAGTTTGAATATTTTAACTGTTAAAACACATAATTTCCCAATTCCAGCTCAGGTGTTTTAGCCACACCAATTGCTAACAGGTGTACACAGTCAAGCACACAGCCGTGCAATCTCCAAAGGCAAACAAAGGCAGTACAGCGGGTTGTAACCAAGAGCTTTAAGTGATATCTATAATTGTGAAATGAAAGCATCTAGAAACAACAATGCTCAACCACATAGCAGAAGACTTACCTCTGGAAGCAACATCAGAGCACTAGAACTGTGTGTTGAGAGATGTAATAGGTTTCCATGGCTAAGCAGCTCCACACAAGTCTAGGATCACAATGTGCAAGGCCAAGCATCAGCTGGAGTGGTGCTACTCGACTCACAAGCAGTGGAAATCTGGGTCTGGCGTGTGTGAAGAGAACAACACTACTGGAATGCATGGTACCAACTTTGGTGGATGAGGGATAATGCTGCTCAGATAATACAGAGACTGCTTTTCCAGATTTGGTCTTGGCACTTTGATTTGTAATGCTACTGTATAAGACATTTAGACTATTTAGACATTTTATAAGACATATTGTAGCTGTCCAAAGAAAGACATTTCTAGGTTTTTAACATGACAGCTGCTATTTATATTCTGTGACAGTGTCATGATGGATGGACCAGTAGAATTGCTCCAAAATAAAGTAAAAATAAAATAATATGAAATAAAATCTCTTTACATTAACTTATATTTAAAGTTAAGAGTGTTTTTAGCCTCTCCCGTAAAGTTACTATTAAGTTACTGTAAAAATACTAGTTATACTTTGGACAGCGATGATATACATTTTATTAAAATGTGTTGTAAATCTTAAGAGAAACATTAAAATACAATAAAATGAAGGACTTTGGCTCTTTAATATATGTTAATGAAAACAAATGTTTTGACAGTCACAGTGACGGTGAGGATATGGCAGTTGTTTATCCCAAGATCCTTACACTGAGTTTGATGGCTCTCAGAATTTGCGGCTGATAAGAAGTGCTCAGAAGAATCTTCACCATCTCTGTTCAGACAGACAGGAAGAAAAAAAACCCAGAATGGGTGAAATGATCTTCTTGAAGGCTTGGAAGCTGGATAGAGACAGAAAGAAAACCCGTCTTCCCCATTCCTCTTTTCTTCTTCTTCCGATTGGCAGCTCAGCCACTGATGGGTTTTCATCCTCTGTCGAGCTGTGTTCTGCCACACATTCACAAAACAACAGGCTCTTGTGGGCTAATCAAAGAGCAGCAGCCAGTGGACTCGTCCACTTCACCATAGAGCGAGGAGAGATTCAAGCCTGTCAAAACACGGAGCCTTTCAGCGATGAGGAAACAGGCTTTTGTGTGGCCATTTCCCTGGAGATGGAGATGGGATCGAGGGCAGGGGAAGTGGGGGAGGAGAAGGGGGGGGGGGTATGAAGGGGGTGAGTAGTAATGAGCCTGAGTGGAAAACATCTCTGCTTGTCTCAGTGGACGTTCAATGAGACGTAGAGCACAGCTGCTGTTGCCGCTGCTGCCAGAGAAAGAGAGAGAGAGGCTAGGGGCTTTTGTACAGGAGCCTACACGAAGGCCGCAGACCCTTAGAAACAGAAAGATGGGCTCTCCATTTGGAGTCACATCTCTCTTTCAGCTTAATGAAATGAAAAGATTTAACTCCTCTATAATACTTTCTTACCAGCTGTTAAGAACTTCTGCAAACCTCTCACAGAGAGAGAGAGACTACTTCCCCCATTCAATCAAACCTGATTGGCATTGTTATCTGTTTTCTTTCACACAAATCTAACATGACATCATTCCTGAGATCCATCCATGCCTATAGACAGATCCTCAGTTACTACTGTAGTTAAGAAGTACTATTTAAGTAATGTTTAATTAAATGTAAGTACATATAACGTACTGATGTAATATAACGTAATATAACGTAATGAATGACATTTACATAAGTTGCCATTTTTAATGGCGGGGTGCTTACAAAGCAGGATTTCTTACTCAATCAGCTCACTTTAAGCTGGTGGATCACTTTTTACCAGCACACACTTTTGTGACTTTTGTTGCACCCTTAACTTGCTCTAGGCCAGGTTAACTCTGTGCCCTCAGGTCATGAGCAGCTTTTGTACCAATCAGAGCTGAGCTTTAGGGCCTTCTAATTTAGGTGGAGCACTCCTGTCCTTTATGGGTCACTCATTTTCATCACATTATTCCATCGTAAAAAAAAGAAATGTTCTTTTTTTTGCTCAGTAATTGAAACAATTTAGACTACATAGATACCAAGAACATGAAGCAATTGATTCTCCAATAAGCACCAAAATGGTCCACATAATATTGGTTCACTGACAACACTGAATTGGTTCAAAGCCAGTGTTTGACTTTTGACTTAATAGACTAAATCCTTTTGCTTTGAATGACACTTCACGATTATGTTTATGCAATGAAAGGAGCAATGATGCAACCAATTTGTGAAATTTCCAAAATGAACTAAAATCAATGTGAATGTGAAGAGAGATATCTGTGCATAGTGTACTATGTATAGTGTGTATACTATGTACTTTATTTTACACAGCCAGAACTTTTTTTATGCTACACTCAGATTTAAGGACTTCGGGACACATTTATATCAAATCAGTGGGAAACTAACTGCTCATCCTGAGGCCATGAGAGTCAGTCTCATATCCTGTTTTAAAATCTTTGGATTTTGCTAAAATAAGGCTTTGCATGTGGACTAAAACTCTTTTGTGTGAAATAAAAACAAAAGGGACAGTGTATTTTAAAATTATTAAATGATATTAAATCTAAATCTAAAGTTTCAAAAACAATGAAACTATATGTACTTTTATAAACACCCATCAGCCACGTTATTTACCACAGTTCTAAAATTACAGACTGTCATCCGTGCTTTATTAATCCACTTTAACCCTGTTCCTTAGCGGTCAGGGCCCCCACAGGGCCACCACAGATCAGGTGTTATTTGGGTGGTGGATCACTCTCAGCTCCACAGTGACACTGATCTGTGTTAGTGTATGTTGTGGTGGTACGAGTGGATTAGTTTTTTTTTTTTAACACCTCAATGTCACAGCTGGACTGAGAATAGTCCACTAACTTTAACTATTATTAACTGAGTGGACAAAGAGTGGAAGCACAACACACACTAACACAGCTACTTGTCAATAGAAAGTACTCTATAAATGATTAAGTATACTTTTAGCTTATTATTATCCCAATCAATGCCTTGTTTAGGTAGACCATAACACAATCCTTGTAAAAATGCAAATGTAAAGGTCTGGATACTCATTTCCTTGATGGTTGGTTTTACTGTGGGATTGTGGTTTGAACTAGTTAATTCAAATGGCCCACATCTCCTTTTCTACTTTCAAACACATGGGAGTGTGGCACTGATTCAAAGCTTAAAATCTGCAGTTAATCAGAATTTCTCCTCTTGTTTTTAATGAGCTACAAGGGATGCCATGGCGTTTGGCTTCTTTTTTCTAGGCAGTAAGGCGTACTTCTTCTCACGAGTGTTCTTTTCCATTCCTGGGGTTTTACAGGTACTGAAATGCTGATTACCCAGAAGCTATGTCGTAATTTTTATGCATGCATGTTTCCTTTGTCAAACAAATGCACGCTTGAGACTCCACACGTTTGCTCTCAGAGATAAGCTTTGTCCTCGCCTTAGTGCGAGCTGCAGCCTGGGCTCTGTGTTATCAGAACATGTTGAACTTGCGCAGCTGCTCTTCTCAGTGTCTTTGGGCTATAGACTAACTCCTGATATTAATTTATCACTGCTGAAAGCCTGGCTTTCCAGGTTGCCTGTTGCTTTTAAAGGATAAAGCCAGCTTTAGATACAACAGAGATAGCATATCCGGAGAGAGGGAAAGAGACCAAGAAACAGTGTAAGAGAGAAAGAAGAGAGACCCAAGGAGAGAGAGACACAGAGGGTGAATGGGAGGAAGGGAGAGAAAGAAAGCAAAAGAAAGAAAGAGAAAGAGTAAGACAGACAAAGACCAGAGATATAAAGAGACAAAGAAGTCAACAATTACATTCTTACATTCTTACTTTCAAGTCAATGGAACCAGATTTTTTTCCAAGCTGTTTTGGGGCATTCCTATTGGTCCATTCATCATGAAATTTTCACACAAATTAAACATCAGCTGTTGTGTTCAAATGATGTGGAAAGATAAAAATTGGCAACAGTGGAGACACATGTTTTTCTTTGGACATCAATGAAATCTAAAACAAACAGAAAGAAAAATAGATGTAGGGATATAACAGGGACAGAACAAACAGCTTCTGAAGAAAAACACATTGGCCAATGAGCGATGATGCATCACCACGACAGCAGACAGATGTGCCATCCAGTGCAGTCCAGCGTGCTCCCCCTGACCCTTACTAACAATCAAACACTCGGAGCATTCTGCAAACCCGGTGACATCGGCCTGATGCTGCCCTCCTAAAGAAAACAGCCCCTCTTCTCCTACGAGTGCCACATAAATCGTCTCTGTGGCGATGTTCGTTCGTCATGGGGGAAATGAAGGCCATTCCAGAAGATGAATACAGCTGTAGTTTTCATTTATTTCAAGCAGCGACTGGATCCCTCAGAGCTGCAGTCTGTGTGTGCGTGTGTTTCAGTGTTACAGGACTGTGGGGAAATAGAGAGTTCAGCTCTATAACCTTTACACTGACAGCCAAGACAGCTCTCGGAAACGACTCCCTCTCATTAGAATTAACACTTTCTCCACCAACGGCACCTCAAAGCCGACAAGTGAATAGTTTTGTAGCCCGCATTCTCTGACAAGCTCATTTTCACTTTATACTCCCATCGCCCTACATATTTTAAAGTGCAGGTTGAGTGTGTGCGCGCTTTATTGCATGGGCTGAACTGCAATGCTGGGAAAAATGATATCTTGGGAAGTAACAGCTTCTTAAATGTACTCAGTCCAGCTGTGTCTATCATAATGAAATTATAGAAGTATTACAAGATGATTCATATATTCATATTTCAGGACAGTTTCATTCAAATGCAGTAATATTGCAATGGCAGGCAGTCTTCTGTCAGAGCTTTGTGTGCATGTCCAGACTTTCCAGACTCATGTAAAATAATTGAATGCTGTGTATGGATTTTTTGGAATGTTTGAAAACATTTCATTCATTCCTCAATCAATCCACATGCAAAAATTAGGCTGCAAAGAACAGGCTTTTCTAAATTCATTGCTATTGTGATGTCACTTTAATAAGCCTATCAGCATACAGCAGCGTAGCTCCGCCCATTTATAATAAGGATATAAGGAATGTTTTGGCAGAACAGAGATAATACAAAAAGATTTTACTTGAGGGACTTAAAATAAGAAAAACTCTTTAAAAAACTTATTTTTACAGCATAGAAGAGAGACAGTGGATAAGAGCATGAAAGGTACTGGGGGAGAAAGAAAAAAAGAAAGAGTGAGAGGGAGAGAGATTAAGAGGAAGAGAGTGTGAGTGGATAAAAACAGAAAACTGAGAGGGAAGGAGAGAACTTGGGTAGAGAAAGAAAGAGCATAAAAAAGAGACAGAATGAGGTGAAAAGAAAGAGGGGATCAGATAAGAAGGAAGAGAGGGGGTGAGAGAGAGAGCAAGAAAAGAAAAAAGTAAAGAAAAGGTGAATGAGAAAGAGAGAAAGAACACAAGGAACAGACAAGAACAGAAGAGAGACATGGGTACTGAGAGGGAAGGAAAGAAAGAGGGGAAAGAAAAAATTATACAGAGAGAAGGATAAGAAAAAATAGAATGAAGTTAAGAGAGAGAGGGAATGAGATAAATAGGGTGAAAGAGGGGGTGAGAGAGAAAGAGAAAAGGAAGGATGGAAAGGAGGGACAGAAGGGAAAGGAGCAAGAGATGAACTTCAAACTTAAAAGTAAAAAGCCTAAAATATTCTTACAGCTTTTACATTCGGAGAAATATTAGAAATAGTATGTGCTTTCACTTGTTAAACATGTTCCCCCTGTTCATATATGCCTTTCTCTGGGGCGCCGCTATACGAACAGATGAACAGACGTTTTTTGAAATCATCCTTTTGTTGAAGTACTGTCCATTCGTAAGCTATGCCTGTGTCTGTCCCACACTGAGCCGGCCGAGAGAGGTTCAGGCTCTTTCTCAGCAAGCTTTCATGTTTTATCCATAAATCAATAGGCCCATTTGGTTGTGATAACCCGTCACGCTGGGAGACAATTGATTCTTTAATAAAACAGTACGGTTCGATCGGGCCTGACTAGGAGCAGCAGCTGTGGAGTGCTACAGCTCAGCTGAGATTTCTTCATCAGCTGCTTCGTGATTGACATATGCATGGGACGTAACTGGCAGGTTAGAGAGGGAGGAGAGTTCAGAAGTTGCTAAGTGTGTCTCAGGCATGTGGTTGTGAGATGCTTCTGATAATAATAAAAACAACTTCCCTCGCTATATATAAACTCCTACAGGGACTGCTGTGCAGAAGCTTTATCTTTCTGCAGGCATCCAAGCACAGAGCCTGTATGAAACATAAGACTGTTTGCTTCGGATGGTCAGACATGTGGCCTACAGTCAAAACTACCCAGGAAAAACAGCAAAGCTACCCTTACTGATCTGTCTGGATTATACAGCAAGACCACCCATCTATTGCCAGACAATCCCGGCTGTATTTTTCCAGTCTTTGTTACATAATACATAAAAGGAAGACATACATGTGATGATTGCTGGCCTGAGGATCCTATTCTTAGTTCCCTAATTGGCCTGACTCTTCAAATCAGACAGTATTATGGCAGGAGTATGAACAAGAACACTTAAACTGTGATTTGGTAGCTGTGGAAGACATTCCTGGCAGCGCAGGACTGATTCAGAGAGTTTCGACTCTTTGTGGATGATAAATATTTACACGTTCATTACCTTTCCAGGATATTTTTGAGTCTTCAGCTCTGCTGTGAAGGTAACAGCACTACCCCCTGGGCTGAATGATACTGTTATTAGAAGCTCTAAAAGCATGACAAGTACATCTAACACATAAGTGCCCCCTACAGGACAACAGGAGTACAACACCTCCTGATGTTGTTTTTGTCGGATGCCATCATTTTAGAGTGCTGTTGAGATTTTGCCACCATGGACACAAATAAGTGAGACATGTTTTGTGAAACTTCTTTCTTTCTTGAGGTTTCATGTCTTTTTCTGTCTTCAGTTTGAGAAATGAGTAATTATTCAATCTTTTCACCGACCTCTTGGGAAATTGATTTCTATATTTACAGTGTTTAGAATGTGCTACCATCTGTGTCCTGGGTGTAGTTATGGTTTCTAAGCTATGACAGAGCAACTTGTTGAACCAAACTGCTGAGTCTGAGGCAGACCAGTGCTTGCTAATTAAAACTAAAAAAAGACAAAAGCTTGCGAAACAATGATCTTTTCCTGAATGTGTGCTTGAGGGTCTATTTTATTCTGTAACAGACAGAATCACTTCAAAATAGCTTTACTTTCAGGGATTTTGAGATTGGGACCCCCAGAATACCATTTGTTTCATTACTATCTTAAGACACATTGGTCAAATGTATTCAATCAGAATATCTATAATAGATCACAGAATCAAAACTGAATTTAAGGGGCCATAATCAATTTTTTTTACTGTTGTTCACAATTTCAATAGACATCATTTTATTTTACATGCAAATCTCTTTATCCCTTAAATCTCTGGTTACTATGCCTTTAAGATTGATACATAAATATCCTCTCGTCCTATTGGTTACCCTGTTTTTGTGGCTCACTTTAAAAACAGTTAAAGCTGAAACACTCCTTTAACTTTAACATGAATAAGTGAAGCCAAACTGCAGTAGGCAGGACAGGCAGATGTATGTAAATCCTCTGGTGTTGTCATGACATCACAAGAACAACACATTCTGAATTGTATATTTGGGATTCATTGTTTTTTCGGTGTTGTAATGAAACTTTCTACCCATTCATGAATTTATAAGGACTGTTTCAGCCTGGAGTGCCATACTACAGATAAACTACATATATAAACTATTAATAAGCAAAAATAGTTTTTATGCTATATGCCCTTTTAAACAAACATTCAAAGCCAGTATGTATGCAGGTTTCTTGTTTAAAAAAAGTCTTTCTTTCCACACATACTTTCACAAATACGCACAGCACCTTCAGCAGAGGCACTGTAATATTCATAAAGACAGTCTATGGGAGGTGTTGCAGGTGAATGAGAAATAGTAGATGAATGTGCTGACAACTTCCTCCTGCATTTGAGGCTATAGAGGCACCAAAGCATTCAGAAAAGACCAGAACTAACAGCACAGAGTACTCCATTACGCCCGTCCCAGAATCTGCACGTCCCCCCTCCTCGGCCTGTCATAGAGATAGATGGATTGTCCTTGTCTCTGCACCCTGGCTTGAACTAAATGATAAGGGTGTGCTGAAAGCCGAGCATAAGCGTAACTCAGTCACAGTATCTGCAAAGTCCTGCTGAGACCTTTATCAGGCCACTAAAAAAACTGATAGCAAAAACTTTTTATATTGACATAGTTTTCCTGCTTTCACAATAAACATAATATACAACAGAATAGCATATGGATTCAAACAGCTGAATAGCATTGTGATTCAAACAACAAACAAATGTCTACATCTAGCTATAGTATGTTAACAAAAATAAAAATAATTCCACGTACCCTAGATCCTAAAAAGAATCCACTCAAAATGATTTTGTGTTTTACAGTCCTTACAAATTAAGACTTATAGATTATTGCAAAATATATTTCTAATAAAATATTCTTACAACCAAAAGAAATGGCCTGTCAAGTATCATAATACCTATTTGTACCTAATAGTGAGTCACTGTAGCATCAAGTCTGCCATCAGTCCAAGATTAGAGGATAAAGAAGCAAAACTGCCCCTACAGTGTAATCTAACCTCCCGTCATTCATGCTGAACGCCTTGAGCCCGTTGTCCAGTGACCAGGTATTCAATGAAAGGAACAGTAAACACAACCATGGCTGAAGGTGTGGCAAGTGACTGCAAGTGAATAAAAGCTAAACAGTCGTCATTGGCATTGTTTTCCATCACTAGAGACGTTGTTGCAAGTAAAGGGATGAAGATTGATGCTGAATGTTTCTTCTAGACTAGTTAGAACTGAACAAGAGGAGATATTTGGCCTTTTTCTAGCACAATGAGTAAACTGTACATTGTGACATATAGGCTGACAAGATTGTCAGGGGTGCATATTATTTGTGCCACATGGTTGAAACTGACCGGCCCCTTATGGCTGGTCCTGTATCACAATTTTTAACTGGCGTCCCAACTTCATATCTTGAAAAGACTAAGGCAACATTTATGTAGTGTATCTAATAGATGAGTGGATGAACTGGTAACATGTACAGTTACACTGGACAAGAGAGGACCATGCACATGCCATTTCAGAACCATGGGCATTCCTTCATTGTTGAATATCCCCTTTGCAGAAATTTGGCATTGTGCATAGTGGTCTTCGGCTTGTGTGCAACTGCTCTGCCACATATCCACATTTTATGAAGCTCCCAGTGCACAGTTCTTGTGCTGATGTTGCCTTCAAAGGCAGTTTGGAACTGGTAGTGAGTGATGCAACAGAGGATAGGTGATTTTCCTGCACTCGGCAGGCCGCGGGCCCCTTGGTGCTTCCATTTCATGATAAAAGCAAGCGGCAGATCCAGCAGGGCAGAAGTTTTGACAAATTGGATTTTTACAAAGGTGGCATCCCGTGGCAGGGCCACGTTTAAAGTCACTGAGCATCTAAGTGCGACCCACTCTATTAGCAGTGTTTGTCTATAGAGATTACATGTCTCCAAAACACTTAATTTAAAAAAATTTCCACATAGGTATGGCCATGTAGTGTACTTTATTATAAATGATTTACAAAAAATTAAAAATGTTGGTTTCTAAATAGCTCTTAAAATATGTGGTGAATAATTATTCTTAAAAGAACCATCCTCCCCAGTTCTGAGGGGAAGCAAAATTGTTTTGTTTTTGTTTTTTATCTGAGACATCGCTTTAAAAAGAACCCCTTTTTGGCACCATTATTTTTAAGAGTTTATGGCACTGACTTTCTACTCAGAGATGCAACTCGCCGGAAAAAAGAACACTGCTCTGTGGCAGAGAGGCAATGACGAGAACACGGAAACTGGGACAGACTGAAAAAAAGATGAATCCTCATCATGTCTTCTCCCCTTAAGCAGCAGAGAGCAAAAGTAAACGAGATACTGAAAAATGCAGGTGCAAATCTGAGCTCAGATGAGCATACAAGCCGAGCTGAAGGACGCAGTAACAAGGCGGTATGTGCCATTTCTTTGCTGGAATGCCCAGCAGGCTAGTCAAGAGTAGTCAATGTCCTTAACTCTCTCCTCATTGTTAAAACACGCATGCTTGAAAGTTTCAAGGGACATCATGCAGTGAGATGGCGCCGTGTTCTGTGGACCAGCAATATCAACAACCGAATTTCTTTCAATTTCAAAAGACTGATTTTCCAACTGACTTCCTGCCATAAAGACAGACCACTGTTCTTGTGATTATGTATTCATTTATACGTAGCTATATGGACAGATCACACAATTTTCTCAAACGCTAGCCAGCTAGACAGCTTTCTTGGGAGTCTGCGTGCCAGGCATGGATGGGCTTTTTTCTACAAGTCAGGCAAAAGTGTGTATTCTGCTGCACTTACAGCCCAGTTGATGCCTATTTTGTATGCAGAATGATCAACGTGGCATTTTTACCTGCCTCCTGCAGAGACAGCACACACAGAATGGTGTGTGTAAGATATTAAATGTGTCCTTCATCTTGTACTGCTGTAACAGCCGTGTGAAGGCGGATGCCCTCAAGTGCTAGTATCCAATCTGGAGGACAGGAACATGCAGCAAAGAAGAAAACAGACATATAGGGGAAAAAAGGAGCTTTGCTGTTGAGAAGGTTTACATCAGGGTAAAGTATTAATGCAATGTTTACTGTTACACGTACAACAAATTCAACCTTGTAATGAAACATTTCCAATAAACTTATACAAGCTAACTATATTAATAATGTTACATATGTTACATCAAAAAGTAGTAAATATTGGGGATATAGCATACTCCAGACTTACTTTCACTTTTGTTCTTGTGAGGGTCGTATACCTTTCAGTTCACATTTTGTAATCCAGATTTTTTAAAGATCAATTTCTTTTTTCCAAAAAGACACATTCTACACTTTCTCCATTTCCCCCTTTCTCCAAAAGGGTTATTGGTGTTGCTAGCATAATTTTATTTGCTATCCATCCACTGACGCCCAATCTAACCAATCAGAGACTGTGTTGCGGACTTGCCATCCAAGTAGAGGCTGTGTTCCTATCTTGCTGACCAATCAGAGACTGTGTTTCTGAGTTGTTGATGGAATAACGCTACCCTTCCAGAAAAAAATAAAAGTAGGCCTCTAGCGTGAAGAGTTTTTGAGAAATGGATTCTTTTATGCATGATGTTCCATTTGAGAGGGACTGCAAATTAAGAGGATGAGGAGTTTTAATAAACAAAGGTTGAAAATAGCTCTTTGAGTGAAGGAAAAATTACTAAGGAACTTCAAGTGGTTTGAGCAGTTGCTTAGCTGTTCAGGGCCTCTAAGCCTGTGGTTCGCAACTTTTGTCCTAAAGGACCCCCAGCCCTGCTATACTATACTATGGAAACATTTTAGTGTTTTCCTGCCAAAACACCCAACTCAAGGGTTTGTTAATTAGCCTATTAGTTGGATCAGGTGGGTTGAGAGCAGGGCAAATACTAAAATGTACAGGACAGGGTGTCCTACACGACCAGGGTTGGGAATCACTGCTGTAGTCCACTCCACAATTATGATATTGGATATATATATATCTCAAGGTTTCCTTCCTTATTGGAGTTATTGTGTTTAGACCAGTAAGGACATATTGTTGTTTAGTTCAGTCAGAGTAATGATAATACACACCTGATGTGCACCTTATTCTTATTCATCAATTTTCTTGTTTGAAAAGAGAATTTTCAAGACATATTGAATGATGGTCAAATTAAAAATTTAATGCATTTACTTAAGGACAAACCTTAAATATTTTTTTTCTGATTAAAATCAATTAAATATTCTCTGGTTAACATTTTGCATGTGGAAAAATATGACTGAGCTATAGGGGGGGTCCACAGTAGGATGCCACTTTAGGACCACATATGAATAGAAGTGACTCTGCCTGCTAGGCTGCACAATGGTAGAGTATTATTGCCATAGATGAATTATCAGGTCATTAGCTTAATTAACAAGATTAACTCTTGCTCACTAAAAATAATTTCCTGTCTTACTTTTTTTATGAGCAGAGACATTATTTTTGTCACTGCCCCTATAATGACCGGCAAACCGTGGATAATAGATTAGCTGTTAGCTATTGAGTAAAACAAACAAAACTATTAGTTAACTGTGTACTCAATGATTAATTACTATGTACATAATCTGTTCATTGTAACTACTAAGCAGTACAATTAGTAGTGCCTAGGCCTGGAGTATTAATGAAGCAGTAAGCCTTGAGAATTGCTTTACGTCTGAGGTTCATAGTTAGGCATGTACAATATGATAAAATACAGCAATAAATATTCCTTAACAAATATCACGGTAAACAACCACAAGCAAGCAAAGTAGTTGGTTTACAGTAGGCTATTGTTACCAAGCTGAATATCAATCAATATTAATATCAATCAAAGCTATGTTTATTAATATGTATTTAGTGTTTTATGGCCTTGAAAGGGGTTTAGTCAATCAATATTTAAAACACTCCACTGTATTATAATGGCTAATAATAAGGAAACGTATTAACGACGTCATAAATAACCCTGTGTAAAATGACAATATTGAACACACAAGCTTTCACTTGTTGGTAATGTGTTGCTGATCTGATCTAGTTCTTTCTCAGATGACCTCGGTACGGACATTCTCAAATCTGTTTGGTCATAGGTCTGCATAAAGGAGCCACTTGACCTGTTGTGTTTCGAAGAGGTCTAGCTAATCATGTCTTCCTGCACTGAGCCCCACTCCACACTCTCCAAGCCCTCTCCAGCTGATTACATGCAGCCTGTTACAGCTGCCTACATTCAACCTGCACATGGTGATGAAGCTGTCAGATCTCACAGCTGGCTAAAGGACCCTCCAATCATGTAACCTCGTCCTGGTGCATTCTGAAAGGATTGTGACTGTGCACTATTTTCACATGTACAGCCATTCGTCTACGGATCTGACCTTGTTGAAAGTTGACTTTAGAATGTTAGAAAGAGCTGACAGAGAAAGTTAATATGAGTTAATTATGGAGATTTCTACAACAATTACAAGCTGGAGTGTGATGTCACCCTAACATTTTATCTTGGAATGAAAAGATACAAATACAGTGTAGTATTATGTTGCTGATATGGATTTTTTCATATCAGAGGTTGCAAAGTGGGCAAATTTGACGTAATGCTGCTAAATTCCACTAATACATTGTGATTCAGCTTAAGGTTTGATAAGATGTTGTGCTAGTGATGGGGACTTGCACATTGTTTCTGAAAGTTCAACTACTTAAATGGAGCCAGGCAACTTAAAAAACAGCAACATATATGCCACCATGTCTTGTAATGTCATGTAATTCAATGTTACACACTCAATGTTACACACTGGATTGCACATAAAATTGTTAATACTTCTGAATTAGTTCCAAAAAATACACCCCTCAAAGTTCGTCTTTAGTCGTCTGTCTGATGGAACAGAAATCAATCCTGTAAATCAGTACTTCAACCTGCCAGATGTTGATTGTTGGTCTGCCAATATGGTGGTCAAGCCTTGCTTTCTACAGCCTTCTAAACTACATTCAAAACACTTTATACTAAAATGTGACATCATGCAATTGTAGTAGTTTCAGAGCAGCTCCTGCGCTGTACTAACATGTGTACAGTGTAAGAGTTCTTCTCTAATACAGCAGTTATAACTTGTCATTGTGATTTTGCATATGCATGGCTGTACTCTGATGAGGTCATATACATATACATACACTTTACGGCCAGAGGTATGTGGATACCTCTGCTAATTGTGGTATACAGGTGTACAAAATGAAACATGTAGACAGGCAATTTTCATAGACAATGCTAGCAGTAGAATGGGTCGTAATGAAGAGCTTAGGGAGTCAATTTGCTAAATTTCTTCTCTGTTAGGTTTGTCCTGGTCAACTGTAAACAGCTATACCACACAAACCCACAGAACAGGGCTGCCGACTGCAGCACACAAGCCTAAAATCACTATATACAATGGCCAGCATCAGCTGGAGTGGTGTAAAGTATTTATGTTTTTGTCTGAATGGTTTACAATTTTCACAGACACAGTTCAAAATCTTGTAGAAAGCCTTCTGAGAAGAGTGGAGCCTGTTATAGCCATAGGTGGGGGGGGGCTCTATGGTCTTGAAATGGGATGTCCAACAAGATTATGTTTTTCCAAGCTCTTATTGCAAATTGTGCATTTTTCTCATCATCTGATCACTGAAAGAATAAGAAGAACACCTATGAATTCAATTAAATTTTATATATTCATATTATCCATCCATCCATTATCTGCCGCTTAATCCTGCTAGTTAGGGTCACAGGGGGCCTGGAGCCAATCCCAGCCCATTGCATGGCCAACACTCACTCACACACTCACACCTTTGGGCAATTTAGAGTGACCAATCAACCTATCATGCATGTCTTTGGACACGTGGGAGGAAACCTACTCAAGCATGGGAAGAACATGCAAACTCCACTCAAAATGGCCTGGACCGGGAATCGAATCCGGATCGCCTTGCTGTGAGGTGACAGTGCTAACCACAACACTGTGCCACCTTAATATTCATATTATATATAAGATATTCTAAATACGCAATAACTGTTCAGTCCAGGAGGGCTTTGCTGATAAAATGATTTTATTATACAATTATTGAGGCTTAAAAAAGACCAGGCTTTTAAATGCTAAGTAGAAAAAATAATAAGAAGATAATGAATCAGATTTGCATAATGAGTTTCTGGTTTAAAATGCTGTACTGCTGAGCTGGACTACAGCATTTTGTTTTTTTTTTTTTCAGAAAATTAAAGTTATCCAATTTAAACTAAACAAAACTAGACAGATTTCTAACATTAGCTTGATTACACAACACATTCCTACACATTATCTACCCTAACAGTGTGTTTCACATGTATACAATGTAAGTGTAATCTGAATTACTTACTCAAAAGTTGCACAATGTGAGTTTGAGTTCTAAGTTGTGTGTTTCTCATCAGCTTGAAGGAGCCACGCAGAAGGTGCTACAAAAGAACACATTTGTGGGAGGAGGAGCACGGAGAGGTCAGTTGGTGCCATACTGAAAGCATTATAAGGCTGATGATATCTTAAGCATGATATGGTCCACTTGTTCTGTCTAGTTTGAATCCTGACCTTTCCCTGCAGGCCTTTACAGCCAGCCAACAAGGCAAGTGCTGTGTTCTGTGGGAATGATTAAAGAAACCTAAAGCTTCCTCTTACAGCGACCACATCTCCACAGGCTGCTGCAGCTGCTATGACCTTCAGAATGTGTGAGAATCCGAGCCGTTCCGAATGGACATGCAACTGCAATTAGAGCAAGCGTCCACGAGAAAATGAGGAGATCAAATTGGCATAGACTTCACTAACTATGTAATGACTTTTCTCTTTTCATTTCTCTCTTTCTCATTCTCTCTCTCTCACTCTCCCCCTCCCACCCTGCCTCCCCTTTTTTTTAGAGGATTCTTGAAACTCTCCCTTAAGTGCTCTGTGCTATATTTGGCCCATGTGCAGTGCTGCTATCTCCTCCCTCTCCTCATCCTTCTCCCCTTTGTGCATTCATTCTTGAATAACACTGAAGTCTATTTTCACATATGAATAGAGGATACATTGCCAACATTCATTTCTCTATGAGAACGAGAAGATGAAGGCAGCAGATTTTATTTGTTTGACCTTTTTATGGGAAATGGACAAAAGACACATTCTAACTATGGATTCAATTGGAAAAGAGGTTTTCCACTTTCTGGGAAAACCAAATGGTGAAGGAAGTTCTAGAGTGAATTATTAAAACAACATAAAACATAAAACAAACATGCTAGTTAAGCTCTCTTTTTCTCACATAAACATTTAATAGCCCATTTAGCCAACACGCAATTAAGTTGAACTTTTTATTGTTGCCTCCCTTTTTTTAAAGTCAGTGTTCCAGTTTAGGTGTGCAGAGGGCCAGCTGTAGTCTTTTGGGGAACCTAAGCAGGATCATC
The DNA here is from genome assembly GCA_021613375.1 of Megaleporinus macrocephalus. Taxonomy (NCBI): domain Eukaryota; kingdom Metazoa; phylum Chordata; class Actinopteri; order Characiformes; family Anostomidae; genus Megaleporinus; species Megaleporinus macrocephalus. The sequence goes on from CM038713.1 coordinate 19,258,907, forward strand.
TTGCTAGCTCATGCACTGTAAAATTAGAGGGTAGCTAATAACAGTGGCTTCCACAAGCTGTCCAAATTACACAACTCTGTTTCCAAAACAGTCGGGATGCTGTGCAAAATGCATATTAAAACAGAATATGATGATATGATGACCCAATGTTTAAATGATTTGCACTAAAATAACAGACAATGTATCAAATATATACTCATTTTAAATTTTATGTCATTAAATATGTGTCAAAAAAGTCTGGTAAAGTTGTGCAATGCTAAGAAAAATCCTGGTGCAACATTTCACAGCTACTGTAGTTAGATAGTGAAGTGTGTAAAATAATTGGGTTAAAAAAAGAAAACGTTTTTCAATGAAAATAGCAAAGAACTTTTCATCATTTTTGGTACATATATCTTGAAAAGACATCTTCGTATTGTTACGTCCTCGGCTCACCCAGAAGCAACATTGTGACCTGCCCTTTAGTTGTTTATTTTTGTTCCTTTATTTTCTTTATTTAGTTGATCTGTATCTCTTGTTCGACTGTCAAGTTATCTTTTGTATTTACCTGATTATTAATAAAATATATATATAATCTTTTTACATCAAAACTTTATCATGTTGGTCTGTTTTATTTATGTTGCTACCCTTAGACCCCTAGGCTAATAGGGTCATAACACATATGCAAGGGACAAAACCAATACTGGATAGCTATCAGGCCCTCAGGTGGCACTGTATTAAAAACAGACAGATTTTGTGGTAAAATCACTGAATGGACTTAAAGAAAGCTTCTGAAAACCAGTATATCTGAACACAGTTTGTCGCTGTGTCTCCAAATGCAAGTTAACTCAACGCAAAAAAAGAAACCATTTAAAAAAAACAGGATCCAGACAAGTTTCATGATGAATGGACCAATGGATAGAAAATACATTGGAATAAAAGTTAAGAAGGTTCTATTTTCAGGGTTGTCTTTGCTTATTTCAGCAAGACAATGCCAAACCACATCCTACACATAGTACAACAGCATGGCTCTGTAGTAAAAGAGTCTGGGTCTGGCATAGATTTGCTCTTGGCATTGGTGGGGACCTATGAATCCCCCCCTTTCCTCCAACATTAGAAATGTTAACTTAACAGCCTATGTAGGCTAATAATATCCTTGCACAAGGCTGCAGTTTTCCCTGACACAGAGTTTCAACCGAAGTTAGACATGCTGCTCGGAGAGACTGTAAGAGAACTGACAGTTGTCAGTTTGTTATGCAGTTCATTTCCAAACTATGTTATTCACATCTACAGACGATGTTAGCCTGCTGCATGCTGTGCCACAAAGCCTAGCATTGTCATTAACGTTATTATGACTGACACGTGTTTTTTTTTAATAGTAAGGTAAGGTGCACTGTGCTGTCCCATGATTCACCTGGAGCCTCGGGTGAATTCAAAGCACGGGAAAATATGGTGAAAAGCGATGTGACGGCTGTGTGTATGTAGCTACGGCTAGTGAACTGCCGCTATAGAAGTTAGCACTACTTCTGAGGTAAAAAACAACTAAATTCCTCTTTCTCTGAGCTACAGCTCGACATAGTCTGAGTACATAATCAGACAAACCAGATGAAAGTATCTAAATCTGTCAGTAAATGGGGCTTTTAAATGAATAGCGGGACTTTTGCGGTGGTGGTCTGACATCTTGCATCACAGGACGTTGGTAAAATGTCGGACATATTACGTCCGAGACTGTGTGGATAATAAAACTTGTCTACTGAAATTGCTTACTAGTCTGCCGTTCGAGCAGTACGTACTGGCTCCAATCTAGTACCTACTGACTAGTAGACCCCCCCCCCCCCAAGTCTTGTATATAAACGAAAAGTTTTTCTTCCAGTTTTGGCGCTGCTTGCAACCAAACGTAGCTACAGAGTCTCATGTGACATCAGGGAAAGGCCCAGTCAAACACAAAGGCACTGTCCATATTTGTTACCGGGAGGTAGGAATTAACGTAATTTAACCCTTTGGTGGGGACAGTTCAGTATTCGCTGGATATTGGTGGGGACACGTTACCTCCGTCCATGCTAATTCTACGCCCTTGGTGTGGGTGCTAAAGTGGCCTGTCTGCAATCCAGACCTGTCACACATGGAAAAACCTGAAATCCTACAGTTATTGCTCTCCTCAGTTCCCAAACGCTCACAGCGTGTCACCAAAAAAAGAGCTAATGGAACACAGTGGCAAACATGTTGCTGGCATCAAATATATATATTTTCATTTGATATGTTGTCATTGTGTTTTAAAGAAAATGCAGGCTTTAAATAATTTGCACATCGTTGCATAGCATCATAACTTTTTTAGGAATGAGATCATATGTATATTTTTTAACTGACTGACTCTGCATTGCTTTGGGGTTATAATAATTTATAGTTCAAGTTACAGAGAACCTTCTCTGCATTCTCGATCCAGAACACAACCGGAGGGTAAAATATGTTTTTCATGCTTTTCGTTTTCATGCAGTTACGCTTGACTGCAAAGGAGTCGTAGGGTAGTTATAAGGTATGTAGGGTATAATTAGCAATTAAGCTGGAAAGTATGTGGTCTTAGCTGGACACTAAAATTACATTAAAATGATATAAATAAGCTGCTTTATAAACAGTGGCAAACTCTTCACATAGGTTGCTAAGTAATTATGTTGAAATGGTAGCTTATGCGGTACATCTGTATGCACACTTTTAGTGGTGAAACAAATTATTCAAAATGCACTGTGATTCACTTAAACGGGGGCTTTTAAAGTGCTAAAAAATGTCAAATGAGCTGGAATTCCCATCACAGTGTTAAAAGCCTGCCTGGGAAACATGTGATTAGCTTGACTAGCTTTTAGAAATGGTTATGCCAACACTATGGTCAACAAATTGTATTCCATGGACATGACATGTAAATCATGTCTGAAAGTGTCTGCCATTAGACCTTAGCCATTTTCTAGCTTTTTTTTCCCCAGCCTCCTTTTCTCCTGGCACCACTCTATAAATGAATAAATGGAAGAAGAAGAACACTGCACACAAGAGATACGTGAAGCCTCCTTATTTAAGGGTTGATTTATTTAGCTATGGTAGGAAAAGAAACAGGCATGTGGGACTGGACTGATCAATTAAACACATCTGAAGCTTACAGTATGTAGCGAAGTCCAGAAATAGGACTGTGCCCAGCACTAAGTGAAAGTGACATGGCGAGGAGGGGGTGGGCGGTTAGTGAGGCATGCAGGCCTTCAGAGACTGCAGCTCTAGAAATCTCTGGGACCGGCAGGATGAGCGTCTGGCTGTGAGCTGCTGTTCAGAGGAGGAGGTATAAATATTGAACAGGTGGCTCCCGTAGCGTAACGAAAGGCTTGGGAGATGATGATGATGGATTTGGCGGCCAGCAGTGGCGACTCCTCTTCCTTGCCGCGCGGGCTAATTCCCTCCCTGAACCTGTCACTCACACCTAATGGATGCTAATATAAGCTAAAATAAACCCTTTCATTGCCAAATTCTTACTCTGTCTCACTTGCCCCCAACTTCCTTCACCACCCAATCAAATACAGACCTGGGTAAACCCATAGACAGTATGTAATACATATGAAGTGGAGCTGATGAAATGGACAATAAGTTTAGATAGAAGGATTCATTTACAGGCTGTAGTCCATCTGTTGTTCTGCGTACTTTGTTAGCCCCCTGTCGTCCACAAGACACTTTTCCAATTCGCCTCAGTCCATCTTAAATCCCTGGATTTCTTCTTTGCATGGTACAGTTTTACAGTTCACACTATGGTTTTTAGAACTGTTCCTGAGCCCATGCAGTTAATTCCCCTATAGAGTCATGTTTGTATTTTTAATGCAGTCTAAGGGCCTGAAAATAATGGCTGTCCAATACTTCAATCCCGTTTCTTAGTTTTGATATGTTGTCTTTGTGCAATTTTCGATTAAACATAGGGTTAAAATGATTTGCAGTCTGTTTTATTTACTTTTTGCAAAAACATTTTTGTATATCAAATTCGAATCATTTTGAACATCATTTTTACACAATCAATACTTTTGCTGCTTAGCTGAAGCAAATTTTATAAACTAAAAACATAAAAATTACTGACTTGCAATGCAAATTCTAGGGCCTAAAAAGGTACGATTCCCTGAACTGAAACTTGACCTTTAATAGTCACTGCAAAATTCTATACCAATGCATTTTTGGACAACATTTCACTGCTGCACCTTTAAATGTCTGTAGAGTAAGGTGCATTATGGATGGGGCAGGTGAAGGCAGTAGGTCAGTGTCATACAATGGCCGTAAGCAGCAGGTTGTCTGCAGTACAGTGATGGTGGAAGGGTAAAAAGCTGTGTGTGCTGTATCAGTCACACACTGCCCTGCTGGGTCAGCCTCATTTGGCACTGCTCAATTTCTCCTCTCATTTCAGGCTCATGCATCTTTCATACCTCCTTGGGAGCTCCTCTGCTTCTCGCTGACATCACCCATTTTGTCCTAAAGCAGGCCTGCTGACTTTTTGCTCAGCAGGTGGCACTGTTGCTATCAGCCAATTGGTCTGGTGCATTTTTCAAAAGCACTGATGAAGGTGGGGCCCAGGGCAATGTTCCAGCAGGTCAGCCTATAAACATCTGCTTTGTGTGGTAACAAGCAGTTTTACCATTTTTATTCAAGTTAAATAGATTATTGCCTAACAAAGGAAACCAGAATAGAAAGAAAAGCATTTTTAATAGTGCATATTGCTTTCGGTGTCTGTTATGAATTCATTATGCTTGTACTAGCAATGTAAGGTTGAGTTGCAGTGTTAAAACAGTGTGAATATATTGTAATATATCAGTTCTGCAGCAACCTACACAAATGGCAGTGCAGCATGTTCTCTGTCAATAAACTGATATTGACCTATTTGGCTAAGTGTTTCTGGGAAACACTGGCGTATATATTGATCTCCATTGTCTAATTAACCCCTTTCTATGTAAAGGCTCCTCGGATTGTGGGGGTCAGTCTTTCTTGGAATGAAAAATGGTGTCATAAAGCAGCCTTGCTCTTGGCCCTTCTGGCTGACCCTCCTCAACCTCTAATTTAGAGCCGTAAATACGTGTGAAATGGGTCTTAATCCCATTCTTCTAATGGGTGCTAGAGAGGAAAAGACCTTTGTGTGAAAAAGCCTGAAGGCAGTAGTGGAATGCTGTTGATTCATTGCAAAAGACAGAGTTTATGTCCTCTCAAGTGGCCATAACTCAGAAAGCTGTGTGTGTGTGTTTCAGCTAGAAATATTCTTCCCATCCCACCCACATGCATTGAAAAATTTAGATGTCAAATCCTGTAGAACCATTTTTGTAACTACTTCCACAGCCAGTTTAGCCAGCACAGAACCACATCCTTAACGTCGGCCCCAGTGGAAGTGATGCGCTTCATGCTTTTTATGTGCTTTAATGTTGTTCACAGAAAAAAAATATATATATACAAAAGATTCTTTTACCAAATCACAATTGTGGCATAATAATAAGGATCTGTGAGCACTGTCAAAGTGAGTGAGTGAGAGAGAGAGAGAGAGAGTGGGAGGGAGGAGGAAGAGACAGACTGCACTCTTCATCATGAAGGAAGGAAACAGTAAATCTTAGGTCGTGACATGTAGGTAGGCTGCAGTTAAACTTTCTGTGCCTTTCTGGTGCCTGTTAAGTAGCTCAGCATGTTCTTGACAGTGTCACTGTCGAACAAGGTTGAATTACCATGCATGGCCATTTTAAAGGGCCCTTATCATAGAAAACTACATATTTTCCATTTAGTTTTTTACTTAAAATTAAAAAACACACTATTACTTTTCCATTACACAGTCCATGGATGTCTACGAAAAAAAAACTGTGAAAATGACCCATTTCTGTAAAGGTGCCCATAGCACAAATCAGCACTGCTTATGGGTTGGTTAAAAACTTATAGTTTAAGAAACTGGAAGGCCATAATGCCATTCTTAATAGTAGTATGGCAGTATGCTTCTTAGCATGTTAGGTTTAGAGTTGACCATTATTATGAACTGATCTCATCAGCTTTTTGTGATTAATGATTATGTGTGTGCGTGTATTCAACATATAGTCATCAGCATACAGTAACCGTGCCTTTAATTGCAGTGTTTAATGAAAAAGCATTCACTTCATACCATTAGAATTTTATGTCTCTCTAAAGCTTGTAAATTGGTTATTCAGCTGCCTTTACTGCTCTTTAGATTAACTGGGCTGTTCGGTTGAATACATTTTGGAGTTCACTCCATTCCTAGTGATGGAAGTCAGTTAATTGATTCCACACCATGATAATAATTACAAAAACTAAGACAAATAAAAGAACGTCTGGCAAGAATAAAGAGTACAATATAAAATATATTCAACCTTATCAAGCAAATTTCAAGCTAATATTAGCTAAATTAACTTTAGCTGACTAATGGAATTTTACTTGATTCTCCTCCCTGAAGCCCTTCAAGGGGGCTACATGTTTTAACCCTGGCAGTGTCATTTAATTGTGGGTCAGTGTTTTGCTGTTGTTGTTATTTGTAAACAGCTGGATTGTGGAAAGGCTGCATTTTTAGACAGCGTGTTTAGATAGTAATAGCAGCATCCTAGCACACAGCTTGAACTTGAACTTTACTGTGCACACTCAAACCCAAAACTTTAAAGTTGACTTTTCATTCCTGACTGCCTGGAATTGCGAGGAATTGATTCTGTATGAGATCGACTACAAGCCCTGGTCTAAGTTATGGGCTGATATGAAACAACTCACATAAATGACCTACTTTGGTAGAATCAAACAAAGCTCACATGTGTTTCCTGTTATTTCCTGAGTGTGAAAATGTGATCAAAGCCACTCATTATGTGAAGCATTAATGGTAATAGTTATAGATAAAGCTTTAGAACTAGCTTAACTTATGGCAAACTCTTTACAAAGTAATAATTCTAAATATAGCAATCAGCTCAACACATCGTTCTGGGTCACACTCAGGTGCACTTACTGGGGACGTAGTATGATTTGTTTCTTTATCTTTGCCTAAAAGGGTACAATTCTCAAAATTTCCATTGGCTTGAGCTAGTGTTACCAAAAATAATGGATCTCTCACTGAGATTAACCATACTTAAAGCAGCTCCACCTGCGTCTGAAAGCTGGAAAACAGAAAGAAACTCGAAATTTATTATGGACTTGGGTACATTTGACATTACAGCTTCAAACACAGCATTATTTTTCCATTACTGTCAGTGTTTCGTGTGTTCTGTTTGTATTTAGTACTAAATGAAAGTTGTCCACCTGAAAGCATATTCAGTTTTTGTTTTAACTAGGGCTGCCCTGCTGAAAAACAGACCAGCATGAACTCCATACTGGTTTAAGGTGGTCTAGTGCTTGTTTAGCTGGTGCTAGTGTTAAATCAACTCTTGGAATTGACTCCATCAAACATTTCTTAAATCTAACAGCCGTAATGTTCATAAACATTCTGATTAGGTCTACTCAGCCAACAGTTTAACCGCCACTTATTCATGTTAAGTTTATAAGGAGGTGTTCAGAGCGGTCAGCTTTTTTGAATGCAGAGCAGCCAATCAGAACAGAACTCATTTACATATCAATCATAAAGGCACAGTGACAAAAAAACCCAGCATGCTTAATAAAAACAATGAGAAATTCAAACGTGTAAATATGAACTGTGACTGTATGAATTATGAATTTCAAGCTCAGACAAAAAAAACATAGTCAGTGCAAATATCATCACACAAAGCAAAGCAGTTTGTCCTGTCTTGCTAATTTTTGCTAAGTTTTCTCTCAGAACACTCTCTCTTTGCCCTCATCTGCAATCAATTTGCAGGCATTATGCATAAGATCAATGAACACATTTGTTATTGAAATACGTGGATTGACTCTTTAGCGCTACGTGGAATAATAGGCTGTGATCAATAAGTCTTGATCAATAGGGAGAACTATACACCAGTTACAGAACAAAGCTGTTTTCTCTCTCTCTCTCTCTCTCTCTCTCTCTCTCTCTCCCCTGCTCTCTCTCTCTCGCCCCTCAAGCACCCCTCTATATGCAGTACACAATCACTCACTATTGGAAATTTCCCACATTGCTTTGCGGTTGGCGCTCTGCAGCAGGTGGCCTGCCTCTGCGGTATATATCTTCATTTGATGCTGCGGCTCCTGCTCTTAACGACATAGCTCGAGAAAAGGGAGGAAAAAAAGAGCAATTTAGTCTCACCCAAGGCTTTCCTCCAGGCATGTGCCTGCAGCTCTGTCACTGTCTCCTTCCAGCAGCCTTATACAGCAGTGCTGTCATTACAACAGGTCTGCTGAAATATGCTTAAAGGAGTACTCCAGCGTTTTCTTCAATCTCATCTCTAATCTACTGCATCTGTAGCATACAGTCATACACCATGGATGACGTTCTCTGTGTTTTCCTTTACACAGTACAAGAACTCAAAACCTGTTGAAGCTTATAATAGAAGTCAATGGGCACTTGCAGAAGCAGGTGATCTTTGTTATCTAATTGGGATTGGGGTCAGTAAGTCTTCTGTTCTTTTCTGTTATGCATCTAAATTTCTGACCATGTTATTCAAGCATCTTTTTACAGTTACAACTGATACACATTAGCCTGCAATAAGCACCTGTATTTCAATAAGGAATTTGACAGTTTTATCAGTTATAGTATACTTTTGCTCAGCATGTGACAGACAGGAAACATATATTAAAACATACAGCACTAAAACAGGCACTCTGTGTTGTTTTCTAAAGACTTGGCTGCCATTCATCAAGTCAGCACCCCATATATCTAAAATAATAAACTAACCCATATGTGCTCGGCCCTGATAACCACAAGTGTTTATAACGAGAGCCGTGAGCGCTGCCAGTGTTTATATACACTGTGCTTAGGTTCAGCTTATCAGCACTCTTTCTGCTTCCGCCTCTTATTACCTCCATCAGAACCCATGTGCTTTCCTCATTCAGTGGTGTAATATAGGAAACCCAGAGCAGATAACAGATAAGCAGCGCTAACTCTGTGTTGCTCACATTTGCTCAGACAAACACTTCGGTCTGCGTGTTTTCTTTTTTCTTCTAATCAATGTTATGTGTAGATTGAAATCTTCCATTTTTCAGTTGATAAACTGTATATAAACATACATTGCCTGTATTTTATATTACAGCACCCAAGAGGGTATAGTTTCAGAATAGATGTTCCCATGCAGCAACACTGCCCTCTGCTGTTTGAACTGCAGCTGTCATGCACTCCTTTTTCAATAACTGAACTATCTATGCAAATCCTAATTCCAAACAACAGTTAGGACAGCGTGTAAAAGCAGAAAACAGTGATTTGTGAGTCCACAATCTAAAGACGAAGGTGACCAGCTTAACCAACACTAGACCAGCTCTAGAGTAGCTCAAATCACCTTTGTGCTGGATTTTACAGCAGGAAACTAGGCTTGGTATTATATTTAATAGCATGTAATCTTGCTTCAGTATTAAAGGAGCATCCAGGAAAAGCCTAGTCCTGTACAGACACGGATGAGTCGAGGTTCCGGATGCCTGTGAATCCTGGAGCCAGCATGCTTCTGTGATGGATATTACCACGTGGGCTTAGGAACTAGTGTGAATAAAAACTGTACGTAGCTGCATTCACAAATGTAAGGGAAGATTGGGCTGTGCATCGCAGAAGCTATATGTCAATGGAGTAACACTGCTTACTTCTCTGGACTCCAGCTTGGGTCAAATGAACTGATGCACAGTGGAAACATGTATTGTGGTCTGACTAGCCAGCTTTTTTAGATTATGTATCTAAACTACAGGTGCTGTGCTCTCAGGGTCAAAGAAGAAACAACATTCCCGATTGTTATATCTGTGAGTGCGCAATTAATACTGAACCTATTAAGCAATTTGGAGCAACATCCTTCCTTTAAGATGCTGTAATTTTCAGGAACAGTCCGTTTTATTCCAACCCATATTCTGCATGTGTTGTTACAACTGCATGGCTCCTAGATGGGCCTGCCTGCCATCCAGACCTGCCTTTCACTGAAAGCATAGGTTGTGTTGTGTCATCAGTACACAAACCTTTATTAAACGTTGTTAAATGTGCCATGAAATAGGAAATTTTTTATTAAACTGGCATGGTTGTATAAAACTGACATACTGTAAACTTCAAATCCCGCATTTGCAAATTCCAAAATCTAAACTTGACACATTTATATGTCTTAACAGTCTTGACACATTTATATGTTTGTCCTCAAAACATACCAGATACATGACAATGGAGCAACAACAATGGTACACTATGCAGAGAGATCTATCGCTCTGGGCTGTGAAGGGGGTGTTGGCACTTTCCATACCCTTTCCAAGGAACCCTACTGCCAGCAGGCAGGATCATCTTTACGCAAGACACAAGTTGGCTTCTTTTTTGCCAGCTTCATTACATGCTTCACCTTAAATACTACAACTTGTACAGATGCCAGAAAGTAACTGTGGCACCATTTAAGGTGGAACAGATAATTCACAAAACAAGGCACATGGGAAGCCAACTTCGACGGCCACATCTTTAACAAAATTCTGGACAGCTTTAATTGTAAGATGTTCATTTGCTCTGCACATTTCACTCGGACAATGTTGAGCAGCTTTGCTCAGCGTCTGACACTGAAGAGCCTGAATAGAGGAGCAGCTCCACCTTTAATGGCATTACAACCCCGACAACAGCCCTGATTTTCTCCACTTTTTGACAGTTAAAGCAGATCATCTTTAAGTAGTTTAACAACTTTGATTGACTTTGTGTGAAAGGAAGTAGCTAGTATACGTAATGTCAGCTATAAGCAAGTTCAAAATGACTATTATAGCTAATTTAATAAGTTTAGGACCTATCTTATTTTTACACAGAGCTTTAGTCCTTCCTGTCTGTATTTATTTCGGAATGTTGATTCTGTGAGTTTATCGCAGTGCTTACTGCATGCCTGAGGTGTCAAGTAACGAAGTACGAATACTTTGTTACCTTACTTAAGTAGAAATTTTGGTTATTTATACTTTACTGGAGTATTAATTTTTCAGCTGACTTTTGACTTCTACTCCTTACATTTACACTCCATTATCTGTACTTTCTACTCCTTACATTTACACTCCATTATCTGTACTTTCTACTCCTTACATTTTAAACATAGCCTCGTTACTCCTATTTCATTTCAGCTTGTTTTCATTCATCTACATTTATATTCCAGTAAAGGTTATTAATAACATGCCTTTGAAGTTTGACTTTTTGCACCATTACAATACTTATAGACAACTAGTCATCATATCTTCCGCTCCATGAAACACGTGTTAATGCTCAGTAGTACACAGATATGCTTCTTTAATATATTTATATTGTACTAAAATACATTCATTTTCAATGGGCATATATGCAACTGAAACAGGAAGCCTAGCGTATCCCAAATTTATCAACATTAACATTTTAATATAACATTATAGTCATTATGGCTTTTACAAGAATTTTTTTTTTGGGAAGGTGGGCTAGTGCACTATAGACCCCTTTGGTCTAAGCGTTTGTCTTTAATGCCATTTTTTCCCCTTTACATTACTTTTACTTTTATACTTAGTAGTTTGGAAAGCAGTACCTTTATACACTTTTACCTGAATAAAAAGCTTGAGTTGATAGTATTTTTAAACCTACCTCTACCTGAGTGATGAATGTGAATTTTGACACCTTTGCTCTTCACTAGCAAATTATTCATGAGCTCACCAAAAAAAAAAGAAGAAGGAAAACAGGTCATTTCATTCTAGGGCCAAATCAAGTGTCCCACTTTTACCTGCTGTGTGAATGTAGCCATGGAGCTGAATGGGCATATAAAACCTCATAATCAGACCAACCACAGTTGCACACACCTTCTATGTAGACGTCAGAAAACAATTTGAAATGCCAAACAAATGCATTCTATGCTATGTTATGTCCCAACTTATTTGTAATATGTTGCAGGTAATGGATTTGGAATAAGCCTATAATTACAAAAATAAAATAAAATAATAATAATATAAGACAGAACAAACTGCAGTGTATTCAATTTACTACATACCAAAGAGATTTACTGTCTTCTGTTTTATTAGTTTAATGTACAGCTTCAACTTTTTTTGGAAAAGAGTTTTATTATCAAGGCTCATTACATATTTGTCAAGTCTAAAATGAATATGTTGCTCATACAGATCGTGCTATCTGCACAACCTAAGCAATGCAGCGATGCACAAACTTGCTATAGAAACTAGTGAAGCTGCAATATGATGGAGAAAGATTCATTTTATAGCACAGGATTCAACCTGAATTCATGTGGCATAGTGGATATGTGCGTTTTCATTCTTACTCTCTAACACATGCACACAGACTGTTTGTAACCCATTTCATTTTTTATTAGCAGTCAGACTCCAGTGGGAGAGACTAGACTAAAAGTAAAGTTACATTCTGTTTGAACCATGTCTGCTTTTCAGTCAGATCTGCAGATATACATACAAAACGTGGAGGAACAGAATTGTGCAATCTTCGTCACATTTTTGAGTAAAGTTGCCATGCCAACTCTTGGAATGCTCAGAACGTATTGTGTCTTAACTCCACACGGGTCGGATTGAGGCGAGTCATTCCATTTATATACGAACCATCCACACCGACGAGTAATAAATTACAACAAGGCTTAGTTACACTTCTTTGATCAACCTTTTCATTCATTCTAATCATTAAAGCTATCACCCCTCTGTTGATCTGAGGTGGAGAGTGGGTACTACTCAGTGAGTTATGTCTAAAGAAAGCATGAATACAATAGAAAAAGATCAGAAGCGGACGTTTAGAAGTGAATGTGGATTAAAGGAAAAATGCCTGTACAGCAGCCGTACATATTTACAAAACAAACCAAAGAAATTCCCTTTATCACATGGTCCAAAACCTCAGTTCAGAGAGCCACATCCATGAGAAACACAAGAAATGCAAACAACCAACTAACCAACCAAACAAACCAAAAAAATTTAAATCCATCACCCATGCATACGGTACATTCAGACGGAAGGTTGTGGTTCACTGAAGGTTCAGTGTGTACTTTTGACATGAAGCGGAAACATCTTAAATGATTGTGCTATACAAATACATTGTACTGTACAGTGTGTTCTTCCATAGATCCCTGCAGGATACAGTAAGATAGATACTTAAAGAAAAAAGAAAAAACACTGTATTGCCTGATAAGACTATGACAGGTCAATGAGTGCGCTATCACTATCATAAGAAACATCCAATACCTCTCACTTCAAATATACCATCTTAGCCTTTTGCCTTTCATAATGGAATCAAAACACATGAGTATTGGGCCATAAGGCCGAGAGGGCTTTATCACTACTTGGATACAGTAACTTACAAGGACTACAAAGGTTTCCTTCGCAGAATCATATTTCCTCTGCAAGATTCTATTAGCTGGTTTAAAACTTTAATAGGCATTTGAAAAACTGGACGGCAGTAGTTCTTAAATCAGACTCAAAAGTAGTCCATCTAGACTTGTAAACCAGGACACCCAAATATTTATCTTTGATTTATTTATTCATGTATGCATCTATTTTCTTGCTGCCGCCTGTAACCAATGTATTACTTGATTAAACTTGTTTTTGCCCGTCCTGTGTTATTCAGCTACAGTTTGTACAGTGTAAGTACAAATTAGGCAAGTGAGAGGTTCACAATGCAACCTTGAAAAAGCACTTGTGGAGTTCTTATATTTTTGTTTCTGAGTGTGTCCTTGAGGCATCGGTTACACAAAGTTGTTACAATCGTCTTTTCTCAGTAAGCTCAGTAAATAAAAGAGACTATTCTGAAACAGGGAAATATGGTGTCATTACTGTGGGTGACTATATGGGGTATGGGAGGGGGGCAGGAGTTTGTATCAAAAAGGTGTATACGGGTGTATATTATACATGTACTTCAACCTACAAGTACCACTTCTGTTGTTAAGAGAGTAAAAGATCACTTGCCCCTTATATGATATTGGGAGACAGATGACTGGTTTCTCAAGATTAATGCAAGCTACAGGGCCAGGTGTAACATTCATCATTCATGATTACAACAATGAGGTATGTCTACCCAGTTCCTGTAGTTGTGAATATAATTTTTTAAAATGTAATTTAAAAAAAAATTAAAGCCAAAAATGACCAATGATATGACCAAACTACAGACCGATGGACAGACAGATGTGAGAATGATACAATGGTCATGTGACTTCTCTGCGTCAGTCCAGATCTTTAAAAAATTGCACTTGATTCAAACTCAACATCTCTTAAATAAGGCTGAATTAAATTATTCCGATTACATACAGTACAACAGCTCCAGCTTGAAGGATTACAATCAGTTACAAATCGAGTCTCCAGTCCTCCATCGTCAGTCGTGCTGAGACTATCTGTCCTGCAGGTCTGCGTTTGGTTTGACCTCTGACTCCTCAGACGGAGTGTCCAGTACTGGATTAACAAACCCCTCAAATTCCTCTTCACCACGGTCCCCGCTGTCTTCGGCGTGTGCGCTGACAAAGTCGTTCTCCCATTCCAGTGCGTTGGAGTCTTCCGACGCGGAGGCAGGACCACTTCCCAGCTGCTTGCCCCCGGGACGGAGTGCAGCGCGCAGGATGTCTTCTTCCGTCTTAGATCGCTCCCATGCAGGACCCATCCGGCTCATACCTACATGAGAACGAGTAGAACATTACATAAGGTTTACATAAGGCACAACTTTCAACCTTTACAACAAGTAGTTGTACACAATTACAGATGTGTGATGTGTGATGATATTCAAAGTTTCTTTAAAGTGACTTCAATACAAAAGCCCTTTCTCACCCTCCTCGTCCTCCCACTCCAGGTCAAGTGAGGTGGCATCATCATTAGTGGAGCGAGTTTTACTGGTGAAGTCCCAGCTGCTCTCTGTGTTAGGAGTCGCTACATTCGTCTCAGAAGAAAGTCCTGCCAATACACACATACACAGACCATTTCTGAAGGTCAATCCATGTTCAGTCATTGAAGACCTGCTGACTGACCATCCCAGATTTGGGATCCCTCATCATACAGAAGCATTATGTATTTGAATGTTCTTCATGGTGAACACATACAAAATGCAAAAAGAAGAAAATATATTCCTAATAATAACAAAAAAAAAACAACACAGAACAAACAGACAAAAAAAAGTAAATACAAATGTAATTAAAGTTCTGGGTTTGTTGAAAGGTGCCATAGGATGTTACAATCATTTTAAAATGCCAGATGTGATTTTACACAGCGATTCACACCCCTATGATTTGGCCCTACCATGGAATGAGCTGTATTGGCTTTTAAGGTCTGTCATGAATATTTTTGTTCTCACTCACTTTGAAGCTTTCAATTTGAGATGATCTGACTTCAACTGCCAAAAAGCGGACAAAATCACACAGCGAGGCTGATACATACCGGTTTCTGTTGGGGTGGTGTTGGAGAAACTGAGAATCTCTTCCCCTCTCTTTGCTGAGCAAAGCTTTGATATTGTCCTAAGTTTGAAAAAATGTCAAATGTGAACTAAAGTTGCTCGGGATCTTGTTTAAGATGTGGAAGCTGAAGGCTTCTAACCCTGTTCGATACCTAGTTTTGTGAATTTTCTATAGGAAGCCAATTTCAGCTTCCAAATGAACATCATACATGCGCGCTGACAGACGACTGGGGACGACATGAAAAGTGCTAACATCCCCTTCGCTATCAGAAAACTTACATTTCTACAAGTGTAATCATTTGCTGATCCACTGTTGTTGTTTCCGCTGGGCTGGAACTTGAGCTGGTGTATGTAAATTTTGGGGGCATCATTTTGGGCAGAGTTAGGATGTTACATAACAGTGCAGGGTTTGAGAAACGTTTTTCTGCCCTATTTTACAAACACAGGATTTGTCACTGACGAAGGGAAAAAAAGTTTGAGCTTATGTACCAAACTCTCACTTTGTAAATACAGTTTTCTATTCTATGGCCTATTTAAAGTCAAATCATTTGGATATGTTTGATGATGTAATATGCTTTAATATAGTTATAAAAAGCGATACAATATTAAACATGCATTTCTACAACTTATGTTTTGTTAGTTTAACACAACATAAACCAAAGAATACTCCCTGAAAATGTGATCTATATAGCAGTAATAGTTCAACATCAATGGCTTACTAAAATCTGCTCTTATTGTAGGACAAAAAGAGAAAAGAAAGAAAATATACAAAAATCTATTTTTACATCTAAGAAACTAATGAAGATTCTAGCCTATCTATGTGGCACTATACCAAATAAATAAAATCTGGCCGATCTGAGGCAGATCTACTCTCCATCTGAATATGTAATATTGGGAATAAAGTCCTATTATTAATTGTTCTCACATTTTGGAAAACCATATGTAACAGTCCAAATTAACAGTCTTAATGACAGGAAGGGCTTTACAACAATGACTGGCTGAAGTCATGTGACCTGTAGACACTAGCTCATGCAGCTTATCTTCCCCGGTGCTCTGTCAGATCCGTAATACAGTAATTTTCAAGTTTCTGCTACTTTAGAGGCTTTTTTGTCTTCCTTCATGTCTTCAGCATGTGAAAAAATGCAGAGTGTGGCTGTAGTTAAGTGACAAGCTTGGCCAGATTACAACATTCCACTTCTTGGCTACTTTTTGAGCCAATTGGTTGGATCTGCGCAGTTAATTTGCTGTTATACACTTCAGAATTCATCCTGCTGCTGCCAGTGGCAATGTCATTTTCAATACAGAAAGTGGGCCAGATCCACCAGCAGCCATACACTCGTACGCAGAAGTCTGAATAGCCCTGGTCAAAAAAATGTTTTGTTGATTTTCTATGTGAAACTGCCATTCTGGGTGTTGTGAATTTAATGCATTAACACACAAATATGATATGTGCCTTAACTTTTTAAAGCTTATTTACATTTCAAAATAGATAAAACTCAACAATAAAATGTAATTCAGTAATTAAATGTGCAGTAATGCGTTCTCATAGAAAATGTATTATTTTTACCCAGAAACTCAAACTATATTAATCCAGGGGAGCCTTTTGCATATGACTTTACATGTCCACACCATCATATTTCACACATGAGGTGGTATTCTTGAGATTATGATTTAGGATCATTTCCGGGATTAAGTTGTTATCCTCACACGTTTTCCGTTACGCTGGACTAAGATAATCATCTTTGGTTATGACCTTTTAAGCACTTATTAGCAACCTATAACCTTGTTTAGCTGCGGTTGAGTCTCATCAATTTTCCTATGTTCTTGATCAGATTTCTTCATGATTGATAGCTTTCTTTGACCATTCACCACTGTGGTCCTCCATGAACTCTCAGCTTGTTTGCTACTGATAGGATCACTTGTGCTTATACTTCTTTATACTGTACAACGTACTAGATTTGGTAATACCTTGCCTCTAATGATTTAGCCTAAGGATCTGCTTTAAAGGCACATTCTGGCTCTGTTGTGTATGGAATGATGATGCAACAGTACACTAGTAAATAACTGAGGCGCCAACTGTCCTATTAGATACAGTCCTCCCTTGTTGGTCTGCCCAATGTCAGTGCACAGCCCTCCAGATTAAAACCTCGCCTTCACTATTACAGTGTTATTTAAAATCCAATGTTCTGTAGTACAGGCCAAAAAAAAAAAATCTGCATCACTTTAAAGTCAGATAGGTGATGAGAGTACTCACGGCTGCTGCGGAACACCTCCGACTGAGCCTTCACGCTCTGTAAGTACACTTCAAACTCTCCACCTGACGGCCTGCTGCAGAAGCACACAAAAGGTAGCACGGTTACGCTGAGAACACAGCTCAGTTACACTGCCTGCCTGTCACACTGCTCTTTACACTTACACATTCAGTATAAATAGAAACATACACTCACTGGCCACTTTATTAGGTACACTTACACTCACTGCTCATTTTATCAGCTTCACTTACGTTAATAGGAGCAGTTTTGTGGATCTACAATTACAGACTGTAGTCTATCTGTTTCTCTGCATACCCTGTTAGCCCTTTTTTAACCCTGAACTTCAATGGTCAGGACCCCCACAGGACCAACACAGAGTGGGTACTTGGGTGGTGGATCATTGTCAGCACTACAGTGATACTGACATGGAAGTGGTGTGTGTGTTGTGCTGGTGTGAGTGGATCAGACAGAGTTTTTAAACACTTTAGTTTCACTGTTGAGCTGAGAGTAGTCCACCACCCAAAAATATCCAGCCACTGATGAAAGACAAGAGGATGACAAACACAAACTGTGAGGCAACAGATGGTCTATAGATACAATGCATGTATACTTAAAAAGTGGCCAGTAAGTGTACATTTTAACATTTACCTTCTAGACAAAGAGATCAAAGCTGAGATCAAAAACAGTATTTCAGAAAAACATGTATTTCAGAACCCCCTATACACACCTCCAGTACACAGTACCCAAACATCACCATATTACATACACTTTTCCACCTAAATGTGTATAGAACAAGTGCGCTCTGTCACTGTTGTACTGCAAGGCTACCTGAAATTGTATTCACTCAGTATCCTCGTTCAGCACAGTTACAATTCTAGTTGTTAAACCTGAAACCTCAAAGGAAATTCATTTGTCCTCACTGACTACTATTTCTCTGGCGACCTTTATAGCCATTAGGGAAAGTAGAACATTGCTCGATTTATCTAGGAATGCATGTTTAGGACCAACATGCACTTCTTTACCTACAGGAAGTAGCACCCAGTAATGGAATACAATATCATGTGTGAACTGAATTTGTTTCTGTCAAACCACACAAATGGAATGATGTTTCAAGCTCATATTTCAGCACTACATCAGTATTGGTCAGTTTTCATCATCATTTATCAACGTGCACAAAAGATAACTCTCTTCAGCACTGTATATGAAACCTTATGAGACATTTATTACATTGAGTTATCATTACATTAGACTATTTTAGATTTTTGACAGCATTCACCAGATCTCCAAAGATACAATGCATATAATAAAACAGAAGCAGTCACGAGTAACTCAAACTGCCTGAGGACTTGTTTTCATTGTGGTCCCTACATAAATGATTACATTTCATTTTCCACCAGATTTAAGTGTCTGATTAGATAAAAATAGAGCTCTTTGGCATATAAAGGATAGGTATACAGAAAAGAATGCCCACTATTAAGTACAGTGGAGGATCTGCAATGATATGGGGCTGTCTTTCCTCCAAATGATGTGGAAGCCCTGTTAGAACACATGGCATTATGAACTCAGTAGATATTAAATTAAAATCTGGCTTAGCATGTAATCAATAAAAAAAAAAAAACACAAAAAAAAGGTGTGGCTGGATCTTTGAGGAGGACAATGATCCAAAACACGCAACCAGATCAACACAAAAGAGCTTTCGTGACCACAAAATCAAGTTTCTAATGTGCGTTTTCTAAGAACTCAAATGCTTACTCACAACTGAAATGCAAAGAATATTAAAACATGATATAATATTTGTGATAAGTTGTGAGCTTTAGACAGTTTTTATATATTATCTTTTTTTATATTTATAACACATAAAAAACACATTGTAGGAGTATATATTTATATTTTTTATCTCTATTTGCTGTTTTTACACATTTTCATATAAAAACACAAGGGGTTTAAGGAACTGATTGTGTTGAAAAAGCATACATCAGGAGCCCAGCTTGCCTTTTCAGTCTATAGGTGCAAGAGAAAGCCCAAATTTTTAATCCAAAAACTGTATAAAGCCTACACCAATATTACAGTAAACATCTAAACAATCAAACAAACCTTCTACACTCCTTAAAAAAACAACAATAAAGGAATATGAATATTAATATAATTAAATACTGATTCCTCCACTTCATCTCCAACCTGGAGCTTCATCTCAAACATGAGCTCTGACTGAGTTACTAGGATCTCAGTCATAAGTGAACATTTCTCCTTTCAGTGAGGAGCAAATGAGATCATAAGACATGACATGTTCATTACTCACCAAACATGACTCAAAATGGTGAATTATTCTGATATTTCTCATGAACATTATACACATTTTAACAAAACAGGCAGAACAGCTCTGAGAATATCCTTCACTCCTCATAAACGGGCAACTGTGACACTGAAGAATGCATTCCAACTAGGAAAAGCGAACAGAGAGTTTCTCCACATTATAAGAGGAGACTTGTTGCTGGTATGTTGATATAAAAATTGGAAGGATCGATCGGCTATGTATTGGTATCGATTTTTAATCAAATTATGTGATCGGTAATCAGCCGATATTTCTCCAATTTAGAGCCGATCCCGAGAGCCAATCGATGGCGTTAAACAAATGAGCTTAATTTCTGTATTTCCAGCTTTAAATTAAAAAAAAATAAATTTAAAGTTTAAATTAAGTTAAATGTAATGATTGCAGTATTGGGGATATTTGTTTGATTTACTTAATATTATGCTGTTTTTCATGAGCTCGCTCAAAATGGTAATAAACCAGTTTCGACCATGTTTTATGACTTGTTTGTGCTAATAACTACATGTAGCCCTGCCGTGGCGTATACCCCGCCCTCTATCGATATCAGCTATTGGCCGATCGTGCTGAAAGGTGATCGGCGATCGGAATCGGCCTTAAAAACGCTGATCGGTCCATCTCTAATAAAAATACTTCATGGCATGTGTTTGTTTAAATTAGAATTGTTTTTATTTTTATTAACATTTACACCTTTACAAAAGTGTCCGACTGCAGTCAACCATATTTAGGTACAATATTCATATTTGATACACGCTGAGTATAAACAGGCCTAAATATGCTATTCTTGTTCTGCTTGTTACAATGACCAAAAAATGACATTAATGCCACAAAAGTAATGGATATTTCTTTCTATAAAACATTTTGCACGCACAACAATACTGTCTAACCAAGTTCAGGCAATGAACTAAATATCTTCTCTTCTGCCCACAAACACACATGCAGTACACTAAAATGTCTCCGCTTGTTTTAGTGATCTATGAATGAAATGTAAAGCATAATGTGCTTTTGTTACTGATGACTTCAAAGGGTTAAAGAATAGCACATTACAGCTAGACTGGGAGTTGTACTCACTGCTTGCGATGGGGGCCACTGCCCTCTGCCTCTGCTCTGCCCCGGCTCCTCTGTGCAAGCTGCTGCTTTCAAAAACACAGAACACTTTAGCAACGACTACTCAAACAGTTGGCGAGATCCCTCAAATCTCTCCCGTGTTCTAGAAAAGTAACACTGCTGAAAATCTCATGTGTGATTTTAATTGCAAAACCTTTGCAACTCTGTGAGTGTATGTTGTCTGAAATGTGCTGGCAGATGGCGCAAGCATACGAGTCATAACAGCCAGGCGATGAAAAACGAACACTGAAGAAATGAATGCAAATAAAAGGTAGAAGCAACACAAATAACATATTAAAAAGGAGGAATATGGAAGATGTTCTGATTATCCCAGTACCTTTTTCCAGGATTTTATTTGTTTGTTTGTTTATCATTTATCTATTTACATGATGGGCAGGATCGTGAAGCCACTGAAACTGAAATAATGCCAAACCAGAACTGCTGGAGCGATGCTAAGGGGTTTCAACGCTGGCTCTAAGCATTAAGGCATGGCCACAGGTCTTGCGAACGTGTGAAGGAAAGGGGTGTGGCAGGAGGCGGGGTAAGAGAAGGGCTGGGCGTGCTCAGTGCAGACGCCTCACCTCCTTCAGCTTTCGCTCCTTTGCGAGCCTCGCGGCCTCGCGCTGGGCTGCGCATATAGCCTCCTCTTCTAGCCTTAACTTCTCTTCCTGTGCCACTAACTGGGCAGAAATAAAACAACAAAAAAAGGGGGAGGTTAACTAAAAGCAACGGGAGAAAGAAATCAACAGCAGGAGTGAAAGGCAATGAAATGCAACAAAGACTGCAAATTAAACAACAGAATGAAGGAAAAAACTCAAATATAAAACTGATTAGACAAAACAGCCCTGCTGTAAACTCCTCTGACTTAAGACTTTGAAATTTTGTTCAAATGACTAATTGATCGTAAATAACTAATTCTAATAACGTTCTCTAAACATGAACTAACACTACTGACAAGGCAGTCCACTTTTTTAAATGAATTAAATTTCAAAACAAACAATATGAGAGTAATGAGTAGTTTTCGAGATAATGTGATTCTCACAAATGCTGTTTTAATGATCACAACAGTCACAGCAAAAAGTTTGAACACCCCCAGTAAAAAATGTGTTAAAGTAAAAATTTGTAGCTCCTCCACAGAGAATGAGAACAGAGAAGAGAATTTTAACACAATACTATTTTTCTTCTAATAAATAGGAAAAATTAAGAGCTTAAACATAAAACATGCCATATCTTTTGTATGAACAACATTATTTAGTTTTATTTTTTTCCCGTAATATGCAAAATCCAGAAAATACAAAGAAGTGTGTTCTCTGTACAGGACGTTTCCACTTATTTTCACTTTGAAAATCAACAAAGTTTGACCAGCGTCGTCAAAATCAGAGGCCAGAGGAGATCGGCCATACCTCTGCGTTCAGCTTCTCATCGATAAGTGTCTGCTTGTCTGCAATAGCAGTGTAGCATTGTTCCTTTAGATGGCCAATCTCCTCTTCGCTGATGGGCCTGAAGCAGTAACAGGAGAGAGGTTAGGTTCACGTTCAAGGCCTCAAGTCATAACAATGAGAGAGCGTACAAGTCTAGTCTTCGTGTGCCAGTTTAGTAATATAGGCGTCAATCAAGAAGCATTTAAATCCACTACTTTCCCAAAAACGTGACACTGAAATAATGAAGTCGGGCCTCTGAGGAAGAAGGCCATTTGCAGTAATTAACCTGCCGTCCAGCTGTGCCAGTATTAAAAGCTTAATTGAGTTCTGTTAGTATTAAAGGCTTAATGGAAATATTTCCCAAAATGAAACAGTGTTCAGTCTGGAATTGTTCTAGCAGGGCATGAAGCCTGCAGTTCACACCCACACTGCAGCTAGATGGACAAAAAGTTCAAAAGTCCCCAGTGAGCATGCGTAGGCAAGCTTTCACACCCATTGTTTCTGTAGCTTTAAATACATGCTACAGCTACAAGAAGCATGCAAAAGAAAACACAGTACCTGGGACAACTCTGTGAGCTCTCACCCTGAAAGAAGAACAGATCATATGAAAGACAATTATTTAAGTACATTTATGATCTATTTTTTTGTAACTTTCTGTTGTTCGTGAATTGATCCTGCTCTCACCTCATCGCTCTCCACAAGGTTCTCAAACTGCAACACAGACGGCAGAGAACAGCATATTAGTTTGAAAGTCCCTCACACTTCAGTGAAAGAATAAAGAAATGAAAGAAATAATAAGAATGACAACTCACCTCTATTGTGTAGTGTTCCCCAACTGTGCTGCTTCTGAAGTACTTAGATCTGCAGGCAAAAAAGCAGGGAAGGGAGTTTTGAGGTCTTTTGATAATACAGGAGAATAACAGGGGGGATCTTGTGGCAATAAACAATGTTATTGAATATTGCGATAATCTAAATCCAAGATTATGATATGGCAATTATCATCAAGTGCTTTCCATCACGTAATGTGTCTGGCGAGTTTTTTTTTTTTTTTTTTTTTTTGAGCAACCTACATATCGTTGCTGTCCAATGAAAAACATGTCCCACCATTTTTGTCGATTTGTATTTTTCTACATGATTTGAACACGACGGCTGCCATTTACATTGTGGAAAAATTCTATGATGAGCGAATCAATGTAGTAATGCTGCAAAGTCACTTGGAAAAATATCTGGTTCCACTGACTTACATTGAAAGCTAAGGCAGTTTTTTTCCTTTTCTGTAAAGTTACTATTTTGGAGATAGTTTAAAGGAATGTTTTTCATTGG
The DNA here is from genome assembly GCA_021613375.1 of Megaleporinus macrocephalus. Taxonomy (NCBI): domain Eukaryota; kingdom Metazoa; phylum Chordata; class Actinopteri; order Characiformes; family Anostomidae; genus Megaleporinus; species Megaleporinus macrocephalus. The sequence goes on from CM038713.1 coordinate 19,282,757, forward strand.
AAAGCGACGATATATGATAATAAAATATCAACGACTAATTAACTGCAAATATAAAAGTTTACAACACCATTTTAAAAAACAGACTGCAGACTTCTAAAAAGTAGTAAAGAATGCTGGGATATAGGACGATGGTAACACGGATCCGGTACGTGTGACTTGCTCTTTGCTAGACAGTGGAGAAGATGGAGGAGCTCATACAGAGGAAGGAAACCAATGCGCCAGTGTTTGTAACTTGGAGTTGATGCTCACTATGCAAACTGTGTTTAACAGAAGAATCATTGTCGTTTATATGATCCGTCTCTAAAACAGAGACTGTGAAATAGTCTTTTCTTTTTACTTCTCGGGGTTGTTTTTGTACCGCATGTCGTTTCTGACAATCATCAGCATGAAGTAAATGCCTACAGCTTTAATGTGCCATCAGGGGGGTCCTGCACTCTGCTGCTAAAGTATACTCAGCCTTAAGCCACTCATAGTGCAGCACTCAGTAAGCCTGTTTGTTTTATAACATGATGATTACGTTTATCGCAATAATTCTGTGGACAATTATCATTTGGTCAAATTTGCATCATCACCCAAGCCTAGTGTGCACACAGTATGAGGGAAAATTATAACTAATTATAACTTGGTGTTTTATTAATGTTTTTAATATTTTGAATAACAGCTGAAAACCCAAAGACCTCAATACTACAAAATAGTACACATGTAATGACTCAAGTCAGAAATATTGGTATTTCAACAAATGGGGCTGATTTGTAGTCGCTTGTGAGGTGGTGATTGGCTGAAATGCTTTAATGAGGGTTCTAATTATTACTGTTTAATATTAGGTACACTTCATATCTATATTTATTGCCCATTTTATCTGCTTCACTTACTATATAGGAGCATTTTGTAGATCTACAAACACCCATTAATGCTCAGCAACACCACCTCATGACCACTACAGAGTAGGTATCATGTGAGTGGTGGATCACTTCCAGCATGTTAGTGTATGTTGTGCTGGTTGTGTGGATCAGACACAGTAGTGCTCCTACTTTGGTGCACCCTCCATTGCGACAAAGTATGTGTGCGTCATCTTCAAGTCCTTCAGTGGTCTCAGGACGCTGTTCGCTATGCTGTTTTGGTTGGTGGGCTACTCTCAGTCCAGCAGTGACACTCATACCAGCACAACACATACTAGCACACCAACACATCAGTGTCACTGCAGTGCTGAGAGTGACCACCCAAATACTACCTGCTCTGTGGTGGTCCTGACCATCAACGAACCGGGTAGAAGGGGACTAACACAGCATACAGAAACAGATGGACTACAGTCTGAAACTGTAGAACTACTAATTGCTTCTGTATGTAAGGTGAAGCTGAGACCTGATAGATAATACATGCAGATACAAGTTTGGTGGAGCTAATACATTCTTACAAATTTATCAATCTGAACATTTTACACTTGGAAACAACTTTAGGTGTGTGTAAACTAAGCAGTGGAAGTCGGTGTAAGTTTTCACAAGTGGGTTTTCAGAGGCTGCAGTGTGATCATAAACGGGGAATACTTGCTAACCGTGTAGCCAGCTAGCTAACTACGGCTATAATACGGGGCGGGGTCCTGTTTCACTGAAGCCCACGTTAGCCAGCAGGCTAACTGTGTCACTGACACACGGACACACCAGTCCCAGCTTGTTGTTCTACGTCTTCAGGTAAGAAACAGGTAGTTTGTGAAACTGTCCTTGGCTGACTGAAAACATATGGCAACAGAGAGCCATACCTTGCTAACGAGCGGAGCTAACTAGAACTGTGCGGCTCCTCCTAACACAGCACCTGATCGTACGGGACGGCTGCCAGATGTTGCTCTGTCTAACCAGTGAGTTCAGTCAAGAGGTTAACTACCGATAGAACATGAACATATCTAGCACACCTACCCGCCTCCTCTCTGAATTCTGTTGGCCTCCCTTCTAAATAGCCCCAAACACTGAGTCCAGCAGTTCCCCATGGCATTCTGTCCAGGCGCCGGAGCTAGAAGCAGCAGCAGCAGCAGCAGCGCACAGTGAACTGATACGAGGTCAGCCTGCTTTCCATTCCATTCAGATCTCGCTACCAGGTCGCTGTGAACAACACCAGCGCCACGTAAGAAAAAGGCAGTCGTTCACTACTCGGCATGTCTGCTTAATGCTAGAAATACAGGTTTTCCCACCGGCTGCTGGAAGTTTTATCACAGGGTAGCAAAGTCCATAGACAGCTAGCACAGTGGCCAGCTAACCTATTGTTTCCTCTTCCTCACTGGAACACGTGACTATCGCTTCGACTACGCAAAGCCGGTTTGGTGATGAGGTGCGCCACCTCAAATGACCACTAAGGGGAGACAAACGTCAATAGAAAAAGCCCAAAGTGGGCGCCTGTAAATCCTTGAAGGACCTTAGAGAGTTCTGACCTCGTTCCTGTCTCCTGTACCTGGATTAGTAGGGAATCCTTTCATATTCTCAAGCAATGGGACGTTACCCATCAACTCACCCAAACAGAGCCCTCTCTGCGTCTGTGAGGTCAGAGGGATTAAAATGGAATAAGCCACTTTATTTCAACGCTTGGCATCAAGCTGCTCAAATCTCACGTCTCAGCAGGTAACACGGTGGGCCCAGATTGTTTGATAGGTTCAGCAACTCCACCTTTTACACACCGTCACTTTCAAACCCTGTCATGTGATCGTCCACACCTGCTCCTGTCAGCAGGGCCATGGGGCTCTTAATGAAAAGTAGATTATACCTGTAGACTGGGATCCCCATATGAGCACAGGTGGGATTGTTTGTTGTGGTGATTCAGTTAAGCAGAAGGAGTGGGGAATAAACAACAACATGCATGTCATTATCCAGGAGTATCAAGCATGAAGGTTATCCTTCAGGCACATTTATTAATAACATCTTAACATCTTCTTCCTCTGATTAATACTCCCACTGGTAATGCGCTGAATATCTCTCGGCTGAAGCATATCTGATGTATTTTGGAACTGCTGTTTGCAAAGTCATAGGGTGCTTACTTTGTTTCTATTGCCTTTAGTGTGTTGTGTAGACTTTTGTGGATGTAAAACGTTCTGCAAAGTTATAAACAAGAGGGAAAGAGGGAAACTCCCACAGAAACATTTCTTAGCTTCCTGAAATGCCTTCCAGCACTTTTCTCTGTTACAAGATGACATCACCTTATAACACAAGCCTTTTTGACACACCCTCACACAAGTCACAAAGAGCTGAAACAATAAAAACCCCTCCAAAATGAGAATCTAGTAGACCCCAAAATTAGAGAATGAGTGTAGTAGGTCCCCTTTAACCTACAAGGACCAGAATCCTGCTTGAGGTTACATTTGCTCTGTGATGTTTTTGTGTGTTCTAGTGTTGTTCACCATGATAAGTTATAGATTTCAGAACAAGGCAACGATATCCCTCGCTATCATTACACCTGTAGTCATGTCTGGATGCAAGAGAATTATTGTGGAATAAAAATCTATACAAACTCAGTAAAAGTCAGCACCAGTTTGTTGTTTTCCTAGAAAGTATAGAGAGACATGGTTCATATTTGACAGGAGGATAACAGTTCATAGGCCTAATAGTGGTGTCATTATTCCAGTATCTGATGAGGAGGTTGTGTCCCCCTTCTGAGTCTTGGTTTCTCGCAAGGTTTTTTTTTTCTCCATGATCTGAGTTTTTCCAGCCACTCTCACCCTCAGCTTGCTCATTAGGGGCTGTACAGCATATAATGTTTAAATGTGCAGACTGTTGCTGAATGCAGCCCTGTTGTACACTCATTAGACACTTTAGTGCACCACTGTAGATCCATCCTTGTAGCTCAACCTTACTGGGATATATTTGGAGACTATAGCCCATGTGTGTCTGTACACAGTTTGTGTTAGTTATTCTGTATGCTTTTGTCTATTTCCAACCAGAACTGCCAGAGGCTGGGCATTTTCAGTGGAATCAACCCTAACCTACCAGTGAACCAGATATAGTATTTGATATGGTATTTGTCAAACTTCCAGCGAGGCCAGAGTGTTTGATACATTTGTTCTTGTGTCACACATGCAACATGCACTTAGTAGTCTGATCATAATTGGATTTTTGCAGTTATCTGATTATTCAAGTGGTCACCACACTTTGATTTCTTAGGTTGGATTAAAGCCTAGAAACCTGATTAACCTGATATTAGCTCAGTAGTCAGATTTCTCAGTGTATATCCTTACTCTGATTTTCTTAGCTATTCTCAGTCTGTGCAGCAAACAGTAATCACATAACAAACAGCAAGACTAAAACCAACCACATGGTTGACAAAATAAAAGATTTTCTTCATCTTCTGAATGATGTATGTTGATATTTTTCTCTCATGTGACTCAATGTTAAATAAAAAACATGGCATAAAGTTTAAGTTTTACATTATATTTACATCAGGTCTTACTCTGTGAGTTCATTGGCTAGTTGCAAAGCAGCTCTAAATACAGCCTGGAGCATGTGGTTGTGGAGTTCCCCATAGACTATTATTTTCATTAAAAAAGCACATGTATAAGTATTGATTGGATCACTGACGAAATCTGATTTTCTTCATTGGTTATTGGTTCATATATTGATATGTTTTTTACTGTATGTCAGATTAAGTTGTTGTTACATTATAAGGCAGTATTTTAAAAAAAAGTAAAATGACTGTAATTTTACAGATTTTTACCATCATTGAAAAAACATTTGATCACAGCACTTTTGCTGTAATGACAGCTCAAATAAACAAAATATAACACACCACTGCCCTCTAAAGGTGATATGGCAAACAGTGCATTACTGCAGGTGAGCTACAGTCTGTAGTTGTGCATTTATATAGTAGACATAGAAGTTATGCTAGTGTGGCTAATAAAAATAAATAAATAAACAGTAGAAATGACATGTAATTGTTATTTGTTACTTTATCCTACCTTACACCTAAAGCTCAGTAGTCCTTCATTCTACACATAGTTTTAGGAGAAGAGCTGAAAAGCTTCTTCCACATTCTTCCTTTCGAACGGAGCTAAATGAATATTACAGTTATCCGTTTGAGCAGAAAGCTGTACAAGGAGTATTTTAAAATGATTGCTTTGCAAATGCCGGGGTGTTAATTAGCATTGAGAAAAATAGCAACATTGTAAGGCAATAATAAGTATTGTGTTGGTTATGTAAGAATATAAATGAGGATAATGACTTTAATGACAAATTAATTGGTAGCCTAATGTCTGGAATATCATGTTGTGTTCATGCATCCAGCTAAGTTCACATAAAGTAAATAATGCATAAACCAATTCATGGAAAGAATTAATGTTTCCTTGTAAAGCCAATCAGTCGATAAGCTGGCTGCCTTAAGGCTCTGCAGTAATGCAGAACAGGTCAGCCCAACCATTCCTCTTTTATCACATACTTAATTTTTGTTATCCTAAACCTGTTTCTGTGATGTCTGACACTGTATGATTTACGGTGGTACATGGTACTTAGCTATAAAGTGTAGCAGCAGCCACCGCAAGGCCTGGACAATCTTAGAAACAACATAAGCAAGCCTGCTTGATATTACTTAACAACTTCACAGGGTTGGATGCAAGTATGTAATGATTTATGCAGTTTGAACAATGATAACCTAGAGGCTTCAAGCTCTGAGACTTGTAGCTCCAGTGTAAATAAATAAACTATACACACTGAACAAGTCTTGGATGTGCGGCTATATATCCAGAAGGAGGAAAAATTGTTCAAATTGCTTTATACCATCACATGAAACCAACATAACACATAAAATACTGCAGTAGATTCAGCAGATACTTTCTCTGTTCCTGAGTGGTCAGTGAAATGTAGCTTGTGCTGACACTTAAAGGGGGATTACACTTATTTTTTGAAAAGTCTGCTTGATTAAATTGGTTTGATGGCAACAAATTCATTGTGATAGGTTTGATATGAAATGCTGTGTTTTACAGAAACTTGCTAAATTGGAATAGTTTACACTTGTGAAGATAGGAACCAGACTTGCAAACTAGTAGCAGGCAGATTTTTAGCATCCCTGGTCAAACTTTATAGTGAAAAGCTGAGAGAGTAAAAGATGACTGGATTTCCAAAAACCAGATCAGTTAAAATACACATTTCTTTAACATTTTAAGCAAGGAACCTTTTCATTTTCATTTCATTTTACAGTTATAAAAGAATAAAATCATCTTGCATACACTGCTCGTTTGAGGTCAGTCCCCAGACTGATGACCTTTAGGTCAGAGAACGTGTGAAGGCCATGGAAAAATCTTCAGCTTGTGCCTCTTGATATAGTAAATTGTAATTTTTTTTTAGATGTGTTTAGGTTCATTATCCTGTTGTTGAAGCCATCTTCCTTTTATCTTCTTTTACATTTTTACCAACAGTGTCATGTTTAGTTGCAGAATTTTAATCTAGCAGTGAAATGTTCCCTGTGCTAGTAGCTGCAACCCATGCCCAAAATATGATTGGTCCACCCCTGTGCTTAACCTTGTAGCTCTAGTGTAAATGAATAAACTATACACACTAAACTTGGCTTGGTTGTTCGGCTATATATCAAGAAGGAGGTTTAAATTGCTGTATTTCATCACATGACACCAACATAACACATAAAATACTACAGTAGACTTAGCAAACGCTTTCACTGTTCCTGAGTGGTAAGTAAAATGTAGCTTGTGTTGACACATAAAGGGGAATTCCACCTAATTTTCAAAGAGAAACTTGCTACGCCAGAATTGTTTACACTTGTGAAAATATGAACCTAACATCCCAGCCAAATTCATTTGGCCATTTTATAACAATGATTTTGTACAAGCCATGGCTTTAGCAAGCTAATTAAGATCTGAGACATTGGTAAAAGGTCACAGAAAGCTATTAAATAGCACCATTAAAAAGAAAAGAAATGCTAAAAAGAAGCTTATCTCAGATATACTAACATTTTCCCATTATTAACATCACACATAAAGCTGATTTTGGCTATATTTGCGTTGTAGACACGGTGACCCCTGGTTCCTATCACTACCTTTTCACGTCAATCCACTCTATAAGACTTTGTTCATATCTCAGTGGTTGCATTACACTGAATTTTTGAAAAATCTATAGACTTTCCCTATTAGAATGGTGTTATGCAATATTGAAGAAATATTTCTGTGTTATTTGTCTGTAATACATCTCACTGAGGGTTGAACTGGATGTGTTGAATATGTTAATCTCTTCAGGAGTCACCCCAATTGGCCATCACTGTTATGTGACATAAGGTTTAAATTTGTAAAGTGCCATATGAGCACTGTGCAGCACCATGGTGTGATATTGCCAGATTGGTCTCTGATATCATCAGTAATCCTGGAGTCATAATGATGTCATGAGCAAGAGGGGCCAACGTGGAGCCAGGAGCTTAAAGATAACGGAAAACTAGTGACAGGTTTGCCAACTCAGGGCTTGAATACTTGCCATTTTAATAAGGCATTGGGAGAGTGGTGGGTGATTAGAAAGTGATTAGTTTTAAAAAGCTGCATTTGGACAATAAGCAGCAATAAAGAGAAATCAAACAAATGGACAGCAATATGGAGCCCTTTATTTCTTTATTAAACTTGTTCATGTCTTTCCTATGTTATTGAGCATGTCCCATTGGTTTGTCTCTCTAACAGAGGGCTCTCTGACATACACACAGTTAAACCCTTCTTCATGTGCTTCTCCCTGCCGGCTGCTGTTTACGCTGAGGGGCATCTTTATAGAGATGTAACACACTTCAGCAGTGCCGGTCCTGTTTTTATCCTAGTTACTTTAAACCCTGAAACCCTGAAGCCATGACGAAAATCCTCTCAAATAATCTGGTTGGCTGGGGACCGTCTACTGCACCCCTCAAGCTGACCGGCATCCTTGCGCTGCATACTTGCTCAATGGCAGCCTACATCATGGAAAAATGCGCTCACAGCCAAGGAAGTTTTCTCCAGTGACATGGTGGGACAGCTGGGCTAATTGTCTCCTACTATGATTGTGACAAGGCCAATCTGTCAATAAATAAGGCTGCTCAAGGGGGACTTTAAAGCTACTATCACTCGTATGTAGGGCAGAATCTATTTACATTACCCTTCTCAATCTATGCTGGCTACGGTATATAGCGGTAATGAATCAATAAGGAAAACAGAAATACCAGCGTTCTAGTTCATATATCAGATACTGGGACATGTTCATAAATAAATGTAGTCCCAAACGCTGTTTAATGATATCCAGACAGTGTCAGACAATATACATGCCTATTTTAGTTTACTGGACATTTATTGACCTTAATTAGATTGCTGCACTGAATAAATGTGAATAGACTGCACTGGCAAGTTTCCCACTGTATGCACGTCTAGTAAGTCCACCGCTTCTAAAGCACTTGTGTACTGAGTATAGACTATTTCACAATTTCCATGGCAACAAAACCCTCAGTTCAAAGGTAACTTGGGAATGTGTGTTTGGAGTCTTTATAAAACTGTATTTTTTTTTTTTGTTCTTGGACTAAAAAAACATAACTGCATGGGCTGATATGTATTGGTATTACAGACATTTGCACTAAAAGAATTATTAACAGCAGTAAAAGTGGCCCAAACATTGATTTCATTGTAAGAAATAGGACAGCTGTGCTGCGTCATACATAATGAATTCCTCTCATTAGTTATATAAAGATCCTCTTATGGCTTTATGGCTCTTATGGCACAGGGTAGTGGGTTTGTTTTGCAATAGCAAAGTGATTCTCTAATCTATTTGAAGTCAAATTGAGCTGGGTGTTCGCTCACGCTTCCGCTCCAAGGCTTTCTCTGTGGCCTCTGGCTTGGCAAAGGCAGACATGGCCTCTGCAAGCTATATAAGCAAAGCTCAATATAAATGACACTCATTACCACAACCACTGGCACATGTCAGGGGCCTGGAGGGAAGCTGCTTCCCCACATCGGACAGAGAGCAATTCAAACCCCTGCACCGGCACGGAGCCCAGACAGGCCAAATATAAAGCCATTAATTCACACCTGGGAGAAGGAATGGTGGCCATTAATGTTGACTCACCTTCTTAGTCACGCAGGGGTCAGTCCTAAATTATAAAATATGCTCCTTTCCCCAGACTGCCCGCAGATTTTAACTGACAGGATAACAATGTAACAGGCTCAGCTTATCAGTGATGGAGTGCTGATTCAACTGATGTGGCTTAATTATCTTAATGATTGACTGATAAGGCATATTAGTCCAATATTACATTGACTGCAAACACTAAAATATACATACTTAGTTATGTATGAATAATTGGATAGCTTCAGTAAATGTCCCTTTTACCCTTTTCCTGACAGGGTGATGCACAGGGTTCTAAATATGTTCCTCTTTGGCATACAATAACTTCTTAATAGAGTGATATGATGCAAACTTCCATTTTATTTCAGTCAAGTTTTCTTCTATGACATGTTGCATGCAAATATGTATAAAAATCAACTCGAGTAGAGACATTATTAGCCTGCAATATTACAGTGTTGGAATTTCTTAAATGTAATTGAGTAAAGAATGCTTAAAATATATTTTCTAAAATATAATGTAAATGGAATTTCTACTTTTTGAGTATAAAACTGGAACATTTTGAATTTGTAGCTTTTAGTTAAATTGTACTGTCCGCATATGAAAAAGAGGGTATAGAGGGTACAACTTCTAAACACATTATTGTCCCACAGTCTTTTTACATCAGGCTGTAGCCTATCCTGGACAGCCCTAAAGACATCACGCAGCTTATGCTTTTGCACTGTGGTGATATCATTATGTTCTGGCAATCCACCTAAAGACTATACTATAAAGACTACAAAGCATGACATACTGATATTAGAATAAAGTCAGGCAACTGAGGTGTACCAAGCCAGGAAAAATTAACAATAAACCTTAAAACCCAAATCTCATCACCATAGGCTAAAGCATACTGCCACAGCAGGCAGACCCAAAGGACCAATTTATTCCAGTCAAAAACATATGTTTATGTTCAATTCATATCTTACCTTTGATTCACTGAGGTAACATTACTGCCTTAGTGAAACTGATGATGACAGGGGGTGATGTTTTTTTTTTGGCTTTGGTTGGAAAGAAAATGGCATATTCTATGGGATGAAACCTCTCTTTGAAACGCAGGCAGGTTCATTTTTAACCACAGCTGGAGCTTCAAATTTAAACATTGGTGTGCTGAAATGCATGGGACTTGAAGCAATAGTGAATAGCGGTATTGGAGTGATTGGAGAAAGTAAGGCAGAACTTGGGGTTCAATGCATAGAAATTATGTACTGTAAACCTTAAACACTGTTGTATCCCATTCCAAATACAAATCGTACATTTGTAAAAGAGGGTTGAAAAAGCAAGCTGTTTCCAAAATCCTAACATAACGTCCCACCTCCAGATAAAAACAATGCCCCCAAAATTGAGATACATCAGCTCAGTTTCCAGCCCAGCAAAAACAATGAAAATGGATCAACAGCAATGGCAGATTATACATGCAGTACCTTTCTAGGCTGTGAAGACGATGTCAGAACTTTTCATACCTTTTTCAAGCATCTCTCAGCATTTCTCAGCATTTCTCAGCATTTCTCAGCATCTCTCAGCATCTCTCAACATTTCTCAGCATTTCTCAGCATCTTTCAGCATTTCTCAGCATCTTTCAACATTTCTCAGCATCTTTCAGAATTTCTCAGAATTTCTCAGCATCTTTCAGCATTTCTCAGCATCTTTCAGAATTTCTCAGCATTTCTCAGCATCTTTCAGCATTTCTCAGCATCTTTCAGAATTTCTCAGCATTTCTCAGCATCTTTCAGAATTTCTCAGCATCTTTCAGATTTTCTCAGCATTTCTCAGCATCTTTCAGCATTTCTCAGCATTTCTCAGCATCTTTCAGAATTTCTCAGCATCTTTCAGCATTTCTTAGCATTTCTCAGCATCTTTCAGAATTTCTCAGCATCTTTCAGAATTTCTCAGCATATTTCAGCATCTTTCAGCATTTCTCAGCATCTTTCAGAATTTCTCAGCATCTTTCAGAATTACTCAGCATTTCTCAGCATTTCTCAGCATCTTTCAGAATTTCTCAGCATCTTTCAGAATTTCTCAGCATTTCTCAGGATCTCTCAGCATTTCTCAGCATCTTTCAGAATTTCTCAGCATCTCTCAGCATTTCTCAGCATCTCTCAGCATTTCTCAGCATCTTTCAGAATTTCTCAGCATCTTTCAGCATTTCTCAGCATCTCTCAGAATTTCTCAGCATCTTTCAGAATTTCTCAGCATCTTTCAGCATTTCTCAGCATCTTTCAGAATTTCTTAGCATCTTTCAGCATTTCTCAGCATCTTTTAGAATTTCTCAGCATCTTTCAGCATGTCTCAGCATTTCTCAGCATCTTTCAGAATTTCTCAGCATTTCTTAGCATCTTTCAGCATTTCTCAGCATTTCTCAGCATCTTTCAGAATTTCTCAGCATCTTTCAGCATTTCTCAGCATCTTTCAGAATTTCTCAGCATCTTTCAGCATTTCTCAGCATCTCTCAGCGTCTCTCAGCAGGCATCTATGACCTTCATCTCGAAAAAGCCGAAAGTTGGCTTCCTATTCGCCAGCTTCTTAATCAAATATTCGGTTCCACCTCAAATGCTACACCTTACGGGTGCCAGAAGAAAACGTAGAAATGAACTTTTGAGCCTGTGAAGGCGTTTAGACATGTTGCTAAACCAGCCAAATCAGAGCAGACATCATCAAAATAGTAATAAGTACACTGCATTTCATATTGAATCATAGGGTGTAAATAGGAATCTAAAACCTCATCTGGCCATTTCTTACCAATGCCACACCTTCTATATAGAACAGTAGAATATATTACATGAAATCTTTAATAAATATAATATCTTTTATTGACTGGGTTAGGCAGCACAGTGGTGTTGTGGTTAGCACTATCGCCTCACAGCCAGATGATCCGAGTTGGATTCCCAGTTCGGGCCGTTCTGTGTGGAGTGTGTATGTTCTCCCCGTGCTTGAGTGGGTTTCCTCCGAGCACTCCGGTTTCCTCCCACAGTCCAAACACAAGCACGTTAGGTTGACCAATCACTCTAAATTGCCCGTAGGTGTGAGTGAGTGTGTGTTGGCCATGTGATAGACTGGCGACCTATTCATGGTGTACCCCATCTTCGTTCCAGCTCCCCCGTGACGCCGAAGATAATGGATGTATGGATAATTGACTGGTTAACTTTTTATTTTTAATGTATATGTAGGACAGCTTGTTCGCTTTTCTATAATTCTGCTTCATGAAACAAAAACCAGCAGTTATTTTGATCATTTTGAGGTAATTTGTTTGATACTTGTCCATCCATTAATCAGTATTTATTTTTTCACACATGTTCACGTAGCTTAATTATGTTGACTAAGCAGTTGTATGTCTTTTCAAACTATAGATCTTCTAACCCTAGATCATCTCTGTATCTCCATTTTTGTTGCTTTTTCAGTTTTTGATATCATTTAAAATGGTTGTTGCTGCATTAGCTTCGTCGCTCCAGTGAAAAAAATAAAGTACCAAACTTCAGACACCAAACATCTCACTGATCAACTACATCCAGGCTAAGAAGACAACTGTATAAGTTTAATTTGGATTAAACTATCACTTGAAACATTCTATGCAGTATACCCCTAACACTGATTATATAAGGTATGCAGCCCACCCAGGCTGAGATCATAGAGCTGAAGGGTCCATGGGACACAGATGGATTCTGGATGGGTCCTGTTCTGCGTTCTCTGTATCCCTGTGTAATTGTGGGAGTGTTATGAAGTCCTCACTAGCATGGTCTCTGAAAAGCGTTCTCAGGGGTGTCACAGCTAAACTGAGCTGTCAAGTTGTTGCTCTACTCAAAAGAATGAGTCATAAAATAACCTGTGCAAGTGATGCAAATGCTCAGCGCAGATCTGAGGTGAAAATCATTACTGAATCGATTATATCCATCTCCTCTGCCCTCGACCCAGCAGACCAATCAAATTAGATGACAATAGCTTGAGAGCTCATTTATATTACCTTTTCATCTGGTCTTGTGCCCTCCAAAATGTTTCCTCATTCTTGTTTTTTTTTCTTCTTCATCTTCTCACATTTCAGTTTCGGCCAAGAACAAAGACTTAAGTTCCCCTGACAGTTTTTGTGCAGCAGTTTATAGGCAGTGTATAAGTGATGTAATGCTTGAACTTTAAAATGTGTTTATTTATCTTAAATAGTTAGTTAACAGAATTCAAAATGAATTATTGTTCTACCAAGTTACTATTGAAAGTAAAAGTAACATTTTTGGGTAATTCTGAATTTGGATAGTCTTCTGATAATGCCTTATTGATGCTTACCTTGCATTTAATTTACATTCAACCAATTATTTATGTAATAATTTTGCCTAATCCCAATATTAAACCCAAAATCTATACCTAATATAAAATGTTTTAATTCTGACCTTTGTCCAAATTTTAGCATTCAGATTGATTGAGGTGAATTTCAACAAAATTGAGGTAAATTAAGGTACCTTTTAATTTTATGGGTCCGACTTATTTGTATTAAAAAACACTTTTTTCCAGTTATTTATTTGTTTTTACAAGCTTGTGAAAATTTTATATGTAATAAATAAAAAATACACTGTACTCTACATATTAATCTTCACCAATGGGTTATCGACTGGGGGGCCAGTGCCCAAGAACCTATGACTGCCAAGAACCTATGAGCTTCAGTGGGACCTCTGAACACAGGACACCCGGAGGCTGAAAGGTGTAGAACAGGCTAAATGAATGCCATGCAGATATAAATCTGTTTAACAACTAAATATATGAAGTTGTCTTGTTTGTCTTATTTTATGTTCTTGTTTTATGTTTTATATCATTATGCTTGGAAGTGTTGAAGGAAAAGAGAAACAACACAGTAATAATGATGGATACATTCAGAGAAATTAGGAACTATATATGCTTGAAGACCCAAGCAGAAGGCAGGATATTCTACAGAAACACCATCTATGGTCACCAGGAAACAACTTAATGGCACTTACGGGGCCAAAATAAAATAATATTTTATACAGTATGGATTTACATTTCATTTATAGGAAAGGCCAAAAACCTACTTTACTTTCAATGCAAGTCAATGAAACCAGAATTTATTCCAAGTTATTTTGGAACATTTCGATTGGTGCATTTCGAACGATGTAGAAAATGCAGATGTTTTTCTTAGGACATCGACCATATACCAAAAGTTTGTAGAAATTATATGTTTGATTCCATATTTTGAGCTGAAAGTTAGGAATTATAAATATGCTTCTTTTTTGATATTGTTATTTAATTATTCATTTAAACTTTGTGTTTAAGCACCATCTGGAATACAAACCAGTCTTTCCTTCTTGATGGTATTCAACTTTCTCGGTCAATTTAGAGTCATACATCTACACAGAAGTGGAACATGTTGGTGCTAAAACAATAGGTGCTATCTTACAGTCCCTGCGTCCCTCTGAAAATGATGCTTCACTATCACAGCTCTTCCATTGCATTCCCTACAGCAGGCATTAAGTGCGGATGCATGTGCTGTCCTCGGGCCTGGACAAATCTCTTTGAAGATATCACAAAAAACTAATTTTCCTCCGGAGGGAAAAAAAAGGAGGAAAAAAAAAAATCATTAAACACCGCAGTCTGTCAAATCCACTTCCCATGAAAAATGCTGCTTGTTGTTCAATTCCAATGCAGATAAACATACTTAGAAATATAAACACTCTGAATTTGTAGCGTCTGCATTCTTTTGTAACATATACTGGCTTTTAATTTGATGTCTATGAAGTTTTTCAGGTTTATATTAAGCATTACAGTTTCACTGTGTGCTCTTACATCAAGTAGATACGCTCTTGTACAGTGTGGTGCTCCCAAAACTGAGAGAAGTCAAGACAAACTGAATCGTTATTAAATTGGCCCTGACGAACTCTATCAAAGCCTAACTCTACATCACAGCACTCAGGAGATCCGAGTCCATGTCAGCGGAATCAGGTCCCCACTCTTGCAGTTTCTGACCCGCGCTTTTTGTGGATTTTCCAGTGGCAGCCCAAATCACAAAGTTTAATTTTACAGCCCCTGCGTCGTTGTAAAGGAGCTGAAAGCCCCTGTGGTACTGTGTGAAGTTCAATTTTAGCTCTGCACGTAAGCCGAGCCACACAGACGCATCAGACAGACACCCTTTCCCTCTGTATATAGGTCATTTAACATGGGCGCTAATCAGAATGCCACAGCTGAGGGAAACTCCGTTCCATACATTATATAAGTACATAATACTGTACATACCAGGCTGTTGTGAATCATTTCAAGATTTCTTTATAACCAGGAAACACCAGAACATGAAATATTTGTGACCTCAATGTAAAAGAAGCATTTCCATCTTTTCAGCAAACAAATGTTTGTAGTGGGCAAAACGTACTACAAATCTAGCAGTGAAACTAGCTAGGTTTCCAATTAAGTTTTAAAAGTATATGTTTTATAATTTTACACTGTTATTTTGTGATAAACTAAATTGGTTTAATAGATGTGGTTAAATTGCACATTTTATTGTAAAAATACATGTATTTTATTTTTCTTTATTGTATTAATGTTAAGCTCAGTATATCATCGCTGTCCAAAGAAAAACATGAACTTTACAACTTTACAGGAGAGGCAAAAAACCTTCTTCACTTTCAATGTAAGTCAATGGAACAGAATTTTTTTCCAAGCGATTTTGTAGCATTTCAATTGGTACAATTGTTCAATTGGTTCACACGCTGTAAACGGCAGTTGTCGTGTTTAAAAGATGCATAAAAATGAAAATTAACAAAAATACAAAAATAGAGATACATGTTTTTCCTTGGACAGCAATGATATAAACAGCACATTAAAGATTCTATATTTAAATGTGTTCTCTATAGAGAATGTGTTAACTTATTTTCACTCAAGAGAACAGTGTATGTGCTGTCACTGGAAGAACAAAACAGCCAGAGCAACACCATTTCTCTCGTTACTTTGGCGTTCACATACAATAGAGAGGGTTAGGGTTACCGTCTGGGTGTCTGCAGCTTCTATAAATAATCTGTATAATTTCAAGATTAGTTCATGGGGCAGGTGCATCCTTTGTAGTCATAAGCTGTCATATTAGTAATTGGGACTAATCAGAGTGATCCCAGAGAAGAAGCACTTTTGGTCACCCTAAGAACCTTTTACTGGATGATTCTTTAAAAATATTTTTGAAAAATAATTGTTGATGTCCAAAGTAGTTTCTTTGAAAGGATGACGGCAAAAGCCAGAAAGCTATTTTAACTTCTAGTGTTAACAATTTAAAGAGATTTCATTCCAAGCCATTTTGGAACATTTCTGTTGGCCCATTCATCATAAATGTACACTAAGGACAGCTGCCATGCTCAAATAATGTAGCAATAATGAGCTGCATGTTTCTTTAGATAATATGTATGTATATAAGTGTGAATATAGGTAAATATTGATGTCTAGATAGAGTTCATGATTCTCAGCACTTTACTCAACATAAACTTAAGCTTTTATAACACATACGCACACAAAAGCACATGCAGAATAACCTATAGTAGATAAGTCCTCCACTTGATGGATGTGAATTGTATCATAAGGACAGGCCAGACTTTAAAATATTGGCTTATAGTGGCTTCTATAACCCCCCTTCCAAATATGTTGGGATGCTGTTTAAAACCTATAATAAAAAAATAAAACCCAGTGACATGATTTAATTGCAAATAGTTCAGATTTGTCTGAATGGCAGCTTATGTTGCTCCAAAAACCGTATACATTGTTCAACATTAATGTTGTCAGTGACCTGGTGGTGGTGTGTTTGTGTGTGCTGTACTGGGGTGAGTGGATCACACAGCAGTACTGCCTGAGTTTTTAAACATCTGAATGCCACTGCTGGACCGAAAATATTCCAGCAACATCCAGCCAACAGTGTCCTGTGGATTAGATAACTAACATAAACTTTGCAGTTATTATCTCTGACTTTACATCTACAAGGTCAACCAACAATGTAGAAGAGTCTAATAGAGTGGACAGTGAGTGGGCATTGTGTATAAAAACTCTGATCCACTCAAATCAGTTCCACTCAAACTGTCTGGTCCACTCACACCAGCGCAACACACACTAACATGCCACCACCACGTCTGTGTCACTGCAGTGCTGAGAATGATCCACTATCAAATCATACCTATGGCTCTGTGGTGGTCATCTGACTATAACATGATGATAGGGTCTAATAAATTATGCAGAGAAACAGATGGACTGCAGTCGGTAATTGTAGAAGTGCTCCTATATGGTAAGTGAAGCTGATAAAATGAACAGTGGGTGTAGATACGAGGAGGTGCTTCTAATGTTCTGACTAAACGGTGTAAATATATGCATCAGCGTGAAGACCCTTTAAAGAATCTCCCTATAATGTGCAGTGTTTCCTAGCACCATTTAAGCCAAGAAACATTTAGCACCGTTACTTTTTAAAAACAAATCAGAAATCATGAAACAGCTATTAAGGAGGGTCTCCCTGAGGGAGACGGGTGGTTGGAGTGAGAAGACTATTTAGAAGCAAAAGTAGAACTCATTACACTTCCAGCTAGAAGAAAGCAGGAAAACAGTAATTTGGCATTTTAAATGATATGATATGATGAATCATGCTTATTATGACCGGAGACATGAACTAATGAGGCAAAAAAAGATCAATTTTGACTTCAGGTTGACTTTATGAGCGTGTGCAATGAAGTCAGAACGACTACTATAATAAATTCCACAACAGTTCTTGAATGTTCTATTCATGTTTCCATGGCTACAATCAGTGGTCTGATGTAAAGATTCTTACACAACTCCTCAGCCCAGGAAGGCATGGTCTCTCTTTATTTCTCCCTTGCTCTCTCTTCACTCTTTCCTTCTGTTTTGCCCTATTTTTATAGCAGATGATGAGGGGGTGAACAGTGAAAGCCCCTCTGACACAGTCTGGAAGTAGTTACCAAGCTTCCCCAGTGGTGCAGCTAGCCTACTTTATTTAATACAGGTCAATACTGTACAGCTCCCTCAATAGCAAAGCAGTGCGCCCTCTTAAAAGGCTTTCATAACACATACGCACGCAAAAGCACATGCAGAATAACCTATAGTAGATAAGTTCTCCTTTACTTAATGGATGCGAGTTTTATTATAAGGACAGGCCAGACTTTAAAATATTGGTGGCTCCTATAAACCCACTTCCAAAAATGTTGGGATGCTGTTTAAAACCTATAAATAAATGAAACCCAATGACATGATTTAATTGCAAATAGTTCAGATTTGTCTGAATGGCAGCTTATGTTGCTCCAAAAACCGTATACATTGTTCAACATTAATGTTGTCTTTGCAGATGTGCAAATCAACCATGCCATCAACACTAATGCACACATATAAGAGTTGCTGGTTGCTGGTTTTTAATCTGCATGCTTATAATAGCCGGATCGTTCATCCCTCCTTTAGCCTGGAGGACGTGGAATCCATGATTTCCAAATTTCAGATTATGATTGGTTTGGGCACAGGACACTTTTCTATTTTGCTTCAGTCCATCCTAAAGGTGGGGGTGTTTTTGAATCTCGTTTGTATATGAGTAAAATGGAATCAGCGATTGCATTTGTGCATGCAGTAACAAAAATGTTCGCAAACACCAGCTTTCAAATGTCATTTCTGAGTACATACAGTGATTTCCACTACAGGATCAGTCTCCTTTTAATGCAGTGCTGTCTTCGAGTCCAAAGATCATGGCCATCCAATATTGGCTTTTGCCTTTTTTTTTTTTTTTTTTGGTATTTTTTGCTATTTTGCAGAGTGTACAGCAGGAATAATAAATTATTTTAGTTACAAAATTTCAAAGTGCCTTAGACAGGACGATAAGTAAAACATTGGAAAGATACACACACACAATTAGTCATATATATATATGTTTCATGTTCAAATCCATGTCTAAATGCAGGTATGAACTGTAACCATGTCATTTGTTCCTAGAATACAGCAGTTCTTCAGTCTTTGGTGGAGATAAAAGTCTGATAAAAGTTAAAATGTCAGCTATGGCTATAGAAAGAATTAGGGCCCAGATTCACTAAGCTTTCCTGATATAACATGTAGGTCAGATTGTTCTTTACAATTCCGTTCAAAAATCAGAAGGAAAACACAAGGCCAAGCAGGCATTTAACCACTTTTCAAAGTACTGGGGCAACGACCCCCAACTTTCTGATTGATTTCAGATCACTCACATCATAAAAAAAGAAATTACACTGAGGGGGGTTTGAGTTTCATTACTCAAACATGAGGGAGTTTGTGTTCAGGGAGAGAAAATAAAAAAATATTTATTCTGCAATACACAAAACAATACACAGTCACACAGTTTACTATAATATATGAATGTATTAAATGTCAGTTTGAATATTTCAGACTGCTATGTTGCTAAACTAAGAATGCTTTCAGATCTACTATGTTTGGTGAGGA
Source organism: Megaleporinus macrocephalus (assembly GCA_021613375.1). Lineage (NCBI taxonomy): Eukaryota > Metazoa > Chordata > Actinopteri > Characiformes > Anostomidae > Megaleporinus > Megaleporinus macrocephalus. Next base: position 19,302,256 of record CM038713.1, read on the forward strand.
CCTACTGAACTTCTTCTTCAGTTCTGTGAACACTCCACCCATATTCAGGTCCACACGGATGAATTAATTCATGTGGGAATTTACCGCCAACAGCGTTTTCCTCAGCTCAGCATTAGAGCTGCACTGTCTGCACTATCTGCCAGTTTAACTCTTTACTATTTACAGACACTCGTATCATTCCTACAAATTCAGTTGTTTAATGTGAGATGAGTATTAAAATAATGGCAAAGGGATGTATTAGATTTTGGCACATTTATTCTGTTTTCCTGGCGACACATATAAGCGTCACGCTTGCCTCCTTGCAAAATTGGTGCAGACTTAGAAAATAAACTGTGCAGAGACATTAGCTGTTAGAACTATTGGATATGCTGAACCCAGTAAAGCGCAGGTAAAAACAAACACTGACTTTGTTTATGAATAGATTAATGGAGGCATGTTATTAGCACGGCATTAAGGGCGGTTTTAGTAGGTAGCCTAACTATATTTCGTCACTCAGGCAGCTGGGTTTTTCAAAGTTTTGCACCACCATGTTTGCAGCTGTGGCTGCACAATTAGTCGAGACTGGTTGTCACAGGGAAGCCTGTAGGTTGTTTGAAGTATTTGTGTAATGTAGGCTAAATACTGTACAAAGAGATCATCGATGAACTAAAACAATTCTGTTTCTTCCGAACTGATGAAGCTAAGGGCATAATGCAGAGCCACATATACATATATATATATATATATATATATATATATATATATATATATATATAAAACAGAAATAACATAGTTTTAGGCCAGCATGCCACTAGAAGATAACACACTAAAGGCAAAAGAAATCAAATGTATTATCCTTTTGTTTAGTGCTTTTTTAATACATAAATGCAAACTGCCTGTATAAAATATATGCTGAGAGTAAACTAATTTTTAAATAAATAAACTGGGTTTATTGCTAGATATGAACTTTGTGTACACAGCAAGTTTGCGTTTATGCATATACAGTAAATGATGACATTGTTTTGTAAACATGTACAGTAATATAAACACTCTCCTTCTGACTACATAGTAAATTAGATTTAGGAGGGGCAAATTTAACTCTGTGGAATAGTAGCTTTATGGAATACTAGTGTTTCTATGATTGCAGATCTGTAGTAATATGTGGGACGAGGGGCGGCCACTTCTCACATTTCCCACTCAGGAAAACTGCAGGCAGAAGAACGAGTTACAGCATTTCACACACTGTATTACAAATGAATTGTACAAACTCATATCATATAGAACTCAATTATATATATATTTATATATATACTATGTATATATACTATATACTAGATGTAGACTGTCTGGAAATACTTTAGCAAATATTACAGTGTCATGGTTTTAAACTGTGTAAATCCTGATTTAATCCTCACTAAAGCAGATAACCAACTCATGATCTGCCAAGAAAGCTCACCTCTGACATCACCCCTGCATTGGCAGGATGGTTCATGGGACTGTCAAAGCGACATTACACATATTCACAAATTCACAGTGGCACCACAGTGCCTAAGCCTCAGGACAGCTGCTTTGCTCTTGGCACAGACTCCCGCAGTGCACAGCCAGAGACCTGTGTACTGTGAACTGCTATTACTGAGGAAGCTCAAGTTTCCAACTCACTGTAATATTCATGGTTATGTGCTTTAAAACGTCAGTCAAGAATCAACTGGCAGGCCCCCTTTTGGTGCCATAACTAGACTGCAACTACTAAGTACACATGAAATATGCACATGTGCTTTTATATACACATACATAAGTGTACACAGTGGCCCCAAAATGTTTTTGGACTCTTCAATCATTGGTAAAATTTGATGAAGTCTCTTTAGGTTACTCCAGAAAATGTTTAAGAGTGAGATATTTACTTAGGAGAGTCACATTGACATTGGTGGATTCCCGAACTCAGATTTGTACAGAGGAATTTGGGACACAATCTTATAAAAGTTTGCCAAAAACTATAATGTTAAATGTAATGACACACTTTCTAAAAACAGTCTGCAAGGATATTTTTCCACTTCTCTAAAGCATGATCTGCTTCTCACAATCCAAATTATCTGTGGCATAGATAGTACTGTTTAGATCTAGAGAGGATCTGATTCATTTTCTCAGTAACAACTTCTTGACTGCTACACATCCTTTCAGACCCAAGAGTTTTCTTCTCAGAAAGAAAAAAGTGATGAATGGAAACACCTGAGCTCAGTGTTTTTTCTCTGGACTTACTTTTCTTGGCTTATCTTGTATTTTTATTTAACCTTTATTTAACCAGGAGGACCCTTGAGATTAAAATCTCTTTTTTGAGGGAGACCTGGCCAAGAAAGCACACCCTTTACAGCTACAAGAACATAAAACATAACAAACAGACCTCAGACAATTTACATGCCCATAATCACACAACAATAAACACAAATATATGTAAGTGTATGAAACCTCCTCAGAAATGTCTCATGAGAAACGTATGCAGTTAATGGACCTTTTGGCAGGAAACCGTTTAGGGTAATTTTTTCTAACAATAATTGTTAATAATTGTAATAACACATACAGTGTAGATTGAAATGCTGTAAACTAGACACCAAACCTTAAACCAATACATTATGACCAGCCTTTTAAGAACAACATAAAATTCATTGGAACAAATATCAATGTGTTATTAAAATGTAAACTATAATTTTCTGTTGTTTGAAATTTTCTGTCACATAAATATTATGAATAGCTGCTTAGTTAGCAAAATTTGGTTGTTGTTTTTTTTTAATATAAGGTCATGGGCATATCAGTTTATTAATAAACTCATTCTTAATGCAGTACAGATTTCATAATTATCATGAAATCAGTTACAGCTTCATTTATCTTTGAAAATGCCTTCACTTTTACAGGTTCCTACAAAATAACAGAAGCTAAAGTAAATAATTAAATTCCTTGTAGAATTGCAGCTCCAAATTAGTTGGATTTATTTAAATGAAGATTTGGATCAGTAGTGGATATACATGCGTCATATATATTGTTCTCAGTACTGAACTGACACTGGCGTGGTGGTGGTGTTTTAGTGTGTGATGTGCTGGTAAGAGTAGATCAGACACAGCAGTGCTGTTTGATCGCAGTGTTCTCTCACTCTATTGGACACTCCTAACTTGTTGGTCCACCTTGTAGATTTAAAAAGATGATAGCTCATCTGTTGCTGCACAGTTTGTGTAAGTGGAGCTGATGCAATACACAGTGTGTGTAGATATAAGTTTTTAATGTTATGGCTGATCAGTATATATATATTTTTTTATACCATATTGTGGACCTTGAGACAGATGCTCCCTAATTGGTGGTGTGCGCTGTGCTGGGTAAACCTCATTCTGCCATTTAAAGTAAAAAAAAAAATCAGGATTGCATGTGAAAAGCAAACTTTGCCTCAACAAATGGGAAAGTCAAGTCTGGAGCTGTGGTTGTTTTTTCGTGTGATATATATCTGGCTGGAAATACAGGCTCCGAAGTGGAAACTTGGTTGTAATTCATAAAATTATAATAATTTTGGGGTGTCTCATATTGCAGTCGAGAGTTCTATTTTAGTATGCGTGCAGTATCTTCCACAAATTGTGCTTAAGCCTGTAAAAATGCTCTTCCTTCTTGTCTAAGGCAGCTAATTCTGTTGTAGCTCCTCTCCAAATCTCCAGCAGAGTGTTCAGTTACCTGGCACTGGCCTGACAGCTCCACTCCAAATACCCCATCCACAGCACCAGATGTTTCAATACGCGGTGCCATCCAATCAGAGGACGAGTTTTTTTCCCTCCACAACTTGATCCACCAGGTGGCATTGGCAGATTTGAATAAATGTGTCTTGAGTGTGCATGTGCGTGCTTCATTACATAACCACCCCCGTTCTCTCATGCAGGTCATTTCATGTACCCCCAAAAGAAGTCCTTTATATCACAACAAAGTCTAATTATTCAGTTAATCTGTGGATCACAGGGCTTATTTGTTAATATGACTGTGGTAGTGTGATTGTAAAGGAGGAATTAGAAGGGTTTTTCAGATGCGCACTGGATCCCACTCCTCCCGCGCAGCGTGCCCAAATGTAGAGAGAGAGAGAGAGAGAGACAGATATATCTCCTCCCACCCGTGCATGTATGACCCCGCACATCTTAAAGCGGCGAGTCAGCCCCCACACACTCGCACACATGAGCAATTTTAACATCCACGGGTCAGAGTCTCTCCCAATAACGCACGCATTCTACTGTGTGAGGGAGTCATGGCGCTCATCACGAAATGGATGCAAGGTTGGGCTGGGAGCTCAGAGATCAAAGAGAGAATGAAAGAGGTCCACACTCGCTAAAATGCAGCTATATGTAGGCTGGAAATGAGAAAAAGAGAAATGAGGGATGGAGAAAAAGAGAGAATGAGAAATAATAAAAACACATGCTTTATAGGCATTACAGTACCAACAGTACTTTATACTCAAACTCTCTGGAGCGATGCCATAGGAAAACCACCATCCATCTTCCACTCCTGAATATCCTTTCAGTGGATGCTTCTTTAAACACAACTCTCTGTTTTCAACTACTGTCAATTCTACTACAGCCAGTCGCTGTAAATTTGATTTAAAAAAAGTAAAAAAAAAAAAAAAAAAAAAAAAATATATATATATATATATATATATATATATATACACATACACTTAGGGAGAGAGAGAGAGAGTGAGAAATAAGCATAAATACAATGAATATCTTATGAATCTTATCTTATGAATCTTATGAATATCTTATTTTGAAAACAGCCCCCAGATATTGCATGAATTTATTTTATTCCTTCACCAGCAATCTGCAATTTATCTTAATGAAGTACTGAGCAGTCAAACCTCAAACCAGGTTCTAGATGACAATGGCAAATAATATTGGGTTGCCACGTAGAAAAGCCTGGAAAGGGAATGAATTAGCATACATATGTAAAAATACTACCCACTGTATTAATACTATTTGAGTATATGTACAGTATAGGTTGTCACTGTTCAATGAAAAACAAGAATCTCCAAAATGGCTTTACAGGAGAGGAAAACAACCTACTTTACTTTTAATGTTTTAATGTACACACAATGTAAAGCTGTGGTTTTCGAATGATAAATGATAAAAAATTGACCAAAAAGGTGATACATGTTTTTCTTTGAACAGCAACAAAACAAACACACACACACAAACACAATTAGTTACTTGTTTTGTTGTATTGTTGTCTGCAGACTATATCAGTGCACCAAAGAAAACTCTTAATAAACATGTATGGTAGTTGCTATAATTTAATTTGCAGTAAAAGTACAGAACTATGCCTTAGAGTGGTTCCCTACCCTGCACATGTGCCCTGTTCCTAATACACCTGATCCAACTAGTCTGTTAAAGAAGGTATGTAAATCTATATAAATCTGCAGGGCAGGGCCACCACTGTCTTAAACTACAATACTGTGTATTTACAGTGTAGATTCACTCTGCGAAGCTGCCAATAACCTACTGTAAGCCATTAAATCATTAGATTTATTATTTAGTAATTACATGGAAAACAATACAATTTGACTGAGTATTTGGCTCCAATATTGTTGCAAATTCATGTGGATTACCAAATGATGAAATTAAAACAACGTGAAACTGCAAATGACTGTGAATTGTCATTAGCACATTTCTCTGTTTACACTGTCTGTGAATGGCATGGTCACTTCATGCTGTGCTGAGCTGGCATGGTTCTCATCTGAAAGACTCAACTTTGGAGCGGAGAATGGTAGACAGCCTCTCAAAGCTCATTCTAGAAAAGCTGTGTGGATAAAAACTATCACACCTATTGCATCAGGTGGCTTTCACTCTCTTTCCCAACACCTTACACTCACTCACTCTCTCTCTCTCACACACACACATACACAAAGGTACAGACACACAATAAGAGAGGACGAAATATGTGTAATGCCTTTCCAGGCAGCTCCTGAAACAGGCTTAGAGGGCAGAGACAGCAGCATATACAGGATTCACCGAGTGTATTTCATATGCTTTCAGCTCAAATATTCAATTACCCTCTTCTGCTTTGTGCACGACTTCTGCCGAAAGCTTTGTGGAAATCCTTATCAGTCTTCTTTCTCATAACGCTGGATTAACTAAGAGGGTCTGTGAAATTTTGAGGCACAGGAGTCAAATCTGTGCTTTTTCAAACACTCGCCTGCAAAGAATCACATTCATTTACAGCATCCTGGAGAGGCTGGCACACTGCTACTGATATCGTTGTGTATGTAATGCATTTCTAAAATATTATATTTCTGGATGTTAACAAAAGCACACAGGCTTTTATTCATGTTGGTGACTTGATGCATTGATTGGAGGCCTTTTCACAGTAGCTGCAATTTCTATCTATTTCCAAGTCGCCCTGTTTTTGCGTTTTGTATTTTTTGGATTGGTAATGTTGGTGGAATATGTTTGGATGGAAATGTGCATGAAAGCGAACAACTTTTCTCAGTTCAGACAACTTTGTGGTAAGGTATGATTTGTTTTCACAGCAGGTGGTTTTCGCCATGAAGTTCAATTTATGCATCATACATCATTTTTATAAGACCACCTTACAACCCCTGTTTGTCTTAACAAATAGCCAGACAGCTTTTATTACAGTCCCTTTCAGACGTACATGAAAACAAACTCTCTCTGTTCTAATCAGCTCTCCTGTAATGTGTGTCATTCAGAGACTGCTGTAGGGTCAATAGACAGTTACTGTAAATGCATAGGTTTTAAGGACATCACAAAAACACATATATGTACATATCTTCTGAAAAGTAAGTTATAGAAGACAAAACCATTCTTATCTTTTAATTTAAGAGAATATAAAGAAAAAAAAACCCAAGTAAATTTTGTAGCATGCCTATTCGTCCATTCTAGTAGAAACTAAACAACAGCAAGAGCATATGGACTTCATGGACTGAGGACAGAGGGGGAAACCTTCAAACAACACCCTCTATATGCTACATCAAACTCTTTACCTCACAAAAGCAGGGAAGTTTAGATTTATGTGATATGAGCCCTTGGATATGATATTTTCAATGAATCAAACCTGCTTATGTGTCTCTTGCGTGTATGTTGCCTCCTCAAGTGTGTCCTCACTCTATACAGAGCAAGACACCATCTTTCTTGATAGGAAAATCAATGTTTTCTCCCCTCTAAACCCTTATTAACAAATCGTTTCCAAGCTGAAGTGTTAGCTTAACCCTGCTGCTGTGTATATCTGCACTGCTGAATTGGACATTGATTCTCTGCATCATTATCCCTACGTATGCGTTCCCCTCTATTGTCTGTGGAGATGCAATCGGACCCTGTGGTTACTTTATAACGTTTGCCTTGTTATGAAACTGCTTTTGAACACTGCTGCTATCACCTTGCTGAACAGCTTCTCATTCTATATTATTGCCCATACTGTTCCATAACCCTGCCCTATGTTAATGTCCTCAGGTAAAGACACCATCTGCCATTTTTTCTTCTTTTTTTATCATGAAAGTTTCCACATATGGTTCCGAATCAACCTTATGAGTGCTGTATTTTGAGTAGGTGGATTGCTAGCCTTCATTATATCAGTCTGGGCATTTCTTGATAAGACCATGTAACAGATGTTGCAGTCCCTTCATTCCTTTTGTGTATGTTGACAGACTGAGGACTATACTGTATCCTCCCCTAGTGACTATGAATTGCAGTATTTTATAATAACAGCAGGGCTAAGCAGATCAGCCATGGTGGAATCCTTTTTTTTTTCTTCAATCCAAAATGCGGTTTCACTATAATCAGTGTATTGCGGAAGCATGGGACACAAGCTTAAGACAATTCAATTTGGAGAGTGAATTAGTGAAATATTTGCGTGCATGCGGCCCAAATATAGCCCATTCAGAAGCATGGCTAATGCTTGTTAACAGCGAATAATTACGAGAACTGACTTCAAGTGGATGAATTCCAGGCCTGCTAGTGAGCACTTGAAAGAGAGAGTGAGCGCATGCGAGAGACAGAGAAGTAGGGGGAGGTGTGAAACGAGGGAGTGAAATTTTGGGTGGAATTCTTCCAGGATGTTTTAGCTTCAGCACGAGACATGTTTTCTTAATCGCTTTGAACTCTAAGCTCTCCGTGCAGTAAGTTGTCAGTGGCTGTCAGTGGAAGGCAGCGTGGAGAATGCTGGTCAGGTGAAGAGTGGCCTAATTCAAGTTGTAGTAGTAAGTGGAAAACTGAAGGAAATGTAGTGCTAAATAATTTAAGTTAATGATACTGGGGCTTTGATAAGCTCAATATTTGGCTGTTGGTTTGGCTGTTCATGGGACAAAGTCCAATATGTTTTCGCTTCAGGAGCTATCGCAGTGTAATCAGTAATAAAGGTGGTTTTGTACTTGAATTACTCTCGGCCTTTTGGTGACATGTCCAGATTTCTGTTACAAGAAATCAACAGCTGCAAATTAGGGGTGTGTCATATCGTATCGTACACAATAATATCCCCAACATTTTTGAACATCGTGAGCGATAATGTACCCTGAAATATCGTGCCATATCACCCATCACTAATAGTCACACCAGGGTACTACTTTTTACTGTTTTTAGCAAAAGAAAAATTCACACTTTTCTGATTTCACATCATATATCTACTAGAGACAGATTTTATCTGTCCAGTATTGTTCGCTTTACTTCAGTCCTGGATATATTGAGATATTTGGAGTGCATTATGTAGTATCGTGACATTCTGGATCATTGACTTCTGTTACAATCTGATGAAAATTCTTGTATTTTTTTAATATCTCAGTTAGCGTGTGCTATATCATATCGTATGCAATAGTAAAATGTAATTTTCATTTTGTTGCAGTAGTGTATTCTTAATTTTTTATTTAATTCAATGTTTTGTCATATCGCCAAGTGTGATATTATTGTAGGGCCATATCGCCCACCCCTCCTGCAAATAACAATGTATATGTATAAGAAAAGATTATTAAGCGTCAACGTGTACAGTATATCTTATTCAGATTTTCATTAACCTCTTGGAAGCCGTTGGTGGCTGCCTGTCTTTGTCACCATGCCTCTCTCCCAGGAGACTCTTTGGACTGGCCTTTTCTGGAAAGACTCATTCCAGTTCTTGCTGTTCCGTGACTCTATCCGTTTGAACACCATTAAACACATTTGCAGCTTATTTTAGGACTAAATACTTTATAATAATACTTTAGTTATTCTTTATCGTGATTTTTCTCTTGGTAACAAGTTATTCACATCAGGGTCATTGTCTCTTTGTTTGGTATTGTTTGACCCTTGCTCTGATTACATTTTGGATTTGCCTCATTTGTACATACCTGCCTGATTTCTGACCCCTACTTGTAATGACTGAGTCTTGGATTGAGATCAGTAGGGCATACAGACTCCAGGATCTTGGAAATTTGTATATGACTTAAGCACACCCCAAGTGGCATTGTCCAGATGCTCAGCCAGAGTGATGCAAAGCACCGTAACCCAGCCAAAATTAAAGTAGCCAGTTTAAAACTGCAGTATTACAGGGCAATATGTCCTTCTCCAATAATACATTACTATAGTCTTCAGGAAATCAAAGATAATGACATTCAATATCTGCTCTTTAAAGCGCTTTAGATTGGTAGAGAAATGTTAGATCAAAGCCAAGCTCAGTAGAGCATGATGTGCCCTTTCTAATGGACTTTGAATCATCTTGCTTGCTTACTGACTCACCTTTTGTCTTCTCTCAGGCATCCATGAGGTTAGTGTTATAATTACATGATCAGTAAGGGTAGTTTGTGCAATCCCTAGCCTATACAAACACAAGCATAAGAAAACCTAACATTCTTCTACCTTTATACAGATGAAAACACAGGATAAAAACAAATGTGTCATTGTTTTACATTCAGCTTGAAATAGCAACACATATGTCTTGTTGGTTAAGAGCCAGAAGAAAAACTTACAGGAAAGATGGAGATCTTTGGAGTGATTCTATCTTATCTCACATTAACCAAAGCCAACATTAACCAAAGCCAACCAAAGCCACATTAACCAAAGCCAACCTCCAAAACTTGTTTCCAATAGAGCTACAGAGTCTAGAGCTCTAGAGCTAATAGAGTCTTTTTTGGGGAGCTAAGTTACTCCTGAATTACCTGTAGTTCGAACACGGGTATTATGCTTCTTTTAGATACTGCACTGAAAGTCCTGAAGATTTTCCCTTTTTTCAGTTATCTGCTTTTATGAGCTGGAATTCTATACAGGAAACTCTAAAGCTCAGCTCGCTGGGATCACTGAGCCATTTTAAACTTTTAGTTTCTAGTCACCATCAGAAAGCCTGTGATTGTTTTAAATGAGTTTATCTTTCTATTAGAATTTTAATTGTTATCTTATTTGTTTATTTGTATGTATTTGATGTTTATTTTATGTTCTTTTATTTGATTTGTTTTTATTGTGATTGTTTTGAATTAGTTTTTTATTAGTATTTTGATTTTTATTATCTTATTAGTTTATTTTTATGTATTATATGTTTATTTTATATTTTTTTATTAAACAAAAAAAATTATTTTATGCATCTATATTCAATGTTTATTTAAAATTTGTATTTTATTTATTATTATTATTTTTGTTTGTTTTGTTTTCAATCCCTTAAAATGTATATGATCGGCTGCATTAAAAATGAGGATCACCCCTCAATGTACTTCCGAGATAAAATAAAGGTTTTTCTAAAATCTACTATAACATTGGTGCTAGAGTATGTAGTTCCAAAGACTCTCAATGAAAGAGTTTTATTTGACATCTCAGATTGTGATTAATAAAATCATGTCGCCATTGCTGTTGTGCTGCTGTAACTACTAAAACTTAAAAACTGAAGTTTCTGCAACAGCATAGTTTTTTGAAGTGTACTTTAATTGTTAAACTTTCAAGTTGGAGTGTGTTTAGCTCCATATATAATTGAACTCAGTTTTAAAACTTGAGTTTTTAATTGTGCCAATGAGTTATTGGTAATATTTTGTGTAAATCTAACTTATTAAGGTTTACAGTGTGCATGTGCAGCTCAATTCCGCTTGCTAGTACATTTTCCAACATGTACATTCCCCAACTACTTAGGGGGGAGGTTTTGGGGGAGACAAAGCAAAAATCTATGAACATACCACCAGTGAGACATTCAAAAAGAAAAAAACATTGATGCGTTTTTTTTGTTTGTTGTTAGGGAAAGCAAACAATAATCTAAAAATATATATTTTTAGTAATCACAAGCTTTTTTGCTTATTAGCAGCAAGATGAGAAAGCCAGGCCCTCTGTGAGTACCCATAGTTACAGGACCCTGCCAAAATCTGCCCTAGCCCAGCTGAACAATCTGTCGCCACCAGCTGAAATCCCTAATGCTCCATCAATTCACACTACCGCTCGCCCTTCTAGTGCCCTCCGCTACGCTTTTCTTAATCAGATTGCTTCCTCCTAATTGTGTCTTTCTGACATGAAAAATCGGAAAACTGCAACAAACACTTCTGAGCACCCAGAAATACGGGCAATTAAACAACGGAGTCCAAATAAAACTCTGGTTGATACTGAACTTTGTCATTTTCGATCTTGCTATAAAAAGCAAAGGGTTTTATTTGTGCTTTAACCTTGCTGCGTGATTGGCTGGCGAAAGGTCAGACGAAATCGATACGTACAATTAATTAAGGGGTTATCATAGGGCGTGAAAAGTGAATTAAATCATAAAAAATGGATTTAAAAAAGAAACATTTAATAATTTGCTGTCAGAAGATTAATTGCCATCGAGGCTTATTTAGCGAGGACTGCTCAATCTCTCCTGCGCTCGGACACAGATGAGGGAGGGAAATGTTCTTTTTCACCTTGGCCTATTAAATGACTCAACGTAGACAAGGATTCAATCAAGGCGGTTTGTCCTCGGGGCGAAAATGAGAGAGAAAAATATGTGGCTTTGAAGTCAATGTGTCTCAAAGGCATATTCTTCTCTGGCTCTTTGACCACTTTGCCTCACAAACTCTGTTCAGTGATACAACTCCGACGACCCCGAGAGCTTCGACTTTGAAGGCTGTGTCTGTGTTCCAAATATGATGACAAGCATGGGCAGTTTATAGGGGACCCAGCATGAAGACAATGTGCTTTTAACAAAATGCCTAAGAAGAACTACTTTTGGTTGCCCAGAGAACCTTTCAATGGCTGGTTCTGTAAATGACATGTGTAAGAAGACACCAGCCTCAACATAATGTAAAGGTTCCTTATAACTTTTATTATATGTTTATTTTTTTCCTGGAACTGTAAATCCAAGCCAAGGACCATTTAAGAAGACAGTTCTTCATACGGACCAGACATGTCTTTAAAATATAGACAGCCATAACTCCATAGAATAGTATTAATTCTGAATAAAAAAAAAAACAGTGTTTCATTTGGTTTCATGTAAATCCGTCCCAGTTGAAGTGTGCTGTGACCCGGGGGACTGAGGAGAGGGATACAGAAGCTGAGTCTTCTCTCCCACTTCAACAGTCCTCAGGGAGCCACGTATTCCTCCTCTTTTCTCTCTTTTTTGTCCTTTTTTTTGCTGGCGTAAGCTATGACTCATCATCAAGCATATGAAATTTAGGTCTGCTGCCAATACATCTCTGTAAAAAGGCTTTCTCTTGCTTTAGTGATTATGTGGTTTGTGTGGGTACGGGCTTTTGGAGCCATTGGCTGCGATTGGTTCGCTATTCACACACCTAACATCCGGATCAAACACAGTGTCACTCTACAATACAGCGGAATGGAATGTGACTGTTTCCAGAATATTCTCACCATGAGGGAATGACTCATGATTCTGTGGCAGTACCTACAACCGGTAATGCCCACCCAGCCCTCAGCTTTAGGTCAAGCCTGCTTTGGGCTTCCAACATGTTACGTGAAGTAAAGGATAAACATTCATTCGAAAGCCTCCTGAAAGGAAAAGCCCATGTCAGTTTTTTGATTTCTCTAAACAAACAAACAAATAAATACATTAAATTAAATCAATTAAATTAAATCAATAAATAAATTTTAAAAATTGGTTATTTTAAAGATGCTATAGAAGGAAAACTAATGGTTCCAATAAAAGTAGAGAACATTTACATTATGTGGGGGTTCTTTAAACCTTGACAAAGAATATTTACAACTGTACACATTTTTAAAAGAACCACCGAATTGTTCTTTAAGGAACTAACAGTTTTTTCTTATATGACATCTTCAAAATAACATATTTCTTTATTTATTAGCATTTCCTTACTTAAAGGATTTCACAAACTGACATGGGCTTTTCTATGTTAGGAGGCTTTCACATTAATGTTTATTACTTTACAGAACATGACGTAAGCACAAACTTGGCATGGACAAAAGTATTGGGACACCTACACAATACATATTTAGGAGATTTGATGTTGGTCCCACCCTTGCAACTGTAACAGCTTCCACTCTTCAGGGAAGGCTTTCTAAAAGATTTTGAAGTGTGTCTGTGGGATTCTTTTGCCCATTCTTCCAGAAGAACATTGGTGAGGTCAGACACTGATTTTGGACGAGAGTGCCAGGTTCACAATCTTTGTCTAGTTCATCTCAATGGTGTTAGATAGGGTTGAGGTCAGGGCTCTGTACAGACCAGTCAAGTTCGTCTACACCAAAGTCACCCAACCAGCTTGCTTTTGCACTGGGTCGCAGTCATGTGGAAACAGAAAAGGACCTTCCCCAATTTATTCCTACAACGTTGGAGGCATCCAATTGTTCAAAATGTTGTGGTCTGCTAAAGCATTAAGATATCCCTTTACTGGAACTAAGGATTGCTGGCCAAGCCCTGAAAAACAACCCTATAGCGCTATCCCTCCTCAACCAAACTTCACAGCCGACGTTGATGATGTTCTCCTAGCATTTACCAGACTCATCCATCAGACTGCTAGATAGAGGAGTGTGACTTGTCACTCTACAGATCAAGTTTCCAGCTCCAGAGTCCAGTGGCCACACATTACACCATTCAATCTGATGCTTGGCATGGTATTTGAAGATATAAGGCTTGCATGCAGCTGCTCATCCATAGAAACCCACGACATGAAGCTCCTGGCACACAGTTTTTGTGCTGATGTTTATGCCAGAGAAGGTTTGGAGCTCTGCAGTTATTGAGTCAGCAGAGCATTGGAGTGTTTTACGCTAATACGCCTCACTCTGTAATACGCCTCACTTTAATTGGTCTGTCAATTTTTGACTTAGTTGCTATGTTTCCTAAACAATTTGACTTTTCAATAATACCACTCACAGTTGATCATAAAAGGGAGGAAGAAATTTCACGAACTGACTTTTGGTGCATCCTAGTATAGTACTACGCTCAAATCCAGTGAGCTTTTAAAACGTCAGATTTATTCACAAATGTTTGTAAAGACAGACTGCATGGCTACATGCCTGAGTTTATACACCTGTGTGGAAATGAGACTGAATGAAACACTTAAGAAGCATATCTTAGTACTTCTTTTGTCTATATAGTGTATATGTTCACCATTTGCCTTTTTACAGCTTACATTCTTTGCAGGAATCTGAGAAGTTGATCCAAGATCCAAGCAACCCCAAACACATTCGATGATGGTAAGGTCTGTAAGGTCAGTCCATTGTTCTAAGAACACCAGCAGCTTCTTTGCTCGATGAGTACAGCTTGATCTTCAGCAATGTGCTTGGTCGCCATCATGCTGTGGAATTAATTCCTTCCCAATTTAATATTTTCCATAGCGCATGATGAAATTTGTACACTAAAAGAAATGCACTGGTGTAACTTGATTAAATACCAGCTCCACATGAATTAAATATATTACATTAGCATTTTTTTGTTTTAGTTTACTCAATTATGTTAAGATTTGAGATGTAACATATTTTATGCATGTATAACTGATGTCCACACTGAATCAAGTGTGAATCTTTTTCCATGAAACCACCACAAAATACCACACAATTACCCACCAGACGGTGTTATATACATGCACAGACATGCTCTATCCTCTACAATCATATTTGACTGATGACTGTAGACATGGTTCCACAAATCTTTTATTGCTTCTGTGCCGTGTACATACTGCCTTCTGTTACTTTTAAAGTTGTTAAATTTAGATCCATCAGTCCATAAAACTTTATGCCATGGAGTTCTAATAGCTATATACACTCACTGTAGAACTTTATCAGGTACATCCTCTTTGTATCTACACTCATTGTTCATTTTATCAGCTCCACCTCCCATATAGGTGCACTGTGTAGCACTGTTACAGTTACAGACTGTATGTCCATATGTCTCTCCGCATACTTTGTTATCCCACCATTACTCTGTTGATTTATGGCCAGGACCCCAGCGCCACCTCAGCGTCACTGCTGAACTGAGAACAGTCCACCAACCAGAACTGGTTGGACACAGGGTTTTAAAACTCAGGCAGCACTGCTGTGTCTGATCCACATGTATCAGCTCAGCACACACTAATACACCACCACCACGTCACTGTCACTGCAGTGCTGAGAATGACCCACATCATATAATACCTGATCTGTGGTGGTCCTGTGGGGGTCCTCACCTTTAAAGAACAGAGTAAAAAGCATGCAGAGGAACAGGTGGACTACAGTCTGTAACTGTAGACCTGCAAAGTGCACCTTTATGGTAAGTAGAACAGACTGTGAGAAATGGAGAACTTTATATAACTCTAGGATTTTAATATTTCGACATATATCCACTATATATATATATATATATATATATATATATATATATATATATATATATATATATATATATATATTAGGTGTTATACTACTTTACAAACTGGATAAATAAGAATGGTTGTAGGGAACAGACACTAAAATATACAGGAGCTATAGCCACCACTCTGACCACAGGGCCATAAAAAGCTAAATCTGTTTTAAGCTGCTTTTGGGAACAGAAAGGGCATGTGTCACTTAGGCCAACTCCATTGTTTACACACACACACTCACGCACACACACTGAAGGTGTCCTTTGCCCCAAACAGCCAGTTGGTAATTATCGGTGCTCATCTGGTCCTGCTGGCTGGACAGCCGGTGAGAAAGAGTGAGGGAGAGAGAAAGAGAGAGAGAAAGAGGGAGGAACAGACAGACAGACTGACAGACAGACAGAAAAGGATAGATTTTCACACCAGCTCTGTTCTTGGATGGCTGAGGTGTTGCCTTTGCTTTTCCAACACACACATGCACACACACACACACACACACCAACACCTACGGAAAGCTGTACATTTCTGTCCTTATGGGGGTCTAACACTGATATTATTATGCTCTTATGTAATTATATATACTGTGTACTCCAGGTGTAATAGGTTAGGGCATGTTTATTATTCAAATATTTTAGCTTAGTGCTAAAGCTACAAGGCTAACACTGCTAATACACTAAAATGTAATAGTCATGTTCTTTAACCTGTCCTCAAAACTTCACTCAAGACACATCCAGGTCTTCATTGAGCTCACAAACACATGTTATTTAGGATACAATGCAACTTGTTGTGAACTATAAACTATAAAAATTTACAAAAGAAATGCACAAAAAAATGTAGCTGAATGTCGGGTCAGATATTTTAGACAGCTGGCCGACTCCCACACAAAGTTAAGATCCACTTCATGTGCGCACATGTCACATGAGCATATGGAACTTGCATTATGGTCATGATTTCTCTTTATTCCCTCTATAAACACACACACACAGTAACTTCTCAGTGCTTCATTAAGCTAAATCAATGCAATGTCTGGGGTGTCCTGGAGAAATCTGGAACTAAACTTTGTTCTTTAAACTGGCTTACATAATGTTATCTACTTCTTATGACATGTGGTGTTCTTACTGGTGAGAATACACTAATTGATGTGATAAAGTGTTTCAAACAATGAACTGTATATATATGTAGTCCATCTGTAGTCCATCTATGTAGCCCGTCTGTTTCACTGCATATATTGTTTATTCCCTTTGACCCTGTTCTTTAATGGTCAGATCCCCACAGGACCACTACACAGCGCAGGTACTATTGGGAAGGCGGGCTATTCTCAGCGCTACTGTGACACTGACACGGTGGTGTTAGTGTGTGTTGCGCTGTTATGAGTAGATCAGACAGAGCAGGGCTTTTGGGCATCCTGTGGGGCTGTATACAGAGAATCCAGAGGCTATACAGAGTATTAAGAGAAACAGATGGATTACAGTTTATAAGTGTAGAATTACAAAGTGCACCTGTATTGTAAATGAAGCTGATACAATGTGTGGAATTTTAATGTTATGGCGGATTGGTGCATATATAATTTCTATGAGAACTTTGAACACCTTTTCACTTTTTCTGTTTTTGCAAAGAAAAAAAGAAATGAAAAGAACTGTGCATTTGTCTGCCCCCAAATCAAAAGAGTTCTAAAGCACTGATCAAGCACATACACACTTTGATACAAATGGGCTAAACCTTTGACTATAACTGCAGACAGCGGCTAGATGTGAGACGCATCGCAATCGTTGTACAATCAGTGCTTTAAAGTCAAAATAAAATTCCATAATCATTTATCAAACTACAGAGACTAGCAGTGACTCATACAATCCCTTTTCATCCAAATCAAAAGACTCACTGCAACATCTCGCTTCTTTGTAATTACAAAGAAAGATATTGTTTGTGCTCTTTCTAAAGAACTTCCCACCAACAATGAAACTCCTGCTCACTGTATGAGCACAGTAGAGGGTGAATGCAGCAACGGAAACAAAGGTAGACATGAGTTCAGGAATGTGTGAGCATGTGTGTTTATATATATATATATATATATATATATATATATATATATATATATATATATATATATATATATATATATATATATATATGTAGTCTTTCTGCTGTATAGCACAGTCTATAGACTCATACTCACAAACCATACTGTTCCTATCAACATTATAGAGACTAACAATTACCTTTTTCACCATAGTGATGATGTCTATCGTGTTATGAATAACACTGTAACTTCATTATAGCAGACATGTAAGTAATATATATATATATATATTACTTAACATTGGTTGGGCTGAGAAATGAATTTTCCATTTACAGCCCTATAATTTTGCCATAGAATAAAATGGGCTCATGGGCTCCACTGCTGCGCTCCCTTCACTGGCTTCCTGTAGCTGCTCGCATTCAGTTTAAAGTTCTGATGTTTGCCTACAAAGCCAAGAATGGACCAGCTCCTCCTTACCTTATGGCAATGGTCAAAAGTCGAACCGCACCTCGAGCCCTTCACGCTTCAAGTACGGCTCGGCTTGACCCACCATCTCTCAAGATTCATGGAAGACAAGCAACAAAACGTTTCTCTGTCCTGGCACCCAGTTGGTGGAACGAACTTCCACTGGTTGTCCGAACGGCGAACTCTCTCGCGGTCTTCAAACGCAGACTGAAGACCTATCTCTTTGTAAAGCACTTATAAACACTAATCTACTAAAGTACTGGTATAAACTGTAATTGCACTTTATCTTCTAGGAGCACTGGATAAGTACTGCACTTGTACTGTATGTAGTCTTGTATTTGTTCTCTTCTCTGTAGGTGTTCCAGTCTTGCTAGGTATTGCGTTGTCTTGTTTCTAGGTATCAGCACTGGCCCTGTGTTTATGGCAGTGTTTGAGTCTAAGAGTAGTTTGGACTTAAACCTGTTTGTACTAGATAGAGATTCATACTCTAACCAACACTAAGCACTTTTGTAAGTCGCTCTGGATAAGAGCGTCTGCTAAATGCCGTAAATGTAAATGTAAATGAATAATTTAATGAGCTCTGCTCTGATTTGCTGATTTATAATTAGGCACTGCAATGATCACACAGAATGTACACACATAGGAAACTAAAATGAACTTCCATTAATCTTGGTTGTCATACTATTTAGCTATTCTACCATTAGTTACTAGCTAAGATTACCTGTACTAACTCTACCTGCTTTTGATCTGAACAATGACTTAAAGTGAATTAAAGTTGTAGACGTTACTCACGTTCAATTTAAGGTATTCTGGCTTCAACCGTCCTACAAATTGATGCAATTACATTATCCAGGGTTTGAGAACCTTTCCAAAGTAAACTAGAAATGTGGGAGCTGTAGTAGCTGTAGGGGCTTCCTGTTCACTGGCTTCTTTTCAGACTTTTGAATTCCACCTTAAATGGTGCTAAAGTTCCATTCTGGTGCCTGAACAAGCTGTAGCATTTAAGGTGGAATGGAACATTTGATTAAGAAGTGACGAATAGAAAACCCAGTTCAGGCTCATTTAAAAATGAACATCAATCATGTCCATGACAGTATGAAGTGTATGAAAAGTGGTGCCACCCCCTTCACAGCCTGGAATGAATGATTTTTCTGCATAGTCTGTCATTTTTGTAGCCATGCTTTGTTGTTGGGCTGTCACTAGGCTAGAGTGTGAGCTGGTGTACGTACATTTTGTGGGTGTAAATATTAAAATATTTTTACATCTGTGTTACCCCCCTTTTCGTCTCTAATTACAGACGCTACAACAAAGTACACTAGTGGTTGATTGTCTATAGCGACATCTCTGAGCCTGACCCTCCCAACTTGTTAACCAGGCTACACCATTGGTGTGTTTGTGTACACCTTGTCTATGCATGGTACATGTTTGTTGCCCACAGAGGTCAATATAAAATGGTTTCAACAGCCATGAAGTGTCAACATCCTCCATCTCTATTTGCTCACAGAAACACCCCCCACAGCTGAGCTCAGCAAAGCAGAAAGAGTCACTCAGCCACACGCTAAAACATCAGGCCCACTTAAGACCTTATTAAAATAATCTGGACCCTGTTTGTGAGGTGGCAGCAGAGCCATTACAGAGAGGAGAGCAATTTTGCATCTGTTTTGTCAGGTTGCCTTGCATGAGTGCTCCCCATTGCAGTCAATATGCTTTTAATTTGACTGAAGACAGAGAGCAAATAATGTTCTCTCTGTGATGTATGTTTATGTCCCCCGGTGCTGTTGGAAACAACTGATTCGATTAGGCAGCACTCATTCACGACAACACATACAGCTGACATTGATGCAAGATGAGAAATCTGTTAGTTAAATCAGTGAGCCCTGTTATAAACTGTGGTCGTGAGCAGCAGGTCAATAGATGGTAGTGGCTGCTCTAAACAGGACTCAACACATAATGCAGGATAGGATAGAATGCTGGAATAGTAAATCCTAGGACCGACACTAAGCCAGACCACAATTAAGCCATAGAATGTTTTTTTTGTTGTTTTTTTTTTTTGCTGTAATATGTAAACATAGTTGTATAATTATATAGTCTACTTCTCTATATACAAACACAGATTTTGAATTGGTTGCGAGTTTTAAAATATTGTAAAATTTGTATTTTGAAGCATTTCTATTCCTCCATTCATCATGTATGTAAATTTAAATGTATGTCAATGTAAATGGCAGCTGCTGCGTTCAAATGATGTAGAAAAATAACAGTGATGCGACAGATTGCCTGACTAAAAAAATAGACATACACAGTAATATGTTGTTGTTCCTCCTTTTATTATGATGCACATTCACCATGGCATTGTTTCAACAAACTTAAGCAGCATCACAGCATTCATTACAATCCAGAGTTACATTAATTCACTATAGAACTATAGAACTATAGATAGTTCTCCACCACATGCCACAAGACTTTAACTGGGGTTAATTTCAAGACTGTGGAGACCACGCCACGTGTGAAAAAGGTTCCCCATGCTCCCTGAACCACTCTTTCACAATTTGAACCCTATAAATCTTATTGAGTTCTACTTTTTTTTTAAGAAATTAAAAGCTACTTACTTTATCAGTTAGGTTTAAAATATTAATTGAAGCACATACATCACTGCAGAAATTGTCCGATCAAAGGCCCTCAGTCATTTGCTTATTTAAATTTAAACGGTGACTCTGTATGTGCACCTTTGCAAATAGCAGCACAAAAAATTCTGTTCATCTTCCTTTGTGATGACATCACCATAAAAAGACAGCTTTACCTCGTTCAGCCTGTAATATGTGCGGTTGATTTTATCTAGTCTTTTTTTAGCTCACCACAAAGATATGAGGAATTGCCGCACTGTTCATTACCCTACTGTATCGACCGTCCTTTTCCAGAGCCAGGTTTTTCCATGTGTGGAAGTTTCAGTGGCTGGTTGGGAACGTGGCCATCCATCCGGCCATCTCCTGAGAGCTCCCTGGGAGAGTTAAGGCTTATTTTTGGAGCTCCTATTAATACTGCCGTCTCCTGGATAAGGAGCAGTTAGTGGAGCAGACCAGCATTCAGGCTTTGGAGCTCCAGCAAGGCTCTCCTCTCCTGACTTTGTGGAGAATTACCAGAACATTAAGGGCAGATGAATTCTACTATTCTAAAGTTACTGGGGACCAACCACCATTGTTCCATTTACATAGTGCTAAATATTCTATTAGCAACAATAGTGACTATGAATGAACTACATCTTTAAAAGAATATTTTGACCAAATATTGTAATATGGCCTACAACAAATGGGAGCTAGCAGCCACCAATGAGAATCACTGCATAACTGCATTTGGTGGCTATTCATTCTCATTAATTGTTAGTAACATTAGCTTTTCTGACTGAACTACTCCTCTCAAACTAATTATTTAAATTTCCATTGTTGTCTACTAACAGCTTTAACTCATTGTTGTTGTATTAATCTGAATGAGATGTTGAAGTAGTAGTAGGTTGAAACTTCTACTGACCCCCTTCTACTATGAGATCTTGCTGACTTTGCTTAGTACAACTTCCCTCAACCATCAACCTTTGAGAGCAGCATAGAGTGTAAGTGTGAGGTCAGGACCGTATGCCTAATGAAGGCGTTTACTTGAACAAAAAGTAGATGGATCTGCAATGCTTAGTCTCCATAGCAACAGACAGAGCAACAATCCGCTGTGTTTCCTCATTTTTGAAGCTCTTTTGAAATTGTCCAGTTAAAGCTGTAGTAGAATAAAGAACACTGAATGAGAACATAGAACAGCTTAGCGTTCCCTTAAATTCCCAGTACATACACTGTATATTTAGTGCACAAGCAACTGGGGTTGAGAAATGTCCCTGTTATTTATAGCAACTACCATTATAATAACTACTAATATCATGGGTAGCTGTCCGTGGTGCTGAAACATCCTGCTGTACTTCGTGACACTGTTCAATCTGGCTTTTTTTGCTGCACATCATATCTCTACCATCACTGCTATTATGTAATACCACGGTTCATCACCCTTCGAATGATAATAGTACTCCTGAGTTGATATCTGTTGTGTGGATTTTGACTCACTCTTACTGCAAGAATGAGATTACAGTTGAGAGGCTTAAAATGGATTTGACCCTAATACTGAAACAGCTGGCCTGCCACAGCTTTTACTCACAGGTGACTGTACACACGTACAAAGGGGAGATAAACAAAAACATTCACAACATTTCACAGAAAAAAAGCCTTCTCATATTTGGAGCTCTTTAAAAGCAAACCACATACTGCACAAACAATAACCTTATTATTTCAATAGATGTGATCAAACAGTCTAATCACTGCTGTCATGAAATAAGAGCCTGTCTCACTGTAACTTTCTAATAGATGGAATGAGCGTTTTTTAACTTTGCATTTGGTGACAGCGCCATAAATATCAGCAGTGCAGGTGGAGCAGTCACACGGTTGTGATTGAGCCTACAAATACCGTTTTTGGATGTTTGCCTCATAATCTCTGCTTACATGATTTTATACTTTGAGGTAGCTAATAATGTACTTTATTAGACATTTAATAGATGTTGAAAAAGTTTTTAATGCCTCTGTTCGAATGACATGCTTTACAGTTTTTAACACATTCTTTACAGGTAACAAACTTAAATGTGGTATATAAACAAAAAAAATTGTATAATATATTATATATCATTGCAGTCTCGATTTTTAGTTTTCTACATAATTTAAACTCTACAGTTTTCCTTTACATTCTATCAAGATTTTATGATCATTAGACCAATTAAAATGCTCTTAAACTGCCTTAAACATACATTCAAAGTAATACGAGTTTTTGTCCTGTCCTGTAAACTTCTCATTTTGTAGATATTAGAGTTTCTTTAAACAGTGATGATATATTATATATAATCATACTTTGTAGCTGTAGCATTAGTGAGTAAATACACTGCCTTTTTTGGGGGGCCAAAAAATGTGGCTCCTTGTGTAGTTAATATAACAAAATAGATTTTTTTGTCATGAAATATTCACACAGTGTAGAGCTCAGTTTTTTATGACAGCAATGTAATATAAACTGAAACACAAAATGGTTTATAACTACAAACAGAGTCTTCTCTCTTGCTCTGTTCATTATGCTGAACATTGCTGTGTCTGGTTATAGTAAGCTTTATCAGGCCTGAATGCAGTGTGCAAGCATACATATGTATTGGGCTGTTAGGGGCTGTGTGGGTGGCAGGTATTTATTGCCTAAACGTGGGGCGGTAGTGAGGCGTTCGGTAACACGGGCTGTTTACACATAATCATATCACTGCTGTCCCTCTAGCCTCAGGGCACCAGGAGAGAGTGAAAGAGGGAGAGAGGGAAGAGGTGGTGTGGTAACGGGGGAAGTAAAAAAGACAGCGCTGGTGTGCATGCATCAGTGCACACAGATTCTCTCACCTTTTCTCCGAATTTCACACTCCCTTCTCCTCTACTTCTCTCCAGTCTCTTGTGTACTCACATTCTTTCCTTATTTTCGCTTTGTTATCTCATTCTCTCGTGCTCTCATTTCTTTCCCTCTCTCTCTTTCTCTCTTGCTCTCTCCCTTGCTCATTCTCTCACGCTCATCTCAGAAAACACAATGCCTATCGATCTTGCGAGCGCTGCGGTAGATGGATTGGAAGTCAGCAGGAGAGAAGCTCCCCGTTGCTCTGCTGGTTTAGGGCTGAAAGAATAGACTAAAACTACTGGATTTGACAGCACACGACTAATCCCAGAAGAAATCCAGAACCCGTCTTCATTGCTAGTTTGAAGAACCTCATCATACATCACTAAATAAAGAAAAGAACATGAAATGCCACCTCCTACTTTAAGACTCTCACTGAACACTGTATTAGGCACACCTAACTTGTATTTACATCCAATATCCATTTTATCAGCTTTGCTTACCTTATAGGCACATTTGTATTCCTACAATTACAGACTGTAGTCCATCTGTTTCTCTGAATAATTTCTTATCCTACCATTACACTGTTCATTAACAGTCAGGAAGCCCCAAAGAAGCCCCACACAGCAGATGTTATTTGGGTCGTGGATTATTCGCAGCACTGCAATGACACTGGTGGTGGAGTGTTAGTGCATGTTGTGCTGGTGTGAGTGGATCGGACATAGCAGTACTGCTGGAGTTTTCAAACAACTCAGTGTCACTGCTGGTCTGACAACAGTCCACCAACAAAACCTAACCAGCCAACAGAGTCCTGTGGTCAGCATCTTGTGCAGCAACAGATGAGCTATCGTATCGTATGGGTGGACCAGTGAGGAAGAAGTGTCTAATAGAGTGGACTGTGATTTGGGAACAGTTACTAAAGACTTGTCAGGCATATGGTCCTCTGTGTTGCTTTGTCATGGTTCTGATAAACAGGGGAGTCAGTCAGTAGTCATTAGTCAGTAGTCATAGAACTACAAAATGTACAAGACTGATAAAATAGACAAGAAGGTGTAGCTAGAAGGAGATGTCTATGCTTTTTTTCAATAAATGAATCTATAAGTGATTAAATTGACCAATTATTGGTAGGGTATGATAGTCTACGTTTCCTCAACTGATATTGCATAGCCCTCATATATGCGTGACACTCAATAACCAAGAGGTTGTGTTGTGCATATATGCACGTCTTAAAATGATATTTTAGTGGGATGCACACATTCACACTTGCCATGTTTTTCCCAGTATACATGACGTGATATTCACAGTGTGAAATGTCAACAGCTCCTTCATTTTTCTAAATCATGCAGAAAATCACACTCCTTCAATGTTTTTCATGAAAAGCCAACACACAAACATTTGGCTTTGTTGGCAAAGCTGCGTCTCTTTGCGCCGCCACTCTCATGGCGTCCTCCCCTACGAAACTAAATACATTCAAGTGTGAAATAAAAAACTCAGGAACATGTCATTTTCTAGACGTCTCAGTGTTTTCCAGCAATGTTTTGGCTTCTGTTCACACATGAGCTCTCCTGGTAATTTCCTATGAATTGTTCTCGGTCTTGTGCAGATAAATTGTCGGGTCAACTTTACTGGGATTTGGACTCCAGCTTGCAGTCCCACTTAACACTTCACTTAACATTCTATTTTAATATCATTAAAAGTGCATGTGTGAAAGAGGCTAAATAGAGTACTTCTATGATAACACTTGCTACTGTTGATGTAAGTACTGTTTACCCAACTGTTTATAATGTACTAGAACTGGTGGGGATTTAAGTTGCAGGGTGAGTGTCAGACAAATACACACATAGTAGAAAGTAAATGGGTCCTTAGAAAAGGTTACAGTTTTATATTTCTGATGAATTTCTGTCCCTCTATAACTGTGTTTACAAAACACTAAAGGGCTATGTTAGAAATTAAGCTAACAGTGCAAAGACATTAGGAAGCATGCCATTTCCATTTACAAATATGGAAAAACATGCTTGATATGAGACAGTGCTACCTTACTGCAGACCTGGCTTCAGATATACATAGTGCATAATGTACAAATACGTTACATAATGTCTGAACAGAGACACTTGGCAGGCTGTCATTACATCAGGGTGAAGTTGATCTGAACAGACCTGCTATTACTGAGAGAGCTCCAGGTTCAATGAAAATTTCATATGGAAATTCACTGTGGAGCTATTGGTGTTAAACTTCTAAAACCTATGGACATACGTTAATTTGCACAGAATCAAAATCACATATCTAACTGGTTAACACTCCGCTTATAACGCTTCCCTGGTTAAAGCTGATACAGCTCGAATGGGGCTTTTGTCTCTAGACTGGGTGCTTGGCCTAAGTTACTTTGCAAGGCTCCTCATGGGCCACAGAATAAATCTTGTTGCTTCATTATGGCGCATTGTATAGAGAAGCTGCTTTTAATGAGGTGATGTTTATTACCCCCTTCCTCTTTCTCTCACCCTCCACGCAGTCCTCTCATTACCCCATGCTTGACTGCTGTGGCTCATATGGAGAAGAGGAACCCTGATGAGTCTCTAACTGATGACATGCTGCTGTTTTTTACAACCATGAAAACTGAATGACTCCTAGTCCCAAGGGTTCGCACAGAGAGAGCTTGTGTAGCTGCTACTAGTGAACCTCATATGTTCCTAAGTCAGTCTGGTAGGGATGATAATGGCCTAGCAATGAACTATTGGTATTTCCCAAATGTTTTAATTACTGTATAATTTCAATATCTTTGTTTAATATTTTTTAATGCTTAAAAGGTGGCAAAACTAATGTAAATAAGTTGAAGTATAGGAGGATCCAGGCATATGTGTCATATTAGGTTATTATAATAATATAATAATATCCATCCATTATCTGCCGGTCACAAGGGGGCTGGAGCCAATCCCAGCATCATCGGGCGAAGGTGGGGTACACCATGGACAGTTCACCATTCCATCGCATGGCCAACACGCACTCACACCTACGGGCAATTTAGAGTGGCCAATCAACCTAACATGTGTTTGGACATGTGGGAGGAAACCGGAGTACCCGGAGAAAACCCACTCAAGGGGAGAACATGCAAACTCCACACAGAATGGCCCGGACTGGGAATCCAACCCAGATCGTCTTGCTGTGAGGCGACAGTGCTAACCACTACACCATCGTGTCTAATAATATAATAATATGCCAGATAATGTTTTTTCAATTCATGTTCTCTTTCACACATCAGGTCTTCAAGAAATCCCATACACCCATGATCTATGACCCTTTAGACGGCACTGCATCGAGAACCATCATTCAACAACAGCTGATACAACCACACGGGCTCGGGATTACAGTCACAAATGTCACTTGAAATCTTACTGTGCAAAACAAAAGCCTTATGTTAACCATGTCCTGATGAGGCATCGACTTCTGTGGACACGGAGGTATCTAAGATGGGCCATCACACCGTTGAACACAGTTTTCTGTGTTCAGAAAAATCTGTTTTCTTTTTTGGGAAGACGAAAAAAGACCAAAAAAAGTCCAAAAGCCAGGGTCTATCATAGTATGACGTTTTGTCAGTGCTCTTGGCAAAGGTAATTAACACTTATTCAGAAAAATGTATTGAGCAACATTTTTCTTTATTTTACTTTTTATATTGATCTATGTATCTCTCAAACAGATGAGGAAAAGGCAGAAACAGTCCTCAAATGCATTTTGCACTGTAGTACTAAATCTACAAAATCTACAATATCTATTAAAGTGCAAAGAAAATCAAGGTAAAATTGTGTTGCATGATAGAAAATTGACAGACAATTGTTGACTTCCAGCTGTGGTTACCAGAAATGCCACATGGTTTGCAAAACAGTGGAATGCTCAGGAATTGGTTTGCCTTTTCTTAAACTAGAATAATCAGTGGCATGTCAGTGCTACTCTATGTATTAACCATGTAAAAGCACAACTAACACATTTATTATAAATATATACAGTGAGTGAGCAAGATTGCCAGGTTTTGCAAATATTGCGAGGGGTGGTTACATAAATATGAATTACTGGTCACAAGTTCCTTGAGGGACTAAATAATGAAGGGATTATAAAAATGCTGAATATACTGTATGTGCTACTGCAGTTGTTTCCTATGTTATAATAAAAGTTTAACGTGTATACAGTTTGAAATACAAAGCCTGAAAACAAGAAAATAGGAAAGAAAATAGGTTTGCTATGATTTGGGATATTATTGTTATCAGTTTACAGTGTAATTGTTTCCCCTTTGTTTTCTGCTCTGATAGTTTTTTTTCTTTGTTGTGGCAGCTATCACCATCTTTTCGCCCTCTCTTTCATGAGACAAAAAAAATCCCTTTTTTTTTCTTTTATCTTTTTTTGCCTTGCCCTCATGGAAATGTGATCTCAGTTGGCTGCCGCATCACTTCCTGTCTCATCGCCTCGGTGACAGCACCCCCCACCAGCAGCAGCAGATGTAGTCCCAGCTCTGAGCTCCGGCTTTTGCTGAGCTGTGGAAACTGAGTGGAAACCAAACACAGCGACATTTGCAGAACATTTCGAGAACACTTCACCGCTCGGCCTCTGCGCCCTTATCTCGCTGCACTGAGGCAGGAGGAGCTAACCTCAGAAGCTACAGCAGAAAGTGCTGTCAGCCTTTTTGTAATGAATTTTATGACTTGTGCCGATGTCCTTGTCTATGCTGAACATACACTCCCTCTGTTTCAGGTTTGCCTGAAGCTGAGACAGGAACTGTCGATTTTGTATTTTGTATTTTATACCAAGATGTTGGTAAAGAAACCATAAATAAAATATAGTGTTTTTTTCTGGGGAAACATAAAAGCATAGCAGACTATTGATTTTAGTATATGGGCAACCAGGGACTGTGTATGGATGTGGTGATTAGTATGTGATGTTCAGCATGAGAATACACAACAACCCATAGTCGTGTTGAACACAGTGGTCACTTTGAGGAAATAGAGAGTGAATGAAAACTTAGGAACCACCCAAAAGATCTGTAAAATCCTTACTGTTGGATTGATCTAATAATGACCATCAAACCAATGGTGTACCTAGGGATAGGAATTGTTACCAGTATTAATACCAATACTAAAGAATTGAGAACAATTGCATTCTCATTAAAAACTTATTGTTACAGCTGTAGTAAAAATAGTAGCCTGTTTTTATTCTTTTGTTCATTTTTTTCTACTGTGTGAAACTGTACTGTGTCCACTTTGTGCTGTCACTAATGCTTACACTGCTTTTACTTGTTTTAAATAAATCTGCAGGAATATTTTT
This sequence comes from Megaleporinus macrocephalus, assembly GCA_021613375.1. Lineage (NCBI taxonomy): Eukaryota > Metazoa > Chordata > Actinopteri > Characiformes > Anostomidae > Megaleporinus > Megaleporinus macrocephalus. The sequence goes on from CM038713.1 coordinate 19,331,196, forward strand.
TCCAGACCTCCAAGGTTCAGCCTTACAGTCTTCTGCAGTGAAGATAATTGTTCCGTTCAAAACTATAAGTTTTATGTAAAACACTGTATGCTTAAATAGTTCTTCACATGGTGAAATGCTTCTTCAAATTAATGGACAATGTGTTAAATATGATCCTACATAGAACATGTTAAAAATGGTGTTGTACAGCACCAATAAGGATTCTTCAAGTCAAGCTTGTATCAAAAGAAGAAACATTTTGGTGCTGTACTGAACCATTGTCTTTATATGACCATTTAAAACACATTCAGATTCTGAAGAACAACTATTTTACCTTGCAAAAACTTTTCAAGCTTCATGACATGGTTCGATAAAACAAGTGTCTTAAAAATAGCAATTTTACAGGAGTGGCCAAAAGCATTCTTTAATTTCAATGGAAGTCAATAAAACCAGATTTTTTAAAAGTTATTTTGGTGCATTGCTATTGGTCCATTCATCAATTTATTCCAAACAAATATAATGACGTTGAGGAAAGGTTGAGGAAATGATGTTGTAAAAGTGGTTAGTCCAAAGAAGGTTCTTTGTTCAATTTGTAAATGCTTTACTTTTTTCATTGCACTCCTCATGCAAATTGGTTATATTCAACTTTTCTGGAATATCTTGTATTTTAACATGTAAAATAACTTATAATTGTAATGTAACTTGGAATAACATATATTTTAAAGACATTTTGGCTGGATATTAAACTAATGAATGCATTTCTGTATATATATATATCGCCCCATCATTTTCAGGCTCTCAGGAACATAACCATAAATGTATTAATTTATATATATATATATATATATATATATATATATATATATATATATATATATATATATATTTTTTTTTTTTTTTTTTTTTTTTTTTAGTTGCAAATTCGTTGCAGGCAATGACTGCCTGAAGTCTGAAGCCCATAGACAAGACTCTGGGTTTCCTCCCTGGTGGTGCTCTGTCAGACTTCTACGGCATCTGTCTTCAGTTCCTGCTTGTTCTTGGGGTGTTTACCTTCATCTTTGCTCTCAGTAGGTGAAATGAATGCTTGACAGAATTCCACTTATATGTTTGACTTGGCCATTGCAATACATTCCACTTCTTAGAATTCACCCTGCTGTCATCAATCAAATCATCAATAAATACAAGGAAACAAGTTCCATTGGCAGCCATACATGCACAGGCCATGGTGGTATACTTAGAATCATTAGCAGCCCTTTCCCTTCTTTATGCTCTTCTCTCCTCATCATTCTGAATGTTCTTGAATTGGTCATCTCTTGTGAAGGGTTATTCTTCACCAGAAATAGAATTTTTCTGTCATCCACCACTGTTGTTTTCCATCGTCTTCTGGGCTTTTGTGTTTCTGAGCTGACCAGTGCTTTCTTTTAAAAAAACAAAACAGTTGGTGGGGCTTTGGTATTTCTCTGATGAGTTTGTTTTGTATTTTCAAGCTTGCTACACTGGCAGTGAAACCCTCTGGTCTTTATATCCAGAGTCAATAGCAACAGATTCCAAATGTGTAACGCCAGACTTGTAATCTGCTTGATAGTACATGAAATAATGAAACAATTATTTTCGAGCCACTAAAAATGGGGGACCTTGAAAGAAAATGTTTTTTATATACCGTTCACAGCATGCACTTTGAGTTCATATTAATTATGTGCATCGTCGCTGTCCAAAGAAAAAGAAGTGTCTCCAAAATTCAAACTTTCCAGGAGAGACCAAAAACATTATTTATTTTCAAGATAAGTTAAGATGAAACGGTTGTATTCCATTTGATTTTGGTGCATTTCTATTGGTACATTCGTCATTAAACTTTCATAGTATATATAAAAGACAGATGTTTAAATAATATAAAAAAATCTAAATATAAAAAAATCTAAATCTAAACAGTGGCAATGTGTATATATATATATATATATATATATATATATATATATATATATATATATATATATATATATATATATATATATATATATATATATATATGTTTATAATATACTGTTGCATGCAAAAGTTTAAGCATGACTTTTTTCCGTGAAGATCATATCTGTGCTGTAGAATAGGGCACCACCACACTGAATATTCCTGAAGGTGTTTTGCAGTCAAACAGGCTTTTTGATTTGTTTTTCTAAAAATCGAGCAATTCTCTTGGAAAGTTTTCTTGGTGTTCCAGCCAAGTTCCAACTTGACCTCCACAGTTCCTGTTAACTGCCCTTTCTTTATCATATTATGAAGAAACAGCAGTCTGAAAGTACTTTGCTATGTCTTCTTTTGCTTTGTGGGCATCTATTTTGTTTCAGGGTTTTAGACAACTCCGTAGAGGAACCCATTGCTGCTGACTGTTAGGACAAGGTTTGAGTAGTCAGAGTATTTCTAAAGCTTTGCATCACCTGGTCTTTCATAATAATAACTGTGAACAAGCCGTAGCCCTGACTAGCTCATTAAGGTCTGGGAAGTTTTGTAAGAGCTCAAATCTCTTGAGGTGCCCAGACTTTTACATCGCACTCCTTTTCTTTTATTTTTTTACTCTAAAATGACACAGAACTAAAATAATGCATTGCTATTAACTATTAATATGAATGTGTCATCTTTAAGTTTATGCCTTTTGGAGATACATTCATCTTGTACTCATTGAACTATTTACAGAAATAGAAATTTTGAGGATGCCACTCAATAGTACAGTTTTGGGTTTTGAGACATCATCACTGTAGTCAGATGTTATCTTCTTTTCTTCTTTCGTTTCTCTTTTTCTAAGAGGCTTCATGTTTGCTAGCGTCTTAGCTGACATTTTTGGTCCATCTCAGGTGATGCAGCAGTTACAGTAAAGCTGCACTTCTACACTATAACTGCAGCACTACTTAAGATAGAACGGAAATTTGAATATGAAGCTGCCAAAAAAGGGCGCAAGAGACTTACAGCATTTTTACTCTTTCATTATTTGATCTGGCAGATCAACAAACCCATCCTGGAGCATGGGACTGGGATATTTTGTAAAAATGGCTGTAAAGTCTTTAAGAGTTTTTAAGAAAGATGATTTTATTTTGAGATGGGGATATTCTGTTTTTGGGTTAGTAGAGATTCCAACAATGTCCATCTCAGAACCTCAATTTAAGAAATATTCTGTTTATTAAAAAAAAGAAATACTTTCAGAACATGTACTTTTATACTTTTAAAAAAATCATACTAAATTACTCAAAATTTACTTGAGTATTTTACTTGATTGCTATTACTTAATTCATACTTTACTATGTATTAGTATTAGTAATAACCCTGAGTACCTCTGCCACCTCTGAGTGTCAATAGATGACAACCACATACAGTTGATACAAACAAATGGTAGTGTTAGGCTATGTGATACACTACACACTACTGCTCTCTGACAGACACTCTTTTTAGCAGAGCTCAGTGTGTGAGTGTTGTGTTTTCATTTGTAATGACAATGCAGTTTGAATGGTGTGTCAATTTTTAGAAAATTAGAAAATATTAATATCATAAGCCAAATGCTTGTTTTGAAAACCATCCTTCAGCATAAGAATTCATATATGAAATTATATATGGTGATAATATATGAAACTGCACTGCAGTAGCTATGTTGAGGTTAGTGGAAAGGTTTTCTCCATTAGACGCTGATGATCCACTGATTTGTCACACTGTCATAGGTGATCACAAGGAAGGACTGACTGCTCTGATGTCTGAATGTTTGTGTGTGTGTATGTTTGTGTGTGTGTGCATATGCATGTTTTCATGTCAAATGCTTTTTTGTGTATGGGATTTGATTACCAGACAGCTTGAGTCACAGTTCTGAGTCATTAGTTTCATTTGCCAGGACTCCATAAGAGCTCTATCCACATGAGCACAGCAATAAAGAGGCCTCTCTTTCTCTCACTCACTCTCTTTCTCTCTCTGACTCTCTGCTCCTTTTCTATCTCACCCATAGCACACTCAACGCGTTCACACCCTCTCACTCTCCAATGCAATGTTCTCACTCACAATGCCAAAATGCACCCAAGTGCTGATGTACTCATTTACAGCGCATCTCGCATATACGCTACCGTAGTGCTGAACCCAGCCCAATCGATTCCGGCATCATGAAGGAATATGATGAATATATGTAGGAAATTAATATCAGTGTTCATTTACAGTGAGTCACACATCCTCTGCACCTATTGGTCAATACAGATTTACAGACACATCATATGTTTATTATTAACACCACCAAATCAGTGTTTTTTTTATCTAAAATCATGGGGTTCCAATGGTTCATCACCATGGGAACTAATGGCTTCCCTTTAGTTTGAGGTGTGTTGTCACAAACAATGGAGCAGAACCAATCATAAGTCTTTAAAACCACATGAAGCCTTTATAATCAAATTGCAACCAATACAATCTGATTTTGAGCTAATTACACATAAAGCATAACTTAAAAAAGAGACTGATAATAGTAACATTGATGTGGTGTCTAATGGACTTTCAGGACCACCATGAAAACAATATGTCAATCATCAAATCAGTAATTTATTGACTGTGTAGTGAAAGATAGATGTTGGGGGAGAGAGAGGGAGAGAGAAAGAGAGAGAGCAAGGGAGAGAGAGAGAATGAAAGAGAATGAAACTAGGTTATCCTCTTTCTTCCTGCAGGGTATTAAGCTTGACCATAGCTCAAGATTCTGTTCCAAGGAGGCCCAGGACACATGCACACACACATACTCACCCACACATACTGTGACAACAATAGAACATCCTTTAACACACTGATATCGGACATGCAACTCACATGCCTAGTTTCCAGCTTCGAGCCTCACTGCTCACTGGATTCTCCCTACAAATCAAAGTAACCTCTCCTCTGGTACCTGAGTGTGATGTTGTCCTCAGAGTCAGTGAGAGGCATGCTGAATAGAATGGGAAAGGTCATGCTACCTTATTTTAACTCTAAATTAGGACAAGCCTCAAAGGTTTTCCTACTCTCTCTAAATCGTGAGGTAATCGGAAGGTGATCGAAAAACAATGGCGTGATATGAAAATATTCATTGACGCTGTTTATTCTTCGCATCAACATGTATACAGTATATGGCCAGGTCGTAGTGTAATCAGATTACAATCAGATCAAACACACTGTTTAATACAAGTGTGAATGTAAAGAGTTTTCTAGGTCCACATATTCTAGCACGAATGAAAAGAGGTCTGCTGAGCGCTGGCCAGCAGATGAGAGGATAAACAAAGAAATACAAGATAAAAGATACACGAGCTGCAACGAAACCAACTTTCTTCTTGCACCCTGGATTACTAGAAGTTTAAATTGATCAACATTGCATATAACTGGCTAGAAGTAATTTCTTTTGGGCACCACTCCTGTTTCATGTCTCTGGCTCTGTATTGAAATCTAAGTTATAAAGGTAAAAGTACATCATGCAGAAGAAACACAGGTTTAAAAAATGACTGATAACTAATATGTAGTTGCTGTCTAAAAAAAACTCTGGATCTATATCGTTTCATTTATGTTATTTTTTTTTTAACATCACTTGAGTATGGCAGCTCTGCTTTACATAGTCAGAAAATCCATGAAACTCCAGCTCAGAATAAAGTTGCTTGACACTGATGTCTACACTCCTGTAAAGTTGTTCTTGCTATTTTTGTGGACAGCAATGGTGTATATTTACTGTCAAAGTACTGTAAAATGTAAAGCACTGTTGTTAATTTATAGAAATAAAAAAGTAAAATCACGAAACCACAGTGTAGCCTTGACATTTCTATCCAATATAAATTATTTCAAATTCGAATTTAGACACTCAAATTAGCCACATGTGTTTTTGTGTACACAGCGGAATTTGACCTCCGCATTTAACCCATCCGTGCAGTGAAACACCCACATATACACACACACACTAGTGAAAACACACCAGGGGGCAGTGAGCACACATGCCCGGAGCGGTGGGCAGCCCCATCCACGGCACCCGGGGAGCAGTTGGGGTTAGGTGCCTTGCTCAAGGGCACCTCAGTCGTGGCCTGGGGGATCCTGGGAATCAAACTGGCAACCTTCTGGTCACAAGACTGGATCCCTAACCTTCAGGCCACGACTGCCTAAATTATGTTTAGGAATGACAATAAAGATCACTTGACCTAACTGCTTAACTTCACAGACATCTGTAGACCAGAATGACTAGTAAACAGTAGTAATGAAATAACCACCATGGAGAAATCATACTTTTACTGTTAGTAAGTAGATTCTGAAAGGTCCTTTGCTGCTGGCCTTACTATTCTTTATGTTTCTTTGTTTTTCAGTCCTTCTTTTCAGAAGAACTTAGTTGATGTAACGTATTTCATCCATGTTCACCTGACAGGGGCATTTCTGTTATGCACATTCAAAGCACCACTTTTTTTCCCAGTGTGTGTTCAAGGCGCACAGTGAATGGTTCTGACCACAATACTCTCTCTCTATCTCTCTCCTTCTTCTCGCTCTGTTACTGTTAACTTCTTTTTCTTCATTTTTAGACTTCCGTACGATAGCTCTGACTGTGCTTCCCCTCACCTCGTGTATGTGAATGGTGCGCTAGCTGGTATGAATCCACGGATGGCGCTTCTCAAAGCTCCTCAATATGGTCTCATGTTCAGCCTGCAAGTGTTAATTAGCTTCTCTCCATCATCGGATACCATCGAACGCTGCACCCAAGAGAGCCGCACAAATAGCAAAGCCAACTGGGATGGCTGACAGCTTGGAAAGCAAACATACTGTTCTTCCCAGGGTGGCAGTCCATGCCCCACCCAGAGGGCACACGCTCACAAGCACGCGCGCACACACAGACGCACATACTCTCTCTTTCTCTCTCTCTTTCTCTCTCTCTCTCTCTCTCTCTCTCTCTCACACACACACACACACACACACACGTACATTCCTCTGAAGACTTCACCTCGTCCTCTCCCAGGTGCACTGAAATCTGCGAAGCAGCATGCAGCTTGTCCCACTTACTGTACAGTGAGACTGTACCTGTGAACGCGTGTGCGCGCGCGCGTGTTTGTGTTTGCTACGAGCACGTTGCGACAAAGTCTGACCCACTTGAATGTTGGGTGTCGTAATTTTTCCGTGTCCAGACTTGAGCTCCAGTTCCTTTCATGGCACACTCTGCATGCTCATACAGCCTTAACGACAGATGGTCAGTTCATTAGGGACACAATAGTTATAACATTAACTAACACTAACAACACGTACTGACAAAAACGTAAAAGTTCAGTGTAATTTGCACCTCTCCTGCTGGGGCGATTATCAATTAACACCAATCCAGACGTGACTTGCCTCTCACACTTCAGAGTGTGTATGTGTGTGTGCGTGCGTGCGTCGGTGTGCGTTTGTGCGTGCGCGCGTACTGGTGGTGGCGGTGGTGAGGGGGTGTTGTGTAAGTCGCCCCTGTAGTCGAGGCCAAAGCGGTCTTGCGCAGGAGCTGCTCGAGCATTTGGAGCTCGTGCTGGATGTTGGCTCTGTCCTCGCTTGTGCTCACAGAACGCAGCCCACTTTTTTTGGGCACGGAGAGGAGCTCGCGCAGCGTATCCGCTCTTGCTGCGACCCGATGCCGTGACAGGAACGTCTTGACGTGGTGTGTTTTTACGCTTTACGCACGGCTTTGGCTTCGACTTCGGCTTTAGCAGCACCATCAGAAGCAGATTTGTTTTATTTTATTTTTATGTTTTATTTCGGGGGGACTTTTTTGTTTTTGGATGGGCGCGCGCGGTGAGTGAATAGCTGCGCCTCTTGAGCTGGGCGCTCCTTCCTTCAAGCGTATCCTGCTCGGCTTGGGCGCGTGGGAAATGTGAAGGAGCTTAAAAGTATGGCATGCGAACATGGGCTCGGCCAAGAAGGAGACGGTGACTGCGATGTACCCCGCTTCCATTTCCACTCTCCTCTACTTGCTCTGCGTGACGGCTTGGTGAGTTCCAAGGTGCTCCGCTGCGCTCTCGACCACCAACAGCCCCCCTCACTGCGCCAGGGGCCTCAACCTTTTCAAATGTCGAGCGGAGCTGCAGCAGCTGAGATTGGTTTTGATAGCGAATAAGTGCAAAAAAGTGCTCGGCGTGCTCGTGCGTCGTGCGCAACTCGATGGCGCGTTGTAACGCAGTGGTGTGTTGTGTATGTGTGTTGTTTTCAGCATCAAGAGAATATCAGGACAGCTCAAGAAGGAGGATAAACTGTACCCGGAGAATTTCACGCGCATACTGGACAGACTACTGGACGGCTATGACAACAGACTTCGACCTGGATTCGGTGGTACGTATGAATAAGGCGCCGAGCGGCCAGTCTGGTGGAGATTTTCTCACTGGTCAGTTAAAAGTGCCAACCTGACCAAGTTCTTCGGGGTAGTTCAACAAGGTACTCTGTTGAGGGGCGTTTTAGGGACACAGAGTGGTCCTCCGTGTCTGTTTCATGGTTATTATTCTGAGGTGTGGGTGAACTTTGGCACTTACACTGTATCTGAAGGATCGGTGCCTTCGGATATTGAGTGGAGTTGCGTTATGTAATAGCCCCGAGAAAGCCGCTTAGCGCACTGTTTAAGTAGGAAGAGTACAGATGTTCTTTTATTTGTGTGTGTGTGTGTGTGCGCGCCCGTTTGTGTGTCCGTGTGTGTGTGTGTGTGTGTGTGTGTGTGTGCGTGCGTGCTTAAACCGCTGGACTCGATCTGAACGTTCCTTTGCCTAGTTTGTGATAATATACATCGGAATTTGCTTTATTGAAACCACTTTTGACTCCTTTATAGCCACCTTTAACCCCCGAACGCACCCCCCCTCCCCCTACTCCCCATCACTACTGAATATTTCAAGCATATTCTCTTTATCTGTGCTTAGAGCACATGCATAGATTATGATCGGCTTAAACTCCAGGGAGGGTTAAATTTTCAACTCCTATAATGTTTCATTGAAGACTCGGATATTCACTGCAGCACAAGAGCTCTCTGGATGGCTTATTTTGTTTCTTTTTTTATGGATCCTGAAGATTTTGTTCTGCGCTGCTTCGTTGGAGAAGCTAGAATGAAGCTTCAGGGTTGGGCGCCTTCGCCTTTTTATATAACTTTGGTGAAGAGGCTGAGCGTTATGACCCTGAATAGAACTCCCACCTTCATTTGGCATGAGCTCTCCTGCTAGCTAGAGAAGCGTGTAGAGGCTGAGCTTGTGCAGCTGATCTTTGGTGCTGGACTTGTAGGTGTCATGCATTGGCAGTAAACAACACTGAGCTGCTGGGTTTCTTTTTTTTTTAGGCCCATCATGGTCTGAAAGCAGGTCTTGGAGTTCTGCAGTTTTGTAATGATGACTGGAAAGCTGAAGTATGTGCCCGGGGAACTCAGCATGGTTCTCCTCATCAGGAGCCACATATTCACGACAGATTTGGCTTCAGAGAGTTTCTCTCGGAGAAATATTGGAAGGAGTAGAAGGACCTAAGCCATACTTAGGTTTGATTGTTGATCCTGATGGTACTTAAAACTTGGCAGCAGAACATAAGTGGGAGTTTTTTTTCTTTCTTTTTTTTTCTTATCTGTTTCCTCTCAGAACATTTAGCTGCAGGGGTAATCTGATGCAGCCTTCGCCTTTTGCAGCCACAAACCCATGGATCATCCATTTGCTCAATATTTGAGTTGAGTTTGCTCCCTAATGTCTGTAACTGAAAAGAGAGCACTACCGCAAGAACAGGTTTGGACAGATCAAAGATCTGTCATGTTCAGTGTTTGAGAAGTGAGAGGATTAATATGAGAACCTTTTTGTGCGGCTGCTGGGTTTTGTTGTCAGATTCAAAGCAAACAATCAGGGATTTCTGAGCAACCGAATGGCAAAACAACAAAGTAGCAGTTGTACTGAACGTTCTAGAGGAAGGCTGGGGGAGTTCTAAGTGTAAAAACCAGTAGTCTGGGATATATATGTATATACATCACTAAAAGCTCAAATCACTTTATTCAACCCAAATGTATAAATAAATAGGTCTAAGCATCCTTCATTTTTTAGATCACTGGAGGTTGAGTTACAATTTTGGGTAAACAAATTGCCCATTTCTTTCAGTTTTTATTGTATTTTTATTGTCATTTTTACCATTGTTTACCATTTTTACCATTGTTATAGTCTGCAATGATTCGGTCTTAGCAGTTCTAGGACCTAGTAACACCCGGCATTACCATGCATTCTGTTCAATCTCTTCATTATCCGATCACTCAGACCATTTTAGAGGTGGTCCGGGACGCATATGACCACATAACATTTGTGCGTTGGCCACTGAAATGCCCTGAAGTGTCCTTGAAAGCACTGATGAAACTCCTAATCAACTTTGTCATCACAGCACAGATAAAAGCAGCTACATGGCTTATATTTTTATTTTCTGTCAACGTCATGTTGTGATCCATGCAATCTAAGCAGTCATAACTGTCCTTGCATTCACATGAACAAAAAACTGACATTTAAAATTCAGATAAATGTGTGATGTAATTAGCTGTATATGTCACAGTTAACCTATATGACAATTCCAGGTGTGAACAGGGTCTATGTCTATGTGTTACACTTAAGATTAATTTTGCAACTACAAGTTGTTCTAGGAACTTTAGAATCGGCCAAATTAAAACAGACTGAAGACAATCTATGCTTGTGTATAGATGTCAGTACTGTTGTTAGCTATGTAATGTACATTTGTTCATTTCTGCAGATAACACTATATTATTTTGCAGGTATATTTGGGATTACATAACAGATTCATTAGATTTTCAGCAAGTATTTGATAAATTAGCTAAGCTAATTGATGCTAAGCAGGTGACTATAAGCTTCCACTACTTGTTTGCCACATTAGCCTTGTAGTTTGAGTGCAATAATAAAGATAGGAACTTTGGATACTAAAGATTGGTGGTGTCTCTTGGCTGCTGCTAATTTATCTTTGTGACCAGATTTGTGGAGAACAGTATGCCGTTGAGTATCAGACACTACTAAAGCATGCGTGTTTGACTTAATAACCCACTGACTATAAGCTTTAAGTACTGGTTAGCCTTAATGATCAAGTGCAAAGTACAGAAGTAGCTTTGGCTAGTAAACATGTGTTGGCTAGTCAACCACATTTAGGATAAGAGAAAAAGATGTTCATTAGCTGGCAATGTGACTGCATGCTTACACACGTGCAGAATGAATTTCCACAGTAACGGCCCCTGTCCCTCAATAGGTCGAGAGACTGAGGTGAAAACTGATATCTACGTCACCAGTTTTGGCCCAGTGTCTGATGTGGAAATGGTACGTATCAAATTATTATGTTATATGAATGTTATGCTGGTTTCAACGAAAGTAATGTTATGAGTTAAATATAAAATTATCTATTTACAGTACTGTGCAAGTACTTGGTCTAGGCACTTGGGGACATTATTATATTTAAAAAACTTTTTTTAGACAGCAAACATTTATTAACTCAGCAAAACACTTTATTTTTTAAATATTCAAATAGTATTAATACAGTTAGTAGTGATTTCACATATGTCAGTGTGTTTATTTAATGCTTTCCTAGCTTTTCCTTGTGGCAACCCAGTATTATTTGCAGTCTTCATCATAAACCTTGTTTGACTACTCAATACTACATTAGGTTAGAATCAAGATGGAGATAAAAGAATTGAATAAATTCATACAATGTCTGGAGCATCCAGGAGAAAGCTGGAGCCACACTTTGTTCTTTAAACTGGCACACTAGATATTACAAAATAAGATGTTTATGTTACTTTGTATTGTGTTTACTACTGTACATTTGTTTTAATGATATCTGGTGTTCTTACTGGTGAAAATAGACATATTGCTAAGATAAAAGCTTTTAAATAATGATCCTGGGTGTCTAAGACTTTTGCACAGTAGTGTATCTGTCTGTGTTTGTGTATTTGTTTGTTAATCCATGTCCATCTTAAAATGAGTGTCTGATTTGTTCTGTAATATTCATAATTTCCAGAACAAATGTTGATCATGGCATCTGTCATATAGAACTGATGTGTAATGATGTGAATTCACACCATGCTGATAATTAGCAAGTGAGTCAGCCTATATCCAGCAACAGCACACCATGACGGTCGATGGTTAGCGGTGAAGATTCCTAGATGATGTAATTAGTGCTCTGAAGTGTCAATTTATTATGCAGCAGTTAAAGCCGACTGGTAGCACCTTGACTTATGTAACTGACATCTGTCGTTTTATATGTAAGGTCACAGAGGTTGTTAGGTTTGAAGAAGCTGAAGTCTAACTGGTCTGATTCTCTATATTTTTCTTTTAGGAGTACACAATGGACGTGTTTTTCCGACAGACGTGGGTCGACCAGAGGTTAAAATACGAGGGGCCGATCGAGATACTGCGGCTGAACAACCTGATGGTGACTAAAGTGTGGACTCCAGACACCTTCTTCAGAAATGGCAAAAGATCAGTGGCCCACAACATGACCGCCCCGAACAAACTCTTCCGAATCATGAAAAACGGCACCATCCTCTACACCATGAGGTACGCTACTTATTTTGCCTGAGAGAAAAGTCAGCATTTGGGGATTCAAACTGATTACTTAAAATTAAAGTTCAACTTGTTGTACATATGCATTCTGTTGTACGTGAACGTGTATATATATGTGTTTCCCTGTACAGGTTGACGATAAGTGCGGAGTGTCCGATGAAGCTAGTGGATTTTCCAATGGACGGCCATTCCTGTCCACTGAAGTTTGGCAGCTGTAAGTTTTCTCGTTCTTGTACTGTGAACAGCTTGTGGTCGTGCGCTCAAGTTGCTGTTACTGTATACTGTGACTTAATCAATAGAAAGGAGACTTCAACAGTTTGAGACAACTGCACCTTTCTCGCTGTGCTCTGTGAAAGAACTAAGATGAAGAGCAGTGCTCAATACTGCCTCATTTCTGAGGCGTTCTATGCACTGCAGGGTGTCAAATTCTAGGCCCACATTTTTGAGTTTCCCCTGCTCTAATGCCTCTAATGCTCCTGATTCAGCACATGAAGGGCTTGACAATAAACCGTGGACTTGGACGAGGCTCATTATATAGCAGAGAAATCACTAGACTGTGTAGTACTGAGTTTAACAGGATAAGACTTTCTTTTTTAATGGGGTAGATTCTACTGGGGATTCACAGGTTCTCTTTACTATTAAGTAAATGTCCATTAATTTTACCTTAAATTTTCCCAGATCCTAAACCAAACGCATGCCTTAAACCTTAAACCCTTAATATTAACACATAAAAGCATTTCTTCTGTTTAATAATCTCAGTAACAGCCTGGTGTGTTAATGCTGTCATTGCATGTGCATATGTGAAGAACATGATCTATTAATGCCAAAATTATTAGTTTTTTATGTTGTTTGCACCATAAACTATCCTTTCAATGCAAAGCAAGTTCATGAATATGAATACACTGGTCTTTATCAGTATGCATTTAAACAAACCAACAAAAAACTCTAAGCAGTCCAAATTCTCTTCTTAATATGGGCTCAGACCAGGCATCACTATAAGCACCTTCTTGGAAAACAGAGTAGCACACAGAAAGCTCCAGTTCCACATGGAGATATATTTTACTAGGTCCAAAATAAACATATATTTGTTGTAACTACTGTGGAAGCAGTCTCTGTATGGATCACTAGCGAAAACTGCCATGCCCTCGTAGTGGAATCTTAAGATGCCATCATAAGAGCCACTCCATTACTTTATTAGTACAAGTGAAGTTTCAAGAGCTCAAGAGAGTCCTCATAGGGACAAGGGATTAAATGAGCACTTGTGTTGTCTCCAGTAGCCAGTGCCGGCTCTACCTAGTAAATGACATAACCAGCCACTTAGGAAACTAAGCCACTATGTAGCCTGAAGGTTAGGGATCCTGTCTTGTGACCGGAAGATCGCCGGTTCGATCCACGGGACCAACAGGACTCGACTGAAGTGCCCTTGAGCAAGGCACCTAACCCCAACTTCTATCCCGGGAATTTTGGATAGGGCTGCCCACTGCTCTGGGCATGTGTGCTCACTGCCCCCTAGTGTATATGTGTTTCCCTGCATGAATGGGTTAAATGGGGAGGTTAAATTTCTCTGTGTGCAAACACAAGTGACAATAATTCTTAACTTAATAATTTCTGGGTTATTGCTGTATTATTATGTCCAATGTGAGGGGAAAACTGGTTAATCATATCTCAAAATAAACACATCTGGAACAGAGAAAAAAAGAGACTATGAGGAGAAAAACCTTAAAGATAAGGGAATATATATTTTTTGTAATGTTAGCGTTATGCTATTTGCTTGCCTAGTAGTTGAGTAGTTGGTAGTGAATCTAGGGTCTGTCTAACAAATCAAGTTCAACTGAAGCCCTATTCAGACAGGATTAGCTTCCCTTGTCATGGGTGGGGTATTGCAAGTTCACCAAACTTTGACCGATTCACACAGGACGAGAAATCTAAGTGCAAATGAGAAAGATTGGACTTGGTACATGATTTACGCGTTCACTTTAGAAAAGAGTTGAAAAACATTTCATTTAGCTGTTATTTCATTTACTCCAACCATTTCGCTTGCTCTCTGAAGTGAATGCAGTGTGTCATTAGCATCGGCGTCAGCTTGGGAATTCACAGCAAACAGTCATTACCGTTGCAAACATTCTCAAACATTTTATACACGTGAGACGGTAAAGTAACATTACATATCTGCGTAATTTTAACCACAGAGAACACCAGTAAGCACGTCCTCATAGTCAAAAATGATCTGAGGTCACTGAGGTCACAAGAAAAGGCATCGGAATCTTTACTGAGGCAGGAGGTCACATGCCAGTAAAACAACATTACTCAACCTGCAAGTAATCAGCCTTTTTCACTGTCAGCTTCACAACCGCCTAACAAACACAGGAGCAGCCGTCACCAAGGAAGGAAATTATACTACTTCATTAATATGTTGACAGTAAAGCATTTCTAACAGTAAAACATTAGAGTGTTGCCTCTGCCTCCAGGGATAGATCAAACTAAGCTTTAGCTGAGGAAGCAAGAAATGCTGCCTCCAATGCATCCAATCATTAGTGATACACAAATTATTCAGTTATAAATGTATCAGATCTAGACAGCTTATGAAGGCTTATGGTTATTAGTTAGTTAGGTGTTGTATCTCTTAAAACCCTGTTACCCTAATGTCTTTGGAGAGCATTATATTGTATGATGGGTAAGCAAAGCCAGCTATGCTTTCTTGGACTCAGGCTAACTGTAGCATCGTCAAGAATGAACTTGTGTTCTCCTGGTGCTTGGACGGCTGCATGACCAGTTTATTGTCAGGTTCAGCAGTTGTAGCTACAGAACACCATCAAAATGAAGTGTTAGTTTGAGTACAGTTAAATTGCCACAAATGCATTCACATATAAACAAATGCATCACTCTTTTGTGCTGTAATATATGTATATATGCTATATAGAACACAACCTCTGTGGCTCTGCAAAACTTTTAAGTCTGCAGAAAACTCATTATGAATCCTGCCATTCAAGCTGAATTTACTTCTCAGCTTTGAGGGCTTAAGACACCCACAAGTAGAATTTCTTTTGTAAGCACTGGCAATGGAAGAACGTTGTGTAGCTGCCGAGTATGCATATGCGTGGCTGCAAACCCTGAGAAGAAGACAAGTTACGAATTTGGAATGGGAAAAAAAAGAAAGGGGGGAAAAACTTATCTTGGAGAAGATCAGACTCAAAACTTGCTGAACCATGAGAAGGTTTTTGCTGGAGATAATACTTTCTTTGCAGCAAGTTTACTCACCGTTGCAGCTATCCCCAAATATATTCACAAGTAAATGCCACGACTATGCCACATGTGGCTTATATTTATAGACACTAATTTGACGTCATCACAAACTGCCTCGTTTCTTCCTCGTAAAAGAGTGCCGATGTTGAATTTCGCAGCCGGACTCTCTGGACTTTCCCCCCCATTCAGTATGTGCAGGGATATAAAACAGCCCTTCTGAGCATATGAGGAATAATTGCTTTTTTTCCTCCCTGTGAGAGGTAAATACAAAATTAGATCATCTGTTCAAAACTCGAACAAAGAATCACTATATCAGCAGCAGCCTTGACGATGGTCAGTCAGCAGAAAAGAAAAAACTAAAAAGCAAAGGAGGAAAAAAAATAATCTCTGACAGAAGAATCTGTGGTTGGTGCACAGCAGGACGCTTTTTATCGTCGCAAGCCGAGAGATTTGGAGATAAAATCGGTCCAGGAGATAGAAAAAAGAAAGCTGGAGTGGGGAGAGGGTTGTCGGCGCCCCTCCCACTGCCGCCCAAGCCGCTGGATTGTGACATTGTGGAGGAGGACACACTAATTCTGCATTTTTTCCCCCATCGTTTCATCAATCTGGGTTTGGCATAATAGTTGGCCTGCATGTACCGGCCGGTCCTCCGTCTTAGTGGGCCTGGGGGGAAGACAGGCAGTCAGGGAGCGACTGATGGACTACTGTGGAGCTGAGAAGGACACTATGGGTCTTCATTATGCCCTAGGACACACGACTCCAATGTGTCCATCATTACCACATCCATAAAATATATTACATCCACATATTATAGTCAGAAGTAAGTCCACTGAAAGACAAAAGTGATGCCGTACATTTTATTCATGTAGAAATGGTACTCACTCTTTTGTGCACCCCGGCTTTCTTCCGTCAGCATATTCTGTCATACTTTATTCTTTAATTCATGTCTTACATTGTCTTTCTTTGTTAATTATTTCTCAAAGTCTTCTTTTCTTCTTACTCTGTTTTACCACCCACCTAGTTCTCACACTGATTCACACACACCTCCTTGGTGGCAGGTGTGTCATTCTGCTACACTCGAATCAGTGTGTGATTCGAAACTGGTGTGGGGAATGAGAGGTTCGGGGTAGGTGGAGGGAGAAAAAAGGGGCGGGGTCAAAACAAGGACAAGGCACTTGGGGCCATGGAGGGCCTTTCAAACCCAACAACTCAGCGTACAGTACCACTGTCATATTAATGATTACTCAATAATAACTTTTACAGTATAAACTGAATCATTATTAATAATACACCACAAGATCGTATTAAGTATTTTATTCAGTACCTCAAGGTTTTTGGGAGTGAGACGTTATTAAATGCTAGAGAAAATACTGTAATTATCTATTTAGAGTCGTTTCTTGTTGAGTTGTCTGCTGAGACTTGATCACCACTTTTGGAACGTGACAATTTTGGGCTGAAACATAATCAGTGATGCAACTGAGATCTTCTGGGATCCAACCTGAAAACTACCTATAATTGCCAATGGAAAATGAACATGTACATGTACAAGCACATCCGAGCATGTGGAATGGAACATTCTGTATGTACATGGGAACTTTTGAATGAATGTACTTTTTTAAAATTACAGAAGAATTAAGAACTATTTTTTCTGACCTCGGCATTCAACCCATCTGTGCAGTGAAACACCCACATGACTGCCCAAAGAATTGCCCTGTTATATTCTAATGTATGTTTTATTTTTTTGTTGTTAAAGTTAACTACTGCATTGAAATTGTACACTAAGGTTGGCAGAACAATATTTTTAAAATGCCAGTTAAAAAGCAACACATAAATAGGGATAGCAAAGGGATAGCAAGGCACTCAGTACAAAAAATAGATAAATGAACAGTAAAGTATATACCATATAAATAATAAAGAAAAAATCAAGAACTCTTAAGATTGTATTTACAAATAACTGCACATTGCTTCTTAATTGCACAGGGGTAATGGAAAAAATATTGCACATTATGTTACACTGAAAAAATTCTATTTTCTGTAAGTGTGTAGTGTTTAAGTGTGTGTGTATGTAGTTCGCTGAGTGTATGTGGTCTGCTGGGAGCAGTGTGTAGTGTTTAAGTGTGTGTGTATATAGTCCGCTGTGTATATGTGGTCTGCTGGGAGCAGTGCTGGTTGTGGAGTCTACAGCAGCAGGAAGGAAGGACCTGCGATACTGCTCCTTCACACACTTGGGGTGAAGCAGTCTGTCGCTGATAAGTCCTTCATCATCTTCATCAGTGATTCCAAACTTTTAAACGAGAGTGTACTCCCATCCCTATCTATTGATTCTTCATGTATAGGACCTCACCCCAGTGGATTTGGTACTGCTCCACTCATGTTTTTGAAAGAGTCACTAAATTCAGTGTCCCTCTTTATGTAGGGTGGTGATTGCACTGTGCAGAAGGGACGTGCTGATGAGTGTGACACTGCGGCGAACGGTGGAAACGGGGCGGGGACAATAAACACTGTGCTTTGCCCTATATTCTGTGAAATGAGCACACATATTCGCACTCTGATAAAAGCGCGCTATGCATCGCACATTCTTTTTAATCATTTTATGTGTTCAGATATTGCTTCTCCTGTGCTCACCCTTCTTCCTCATTTTGAACAGAGCACTCCTTCTTCCCTTTTCCTTTCTTAAGCTTTTGCCTGCCATTCTTTTCCCCTCTCGCTTACTCATATTTCATGTCCAGCCTCAAACACCTCTGAAAATCTGTTTGTCCTGACTCTCAGATGCTTACCCTAAGACCGAGATGATCTACACCTGGACCAAAGGACCTAAACACTCAGTGGAAGTCCCTCCTGAATCCTCCAGCCTTGTGCAGTACGATCTGATTGGCCAAACTGTTTCCAGTGAAACCGTCAAATCAATCACAGGTACATGCACACTTACTTTCCATTGTGTGTTGATTTCCCATCCCATGAATGAAACTGAAGAGTGTAACTGTACAGATTTCAGAGTCAACATGAAAAAGAAATCATAACACATTATCCCCCCATACTAGGATGTGTTTTTGAACAAAGAGGATCTCTGAGATGCTGCCTGACGGCATAATCAAAAATTTGAAAATGTTTCAGAACCAGGTTGAAGTCCTTACATTTTGATGGAAGATTACTAGAAGACAATGTCGTTGTCTTTTAAATGATATTAGAAATCTAATAGAGAGCGAGTTCTTTTAGCTCACCTATACCTGCAGTTCTAAAATGTCTCTCACACCGCTTCGGGTCCACATCATCAGCAAAATGCTAATCAACAAACTAAATAACACTTTTCAATCAAGTGGTGACAATTCAAGACTTTTGATTTTAATATTCATTTAAGTGGGTGGCTTGGATGACCGTTTGCATTAAAGGATCAGTGTGTAACCTCTAGTGGTGAGGTTACTTATTGTAACCTTCCCTTCCCTACAATGTACAATGGCCATTCTGCCATTGCATGAGCGTCTGTTATTTTGCTTTATGTGTTCACTTCTTTGATAGCAAGTATTTGCCTTTCTTTGCATTATTTTGTGTCTTTCGTGCTGAATAATAAGTATGCTCCTCTATTTGTAATTCTTAAACTTCTCACAACACAAAATTGTTAGCCAACATTGGTTTTCTAACAATTAATGCTCCTATCTTTACTATAGCAAAGTAACTCAAGGGTTTTATTGTATTTTTAGGGTTAATTCAGTACAGACTAAGTCTAATATCACTACTTCCCCCCGATTTGCGGATTTAGAATTATTATTTTAAGTAGGCGTTTGCCAGCTTCTTGTTCATTTTTTCCCATTTCACATTAAATAGTGCTTCGGTTCCATTCTGGTGCCCAAGGCATCACTGTACCATTTAGGGTAAAAAGGAAAATTAAAAAAAGAAGCAGACTTCACCCTCATAGTTTCAATAATGTCAGTATTTTTGATGAGAGCTACCTAGAGTTTTGAATGCACTACAGTAGGACATTTCAACCAGGAGTCTTCCAGTTTTCCAGCAATTACTATAATGCCATGAAATTTAAGCTGGCACTTCAACGTAAAAAGTGAAACTTGAAATGCAGTATTTACAGGCAGTGTGTGGCTTGTTCGTGAGCTACTGTAGCCACATTGCGGCTCCATATGGCAGCCTCTGTAGGAAAATGACTGGCTTCTAAATAGATATGAGGGGCTCATTCTGAGCTAATGAAAACACAATGATTTGTAACACAGGTGACTATACACTAATTGAAAAAGTAGTTTTGTATATTAAATTAAATTTCTACTAAAAGAATCTCCTGAATTCTGCATACTGCACCTTTAAGCCTTGTATGCACCTTTAAACTTTGGATGTGTCTCATACTAACTGATTGGTTTCAGCAGATTTTGGGGCCACTGAAATATTGGGGATTAAATGGGGTCACATACATTGTTGTCAACATTCTCCTGTTACCTCCTGTTAAACAAGTGATATGCTGCTGCTGCTGCTGTTGTCAGTACTGTTTGTTCTGAAGAACCAACAGGTAAACATACTGTAGCGTTCAGAAACTGGTCACACTGCTTTGGGATCGCAGGATTTATGGCCCTGCAGAATAGCCATGTGCAGAGGCTCTTGGAGGGCTTTGTGCTCTTACCATGGGAGAGACTTTAATGTTGTTTAATGTTGTTGCGCTAGTTTAGGAGGGATTAAACATAGCTTGTGTTGCACTGTGTTGCGCTGCGGCGGAGATGGGGTTTGTGCATCCAGAGGAAAGTGAAGTTATATGGCTATTGGTTGCTTGCCCCACTATTCAAGGGTTCTCCCTTGTTGCCTGTTTAAAGAGTATTCACCTTTCCCACCGCATGTTCTATGCCGAAGCCACAACATTCTAATAAGAGTGATGGGTGTGAAGATGTGATTGGTGATTAGCGTGACCATTAACGTGGTAGGACAACCATGAGGAAGTGCAGTGTCCATTTGTGGATGTATAGTTTGAATAGTTGAATAGTTTATTTCTGCAATTGAGGTGGCAATCATACAGCACAGTTATTCTTCTCATATCTGTATATTTACAAAAAATCTTGAAACTGGTCTGTAACGTGTTTTGCTGTACAAATCTTTTATATGATGCTGGATATGTGTATGTTCTTCATCAGATGTGTGTTTTGCTTTAAATGTGTATTTGTCATAGTGGAGCGAGTGTGAAGTGCAGCACATTTTTACACTACTTGAATAAGTTAAATGAGATGATATTACAGTGCTGGGGCAAGTGGTGAACTCTAAGTTCAGTCTGAACAATGAAATGTATGTTCAAGTGCATAATCCTTATAGAAACAAAGGCAAAGAAGTATGAGCGTCTAACAAGAGGCTTAGCTTTTTAAAATTGCGTCATCCAATTATGTATCAGTTTCAGCTCTATTTGAGGTCAACTAGTAGACTAGAAGAGTAGAGTAATGTAAATAATCACTAAAGTCCAAAGTCAATTTAGATAGGATTTTTTTAGACTTACGTCCATCCACGTGCTTCAGACCTACCAGATGGTCAAAACCAGATGATGCTTCATTACATGAAGCTCTTTTTGATTAGGGTGATGTAATGGATTTTGTTTTGTTGTAGTTGGCCTTTGCTTGTGTTTGTCCTTGTGTGCATATCCCTGTAACTGTCATTAATCACAGCTCTAAAAAGTCTTACTAAAGCAAGTAAACTTGATATTGTTCTGAACAAAATTCATTCTTATTACTTAGATACTCTCAAAGTGTAAGATCACTGAATATATATATATATATATATATATATATATATATATATATATATATATATATATATACTATTTTATTTAGTAATTTATTTATTTTATTTAGTGTATAACTTGTCGTGGCAAATTGCACAGAATCGCGATTTGAATAATAAGAAGAATCTTTGAAATGTGACCAGGAATTTTAAAACTTGGCAAAAAAATTGGCATGTGCACCTTTAGCTGTAATGACTATGTGCACTTCTCCTAGCAGGGACTTGGCAATTCTTTCTTTATTCTAAATCTTGCTGTTGTTTATTTTCAGGTTTAAACTGGGAGAAAACAGATTTTTAATGTGGTTTCAGGCTTTGGGCAACGTGGCAAACATATATCACAATACTTAATTTTCGTGTAACATTCTGCCATTAAAATAGACATAAAACCCCACTGAGGTCACACTTAAGCACACTTATGCCATTGGCTGCGTAGGATTTGTCATGTATTAATATAGGTTCCAAAAACTATAACATGTCCTTCATCCTGTAATCTCTACAGCTTCAGTACACTGCCGGCCAGCTAAGGTTAAGTACATGGAACTGTGGCTAGCTAAGCCCAGGACATTCATGCAACAATGAAATAGGGCTATAAATCCATTTATCCCACAGTATAGCTTTGCATCCCTTGATTTAACTTAAGTTAATAATATGTGTAGGTGCTGCAGAAACCTTTCACATGGTAAAAATTTAGACTTTCTGAAATTTGCATGTTTATTAAAAAATTAAATAACTTGTTTGAATATATTTTTATATATCCTATATATCTTTATATATCTTTTTGCCTTTTTTTGCTTTTTTAAGTCCACCACTCTGAAGATCTAAAACATTACATTTAAGATTTTACTTCATTCCATCAAATGTCAAGTAAATCAAGAAACAACAGGGCACAAGTAAAGAGATATAAAACAATCTGTTATTGTATTTCGGAACCATTTTTACACCTATGGACTTTCTTGGCAGGCAACTCTTGTTACTTAATTTACTCTCATTGTCGCTTTCATTTCTAATAATCACTGATCTGTTATTTCAGTTTAGTAAATGTTCCTAGCAACACGAGTGAGGTGGTTTCAATATCAAGCAGTATTTGTGAACTGCTCTGAAGTTTTCTACCATGACGTGAGGCAGCAGACACAAAAACACACGTAACTGCTTCCTCTTTCTAACGTTAGTTGCAAAAACACATTTACACTATACATTGATAATTGTGAACATATTCAATTATTTTTCATATTTAATAGCATGAAATGAATACTGTGCTGCACTAAAAGGAATTAAACAGGTTATCTGAACAGTTTTGTCACTGCCCCTGAAAGTCCCAGGGTTCACTGAGTAAAATGTAAAAAGTTTTTACATGACAATAAACGTGCAATATTAAACATCCAGTAATGTCTAAATTAAAAACATATTGTATAATTATGATAAAACATGCCTTAAAAGGGCTGATCAGACCTATCTGAGAACTGTATGGGCGTGGCTAATGAGCTGCTCATACAAAAAACTAAAATCGTTGTCCAGCTTTTATGTGATGCAAATGGGATAAAAAAGTCATGGAAGAACAAACAGGCAGTCAAACAGACGGACGAAGCAACATGCATAGAAACAGACGTGCAGACAGACAGACGAACAGACTGACACACAAACAGATGGACGCAGCAACACATGAATGAAGGAACAGATGAATTAACAACTTTCAGATATGGATAAATTAATGAACGGGTGACGGAGAGCTAGACAGGGGGTCTAGCTTGCTAGCTTTTGGTTATGCTGGGTTAGCTTTAGATCTAAGAATCTCTGACTCTGAAACTGCCTCCTGGTTTGACAGGGGGTCTAGACAGGGGTCTAGCTTGCTAGCTTTTGGTTATGCTGCGTTAGCTTTAGATCGCTAAGGTCCTCTGACTCTGAAACTGCCTCCTGGTTTGACAGGGGGTCTAGACAGGGGGTCTAGCTTGCTGGCTTTTGGTTATGCTGGGTTAGCTTTAGATCGCTAAGGTCCCCTGACTCTGAAACTGTCTCCTGGTTTGTTAGGAAAGGCCTTTAGGAACTTTACATTAAGAGGAGAGAAATATGCTAAAACACAGCAGACATGTAACTTAGGCAGTATTTATGATTTCGTTTGTATTTGTATATTGTAACTCAGGAAACAAGATTCACTTAGACAGAAAACACAGACTTAATTTCTCTGAGACTTTATGTACTCATAATATCTATATATGATACATGCTAAAAACATACTGTGACATAAAATCACAGTTTATCGTCAAGATAAGTATTAGGTCTGTCTCAAAACCTAGAGCTGTTCAAGTAGTCACTGACTAGCTAGACAGCTGTTTAATAAGCAGGCAGTGCTTTGTCTCTCCTCATAAAACCTCGAGACGCTCTAGTAAAGAGAAACTGTGTCACGGCTTGTTCCCGCCCACTGCAGCACCTGACCGGTGTTTAAGCTAGTTGCGGCTATCCAAAGCAATAGCCCAAGGCTTAAAAACCTGCTAACATAAATGCTAGTGGCTTGAGTATAAATAGTGTAAAATAGTCAACAACTCGTTGCAAAGTTGCAAATAAAATGCTGTTTTGTGTGGTTGTATGACAAGAAACGAATTTAAACACCAGAGAGAATCGAAATAACTTACATTTTTAAAATGACTTGACTGCTAGCTTTTCCTACGTTGCATCATGGGATTGCCTTAGCGGCTGTGGAAGCGTTTGATGCTTCTTTAAAATCAGGCTAAAATAAGGCGCCTCAATAGACAGCATGTTTAAGGTATCTGAGAATTGGGACAGTCTACATGTCGGGAGCGCGCATACTATGATGCCTATGTAGAAACTCACTAGGTTTTGAGACACCCATTGCCATATCATCATATATCGGTGTTCTCCAAAATAGTAGCTTTACAGGAGAGGCTTAAATTTCAGTGCAAGTTAATGAGAGATGTTTTATTCCAGGCGATTTTCCATTCGTGCAATCATCATGACATTTTCACAGAATATAAAGGGCATAAAAATATGAAAAGTTTTTTTGGGGGGCAGTGACAATATAAATTGTGAAACAGCTGATTTTGTGAGGAACGCATCCCTCTGAACCTCTGAGCTCTTTCATGTCTTGTATATGTTTTTCTCCACCACTGTCATCGACTCAAATCAGGCTAATAAACTGTTTCCTGTTTACCTCTCTCGTTCAGGTGAATACGTGGTGATGACTGTCTACTTTCACTTGAAACGGAAAATGGGCTACTTCATGATTCAGACATACATCCCCTGCATCATGACAGTAATCCTTTCTCAAGTGTCCTTCTGGATAAATAAGGAATCCGTGCCCGCCAGAACTGTCTTCGGTGAGTATTACTCACAAATCCCTTACAATGTTCCAGCTTTTTCTCTCTCATAGGCTCAAACATTTCCATTCTCATGCAAATATAGAAGAGGAATGGAATTGAGGGAAAAGTGTGGCACCTCTCTCTCTCTCTCTCTCTCTCTCTCTCTCTCACTCCCTCATTTCATTTTTAATGACTGTTTCCCCAGTTTCTGACTGTTTGATTCTGACTCTTCAGCTGAATAAGGGATAATTGTCTATAGACTTGAACAAACCCATTTCTGTCTGCTTCTCTCTTTTTCTCTCACTTTGACTCACACGTTCAGTCTCTCACACATGCACACACCCCTCCTGTTTCTTTACCTGGGGCAACAGAGATGCTGAGAATAGCACGCTCTCATTCTTCGCTGCGAAAGTGTACCATTGACCCACCTTCAGGTGGCTGCTCACAGTGCGGCGCGTTTGGAGCCCTGCCAGCGGAATGGGCTTTTAAGTCCTGCATGAACGTGTGGTTAGTGACACCAGCATGAGGCTAATGACAGCATTTAGAGAGCGTGAGAGCGGCAGAACGAGCGAGGGCCGAGAACATAGTGTTTAACAGCGGACATGTCGTTTCAAATGGGCACAGCGTGGCGTCATAGATCCGTAACCCTGCGTTACCTGACAGCTCGCTGCCAATACTTACAGAAACTTACCACATTTATTTGTGGCCGGTTTCAACGTGGTCAGTAACACCTTTATTCAGTAATACAGTTATTCAGTCTTCATACTGGTGCTTGTATTTATAGAAATTAGCTGGAGGGTTCTCTTCTGACGTGCGAATGAAATATATGTGGTATAAAACAGCCATGTTATGTTGGGTGTTTCTGTACTTAAGGAACCCATCACTGCCTTTATCGTTTGCCACTTTTAATTAATTACTTAATTTATTTATTTATTTATTTTACATCTCTCTTACTCTAATGTCTCTTGCTGCAGGTTTTTTTCAAACAGATTGATTGTCCAGATTGATTATTATTGCCAATACATCTACAAGATGTTAAGTTGTGTTTTAGGCAACTGCTATGGGACGCGTATGTCCACACATAATTCAGCATGTAGAACGGGAGGTTTGGCTGCCCTGGTGGAATGACATGTTTGATGATTTTCCAAGTGAAAGTAAGCAATCATAGCCTCTACAGAGACTGCGTACAGAACGTTCTACAGAATTTATTGCACGAGTACTATTAATGTGATGAAATTGACATATTGCAAAACACGTAGACTGTGCAAAAGCCATGCTATGTTTATTTATTTATTTATTCATTGCTATTAATTGATTAATTAATTAATTTATTTATTTATTTATTTGGTATTCCTGTATGCTAGGCTTGGTGTTTGAATAAATATTGTGCTCTTAAAGTTAAATAAAAAGACTTTATTAAACATACTATATTTAGGTTAAATACATATTATATATTATATTGTATAGTATGGGGTATTTTCACATAGAAACACCAGTAGTTTTCAGTCTTTGTATGAGACTTCATTCCTATATTCCTTCTATATATCATACAGTTTTTCATTGTGGACAGCTCCAATAATTATTATTTGAAGTCTGTGAGGCTGCACAGCAGGACCGTATTAGAATACTTTTTCAATCTACTCCAATACTATTGAAAACAGTAATACCAATAGAAAAGTTCCAAGATCACTTATCTTACAATCAATTTAAAAACGTTTTAGATCTCCTCCTTTTTTGTCATTTTGTTAGTCCTGGTTTACCAGTTTTAACAAAACCAGTTTTTTTTTTGTTTTTTTCTTTTCTATCATGTTTATGGTGACCTCTTACAATATCGTGCATTTTGCTAAAAGAAAGAGGAATATTGAGGCTATTGTTGATGTTACCTGACGTACCTATAGACTCACTTTGCTGATACTTGGTTCTGTTTATCATTTAGTCGTACCTCTCTGATTAGTGACGTAAATGTTAGTGTGCTCAGTTTGCCTTGAGCATGAGGATTGTATACAGGTCT
The DNA here is from genome assembly GCA_021613375.1 of Megaleporinus macrocephalus. Lineage (NCBI taxonomy): Eukaryota > Metazoa > Chordata > Actinopteri > Characiformes > Anostomidae > Megaleporinus > Megaleporinus macrocephalus. Next base: position 19,358,018 of record CM038713.1, read on the forward strand.
GTTGAGTGCTCTGAATCACTGCTTTGCTTAAAGGAACAGCCAGGCATGTCTAATTTGCACAGTCTTCCTCTTTACCACCAACATAGCCAATCAACAAAAACACGATTTAGTGTCCAAAATCTGCTTCTTTGGTTTGCACTGGAGCTATGTAGCTAATGGAGATAAGAGCCAAGTAGTACAAGCCTACTTAAACCACATAGTCATGCCACATTAAAATAATTAAGTAAGTAATATCAAATTAATGTGTGTATCCAACAGTGTATGACATACTGTTAAACGTACAGGCAAAATTCATGTCTTTGTGCTGCTAGTGTTTTAGCTGTGCAGTTCTATTCTATTTTGTGTTTGAGGAAATCATGATCACACAGTGTAACACACAGAAAGTATGTTTTAGACTACATGAGTATTACACTGATATTTAAAAGTTACACTATCATTGTAGCATAACTAAATTGAATACTAAGTACATATTGACTGGTCTATATTATTTTGTTTTCCACCAATTTTTTTTATCATTTCAGCATTGTTCAGTGCTTAATATGCAAACAAAATCATCACAGATGTTTTAATGTGGTGGTGTTAGGCATCATGAGGGTTGCAATGTATACACTGCAAATATAGCAATTTTGTTCTTCATAATCCGGAACCAACCGTGAACCTACACATGCCCTCTGAGTGTTTAGGTGTAATATTGTTGATGATAGAACTGTGTTTTTTTTTTTTTTTTTGGGGGGGGGGGGGGGGGGGGGGGGGGGGGGCGCTGTTTTACTATAGCACACCCTGCATGTACCTCTCCAAAATAAATGGATTTTAGGAAGTGTATCCCTAGTGTAATAAGTAATTTCATGTAATAATAATCTTGGAGTGTGATTTTGGAGGCTTCTCAACACTTCAGACGTTCTCCATATTTCACACTATTTCACACCATAACGCTCTGAATGATACTGTTTACATCGTAACACTTCAAGAATGTAGAAATTTCTATTCATCCGTTCCCCTCACCCTCAACCTGCCTGCAGTCGATCCTCACTGTGGGCCTTCTGGGGCATTCTTTGTGGTCTTTCTTTTTTTAACCCAATGGACTGTAAAGGCGAAAGAGAGCTGAAGCTACGCTTACATTCGTCTTTTGAGAAAATGTGGTGGAGAACATGTGCGCTCCCTCAGGCAAAATGCGGCCTGTGATGCATTGATCACCCAGCTTCAGCATGTGGATGCCTATGAGTGTCGTAACTTTCGCTGAGAGAAAGATAGTAATTACCCAGTGCAGTTTGCTGCAGTCCAGTGCGCACGGTTTTACACTATGGCTGTTTTCATTTGAAACAGCCAATTAAATAAGCCAATTGGCTGATGAAAATACATTTCGTAAGAGCATGCGCTTCTACTTGTCAGTTTTTTTTTTCATGATTGTGTATGTGCTTGGATCTCTTTAAATAGAATGTGTTTGCGGTTTGTGTGAGGGCGTGTGTGTGTGTTTCCGTAAATATTGTCGCAGTGCCTCTGCCCACTGTGTGATGCAGTCAAGTGTGTGTGTGTGTGTATGTGTGGGGGTGGAGTAGGAGGGGAATGCTGGCTGCCTTTGTGTTTGTTTATGAGTGTGTATGAGAGAGGGAGTGTGTGTGCATATGTGTGTTTTTGTGTGTGTGTGTGTTTTTGTGACTCAAAGTCTGGCAGGCTAGATGCTTCATGGCAGGGTTGTGTTCATGGAGACAAAAAAAATCCAACTTAAAAGATTTTAATTAAGAATGAATTAGGGGCTCCCCCTTGTGGCTAAAAAAAAGCAAAGCTACTTGTGCCTGAATATTTACAGCTCTTGCATGCTGCTTAGTTGCAGTTAAAATAAATCACATAATTAAATGAATTAAGATGTAAACCATGCCTTTTAGAGTGGTTTGATGATAAATGTGTAGACTTTTTTCAGTAGCAGTGATAAGAAACAGAGGTCCATATCATTTAATACCTTAAAACGCTGCCCAAAGACATTTACCACATGAAATAATAACAAATGTTTTGCCCAATTCCTGAGAGATTGTTTTAAGATAAAGGTTCGGCCTAAAATACATGACAAGGAAGCAAATAAAGTGTATTAGAAAGCAAAACAGTAGCCAAAGCCTTTTTTGCATTATTCTAAAGAAATCTAATCCCACTTGAAAAATGACTTTTATAAATTTTCTGTATCCCAGTATGTACATTTGGTTCTCTGTTTTATTTTATTCATAAATTACATCTGGTACATACAACCGCTTTCATTAGTATCGCACTATGTTCATTAGTATCGCACTATAGTATGTTTGCCCCCTGGGCCTCACGGTTCCCCGCCTAGCAGATTCTAAACTACATGTATTCCTGTTTACCCCCATTATGTCCAAGTGTGTTCTCATAACACAAGTCAAGACAAAGGTAGAGCTGAAACATTGACCCCAACACTGGGGTCTTCCAGGTGCTTTAGATTCATTCAGCTTGAAGGAAGTAAGGCAGAGACTTATGTAAAGTGAACTGCACAGTCACAGGATGTTCACTGATAGAAAGGAGCAAGGTGAAGAAGTGGACGGCTCTGTGCTTGGGCGATGGTGAAAACATGTATGAAGGGATTCCTGCTACTGAAGAGATACAAATATCGTTATAGAGACATTACAGGACAATTGTAGGACGTTTATGTTCAGAATCATTTCATTTATGCATTATTGTACATTCATGTATTATTTTATTAAAGCATATGAGCATGCAAGATTTAATGGAATTACAAACAAGAACTTGCCTGAAAAGTGTGATTCCCAGATGGACACTGTCTGCTGTTCATGAGAACGTAAACTGAAAAATTAAATAATTCAATCAGTCTTGTTCTTTTCTGCACGGAGAGAGTACAGGGTAGGGGATGAAGTATGTAAAAGATCAAAACACATAGAAGTCAGTTAAAAAGCGGATTAGCTTGTATATATATATATATATATATATATATATATATATATATATATGATTAACTAGATTAACTCCCACTGATGTGTAATGGTAATGTGATTCCATGGGTCACATTTCTTTTCAAATAAAGTAGAATCAACATACTTGAACTTTGTTACCAAAACATAATATGCAATTACATATAATGCTGACATCAGTTTTCTTAAACAACCACACTGGTTTATAAACATTAACATGTTTTCCATAGATTGATTTTTATTATTTAATTATTTAATTATTTTAAAACCTTTTTTATGGTTTTGCCTTTTCAACTGATTATTATTATTCTTTTTTTGCCTTACTTATTTTACAGGTATCACCACAGTTCTCACAATGACCACTCTGAGCATCAGTGCCCGTCACTCTCTGCCCAAGGTCTCCTACGCCACAGCCATGGACTGGTTTATCGCCGTGTGTTTTGCTTTTGTCTTCTCCGCCCTGATTGAGTTTGCAGCCGTGAACTATTTCACCAACGCCCAGGCAGAAAGAGCAAAGAAGAAGCAAGCCAAGAGTGCAGCAGCCGCAGCCGCTGCGGCCGCCAAGGGCTCAACACCGTCCGGCAAGGGCAAAGATACAGAGGAGGTCCTGCAGGTAAGTACAGTAACCAGGTCATCATTAATATATTCAGTCAGTCATACCACCAGTATGGTAAAGGTATCTGTGACCAGGCTATAGTTACCACACAGAAACTTCTGATGCGAGTTCATAAAACTTGTTATATATATATATATTGTATTGTAAACACTCCTATTCACAAAGCAAAATGGCAAAACTAGTGTAGTGTAATAAGGCTTGTATTTTAGTTTTTAGGTATTTAAAAAAGTAACTTAATATTTAGTGTGCAAGACCTTTTTTTCTTTGATTTCTATTATTCAGTAGAAAGAAACAGTTGGAAAACATTGCCAAGCTAGTGAGATCACATATTCTCTATAGGAGTCCTTTAGAGTTTAAATTTGGACCAAGACTGGACTGTAAAACTAAAAAGTTTTTAAAAAGTATTAGTTGAGCAGAAGAAACCCTCTTGGTCCTAAACATAGTTCATCTTCTTAGGCATGCTTGGTGTCTAAAATCTGGTTCTTTGGTTTTGCAGTGAACAAGGCTAATAATCTACAAATGAATCCCATGCACAGCAAACTACATTCCTAAATCATCACGTAATCTTATGTAACCTTGCTTCAGGGATGGACTACTGACCAGGCCATTGTTGCCAGTGGCCAGGGGTCATAGGGGGCTCAGACAAGTGGGCTTGTGGTGACACAAATACTACAGTGGACTGTCTCAACAGAAGATACTGTAGTGATAATGTAGGTATGGAAGTTGTACAGCACAAATCAGCAGGATATTAGCTTCTAGTATTCGTGAGCACTTTATCCTTTTTTCAGTAAAACTAAATTTAGAGTAGAGGGAAATGGTGTAAATTAGATTTCTCACTGAACTTTGTCTTTTTATTCAGTCAGAAAGTAGATGGCTCTGACTTTAAGCTTCCTGAGAGTATGTGGCCTTATTCTGACATGTGAAAAAGTTAAAGGAGCATATTTGTTGGAGGCGAATGTATTTTGAAGAGATGTGTGGAAGCTTGGATTCAGGATTAAGAGAGACACACTTTCCAATCATGACTGTGCACATTCATGTTTGGTCCTTTACTGCAGGAAAGTGAATGCTCAACTGCATCATAACTTCCTACATACGCTGTTATGGTACTATGGATGCTATTTATAGCTTTATAGGGTCTATAACCTTTATCCTTGTACAAACATGTTTTTTTTTTCAGTGACTTGGGTAAATTAATGCTCTGACATCAGAGGCTTATACAGCATGTACTTGCAGGTATGACACACCTGCCATCCTAGGCGGCGTAGCAGCAGACAAGGCAGCAGCAGTTGTGTGTTTTACTCCCATGCATGCCAAACATAATCCAGTGGCAGGGCTTACAGACATTATCCCTTAAATGTGCCCGTCCTGAACGCACAGCAATGCTTTCCCATAATTTCATCCGGGATATGTGACATCAGAAGGGAATATGCATGATGGTGACCTGCGATCAATCCCATAATGCTTCAGCTATACTTTAATGGCAGTAAAGAACAGTAATGAAAAAGGCAGCAGATGAAAGCCTGCCATGTATTATCTCTGAGTAAATTAACCCAAAGCTTGACTGTATGTAGTATGTATATAGACCGTAGAGGAAATGTCTGGCTTTTGACTGAATGATTCCTGATAGCAGTATGTCAGTTAATCAAATATATAGACCACTTAAGTGCATCATATTAGGAACTTGGGTTTAAGCAGATTTCTCTATGGGACACAATGAATGGCAAATTGATGTTCCCTGTGGTAAATAAATATGTTCAAAATACATTTGGTTCTATGTTCTCCCACATGTTACTGGGTTGTGAGTATTACAAGGTTGTTTAGTAGTGGAAATAAGAAAATTTGTTTTGTGCAAGCTTACACAGCTAAAGGTTCTTTACTGTAGCTACAACAGCACAACTGCAAAATCTCTTTCTAGGAGAGAAAAGAAGATTAAAAGGCAGAAATGGCTGCTTCTCCTTTAGCATTAAAGGGTTAAAGACAGAAGCGCCACTTTCATTATCAGCGCTTTCCAAACTCCTCCGAGTTGTTTATGAGGAGAAAATCCCAGTAAGAAATGATGTGAAGCTGACGGAAGTTTAATGGACTACCACCCGGATGGTGGATTAAGGGGTTGCCATGGCAACATGCTCAGGGCACATCTGTATAGGTTTTTGCGGAGCTACAGAAAGCAGAGGGGGGAAATTAATACTCTTTTTTTCCTAGAGAGAGAAAGAGGGAGAGAGGGAGAGAGAGAGAAAAAGGGAGAGAGAAAGAAAGATCTTTCAGCTTGCCACCACTTTATTCTCTCTTTCTCTCCCTTTCTCTCTCTCTCTCTATTTTATCAACTCATTTCCTGGCCACCACAGAACACCAATGAAAGGCAATCTGCTGTTCCTTTCTCAGAGGACGCGATTCAAAAACATAAAGAAGTCGGACCAGCACATACGGGAAAAGAGTCGGGATTACGCAACTCATTATGGTGTCTTGTGGTCGTTCAGCTTCAGTAATGAGTCATTCTAACAATAGCTGTATGAGAACATAAAGCTAAGACAGTACACGCACATATGCGCACACACACACGTTTGTTTCTGTGAGGTGTGGGGCCATAACATAGACATTTATTTTTTGAAGACTTACCAAAATCTTAACCAGAACTACTACTACTCCCGTAAACTTAACCAGAACTACTACTACTACCCAAACCTTAACCAGAACTACTTCTACTACCCAAACCTTAACCAGAACTACTCTTACTATCCAAACCTTAACCAGAAATACTACAACCAAAACCTTAACTGGAACTACTACTACTACCCAAACCTTAACCAGAACTACTACTACTATCCAAACCTTAACCAGAACTACTACTACTACCGTAAACCTAACCAGAACTACTACTACTACTACCAAAACCTTAACCCGGAACTACTGCTACTACCCAAACCTTAAACAGAATTATCACTACTATCGTAACCTTAATCAGAACTACTACTATCCAAACCTTTACCAGAACCACTACTACTATCCTAACCTTAACCAGAACTACTACTACTACACAAACCTTAACCGGAACTACTACTACTATCCAAACCTTAACCGGAACTACTGCTACTACCCAAACCTTAACCAAAATTATTACTACTATCCAAACCTTAATCAGAACTACTACTACTACTATCGTGACCTTAATCAGAACTACTACTATCCAAACCTTAACCAGAACCACTACTACTATCCAAACCTTAACCAGAATTATTACTACTATTCTAACCTTAACCAGAACTACTACTACTATCCAAACCTTAACCGGAACTACTACTACTATCCAAACCTTAACCGGAATTACTGCTACTACCCAAAACCTTAACCAGAACTACTCTTACTATCCAAACCTTAACCAGAAATACTACAACCAAAACCTTAACTGGAACTACTACTACTACCCAAACCTTAACCAGAACTACTTCTACTATCCAAACCTTAACCAGAACTACTACTACTACCGTAAACCTAACCAGAACTACTACTACTACTACCAAAACCTTAACCCGGAACTACTGCTACTACCCAAACCTTAAACAGAATTATCACTACTATCCTAACCTTAATCAGAACTACTACTATCCAAACCTTAACCAGAACCACTACTACTATCCTAACCTTAACCAGAACTACTACTACTACACAAACCTTAACCGGAACTACTACTACTATCCAAACCTTAACCGGAACTACTGCTACTACCCAAACCTTAACCAAAATTATTACTACTATCCAAACCTTAATCAGAACTACTACTACTACTACTATCGTGACCTTAATCAGAACTACTACTATCCAAACCTTAACCAGAACCACTACTACTATCCAAACCTTAACCAGAATTATTACTACTATCCTAACCTTAACCAGAACTACTACTACTATCCAAACCTTAACCGGAACTACTACTACTATCCAAACCTTAACCGGAACTACTGCTACTACCAAACCTTAACCAAAATTATTACTACTATCCAAACCTTAATCAGAATACTACTACTACTACCGTAAACTTAACCAGAACTACTACTACCCAAACCTTAACTAGAACCCCTACTATCACCTTAAACTTAATCAGAACTACTACTACTACCCAAACCTTAACCAGAACTACTACTACTCAAACCTTAACCAGAACTACTACTATCACCGTAAACTTAATCAGAACTACTACTACTATCCTAACCTTAACCAGAACAACTACTACTACTGTAAACATAATCAGAACTACTACTACTACCCAAACCTTAACCAGAACTAATACTACTACCGTAAACTTAACCAGAACTACTACTACCCAAACCTTAACCACAACTACTGCTACTACCCAAACCTTAACCAGAACTACTACTACTACCCAAACCTTAACTGGAACTACTACTACTACCCAAACCTTAACCAGAACTACTACTACTTTCCTAACCTTAATCAGAACTACTACTATCACCGTAAACTTAATCAGAACTACTACTACTATCCTAACCTTAACCAGAACAACTACTACTACTGTAAACATAATCAGAACTACTACTACTACCCAAACCTTAACCAGAACTAATACTACTACCGTAAACTTAACCAGAACGACTACTACCCAAACCTTAACCACAACTACTGCTACTACCTAAACCTTAACCAGAACTACTACTGCTACCGTAAACTTAACCAGAACTACTACTACTATCCTTACCTTAATCAGAACTACTACTACTACCGTAAACATAATCAGAACTACTACTACTACCCAAACCTTAACCGGAACTACTACTACTACCCAAACCTTAACCAGAACTACTACTACTATCCTAACCTTAATCAGAACTACTACTACCAAAACCTTAACTGGAACTACTACTACTACCCAAACCTTAACCAGAACTACTAGTACTACCCAAACCTTAACCAGAACTACTACTACACAAATCTTAGCCAGAACTACTACTACTACCCAAACCTTAACCAGAACTACTACTACTGCCGTAAACCTAACCAGAACTACTACTACTACCCAAACCTTAACCAGAATTATTACTACTATCCTAACCTTAATCAGAGCTACTACTACCCAAACCTTAACCAGAACTACTACTACTATCCAAACCTTAACCAGAAATATTACTACTATCCTAACCTTAATTAGAGCTTTTACTACCCAAACCTTAACCAGAACTACTACTATTATCCAAACCTCAACCTGAATTATTACTACTATCCTTACCTTAATCAGAACTACTACTACTACCCAAACCTTAACCAGAATTATTACTACTACCCAAACCTTAACCAGAACTACTACTACACAAATCTTAGCCAGAACTACTACTACTACCCAAACCTTAACCAGAACTACTACTACTACCACAGTAAACCTAACCAGAACTACTACTACTACCCAAACCTTAACCCGGAACTACTGCTACTACCCAAACCTTAACCAGAATTATTACTACTATCCTAACCTTAATCAGAATTACTACTACTATCCAAACCTTAACCAGAACCACTACTACTATCCAAACCTTAACCAGAAATACTACTACCAAAACCTTAACCAGAACTACTACTACCCAAACCTTAACCAGAACCACTACTACTATCCAAACCTTAACCAGAATTATTACTACTATCCTTACCTTAATCAGAATTACTGCTACCCAAACCTTAACCAGAACCACTACTACTATCCAAACCTTAACCAGAATTATTACTACTATCCTTACCTTAATCAGAATTACTACTACCCAAACCTTAACCAGAACCACTACTACTATCCAAACCTTAACCAGAAATACTACTACTAAAACCTTAACTGGAACTACTACTACACAAACCTTAACCAGAATTATTACTACCTTAATCTTAATCAGAGCTACTACTACCTTAACTTTAACCAGAACTACTACTATCCAAACCTTAAGGATGAAAGATTACCAGAACATGAGTATATGACCGGGTTTTAGTCCCCACAGTGTGGCATAAACCTTGTACACATACACAAGCAAACACACACATACATAAACACACACACACACACACACACACACACACACACACACACACACACACACACACACACACACACACAGAGGTGTGTAATAAAGGCTGTAAATTTCACTGGCAGGCATTTATGTTGTGTATACAGTAGAGCTGAGCTCAATGGCTCAGGCATCAATACACACCTATACACACTCCCCAAGGGTGCCCTCTAACCATGAGACCACATCAGTCAGGGCTGCAGGTTTTCTTCAGCGGTCCACTCACAAATGGCATTTTTTCAGCTGAGCACCGTGTAGCCAAGGTATGGTTACAATTCCGAACCCAGAACTATCTGTAACCTAGTACTTCTCTCTGTTTACCATCACATAACCAAATCGTGAATTCTTTAGCTTGATTTAAATTATTTTTATACCTAATGAAGTGACCATTGAGTGTATGTCCTACATGTAGGGTAAGATGAAGAAGCCACACCACAGGAATTTGAGGAAATCTCAATTTATTTCCTGAATGGCTGTCATCTAACTAGTGGTTGCACAATGCAGAGTGGTGCGTAACACTATTGTTATCCAATTTATATTTCTTTTTCTGCTGCTTCTGCTTCTTTTTCTTCTTCATATGCAATGTGAATGTATGCAATTAAAAATGAATCGTGTGCAAAATGTATGTCCATCTTCTGTAATTCTGCAGCATTAGTTTCACATACACTCAGGTTAGACACAGTTTCACATAGTCTGAGTGCAGGGCTCCCGAGTTTAAAATCAGTGTTGTTCTGACCCTCATTTGTCTGTTCGTCTCTTTTCTCATTTTGCTTTTCTCCCTTAGAGATGATTTACTTGGGCACCACTTAAGCCCTATAGTTTGATTCACCCCACAGTCATCTATGTGTTTAATCCACAGTCGTACTGACCCGTACTCTTCTGTGTGTCTAATCCACAGTCATACTGACCCATATGCCTCTATGTGTCTAATCCACAGTTGCACTGACCCAGACTCCTCTATGTGTCTAATAGACAATCATATTGAACCACATATCTCTATGCTGACCCACACTCCTGTACTGTTGTACTGACTCACATGCCTCTATGTGTCTAATCCACAGTTGTACTGACCCCCACTCCTCTATTTGTCTAATGCACAATCATACTGACCCACATGTCCCTGTGTCTAATCCACAGTCGTACTGACCCACACGTCTCTATATGTCTAATCCACAGTCACATATACTCCTCTATGTGTCTAGTGCACATTCATACTGACCCACATTCCTCTATATGTCTAATCCACAGTCATACTGACCCTCACTCCCTTATGTGTTCTTTATTTATCACTTGTTCCTCCCTTAGACTCCCATTAATTTGTCCCTAAATCAGCAGTCATACTGACCCACACGCTTCTAGGGGTTTAGTCATCAGCCATACTGACCCACACAGCTCTGTTTGTCTTATCCACAGTCATACTGACCCACATGCCTCTATGTGTCCAATCCACAGCCACACTAATCCCTACTCTTCTATGTGTTGTATCCACATTCATACTGTCCCACATGCCTCTATGTGTCTAATCCACAGTCATACTGACCCTCACCCTCAACATCATGTACATAAGGGCAACCTCTGGGATACCATAGCAGCTGCCAGCAACACCATAGCAACCATCTAATATACAATAGCAACCACCTTTTTAAAACTTTTGCAACTGCCTAGTATACCATAGCCACCACCAAGCAAAATCTGGGCAACTATCTGGGATACCATAACAACACGTTGGCAGTCAGCTAGGATACCCTAGCAACTACCTTGCAGCAACTTAGCTACCACATGGAAAACCATAGCAACCATTTAGCAGGAAATCTGTAAATTGCGTTAGCTGTGCAATTACATATTTTATCTGGGTCACGGCATCCCTGAAATCTATTCTGAAATATGAGGTAGATGGAGAGAGAAAGAGACACTTGCTGTATAAACTGTATGTTTTGTCTAACTCGAGCTCTAAAAATGGCTCTTAAGTAAAGGCAGTGATTCTGTTTGAACCTCGTTGACTAAACCCTTGCTGACTGTAACTGTCATATTATATGTATAATTTACAAAGAGTTAGGTGAAAAGAGCTTGCTAGTAATTTTTCTAATTGAAACAGACAACCTTGTTACTAAAAAGGAAAAAAGTTCAACCAAATATGTTGTTGCCATTAAAGCTAGCTGGCGAGCCAGCCAGTGCTGCAGTAGCCAGCCAACATGGAAGCCCTGAACACCAGGGGGTATTTCACACAGTGTGTACTTGCTAAACCCATGCTCTGATTTAAAAAAAAACTTTTTTTTTCTTTTTTTTTTTACTAAAAATGGACCATTCATGATAAAATGTTCACACAATTCTAAGGGCATTTTCAAAGGCTGTGAAGAAATCTAACAAACTAAAAAAAATGATCAGCGACATGAGAGCAACAATATGTGAGTAAGTGTATGTAATACGTATTTTCTATGCCCTGTTTTTCCTTCAAAGTCAGGACATTTCTGACCTGGAATTGTATGAAAACCAACCCACACACACACACACACACACACACACACACACACACACACACACTCCAGCAGCAGTGTGGAGTCATTTCTGTCCATCTCCCTGCGTGCAGTGTGATGTAAGCTGTTCAGATAGTACAGTTCCATACGCCTCCACCTCACTCCCACTGACAGTACTGTAACACACACAAAAAGCTTCTTACTGATGCATTAGCATGAAAGATAGGCCTATGGATATCTCTCCTGGAGCTGATGCCTCACAAGAGACGCGTGGTTTTCTGCAGAAACATGTGTGGTTGAATAAGAGGCAGTCTTTTATTCTCATGTGTCTTACTTAACTGTCCTCCTAATCATAGTATTTAGAAGCATCTCAAAAATAGAAATATTATTTGCTGATTTGAAGAAAGAACAATAATGAAGACGAGAAAAGTGAAAAAGAAAGAAAAAATAAAAGAAAGATGTGAAAATAAAATACATAAAATGAATGAATAAAAAATGATGAGAAAACTAAGAAAGAAAAAACAAGATAAGAAAACTAAGAAAAAGTCATGAGACCATAATTGAAGAAAGACATTAAAATGCAGGGGCGTAACTAGAGGGGGTGTGTTGTTGGGGTGTATCATTACTGAGTGGTTTTACTGCCATGATGGTTTTTTAATGGCCCCAAAAATGTTTGTTTATTATGAACTTTTAGAGCAGCAATTGGGGGAGCATTCATCAAAATATGGCTATTGGGTTAAGCTGGCACACACAAGATCTGTTTCTTTGTTAATTTAAACTCAAATCTTTCACCACTTAAACTCTGTCCATCTACACAGATAAGCTGCACATCCTAAATACATCACTTTCTTCTCAAAACTTCACGAGACTTTATCAGAAATGCAGTTTATGAAAAACGAGGAAAAAAGAAGGGTAGAAAGAAAAAAGAGTCCATGCATAAACATAAACGTCCAAGCCCCATAAAGGTCCAAGCTCCCCTAGAGCAAGCCAGAGGCAACAGTGGCAAGGAAAAACTCCCTTGGTAAGAGGAAGAAGCCTTGAGAGGAACCCACACTCCTCTGGTCATACCAGATAGAGAGAGAGGGACAAAGCTAATGAGATTTTATGACAAGATACGACAGGAAGCTCGGCTTAAACATGTTTCATAAATATTCTAGTTTAGAAGGTAGTGAAGTTGGGACCATCTCATAGGTTCTCAAAGTGAGAGAGAGTGCCTGATGTTGGCGGCTACTGAAGTAATTCCAGTCATGCAGTCTGACGAGCAGGAGAGCATCAACAGGTCAGACAGGAGGGACAGTTAGGGGAAGGATCTCTGGTGACTTCTAGCAGCTCTGGTGGCTTCTGTGTGATGACTTAGGCAAACGTTAAGAGAGAGAGAGAGAGAGAGAAAGTCAGAAGGAGAGACAGAAGATAAAGGGAGAGAGAGCAAGAGAGAGGCAAGCAATTATAGATTAGTCCATTTATGGAGAGATGTGAGAGAGTAATAATGCAAGCAGCTGATATTAGCAGAATACTTGTGCAAACAGGTGAGTTTTGAGTTTTCAATACAGAGAGTGTGTCTGAGTCCCAAACAGAGGTCGGGAGTTCATTCCACAATTTGGGGGCGTAGGAGAAACTGGACTACCTGCTGTGTTTTTTCTAATTAGAGGAACTGTCAGCAGGCCACTATTTTATGAGCAGAGTGTCCGTGTGGGATTTTGAGACTGAATTAATTCACTAACGGCCAGGCCGTTTAATGATTTATATGAATAAAACTTTTGTATTCAGTGTAATGATGACAGGATTGAGATTGTCAAACTTTTTGGTTTTCGTAAAGACTCTAGCAGCTGCATTCTGGACCAGCTGGAGCTTATTTGGGGACTTATTAGAGCATCTTGATAAAAAAGTGTTACACTAATCCAGCCTGGAAGTTATAAAGACATGCACCATCTTTTCCACTTCTATTAAGGAGAGTATGTCGGTTCTAGCCATGTTGCAGACTTACTCTGGCTAAAAGCTATACTGGGCACATTTTGCACATATCTTTAGTCTGTAACTATATACAGACTGTATATTATATAGTTTTAATATGTCATAATCTTTACTTAGTACATTTTTAGCTAAATTTCTGTTGCTGACTGATGTTGCTTTGCAGAGTAAGTACTACCAGAGACCCTTTCCCAGGTCTGATATGATTGCCTTACAAAATATCTTGTTTGATATGATTATACAGCATACAATGTCTGATGTGATTTGCTGAGCCGGTGTTACACTTTCCTCTAATGCTAAACTCCTGTCTCCTGCTTCCTCCTGTTGTTATGTTAGAAAATCCCTGATAGCCTTGGTGGCAGTGGTAGATTAGCAGCAGCGCCTCCCCCAGTTTGTTCTCTGTTATTGCAGTAAATTGTGAATTTGGAGAGATAGTTGAATAATCAAGAATAAATGCAAAATACTACCGTTGATTTAAACAGTATAATGTATGGGGCTAAATGTAATGGGGCTAAATAAGATATAAACTTGGTCTGGTGACTGTATGAAGACAAAAGCAGGACCTCCAGTTAATGGTTATTGTTAATTCACACATAATTGAGCATCTCATGCTAAGTAGGAAAAAAATAACAAGGAACAAAGAAAATAATGTTTGAATCATATTTTAGTTGTTGAAATCTAATTTGCCTCTTCATTTCTCCCACAGCAAAACTCTGACACCAATGGCAACCTAAGAAAACGCATGAACTCCACGACTCAGTCTCAGCCCGACTCCAAAGGCAGCCAAAGAACCGAATCCTCCAGTAAGAGCGCTGTTGCTGTGAACAAACAGCCACAGACGAGCCAGTTGTCCACCAGCTCTGGCGGAATAAGCAGCTCTGCCAGCCAGTCACGGCTCAACCCAAAATCCTCCAGCCAATCCAATGCAGTGGCCCAAGCTTCGACTTCCAAGACCACGCCTCCTGCACCGCCGTCTACACCAACAGTCCCTGGCCGGTCATCGGGCAGCACAAGCACTGGCTCTGCATCTCTTCAACATCTTTTAGGGCCAAAGTTAGAGAACATCCAGAAAATGGACGCTAAGGCCCCAGCCAGTCAACCAGCAGCTCCTGCAGCGGGAGGGACAAGCAAAATCGACAAGTATGCACGCATCCTTTTCCCAGTGTCTTTTGGGGCTTTTAACATGGTGTACTGGGTGGTGTACTTATCCAAAGACACCATGGAAACAAGAGGAGGCTAATCATGTCAGATTAGCATGTGTTGTTTTTTGTAATATTCCATCAAAGCCAAACAGCGAATACAGAGGATAACATCTCTCAAAGGATTGTGACAAGCATATTTATAGCAATTCCTAGAAATCTAATCTTATTTAAACTAATGGACAAAGAGACGAGGCTGGACAAGCGCCTCAGAAGACAGTATGGGTGAAATATTTCTAAAGCAGAATTTCTGGGTCTGTTTTGAGGATGAGCATGTGGATATAGAAAAAAAAACAGCCCTGGCATTCTCTCTGGACCGGATCTTCGATTCATCTGGAGCCATTTTTCAAGTGTTCATGAATTGCAAGGCACATTAATTGTAGAACCCACAGCTGCAGGGATTATTGCCAGTGAAACTGAAAAAGAAAGCATTTACCATTTAGTCTATTTTTCTATAGAGACATTTTCTGATGATTCGCTCAGTGCACCACTAAAGGTAATGTTTTCTGGCAGACTTCCTTTTAAATTCCTTTTTTTTTGTTTTTTTTTTTGTTTTTTTATTTGAATATTGTTTATGTACATGTAAGCAACCCAACCCAGGGGCATTGGCGGAGTGATGAGCTGAGTTTCTCTGGATTGAGAGTTTGCTCTGCCTGGGCAGGCCTGCTGGACCACCATGTAGATTGCTGACCAGCAGCAGCAGATGCGTATGCATGTTTTTTATTTCTCTCTGACACAAGCAGAACTTACAAAAGAAGCTATTCTATCTTGATTTGTCCTTTAAGTACAGTGGTCATCATTATAGAAATTATCTTGGTTTGTTTGCGTAGGAACATTCACCTTCAGGAACTAAAGAGTCACCCTGCAGTAAACTGTGTTTTGTTAACTCTTACAAATCTTACTTTGTGAATGGCTATTCTTTTGTTCCATTCTGTATTAGTTCGTTTGAAGTCTGTTATATTGATGAATGACGAATGGCATTATGAATGAATATATAAATATCATTAACATTGTATGAGCATCCACAGCATACAATGCATAAGTGTATAACCTTTACAATCCATGGAACACTAAAACCCCTGACTTGACTTCACAAATTTCGGCTGGGCATTATGTCTGAGTGCTACGTTGGGATGATACAGAATGTTGAAGGACTTTATAAACACCTCCGTTAAGGTATGCCAGTGGACTGCTTAACATTGTTCACGTTGTCCATATACCTTTCTTCTCCTCTTCTACGCCAACATCTTTTTTTCCGATAGCAAATCTCCAGTGTTCTAGCACGGTCCAGATAAAACATTCAGGGAACAGAATGCTTAAAGGCCTGGGTGTGAGGAAATACACTTATCCACATTTGCTACATTTACACTACAAGAACCAAAATCCAAATGCTTCAGCTGAGCATACTCTTCACAGATATTTTACAAACCGTTTTAGTACAAAAGGACCATCAACATGGCAAACAGGGCCTAAAAGCAAAACTAAACAAGCTAAAGAAGATTTGCTTCTCCAGAAATACAGCTGTAATTTAGCCCCAGAACTCATCAGTGAAAATTCAGCACAAGGACAGGTTAGAGGACTCCCTGGTCCAGGGTCAGTTTGCCTCTGAATTTATACAGTAGAAATGTGGCAATTGTGTATTGAAGGTGATTGTACTAATCTCTTAATTGTAACCACAATGTACATCAAAGTGCTGTATCAGACTGACTGCGTTTAAGAAGAGTTGGATGACCAGGCCCACTGTGACAAGATAAGACTGGACGAACTTGAAGGAGGACATCAATAGAACCATATTCACAAATCAGGGTTTCTCAGTAACCTACACAACGTTCATGATATCTCCTCCTATTGGACAGACAAGGCTTGGGCTTGAGTTATCTGGCTAACTATTTATGTCTATTTGCCTGTCTTCATACTTTGTTAGCCCCCTTCTAACCTGTTAACCTCCTCAGTGGTGAGGACCATCATAGGACCACCAACAGAGCAGGCAATATTTAGGTAGTGATTCACTGACAATGCAGTGTTTAAAAACTCCAGCAGCACTGTTGTGTCTGATCCACTCATATCAGCTCAACACAAACTAACTCACCACCACCGCAATCATGTCACTGCAATGCTGAGAACAATCTACCACCCACACCTGCTCTGTGGTGGTCTTGTGGGGTTCCTGACCATTGAAGAACAGGGTGAAAGGAGGTTAACAAAGCATGCAGAGAAACAAATGGACTGCAGTTTGTAATTATAGTAAATGGAGCTGAAAAAATGGACAATGAGTGTAGACAGGAGGTGGACCTAATGAAGTAGCCGGTTAATGTGTCCTGAGCTTTGCTTTACACAGTACTGAGTTTAAATAGGTTCCGTATGCTTCCAGGAATAAGTGGAAATATTTAGTAAATGCCACTTTAACTGGTGCCCCCATTTTTTGATTGTATCATGTCTACAGCTTAATTTACCTTATAAAAATCTTATATTTGATAATGGATAGTTGCTGCACAACAATGAAGCTAAGCAGAACTTGGGTTTTAGCTTGTTAGGGAACTTTTTCCTTGGGTAAAAACTCAGCTCTCAATCACGAGCAACCCACAATGAAAGAAAATGAGAATTAAATAGGTTTAAAATGAATAAGGCACAGGTGTTCAGCATCAGCTTCTCAACCTGACCCCCGCCCCCCCCACCCACCAGTTCCATCACACACTAGACCTACTGCGCCCACATTCCACCTCCAGATCTATGGCGTATAGCAGCCCTGTCCTCATCAATACAAACATCCACCTCTTCTCATCCCTTTACCCCTCTAATTATGCCCTTATCGATCAGCCAGGCCATTAACAAGTCAGTGTGCCCTCCTGCAGGCAGTGATCCATCTTAGAGAACGAACACTTTGCTGTTCCTGTCCAAAACCATCACTGCTGTATCAAGGCATAAATCTGTGTGGAAGACCTTTCAGCCCTTTATTTTTATTACTGAGAAGAGCAAAGAAAAAATGAAAGGAATGATTCCCTCAGTGGTGTTGCCTTTACTTTCCTGTTGCTGTTTTGTCCCCTTTCTCTAGTGCTCTATTTGAGGCGCTGGCCTAAAGGCTAAGCGTTAAGTGGGTATTTAGTAGCGGAGGGTCCCTGGGGGTATGGCCTAACGTTCCAGACGCTTACCTCTACTGGGAAAGTGTCACTTAAACAAGGCACCAGGAGGCTTTTTACATTTCTCTCCTTCTGCCTCTGCTTTTCCCCAGTCTCTTCATTTGTCTTTTTACTGCTCTCTCCTCTCGCTCTCTGTCTCTCTCTTTCTCTCTCTCTGCTTGTACCGGGTGTGTAAACAGTGGACATTTTTTCGTGTAGTTTATGGACAAGGCTATCAGTGGACTGATGGAGCGATCAAAAATGTTTGCCATTTCTGGCTTCCCCGGAAACGCACTTGAGTGTGAAATTGACTTCATGCCCCCACCATCACCCCTCCTTAAACCTCTCTCAAACACACACACACACACACACTTTAAACCCTCATTAACCTGCCAGCTTCAGGCAGGGCTGCTTCCTCCCTCTCTTTTCCCCCACTGTGCCTGAGCAGCAGATGCTAATTTGCATCGGAGTGATCGTGTCGCAGATGAAGGTTAGATAAGGACAAGCATCAATGTTGCTCTTCTAGGTTTTTAGTAGGTCGTAGGCAATCCACCGATATATGACCGTAATCTTAGTAGTATTGTGGATGTCATTAGGATCTAAATAACACTCGTCTAATTTTCCTGAAGGAGATTAAGTTTAAGCTGTTGTACATTTATATACATTGCATTAAGCAGCTGTTTATGGCATGTAGAAAAGCTGATTATAGCTGCACCGTGTACAAAAATCTTCTGTTGAGCTAGAAAGGAAAAACACTGCAACTACTCACCATCTAACTCTTGAAATAATCATTTAAATAGACACCTGGTCTATTTACCACTTCATTTGTGTTTATGTGGTGCAGTGGTTAGAGGTGCCACCTTTTTCCTCACGGACTGGGAATCAGGTTTTCTCCAGGTACTCTGGTTTGCCTCCCACAGTCCAAAGACCTGCATGATAGGTTGATTGGTCACTCTAAATTGCCCATGAGAATGTGTTGTCCCAAGCCCGAGTACATGCCAAATCTAGCATGCAAGTTGGCTCACTGTGGCGACCCCTGTAGGAGGCAAATAGCTGAATGATGTGTGTGTGTGTGTGTATATGTGTGTGTGTGTCTTTATGAATTAGCATCACACACAGGTTTAAAAAGTAAGTCCAGCTCGATTTTTAGATCTCAAAAGCAAATCACGCCCTTTACCAAGTTTTGACCGAATTAGCTTTAAAATCTTGATCATAACCATCAGTATCATCCACTCTGTAAATGGGTCCGAAGCACAACAACGTTACAAAATGTTCTTCCCTTACATGCAATTACACATTTCCAGCAGAAGACTCACACAGTGTAAGGTATGGGCCTATAGTGGAAAGATCATGAACTAAATGTAATGATCACGAGAAAGTGATATATTATGATCTTATGATCAATTTGACCAGAGATATTCAATGTTATCTGCAAAGTGCTGGTGTGGCTGCTACTTTCATTCTAACAGAGCAGTAGAACATGTTGCTCAACTGAGCTCGACTGATTAAACAAATATATTTAGGTGTGCTCCTCTATATTTGGAATGAAGATGTACAGTCACAACCGTTGACGTGTGCCAGTTGGGACAAATACAGCAGTACTGGTATTATTTTGCTGGTGTGCAATATACATATATCATAAAGCATCATAATATTATATTTTGGCCGCGTTGCCCATTCCAAGCTTGTTGTTTGTAGGCTGAGATCACTGACTGGAGAACAATAAAAGTGCAGGTGACCTTGATTAAGAGTGATTTTGGCCTCAGGGTAGGTTTCCTCACTCTCTGTCTTACAACCTAACCTCCAGTTTGCAAGTCAGCCACAGAGTGGCTTCCAAATGGTTGGGTTGAGCAAAATGCAGTCCAAGAAGCATGATGTTATAGTATTATGCCAAAGGACAAATAAGTGTCTTAGGTAGATAAGCCACCTCAGTATGCTGTTGTGTTTTTTTTTATTTATTTTCAGCTGTTTTCGCTTGTTTTTCTTTATTTCTTTTCCCACCACAAATGTTACTGCCTGTTTGTATTACAGCTGACTGAATTGCAGTCTCATACATGAATGGTTGACAGCTTCTATTGTAATTCCATCACTGCCACTGGGAAGGACAGAAAGGGCCGTCATTTCTCCATGCAGGCACTGGCAAGATGGAAGATGTTCAGTGCACACTGCGGAGTGTATTTTGTTCTTCACAAGAAGAGCACATATCCATAAGCACCTACTGGACTGCACCCAAAGAGGAGGAGGAAAAATAAACAAAGGAATGAAAAAAGTGCTGGGCTTAACCGTGGACTTGTTGACGCTCTATGTGAGGTCAGACAATGTCCCAGAGGAATAATCGAACAGCTTCCTGTATATAGTCGTATCAATAATCGAATGTCTTTGTAAAAAAAAAAGAAATTAAATCATATACATTTTGTGTTTTGTAGTCAAACGAATATGGTTTGCTATTGCCCTATGCAAGGTAATCACCTTAGAACTGTCCCATAGAGGAGGGGCCTCATCTGATCTACAAAAATGAGGTCATCACAGCCAAATAAAGAGTGCAAGAGGTTATAATAAAAATGCACATCAGCCATGGATGGTCTCAGTCTTCAAATGCTATTTTCAGTATCAAGAAATTCATGCTCATTTAAAATAATCGAATAAAATTAAAGGGTCTCTGATTACAGTTCAGGAATTTCAATAAGCATAAAACTTTTACATGATATTTTTTGAACACCCTTGGTTCCATCACGTTTTGTTTTATAACATATTTTGCAGCTAACCAGCTGAAATATGATGAAATTTTATTTTTGCAGTTTAACATATTGGAAAATCTGAAGCATAATATATAAACACATGGTTGTTTTTTATTGATCAAAGAAACATTAATTACACATGAATTGTGCATAAGATATAGAGAAAGGTGTTCTCTGTAGAGAATGTGCACTTATTTTACCTACAAATCAACAAAACATGTATTTTGATCAAAACATTTGCAACCAACTGTCTTGTATAACCAACGCAATAACTATACAGAGAAAAGTAAAATGTTCTTTACAGTATGACAGTCAATCATTTAATTCAGTTCAATGGCAGAAAGTAATTCTGGGTTATAATCAAACTAACATATATGATGTCATGATAAATGTGCTGGTCCTACACCAAGCATAAGTGCATTTCAAATAAACTGAAGAAATCTTTTTTGAGAGTCTTTTTTGGCTATCAGACTATTAAAGCAAATAGGCAGCTGGTCTGTGGCTCTGATTGCTATTCCTGAATAAAGTCTATCTATGAGAATTTTATGGTCAATAATATCAAAAGCATGCACTAAGACTAAGCAGTAGTAGAACAGATATGTTTCCACAGTCTGTAATTAAATGATTGTTCATAATAACCTTAATTAGAGCAGTCTCAGGATGATGATTGGGCTAGAATCCTGACTTAAATGTTATAGATAACTATTTACTGAAAGCCAGTAAATTGCTTGATTCTCAATGATTTTTTCAATGAAAGGCAGATTTAAAATAGTCCTATAATTTGTTTTTAGCGTTTCCAAAAATACCTGACATGGGTTAGATGTTCGCTATTCAAAGTGTTTCTGCTGCTACTGTGCAAAACACATTCTTTAAAATGATTGTTATTATTATTTGGATGTAGTTCCTCCGAAACATCTTGTCTTCCTCTGTTTGTGTTTTTAAGTTTCTTAATGGCTTTTTCATGGTTCCTCTGATTGTCTCCATTAATGCTGTTGCTGCTCTCTGCACTGTTAGCATTTCCAGTGATTTCTTTTTCTTTAAATGTCCAAAACGAGACAACTTCATCTTTGTTATCTGGCCTTTGAGTGAGAGCTTAGGTCTGATTTTCACAAGAATCTATTTATGCATTGTCATTACCCTTCTAGGTATTCTCAAAAGTGTTGAAAAAGACACCAAAGTCATTTTTCCAGCTCTGCTTTTTGAATGTCCAAGTTTCACATTCATAAGGAACCATAGAGAAGATCATAGCCTGGACAATTATGACCTAGGGTTAGGGTTAGGGTTTGGGTTAATTACAGATAAATTACATTTATTCCCTTCCCACCACTTCAACATCTTCATTATCAATTATAAATATGACTGAGTCTTCCCTTTTACTCCATAACATTACCTTTTGCTTTTTTCCACTGGGCCAAAAACTACAGCGTATGGAAACTGTTTATTTTTTATTACATCCCCAGAGAGGTGGACTGAATTGAGAATGTAGTGGAATGTGGAGAAAAGGTAGTAATGCATTTGAGTCATTTTCCTTCAGTAAATCAAAATGCTGTAGACTTTTTTTTTGTAATATTCTGTTAAATAGGCCTTTCTCTGACAACCTATGGCTTAAAATCAATCGTAGTAAAGGGCTACCACTGACAGTTTCGAATGGGCAGCTCAAGAAAAGCAATTTCAGGTAATTATATATCTGATTAAGAGTAATGCCTTTACGTTAGAACAGAGGAGAACTGGTGCATGACAGGACTGCTGTATTCTGGGCTGTCTCTCCTGCAATCACTCTCTGCCTCTTTCTTTCTTTCTTTCTTTTTTAAGCCATCTCAATCTGTCTCTGGTTCTCTTTTTTTCCTCCGTCTCTATTGCTCTCTCACCCTCATTCTGCCTCAGTGGCTGCTTCTTGTTAGAAGAAGTCGGTGCCATGGAACTGGCTCAGCATTTATATTGTATTGTCCTGACCTGCCAAGAATTCAACTAATTTCATCTAAGCAAGTATTTCATTGGAGATTTAAAATAAATGTGCAGTGTTAATGTGAAATAATAATTCATGCAAAACACATTTGTAACAGATACAGGGTGTTTTAAGATTGTACTTGTAGTCAGACAGTGTTCTAGTTCATTTATTTTTCTAATTGAAATGAGATCTTTGATGTCTGAATATATCATTACAGCAATTATCAGGATGAAATGGGGCTCTAAATGTTACAGGAGTGTTTTATCAGTTGTAATTCATCAGCTATTATGTTGGGGAAATTAACATTTTTGCAATAGAAATATATGTGTCTATTTTTAGATGATACATATTAAATATTGCTATTGCATTTTAATCGACTATGCAAACGTTTGGGCATCCCGGTCAACTGTATCAGTAATCTGTATTAGTATCAGTAATTTATCACTGTAAATAGTTAAGGGGTAAACGATTACCAGATTTTTAAAAGTTCACAACTTTTTTATATTTTAGGCAAGATTATTCTTTATTGTATTTTCAGTTTTAGAATAACACAAAAGGAAAATAGCCTGAAGTTTTGGCACCTCATTTTTTAGTACTTAGTAATGCCTCTTTGGCAAGCATCACAGCTTGCAAATGCTTTTTGTAGCCAGCTAAGAAAGTTTCACCCCTCTTCCTTGCAAAGGGTTACTAGTTCTGTAAGATTCTTTGGCTTTCTTTTGAGGTCTATCCACACAT
Organism: Megaleporinus macrocephalus; assembly: GCA_021613375.1. Lineage (NCBI taxonomy): Eukaryota > Metazoa > Chordata > Actinopteri > Characiformes > Anostomidae > Megaleporinus > Megaleporinus macrocephalus. Next base: position 19,381,801 of record CM038713.1, read on the forward strand.
TTTGGTCGGGAGATTTTGAGGGCAATTGCTAAATTTACATTGTCCATTGTGGATTTTGAGGTGTGTTTAGAATCATTATCCTGATGTAGAAGCCATCTTCTTTTCATTTTCCACTTTTTTTACAAATGGTATGATGTTTGCTTATAGAATTTGAAAGTACATTATATTGCCAAAAGTATTCACTTTCCCATCCAAATGATTTAATTCAGGTGTGCCAATCACTTCCATGGCTACAGGTGTATAAAAGCAAGCACCTATGCTTACAGACTTTACAAACATTAAAAGAGTGGGTCACTCTCAGAGGCTCAGTGAATTCCAGCGTGGTACTGTGATAGGATGCCACCTGTTCAACAAGTCCAGTCGTGAAATTTCCTTACTACTAAATATTCCCCAGTCAACTGTCAGTGGTATTATAACAAAGTGGAAGAGATTGGAAACGACAGCAACTCAGCTATCAAGTGTAAAGTTGGCACAATGCAGGTGGAGGGGGATTATGGTGTGGGGTTGTTTTTCAGGACTTGGGCTCAGCCCCTTAGTACCAGTGAAAGGAACTCTTAATGCTTCAGCAGACCGAGAGATTTTGGACAATTTCATGCTCCCAATTTTGTGGTAACACTTATGGACGGCCGCTTCCTGTTCCAACATGACTGCACACCAGTGCACCAAGTAGGATCCATAAAGACATGGTTGAGCGAGTTTGATGTGGAAGAAGTTGACTGGCCTGAACCTACTGACCTCACTATTGCACTTCTGAAATTCTGTGTATGAAGGCAGATGAGCATATACTTTTGGCAATATAGTGTATTTATTTTACCCCATTCTTCCCTATACCATTGAAGTGTTCCCTGTGCCAATGCAACACAAGCATGATTGATCCAACCCCATGGTAAGAAGTTATTCGAGAGCTCAAATCTCTTGGGGTACCCACATTTCTGCATGGTTCTCATTTCCTAATCTTGCTTAAAATGTTGCCATCATTAATGTTATGCGTCTTGGAAATCAGTTTTGCATTTTTTTCTATTACCTTTTCTCAGGAATAGCTTCTTGACAGCTACACATCCATTCAGAACCAAAGAACTGAATTGTCTTCTCTGAGTGGACAGAAACACTGGTGTGTTTTCAGATCTTAAGCAGGAGTTAAGTTTGATTTTCTCCTCTCTTCTGAGGATAACTGCTTTAAGTACTATTTACAAGATAGAGATAGTTTTGATGGTCTACCAGGTTGTTAGTAAAATTTAAGCCAAGAGCATGATCAGATATGACTTTTTATGGAGAGCACTGTAGGTGTTTAGCCTTTGTGTGGCTGTAATGATAATCAGTCAAGTGTGGGAGATTATAAGTCTATCCTTTTACCAGAAGCTTTTTTCCCACATACCTTAGCATGTGTACAGAGCAATACAAATCCCATACACAGACATGCACACACACATTTACAATTACCTACACCACCAACTCCAGAACAAACATAGCCCCACACATACAGTATACCTACCTCTATCACCCACACATACATCTAAATTACAAATCTCCAGAGGAACATACATGTTATCTAATCAGTGTTCTTCTGAATAATTAGCAACCAAATATAGAAGTGCATATCTGTGTGAAAGAATGGTGAGTTCATTGTATTTTCCTGTTAAAATCAATGCATATGTGGTCACGTTGGATTTTTCATTAGAAATATTGAAATATGTGATCTGTGTGGTGTATGATTGAGGACATTGCAGCCACAATTAGGAAATGGCAAAATTCATAAACAGCTTTTGGAAATGTCCATTTACAATAAAGTATATTTGCAATAAGTTCATTTATAGTTAAACAGTTAGAGAAACACTATTCCGACCATTAATCTAACCATTATAAAATAGTTTTTATAGGTTCAGTAATGAATTGTAAACAATAATACTAGATGCTGAAATCATACATACATAGGGCAAAAAAGTCAATTATTTATTTATTTTCATTATGCAAAAACCAGCAAATACATAGAAATCGATTCAAAATCACTATATTGATATTATTACTAGCAATGTTTAAATTAATATTTATAATTTCTGTAAGTAATGCTAATACATTGATCACTCTTCATCATATCAGTATTGCATTTGTTATATATTACATTTACAGAATTTTGTCACTGTGCAAAGAAAAACTAATATGTCACTAAGAGTCATTTTCAAGGAGAGGATAAAAGTTTTCCTTACTTTTAATGTTTTATTCCATGTAAAACCATGTGATTTTGGAGCATTTATATTGGTCCATTCATTATAAACATAAAGGGGACATGAAGAGCAGGACATACAGAGCAGTTACCATGTTTAAATAATATAGAAACATGAAGATATGTGTTTTTTCAGACAGTGATGATTTATTATTATATTATTTATGCATTGATTTGTTATATTAGTAAAAAGAGTATCATTTACAGCATTAGTAAATTCAATACTGATCCCCACCCCCTAACAACCCCACAATCCCCCTATGTCAGAGAGTGGGAAAGAGAGAGAGGGGGAGAGAGGGAGAGAGAGACACAGAGAGAGACAGAGAGAGACAGAGAGAAAGAGAGAGACAGACAGAGAGACCGACACAATGACCAGCCTGATGACTGAGACTGTTATGTTGCCATGTGTGTGTCTATTGCTTTGAATGCTAATGGCCTCTCAGTAATAGCAGTCGATGATCCATAACGGCCAAGACTGAAACAGTGACAGGAGACCATAGTAACCGTCTCCCTGGAAACCACTCAGAGGTGAATTAGCAAGTGAAATTGTAGGGAGACCCCTGAGAATCACAGCAGCGAGGTCAGATGCAGGGTGGGTTTGTTTCTTTTTTTGTGTGTATGTGCATATATGAATCACCAAAGGGTTACAAGTATGAGTTAGAGCTTCACTATCATGAGTGATTACATAGCAATACAAACTTAATACAGTATATAGACAAATATGATAATAATATATAGAATAAAATAAGTATACCCCTAATCACCCTTTCGTGGTATGATGTCTTATATCAACAGGAAACTATACTGAGCTTCCCTGAGTTCCCACTGGGAGAACTTCAGGACCATCAAGGCCTTTTGAGAAGGCTTAACAATTTCAAGGGAAATGCATGTCTGCATTGTTTTGTTTATTTTTATTTAATATTGTCGTATCATTTAAATGACAGTAGTACTTTTTTGGCATGTTGTGGTTGAAAATAAATGGTTAAATTCTTGAGATGCCATAATGACAATCATCCAATCAGGATAGTCTTTTCCATGTGGCGTAACAGTGGATACAGTCAAGTTAGCTCTCCCATTGGTTAGGACTTCAGGAGCTTAAGGTCTGATATTTCTGATTACTAAATACTTACACAAAATACTTACATTAAATACTTAATACTTACTTATTATAATTAGATACCATTAGATTAGATACCAATTAAATAACCATGAAGTCAATCTTGTTTTGATAGTCCAAAGCACTTCAGTCAGATACAGTCCGCATACAAGATCAACTACATGTTAATGTGTCTGTTACAGACCACAGAAAATGCATGGAATGTCTTCTAAGTCTTTCATTTAGAACAACAAAAAAGTAATGAGACTCCCTATTAGCTTATCACTACTGTACTACTAGAACCTCATAGATACGCTAGCAGAAATGAGCATTTTTATATTATATATTTATATTTATTTAGAGAGCCATAGAGACAGAGGGAAAAAGAGAACCAGAGACAGATTGAGATGGCTTAAAAATATAAATAAATAATATAAATATAAATATAAATATATTTTGGAGCATTTCTATTGGTCCATTCATCATGAACATAAAGGGGACATGAAGAGCAGGACATACAGAGCAGTTACCATATTTAAATAATTATATTATTATTATTATTATTATTATTATTATTATTATTATTATTATTATTATTATTATTATTATTATTATATTAATTCTGTATTTATTTTTTATATCAGTAAAAAACTGGAGGCTGTGGATGTCTAGTTGCTAAATCTGACGAATGAGTAAACAGCATTCATATTTGCAAAATCAAAATAATCAAAATAAGCCATTAATCTCAAATATCAAAACAGAGGACAAAATATTCTGGTAAAACTGTCCATCCAAAATAGTTTATGGTGATGCTGGTGGTGGGAGGGTGGAGGAGTTGTCAGTGATGGTGGGGTGGTCTTGGTGGTGGTGGTGGTGGTGGTGGTTACACCACACACACCTATTATATGTCACTCCAATAATATGTCACAATTAATTTTAATTATTGTTAGCAAGAACAATTCAACTCCATGGGCAATTATGAGTCATTTAGTCATTACTGAAATGGGAAAGGATAATGAGTTACACTGCCCACACCTGAGGAAAAAAAAACTTGTTAAGCAGGAGAGCGTGAAACAATTTAAGCAGCACATGAGGTTTATTAAGACTCTGACCCTGTTCAAGCCTGAAAATCTGTCAAAATACAAGGCCTAATAAAAGAACAGTTGTGGGAAAATACTGTGGTATTGTGTATTAATGATATATATTTTTAAACAGTGTTCTTTGTTATATACCGTACTCTGTCTTTTAATCTGTAACATGTATTTTAGCTAAACACGTTTGTATTTTCCATATTACTATGTGCTGTTCTGTAGAAGATGCCTGTGGAACACCCACGCACACCACAGCTCCATCCAGCTCTCTTCCTCACATGCACTTCTACTGCCTGTAGATGGTGCTCTAGTTTATGTATGCATGTGGAACAATCTATCTAGGGCTGGAAAACATCTGGCTGCAATCCAGACCTAGACTAGAACTAGACCTGATTTCCAAAATAATATGTTTCAATGTTTCCATAACCTATTTCTTGTTTGTTTATAACAATCCAAGAAATACTTCACGTTTTGTTGTTGTTGTTTTCAACTGAAATACTGTCTGCTGCATTTGTAGAGTGCCATAGTTTGAAAGTTTTCCATTAACTAGGAATACACTTATAATAGAAGCCAATGAGCAGGTGCTGAAGCAGCTTACCTCTGATGTTCTATTATAAGGCTAAGATTTATGAAATAATTAATGCTTGAGGGGTCACACCTTCATGTCTATCCCCCTATACATTTCTATCATCACCTTTTCATCTCCCTCTCTCTCTTTTCTATCCATATTCATTAAAGGGGATCTGCACTACTGGCTTAAAGCAAAAGCCCCTCCTATAGTCATAAAATCTCTTCTCATATTGCAGCCATATGTTAAAGACGTGGTCCAAGCTTACATAACAGTAAACAGAGACATTGAAAAAACACAGAGGCTGACTTTGTCTGTAAACTCCTCTGTAAACAATGAAGGTAAAGAACTATTATGTAACTCTCCTTCATTATTAAATTACCTCTGTATCTCTGATAAACACTTTGCTGCTTTGTCACATCCTATTTTTGCATCTATTAACAATTAGCCTCTGTGAAATGAAGCTATATTAAAGGTTGAAATCTGCTCATGCATCTTTCATGAACTCCTATTATTTAATAGCTGAAAGGTCTGGCACAGTGTTACAGTTATTAGGCTGCAACTCGGCTAAAACCCCTGCTGAGGAATATGCTGAGAAGTTGGAGCAAGTACATACTGCTGATATTGTGGCCACTGTCTAATTGGCCATGCCGTGAAACTTCAGATCTCTGTCTTTCCGTCGTTCTTTGCTGTTCTCATCCCTCACACTAGTTACCCAGGCAACAGAGCTGGAGACAGAAGCCTGTCTGAGGCAGCGTCGGTAGTGCTGATCAGCTGATTGAGATGCTCTCCGTACCTCACAACAAACACGACAAATTCAGCCCCCAGATAAGAGTCAGAGGACATGAAGGATGCTGATTGAACAGAAAGCCTGCAATAAGTGTTCATTCAGTCAGTCACACATTCCTCAAAGGTCAGGTACGAACATCTATGAGTTCTTTAGCTTATAGAAGAACACCGTTAGGTGTTAAGTAGAATCCTTTCAAAGAATCAATGAGACCCTCTACCTAACACTTATCTAAATGTTATCATGACAGCTTGAGGATCACATTGTGCAAGCGTGCACTCAGTCGAATACACTGTAAGTGCAGGTGTTTGAGAACATTAGGAGCATTTAGAACATTAAGAAAACATTTACATTCTTGGTCTTCATGGTCCTTGTGCTGGAATGTGAAGATGATTTCATGTGCTTGTGGTTGTTTGGCACCAGAGCTTCTAGAACTCTTTAGAAATGATGGTTTGTTGGGTATGAAACTACTTGGTGTGGCTTGGTAAGGGTCCTTCAGAGTACAAACAGCCCCGCTGTCAAAATGTGAAGAATATCTCATATATCAGTTCTGTTATAACCTTGAGTCTCAAAAATCATTACTTTGTTGGATGAGAAAAAAAAAAAACATTAACATTACTGAATTTTGTACTGACCATAATCTTATTTTAAGTAATCATTTCTGATGGTCTGTTTGTCATGAAATGTTCCCGCAATTAAATGATTTTGATACAACAGAAACCATAAAATGGCATAAATGGCAAACCGTGATGGTTGTAACATGAGCACCTGCAATTTCACACATCAGAAATAAGAAACGCAGGTGCTATGTACACCCACTCTTGTGTGACAGTAGCAGTTTGATGACTTTATGTGACATAGTGACATTTTTATGTGACAAAATCCGAGTTTGGTGCTTCGCTAGCTTTCACAATGCTGGAGGTTTATATGGAATGTTCTAGTCTCTATGGTCTAAATCAGCATTTCTCTGGTGTAATATGTACATTAATTTTAAACATACATGCTTAGCAAATCTAGCAGTGTCATAACTGAATGGGCTCAGAACCAAGAGACTAACCAAAAAACAACCGACTCTCTTGTGTATCTTATATTAAATACAATAAATGTCATTGTGTTCATTGAAAATATAACTTTATCATACATTATCTACTTCCTTCTCTCTTAATCTAGTACATTTCTGTATTGATTACTAGGCTTAATGTAAATTTTATTTAAGGGAAAGGATTGTTCTTGTACTTTAATACATTAATGTCTATTCCACAACTGTTACAAGCTACCCTAGTGGTGTGGCAGGTTGTAATAGTGGAGTTCTTTTTATTTTTTATTATACAGATATGCTCATTTTGTAAATAAGCTGTACAATACTGATCTACTCACACTTAATCTGTTCTGACTGTCTGCCCTGTATTGTGCCTCAGTCAAAAAGCAGTCTTCAGTGTAAATAGAGTTTTTTGTGACATCACAGAAGCAATGATTTCAAAACATATATTTCATATCGTCGCTGTCCAATGAAAATCAAGTATCTCCAAAATGGCAACTTTACAGGTTAGACTTTCAATGTAAGTCAATGAAACCAGAAATATTTCTAAGCTATTTTGGAACATTTCTATTGGTTCATTCATCATTAAACTTTCCCACAATGTAAAGGGCAGCTGCTGCATTAAATTGATGTAGAAAAACAGAAATCAACAAAAATGGAGATACATGTTTATTGGACAGCTTAATATATATGAGCTGAATAGGCTAAATGGTATATTTTGAAATTTCAGTAATAGGTATTCTTTTTTAATCTAGCCTATTTGGAAACTTATTTGGAAAATTGGCCCTTCAAGACTTCTGTCTGCTAAATAGACTGCAAGTGTTTAACTTAAGCCATCAACAGTGGAGGTATACAAAAATATTTGTATTTATTTATTTATTTTTGGTTCAAAACAAAGTCTGTCTTAGAGGGAATGTGCGCTTTTAATTTTGACCAGCAGAGGTCACTATGTGCTAAAAACTATGCAGCTCTTCTTCAGGGAGTGAAGGGGGCTTTAGGCTATAATACTGATTTACCTAGTGCATATCCACAACCTTTGTTTACAAAAAACACCCCAAAACACTACAAATTCTGAGATATGCCCTTACCTGTCAGGTGATCATAATAGATCCCAGAGACCTGACCATGACGGTCTCCTTTTTCATTTGCATGCAAAGCAGGTGGGTCCAACCTCCTGATTGTGATGCAATCCAGTGCAAGGCCAAAAGCAGTATATTGGCTTTAATGCCATAGTATGGGACTGCTCTTGAGTGCTGATACGTGCCAGGTGGGAGTTTGCCTTTGATTTGGAACATTCATACACTTATGACCCATTGTCCCAAAATACAGTGCTTAAAACAAGAACACGTGAAGAAAACAAGTGAAGAAAACAAGTCTAAACTGTGATTTAAATGTATAACAGTGCAGTTATGTAACAGAGGCGTTCAAATGATTGTAAATGAAAGTATTTTGATGGTAAACGTGGCATGCATAAATTATATTTTCTATTGCAATGTGTGGATGTATTGACACTTTGTCACTTTAAAGACATGTAAATGCAGTATCTCACCATCCAGCAGAGAGCTGGGAAAATTAGCGCAACAGCAATCTCATTTAAATCATCAGCGTGAACAAATTGCCTGAGCATTCAGTGAATAGCATTTGAAAAGGTTAGGAGGTCTTTAGTTTTAAAAAAATGTACTGACCTTTTATGTGATTTTAGTCTACACAGTCAAATACAAACAAAAACCTATTAAAATGCATTAAAGCAGCAGTGAGCCAGAGAATTCGTGTATCCAGGTGTGTTTCATTGTGCTTCCTTGCACAGATGATATGTAACGATCTGTACTTGTTTCAGTGAAGCAGTAGGTGTTTGAAGGAATCAGGGAACGGGTTGAACACATTGAGTCACGTTGAAAGTGTAAATGATTGTATGTCAGAGGGCAGTGATGAGATCATTATAGCTGACCTCTAATTTGCTGTAGTGCACAAATGAAGCTTAAAGTTGTGATGAAAATGCTCTAGAACAGTCAGGCCTTGCAAAATGTTGAGTCATTTTGTTTCCTGAATGCTTCACAGCTGAGTTCCAGCCTATATATATATACAGGGGTTGGACAATAAATGGCTTTCATGGCTTAATTGGACAGGTCTGGTGGCCAATCTTCATTAATTGCACATTGCACCAGTAAGAGCAGAGTGTGAAGTTCAGTTAGCTGGTAAGAGCACAGTTTTGCTCAAAATATTGCAATAACACAACATTATGAGTGACATACCAGAGTTCAAAAGAGGACAAATTGTTGGTGCACGTCTTGCTGGCGCATCTGTGACCAAGACAGCAAGTCTTTGTGATGTATCAAGAGCCATGGTATCCAGAGTAATGTCAGCATACTACCAAGAAGGACGAACCACATCCAACAGGATTAACTGTGGACGCAAGAGGAAGCTGTCTGAAAGGGATGCTGGGTTCTAACCCGGATTGTATCCAAAAAACATAAAACCACGGCTGCCCAAATCACAGCAGAATTAAATGTGCACCTCAGCTCTCCTGTTTCCACCAGAACTGTCCATCGGGAGCTCCACAGGGTCAATATACACGGCTGGGCTGCTATAGCCAAACCTTTGGTCACTCGTGCCAATGCCAAACGTCGGTTTCAATGGTACAAGGAGTGCAAATCTTGGGCTGTGGACAATCTGAAACATGTATTGTTCTCTGATGAGTCCACCTTTACTGTTTTCCCCACATCCGGGAGAGTTACGGTGTGGAGAAGCCCCAAAGAAGCGTATCACCCAGACTGTTGCATGCCCAGAGTGAAGCATGGGGGTGGATCAGTGATGGTTTGGGCTGCCATATCATGGCATTCCCTTGGCCCAATACTTGTGCTAGATGGGCACGTCACTGCCAAGGACTACCGAACCATTCTGGAGGACCATGTGCATTCAATGGTTCAAACATTGTATCCTGAAGGCAGTGCCGTGTATCAGGATGACAATGCACCAATACACACAGCAAGACTGGTGAAAGATTGGTTTGATGAACATGAAAGTGAAGTTGAACATCTCCCATGGCCTGCACAGTCACCAGATCTAAATATTATTGAGCCCCTTTGGGGTGTTTTGGAGGAGCAAGTCAGGAAATGTTTTCCTCCACCAGCATCATGTAGTGACCTGGCCACTATCCTGCAAGAAGAATGGTTTAAAATCCCTCTGACCACTGTGCAGGACTTGTCATTCCCAAGACGAATTGACGCTGTATTGGCCGCAAAAGGAGGCCCTACACCATACTAATAAATTATTGTGGTCTAAAACCAGGTGTTTCAGTTTCATTGTCCAACCCCTGTATATATATATATATATATATATATATATATATATATATATATATATATATATATATATATATATATACAGTCAGTTATATAGTTATGTAGATGAACTGCAGTCATGACATGAAGACAATTAAGCTGCTTGATGCTTGATTACCAGATCTCATGGGTTAGTTTTTCAGTGAACTGTAAAAGTGCAGTACAATTCCTGGAGGGCTACATTATGAAATAACAGAGTGTTCACTGGTCTTGTCCTCATGCAGTGATGGAAAGCTAACATCTGGGGTCCTATGTGACATAATGCTTAATGCAAGTGTGTATGTGTGTGTGTGTGTGTATATGTGTGAGCATGCAGCAAAGTTACTCATTTCATGTATAATTAATAGATTTAAGGGAAGACTGTGTTAATCCTAGCATCTGATGAAAAACAACAACAAAAAACATCAGCTGATCTGTGCTGTATGCTAATTAAGCAACTTCAGAACTACAAGACAAGTGCATCCCCCTCAAGACTGACTGCTTCTCATCGGATCTTACTGGAGAGTTCTGAATATAAAAACATACATTATTGTGCAAAAGTAAGAGACCCTTTGTTTATTTAATATCCAGTATTCTGTTTTCATGCAGTATTTCTGAAAAGTTTCTTTTTGGATAAGATAATTCACCTGTATAAGGAAAGAGAAAGTCAAATGGAAATAAGAGGGAAAAAGTCAAAGTTCCATTCTGTAAAAGCAGCACTCAGAATACAGGTTTTTTTTCATTTTAGGAGAACATTTTTTTGGAATATATACCCACTTTGTAAAAAAATGCAATCTGTAAAAGATACACCAACGATACTTGTTTATGAACTATTTTAGAATCAACACAAATCATGCAGTGAACATGGTGGTTAGACAAATTTTAAAAGGGGTCCTCATTTAACGACTTCTTTACAAACACTCAAGTTCCTACTGAAGCCTGAGTTGACTAATAAATCACTGTGACACGCCACTTATTAGTCTTAGTGGTACTGAGTTCTAATAGAGCTTCATCAATGTGTTGATCAGTTATTAATCTCAGTGTTACTGAACTCTACTAAAGCCTGAGTAGACTGATAAATCAATGTGATCAGCAATTAATCTCAGTGTTACTGAACTCTGCTAAAGCCTAAGTAGACTGATAAATCAATGTGATCAGTAATTAATCTCAGTGTTACTGAACTCTGCTAAAGCCTGAGTAGACTGATAAATCAATGTGATCAGTAATTAATCTCAGTGTTACTGAGCTCTGCTAAAGCCTGAGTAGACTGATAAATCAATGTGATCAGTAATTAATCTCAGTGTTACTGAACTCTGCTAAAGCCTGAGTAGACTGATAAATCAATGTGATCATTAATTAATCTCAGTGTTACTGAGCTCTGCTAAAGCCTGAGTAGACTGATAAATCAATGTGATCAGTTATTAATCTCAGTGTTACTGAGCTCTGCTAAAGCCTGAGTAGACTGATAAATCAATGTGATCAGTTATTAATCTTAGTGTTACTGAGTTCTACTAAAGCCTGAGTAGACTGATAAATCAATGTGATCAGTAATTAATCTCAGTGTTACTGAGCTCTACTAAAGTCTGAGTAGACTGATAAATAAATGTGATCAGTTATTAATCTTAGTGTTACTGAGTTCTACTAAAGCCTGAGTAGACTGATATATCAATGTGATCATTAATTAATCTCAGTGTTACTGAGCTCTGCTAAAGCCTGAGTAGACTGATAAATCAATGTGATCAGTAATTAATCTCAGTGTTACTGAGCTCTGCTAAAGCCTGAGTAGACTAATAAATCAATGTGATCAGTTATTAATCTTAGTGTTACTGAGCTCTGCTAAAGCCTGAGTAGACTGATAAATCAATGTGATCAGTTATTAACCTCAGTGTTACTGAGCTCTACTAAAGTCTGAGTAGACTGATAAATCAATGTGATCAGTTATAATCTTAGTGTTACTGGGTTCTACTAAAGCCTGAGGAGACTGATATATCAATGTGATCAGTTATTAATCTCAGTGTTACTGAGCTCTACTAAAGCCTGAGTAGACTGATAAATCAATGTGATCAGTTATTAATCTTAGTGTTACTGAGTTCTACTGAAGCCTGAGTAGACTGATATATCAATGTGATCAGTTATTAATCTCAGTGTTACTGAGTTCAACTAAAGTCTGAGTAGACTGATAAATCAATGTGATCAGTTATTAATCTCAGTGTTACTGAACTCTACTAAAGCCTGAGTAGACTGATAAATCAATGTGATCAGTTATTAATCTCAGTGTTACTGAACTCTGCTAAAGTCTGAGTAGACTGATAAATCAATGTGATCAGTTATTAATCTTAGTGTTACTGAGTTCTACTAAAGCCTGAGTAGACTGATAAATCAATGTGATCAGTAATTAATCTCAGTGTTACTGAGCTCTACTAAAGCCTGAGTAGACTAATAAATCAATGTGAACAGTTATTAATCTTAGTGTTACTGAGCTCTGCTAAAGCCTGAGTAGACTGATATATCAATGTGATCAGTAATTAATCTCAGTGTTACTGAGCTCAACTAAAGTCTGAGTAGACTGATATATCAATGTGATCAGTTATTAATCTTAGTGTTACTGAGCTCTACTAAAGCCTGAGTAGACTGATAAATCAATGTGATCAGTTATTAATCTTAGTGTTACTGAGTTCTACTAAAGCCTGAGTAGACTGATATATCAATGTGATCAGTTATTAATCTCAGTGTTACTGAGCTCAACTAAGGTCTGAGTAGACTGATAAATCAATGTGATCAGTTATTAATCTCAGTGTTACTGAACTCTGCTAAAGCCTGAGTAGACTGATAAATCAATGTGATCAGTTATTAATCTCAGTGTTACTGAACTCTGCTAAAGTCTGAGTAGACTGATAAATCAATGTGATCAGTTATTAATCTTAGTGTTACTGAGTTCTACTAAAGCCTGAGTAGACTGATAAATCAATGTGATCAGTTATTAATCTCAGTGTTACTGAGCTCTGCTAAAGCCTGAGTAGACTGATAAATCAATGTGATCAGTAATTAATCTCAGTGTTACTGAGCTCTACTAAAGCCTGAGTAGACTGATAAATCAATGTGATCAGTAATTAATCTCAGTGTTACTGAGCTCTGCTAAAGCCTGAGTAGACTGATAAATCAATGTGATCAGTTATTAATCTCAGTGTTACTGAGCTCTACTAAAGCCTGAGTAGACTGATAAATCAATGTGATCAGTTATTAATCTCAGTGTTACTGAGCTCTACTAAAGCCTGAGTAGACTGATAAATCAATGTGATCAGTTATTAATCTCAGTGTTACTGAGTTCTACTAAAGCCTGACTAGACTGATAAATCAATGTGATTATCAGTTATTAACTTCAATGTTGCTCAGCTTTTTTAAAGTAATGATCAAATTTATAATCTTTTTTTAGTGATAAACATGTTTGTAAGTGATAAGTAACGTATAGTATCAATAGTATAGTATCTGTGTTTCTGGATGTCTGCTCACGGGCTATGGGAGCTGCAGTGGACTGAAACTTATGCGGATGGTGAGAGAGAGAAAGAAAAACATTACTGACTACATTTAGGGTGCATTCATTGTCCAGCTACTTTTTAACTATTTTTAACTACTTTTAAAGTATTTTGCCCATGATAACTATGTGAATTGCAGTTTAACTATCATCCTGCTATGGTTTACTGTGATATTTTACTGAAACATATGCCCATGTGCACCTACATATCAGCACACCACACATAACCTTTCAGGCTACTTTGCATTTGACTTTACAGAAAGTCAGCATCTCAGTCCCTCCACCCTGAGCTTTCCTTTCAGAATCCTGAACCGTGGTAAGGAAAAATGTGATTTAAAAAAAAAAGCCAGGTCAGATATCCATGATGGAGCCACCATTAATCTGATCTTTCTTACTTATGACATTCCTAGGGCCAAGGCAATGGGACCCGAGTAGAAAACACAATTAGGGAGAGATCAAAAATGCATCTGCGGGGAAAATGATCTCAGATTTTAGCGTAGGAGATGTTTCTACACCCACACACACTCTCTACCCTCTGAGAAGCTACATGGGCCTCCTTCAGCTTATGAAGAGAACCTATGTTTGTGTCACACTTTTCTCTCAGGCGCTGCGATTTCACCAGGCTCAACTGTGATCTGTGAACATTCGGGGAGCAACAAGAAAGAAAATCTGACTATAGTGCTGGTAAAAAAAGATTTATCTTGAAATACATTTCCACCCTTTAAACCACATGGGTCTTTTAAAAGAATACAAGTTGCTGGCCTAACTGTGCAGTTTAAGAGGGGGAAAATGATTTGTTATAGAATCTTTAAACACTCACATATCTCACTTACAAAGAGGGATCTTCAAAGAACAATATGTTGGCAAGTGCCCACAAATCATTAAGTCATCTCTGAACATGTAGAAGGCCCAGAGTATTCACTACAGTATTCACTCCTGCTGAAATCTTTCAGGTACTCTGTATTATAATCTATATTATCAGTTGTCAAAGCGTTTTACTGCTAGTTGTATCGTGTATGACTATGTATGTAACAAGGTAGTAGTCAGGAGAGGTGGATACATATGCGGAGTTGTTTACTGAAGTTCATACTTAACACAAAACAACAAAACCAGTTAGCAACGTAACCACGTACCATATCAACAATGCTAGACAACAAAGGAAGCAAACATAGAAGTATACAAGCACAAGGGGGACTAGGAACACCTGGGACAGGGAGACACAAAGCAGGAGCAGGTGATGGGTGGAACAAATGGGTGGAGATAAGAAGGGTCAGACTACCACAACAGACATAAGCACATGGTACAATAATACAAGATTGACAACAAGGACAGTGCAGGACATATACAAGTCCTGCACAGTGGTCAGAGGGATTTTAAGCCATTCTTCTTGCAGGATAGTGGCCAGGTCATTACGTGATGCTGGTGGGGGAAAATGTACATTTAATTCTGCTGTGATTTGGGCAGCCGTGGTTTTGTGTTTTTTGGATACAATCCGGGTTAGCACCCCAACATCCCTTTCAGACAGCTTCCTCTTGCGTCCACAGTTAATCCTGTTGGATGTGGTTGGTCCTTCTTGGTGATATGCTGACATTACCCTGGATACCGTGGCTCTTGATACATCACAAAGACTTGCTGTCTTGGTCACAGATGTGCCAGCAAGACGTGCACCAACAATTTGTCCTCTTTTGAACTCTGGTATGTCCCATAATGTTGTGTGCATTGCAATATTTTAATTATATAATTAATGAAGATTGACCACCAGACTGGTCCAATTTAGCCATGAAACCTCCCACACTAAAATGACAGGTGTTTCAGTTTCACTGTCCAACCCCTGTATGTGACAAATAAACGTAAAAAGTTTTTTATTTCGTTTTTTTAATCACTTAATGCCAAACAATGGTTTAGATGTTGGCCTCTTTTATGGTACCACGTTTTGATTTTTATTAACAGCTATCAGTTAAAATCGGTTAATGACAGTGACTAATAGAAATGTGCACCACAGCTTTGACCTTTGAAGTGAGGCAGCTCTTTTATGTGAACTATAAATTCACACTTATTGTTAGAGGGAAGCTAAAACGCATATCAGTAAACATCCACTAACAACAAGAAGTGATTTGGATTTAGTGTAACGGGGTAGTGTTTTGAACTAAAGTGTTTCTAATACTTCAGATGTGTTTAAAAAGTAAGGCATATATTTTTAGGCTCTCTCTGCTTTAGGAACACAGGCGTCGGCAACGGTTTTGTATGTTTTTCACTTACAGCTTGAAACGCGCATGAAGGATTCACCTGCACTCCACTCCTGCATCTACATCCCTTTGTGCACTGAATTCCCTCACTCAGCTACTTTCGAATGGCATCTCCTGCTAGCCCTGCTCCAACAGCGTAGTACACAGCTGGAATGCAAACCATTACTCTTCTGTGAAGTTGTGTACGGGAACCTTCATAATAACAGAGCATCCCTGTGGTAGCCTGGCTAATGTGCATGTTAGTTTAGCTGGTTAGGCTGACGTGCATGACAGATAATGCTGTTGGCATCAGAGGAGCATGTAGTCGCTCAGCTCTATTCATTCTCCCTGTAAACGCTGTCACTGTTGAAATGAGGCGTGTTCCGGTGCAGCAGTTGTTCATTATAGTGACAAATACACTGTATGCAAGCTACAGTTCATACATCTGAACACCGCTGTGCTGCCATCTTGGATACTTCCTCGCTTGGGACAGCGATACATACAAGCAACTTTTGAAGTTTACAGAGCCTACTCACAAGGTTCTGAAGGTTCTATACCAATTCAATATTTACTGAGTATTAAGACTTCCTGTCTATGCCTCTAAATCATGACTATAAGAGATAAGCCTTCATGTGAGAATTTAGCACCCTATAGGAGTCTAGTAATAGTAAAAAAGAATTATGTTAGTGGTTAATCCAACAGATTAGGCATTTAGTTCAGCTCCTAAAGTTTTATGTTTAGTTTTATTTTATATTGCTTCTAATAAAAAGTACCAGCTGGACAACTTTTCCGTTATGGTTTGCAAAAAACAAAACAAAACAAAAAAACGCTTTTGTTTCAAACTAAAATTTAACTATGATAAAAGATTGTTATTGCTTTTGGGAGACTATGTAAGTACAACAAGCACAATACTTATATTAAATAAAGCCCCGTAGGCCTGAGGTTCTCCACTGCCTAATACAGACCATTACAGAGCTGTTTCAGGCAGTTATAGAGAAACAGTAAACTCCAGCACACTGAAAATTGCACTTCCTGGGAATATGTGATTCTGCAGGCTTGCTGTAGCATCACATGTGCATCAGTGTGAAAAATAAACACCTGAGGTCCTGCTAGCTCTTGCACTCCATGTAGCCATCCAAGAACAAGGAGCATGTTTATGGTTTCGTGTTTTGTATGGCATTATGCACTGCTGCACACATAGTAAGTGTAAGTGTGGAGGGGAAAATAAAAAGCTGCTCACAACTGACCACTAGCTCCTGCTTGAATTTGAATTTTGAATGTGTTTTCATGACTACTCATGTAATTTTGTGTAGTTTATTAAGATGAATCAGTTTTTGCAACATGAGTGGGCTTAATTTAAATCTATTTCTTATTTTTAATTACAATATTTTCATTATGTGAATACAGGGTTCAAATAAACATGAGCATAAAGATCATTTGAAAGAACAAACATTTATAATGCGCTCCTATGGCAGGTATATATACACTACTGAGGGAAAGTTTTAGGTATCTAAGCTCATTGTTTAGTGGCGGGTCCTGACCACTGAAGAACAGGGTGAAAGACGATTATAAAAGTATGCAGGGAAACAGATGAATTACTGTAAATCTGTAATTGCAGATATACAACGTGCCCCTATATGGTAAGTGGAGCTGATAAACTGACACTGAATGTAGATATAAGGACGTGTATGTGTGTGTTATATATAACAAGTTCAGTCTACGAATTTGGTTACATTTTTTGCTTCCAAGTAGTCTCAATCACAATTCTAGACTCATCCATCAATAAAACACTTTCTCCATAGCTTAGATGTTTAGTTCTTCCTTCTTTTTTTTTTTTCTTAGTAATAGTTTATTGAGACCTACACACAATTTCAGACCAATAGTGTTAAGTTATCTACTCACAGTGGAAGGATGGACAGAATCATTTGTGCTGTTTTTCAGATCTACAGCAAGATTAAAGCCTAATTTTCTATTTCTCTCAAAGTTTTGCGTGCAAAGAATTTGAATTTTAATACCAGGTCTTGCACGATGGCAAAATATGATATTCATTTTCTTGGTGTCTGTGTGTCTTTAATGTTTTTAAAAACTCCTGTGAGTTCACTTATTTGACTGTTGTCTTTCTTTTGCAAGCCAACTGCTGTATATCTAATCAATGAGTTTTGTCTGGAAATTAATTCAACAAGGCTAGTTCCTGACGTTTGAACAGTCTGCATAGACATTTGGGCATTGTACAGGCCTTTCACGATCAAACGATATACATGTGAGAATGATTCACTGAGAATATCAGAAAATCAAAACGGAAACTAAACAGAACACTGTAATTGCGTTTTAAAGCACTTTGCTGTTAGGCCAGTGCAGAAAGCTTTTGGGCTCTACTGGCATTTATTTTCACAGTGCTGTTTTTCTCCTCAGGGCCACTGGCCATTATGGCTGCAGTCTCTGCCTTAAATATTAATAGTGAGGGACGCATAGAGAGGGGCATTATTAGTTCTCAGTCATTAGGGACTGATCAGTGAAGAATTAAATGTGATTTAGGTTACGTCTTGAGTTAAATCTGCACACTGGCTGGACGCTGTGCCAGATAAAAGCAAAGGTTGGTTTGTGGATGCTGTTTGCTATTCCACTCATGTTCTGTTATTGTAGAGTTAGGATTGTCTGGACTAGCGTTGTTTGTTAATATGCTTTTCCAGAACGTACGGAGGTTGATATTGGCAAACAGAAGCTTCCTTATTTTGTTTAAGTGTCTGTCACTTGTCTTTGATTAAGAATTTGGTTTTGTATTGTATGCTGTGGTAATTATGCTCCTGGCATTCAACAATAAAGCAATAAAGAAGTATTTCATGCGAGAGGAGGAGGGACAGGTGGACAAACATAAAATATGCTCTGGAACAGAACTATATTCCTTGTAGATGTCTACAATCTTATATGTTCCCAGTGATATGTTTCATCACTGTCATCAACTGTCTTTGTTTTATTCACTCACTGAAATATATGACATTTAAATCATTATATATATATATACATATATATATATATATATATATATATATATATATATATATATATATATATATATATATATATATATATATATATATATATGAGAGAGAGAGAGCGCATTCAATATTTCAAGGGCATGATGTTAAGTGAATTCTCCTGCATTCAGTAAATCAATAGTAGATTAATCAGTATTTGCTAAAGGATTATTGTTTTTCTTACAGCTATTAAAATATTATCCAACCATCCATCCATCCATCCATTATCTTCCGCTTTATCTCGCTATTTGGGGTCACAGGAAGGCTGGAGCCAATCCCAGCATCATCGGGTGATGACGGGGTACACCATGGGCAGGTCGGCAGTTATAATATTACATTTTATTAAACATTTCATCAAGTATTTACATATTATCCTTTATTTTTTACAACAACACAATTAATCTGTACTATTCTGCTTATTGGTATATCAATTACATTAATACAGCCAATAATCAGTTGGGCCTAATTTATAACTCTTTTAAATAATTCTGGATATTTATGTGAATGTGTGACACATAGATGCTGTACACTTCAAAACCGAGGGTTCTTCTAGGGTTCTTTAGTAAAGGGAATGGTGTTATTTACAACCACTCGATATAAAACCATGTGTATGCTTAAATGGTTCTATATAGCACCAAGAAGGGCTATGTCACTGTTATAAAAGCAAGCTTGTAACAATAAGAGAACCTTCTTTCTTGGTGCTATTAGAACCAATTTCTGTTCAGAACTTTATTCAAGACGTTACCTATCAATCTGAAAAACATTTTAAGCATTGAAATGGTTCTTTGAGTGTTCCTGGTTTGTCATTGTCTTTACAAAAGAATTTTTTGGACAACCACTTTTTTACAGGACTACCGGCTGAGCTGGAACAGAGCTGTCTTTAGGACCCAGCAGTCGTCCGTTGGGCTTTTCTTTGTAGTTTTTTTTTCTCCCACGAGCAAAAAATGTAAAGTGAGCAGTGTGAGTCTGTGATATTGTCAGGCGGCTCCGGTTGTCCGCGTGACGAGGCGCCACGCACGGTGAACGGAACATTTTGTGAAACACTTTTTTTTAAAAGCGCACATCATTTGAACGCGCGCGCGAACCGTCTCGTCGGTTGGGAACCAGTTAACGTTCAATTAACGTGTTTCTATCATTTCCATTCTTAAAAGCGGTTCTGTGAATCCAGACTGGAGTAACTTCGTCGTCCCTCGGTGCTCTGACCGCTGTGGGCAGTGGACGGACGCGTGGCTGGACTGTCAGGTGGGTGTTTGTAAAAAATCCACGCGCGTTACTGGCCGTGTGTGGACTGACAAATCGCTGGTCGCCGGCAAAGCGTGGGGCGCGCGGGGAACGCTTATTTCGCTCGCTCACGACCCCAAACGGGCAGAGGCGAATTACTGTTCAGCGCGTGCGTGCGGCACAAGTGGGCATTGTTATGCCATTGGGTGTTTTAATGTAGTGTGTGTGAGTGTGTGTGTGTGTATGTGTGTGTGTGTGTGTGTGTGTTCTCCAGCGTGTTTCCCAGGTAGCACAATCCAGTTCACTGTGATGCATGACTAATTTCACTTCTATTTGGCCAGTAGGCACGCGCTCCCGTTAGCCACTACATTGCTTTTGCGTTCTCTTTCGTTTCAGCTGCTTTTCCTCCTGTTTTTGAATGTAGGTGGGAGTGATCAGAGATGAGGGGAAGACTCTTCATATTCCACTCTTTGGCCGTCTGCATCTCCTTAACGCTGTTTTGGCAAACAAGGTAAGGATCCAGATCTGCGTTCCGCCTTGTTTTGTCTTCTCCTGGCTTCTGTTGACTGGCTGAGGCGCGGATGATGTAAAGAACCCATTTTCTCCATCAGTAAAGCGTTTCTCTCCTGAAGGCAGGGGCGCACCTCTCCATCCCCCTCCGCGCGTAACCAGTGGTTTCGAAGCGCGTGCGGGTCACACGTTTTAAGAATATGAATGTGTTTTCTTTTTTAAAAATCTGATTCCTTTCAGTAGAGGTGTAATATTTATGAGTTCTGTGTGCATTTCAGTGCGATTCCTCGTGCTGTGTGAGGGAGTTCAGCGCGCTTTCATTGTGTGGAGAGCAAGTGAGGCGCGATATGGAGCGCGTGGTAATGGAGCGAGTGCTTGGCTCGGTGTGGAGGATAGGGAGCTTACCAGCTCGGCTGCTGCTGGCACGAGCAGAATCTGAATTGTGGAGCCCTCAGGGTGGAACTGTGGTCTTCTGTCACTAAATAGTGTATCTGTTGAGAACAGTTACTTATCCAAAAGGTTGCTTTGCGGTTGTAAATTTTAGCTTCATAAATAGGTATCGGATTGGACGTATGGTTCTAGCAAAACCTTCAGCTATGAATAGCTCAAAGGTTCTTCCACACGCTCCTCCTTTACACCTGTTAGCTGTTTAGCTAGCCAACAATGCTTCTTCTAAAGCATCACTGTACAGAACCTTTTAGGGCACCTTTACTTTTTTTATTCCATGATCAACAGTAGGCCGTGTTGCTGTTAGGAAATAATGTTGGCAGCCTGCAAAGCTCCCACTGTGTTTTTTGGTTGGAAGTGCCTTCAAGAGGAAGAAAAAAATATCTTGACATCATAACAGTCCAATAAATCATTATCAAAAAGTGTAACGAGCAAAGTGTGACTGTGTATTTGCGTCCCATTACATAAACTTTGTTTACAAAATGTGCTGTGATTGCACAGCATGAAGGCTAAGATCTTCCTCCATCATCGCCTACATTAGTGAGCCCAGTTGAGATTTGACTCAAGCATCAGATGCTTGCACGTGCTTCCCTCTTATGTGGGCTGGGCAGGTTAGAGAGGAAGAAAGCGGGGGTTATCAACCTAGTGAGATATAAAGGGAACCAACCATGAAGAAGCTTTTTTTACTAGACTAGAGTTTCTCAGCTCCCCTGGGTCTTCTCAGACATGCCATGTTTATATTCCATTCCAGCTGCTACCTCATCTACCTCGCGGCTATTCAGATGATTTCATGGTGGAGCTGGGTTGGGAACTGGATTTATACCTACAGTTTGCCTCCACATTTCCACCATCACTGTTTATCTGAGGTTTGTTTTTTGGCCAAATAGTGACTGGTTCTTGGTGGTAATGTGACTTGCTGTTGACAGTTTATTAGGTATACTTATACCCACAGTCCGTAGCCACTGTATCCGGTAGAAGATACATGCTTAAAAATTAGGAACCATGTCATAAAAAAACAACTTTGGGTTCCAAGTGTAAATTTTAACATTTAAAAAAATTGCATAATATCAGAGGTTTTTTTTTAGAACCATATACATAAACCAAGAGTCGTTTCGTCAGTATTGTTTGACTTAAGCATTATTTAAACTTTATGCTTTTTATTTATATTTTTATTTATATTTTTTAATTATTTAAACTTATATAAATATATATATGTCACCTATGTATCTACATTGTCAAATTTATCAGCTCCACTTACCATATAGGTACACTTTGTAGTTCTACAATTACAGAATGTAGTCCATCTGTTTGGAGCAGGTATTATTTGGGGGTTGATCATTTTTAGCACTGCAGTGACACTGATGTTGTGGTGGGATGTGGTATGTGTGGATCAGACACAGCAGCTGAAGTGCTTAATAACACACCCTTTAGTATATTTTTGTAAGATTCTCTCAAATCTTGCTTGGGGAACCAGTTTGCTCATTGTTCCTTGCAAAATACTTCTATTTCTTTAAGATCTTTATGAAGTCTTGCATGCACTGCTGTTTTGAGATCTATCAACAGATTTTTGATGATGGTTATGTCAGGGGGAATTTGACGGCCATGGCAAGATCTTCATTTTCCACATCTTGAGGTAGTCCATTGTGGATTTTAGGGTGTGTTTAAGATCATTATCCTCTTGTACAAGACATCCTCTTTTCACCTTTTGTTTTTATACAGATAGTTTGATGTTTTATTCCAGAATTTTTTGGTTTTTAATTAAATCCATTTTTCCCTCTACCAATGAAATGTCCCCATGTCACTGGCTGCAACACAAGCTCCAGGTCCAACCCCTCGCTTAACAGTTAGAGATATGTTCTTGTCTCCAAACATACAGTTGTTCATTGTAGACTGAGTGTTATTTTTAAACCTCAGAAGTTCACAGGACTTGTTGAGATGTTTTTTTTTTTCAAAAGTTGAATTATGTGGTGAGGATGAAACTCATATTTCTTCCATGAAAGTCATATTTGCACAGTAGAACAATGCATCACCACTCTATAGTCTGCCAAATCTTTCTAAAGTTCATTTGCAGTCAAACATGGATTTTGTTTTGCTTTTCTAGTAATCTGTTCCTGTTACCTGCTGTTTCTTATCTACGCTGAGAATTAAGAAAATTACTACCTTAAAGCATTTTCCTTTTATTCTCATAGCCTTCTCTTGATTTGTGGGCAGTTTTTTTCAGGGTGCTAGGCATCTAGAAGAGCCCACAGCTGCTGATGTTTGGGCAAGGTTTGAGGAGTAAGAGTTTTTATAAAGCTTTACATCTTTAAAAGCTTTAAATAACAGGCTTATCGTGTTTTAGGTCAGGCTTATCGTGCTTTTTGGAGATCAGGTCATCTTCTACTCATTTAAGCATCACAGTAACATTTTGACCAGGAGTGCCCAAACATTTGCACCCCTTTATATGTGAAATGCTGTAGCTGGAGTGTCTTTAAGAGTCAAGAAAACAATCTTTTAAAAAGTACTTGCTTTAATAATGCAAGTGATTGTTGTTTGCCAGATCCACCTGCTGAAAGCTATTTATATAATTACCATGGAGAACACAGAGGAATGTAGGAAGTTACCAATAGCAACCACCGCCTAAAGAAGCTCTTTAAGTTCCTCAAATATCATGCCAGTATGATGGAAAGCAGACTGTTCATAAATAAAATGACATCAGTGGTCACTGAGCACTGAGTGATTCAGACCAGCTCTCCAAATGTTTGCCCGAATGTTTATGCTAATGATGTTCTTGAGCCACATGTCACACAGACTATTGTGTGGAGAGGAACACTTTGTGCAGAATAGGGTGTGGATATCCCAACTCAGCGTGACGTATTTCTGCTTTGATGCATGAGCCAGACTGTTTCAGGCTGTTTTCATTTGTATCTTCATGTATTTGCATTTGCCATGTAGGCCGGTAACTGCAGATACTACAACAGATGCCTTCAAAAACAACATCACCCTCTTCACACATATCCTGGACCGACTGCTGGATGGCTATGATAATCGGCTCAGGCCTGGACTGGGAGGTGAGATTACTTAAACTGTCTTTGTGTGTTTTCATGAAGCTTTTATTATGCTTTCTGGGTTTCTCTTTAGTGTGTCGTGTAGCTTTTTGTTATTGTTAACAGTCTTTAAATTTATAAAGCTGAGGGAGAAACTGTCTTCCGCAGAAACCACTTTTCACAGCTGTCCGAAGTGCCTCATTAAGATTCTAACACTTTTCCCTAATATAAATTGATGTCATCTTGTAACACAATCCCAATTGCCCACCTACTGGCAAACTTGGCAAACCCTAACAAAACACATAGAGAGCAAAAGCAGTAAAACTGTGACAGTTTTACTCCAGTCTAGCTTGCGAAGGTGTATCAAGTTTACTAACTAGTTCTGCCTGATCGGACTATACCCTACACGGATGCGGCAGGACTGACGGCACTGTAAAAATTGCCACAGCGGTATTGGGGCAAAACTGCTCTGGCAGTTAAACAGTCAGAACAGAGTGGGCAAGCTGACCAGTCAAAGCACACTGGGCTCATCAGGAGGTGGGGCTTAAAGACACAGGAGCTCAAACAGAACATTTTATATCGAGGGTGAATAGAGATGTGCAATATAAAAAATATTTTGGGACAAAGTATTGAAAATTAGCATAATTGGTCCCCTTGTAGCAAGAAAGGAAAAGCAGTTAAGGAATCATTATATCTATTTTTAACAATTCGATTAAACCATTATACTATTTGGGAAATCTATAGGCCCTGTTCTGTTTACTGTCCAAGAAGGTCTTCAAAGGCAGGAGAAGTCATATCGCTTCAAACATAAATAAATGTGCATTTGTTAAGTTCCCTTTTCATTTCGCTTTGATCAAACAGCACTAAGAAGATGTTAGGAGCATAACAAGAACTTGTCCTGGTTGTGTATAATTGTTTTCTTTTATTTTGGCCTCATTTTATCAAACAGTATGCATGATGTAACAGTTTTTTTGTGTAATTTGACCCAAACCCATTCCGTACATTATAAATTTCTCTTTTATCCAAGCAAATATTGGGACAACGTATAAGATTATTCTATTTAATTCAAACATCATTTTCTAGGTCTTTACAACGTTCACATTAGGCACTCAAATCTGTTTATATAACACAAAGAGATGTGCCTTTTGTGGTGCATTAATCTGCCTGACATCCACTGTAAGTGAGGTGGTAAGGGTCAGGAAGACACTCTGTAACATAACGATTGAAGTATAACATTCCAGTGAGAACCCGTGAGAGTTCAATTTACCTTCATAGCTGATGTTGAAGACACAACTTAACATGCACTTAGTTTCATAACTGATCTTGAAAGCACAACCGAATGAGCACTTTATTTTCCCCTTGCTTGCAGGCCTAGCTCTGCCTGCTTTGCACTATTCTCATTCAGGCTGTCGGTCTACGATGTCTTTAATGAAGCTGGAGCTAATGAACATCAGCCATTAATCATGAATAGATTAACATATTTATTGGAGACCCAATCACAGTTAGCAATATTACACACAATCCTACCGAACATTATAGCACTACCTACCATATAAATGTCCGTTTTGTGGCAATGGCCATAATGATACCTAGATTACATCTATAGATAGATTAAAAAAAGCCATTCTAACCGACATGATGGCCACCATTCAACACTACCACAATAACTATAAAATAGACATTGATTATTAGAGCAGCAGCCACTGGGGTCACATTTAGAGCTTTTCATTTTGTTATATGTCAGTAAAAAGCTTTTTTAATAGTCGAGTTGTGTTGTATTTCTTTCACATTATTAAAAATATGAGGGCTGCAGCACTGGCAAGCAGACCAGTATACCCCTTCTGTGCTGTTGAGGCAAGAAGAGAAATTTGCTGTAGACCTGTTTGTGGTGTGGATGAAAGGAAATGCATGCCGGTGTTAAGTGAAGCAAAGCAATAAGTTAAAGGGCGGTAGGTTAAACCCCTAAAATACAAAGAAATTACCATGGGCACTGTTTGGTTGTTAACATATTATCAATAGAATGGATTTAAAAACAGTTATTCTTACATACATGACAAGTACTGGAACATTCTGGTTAATCTAAAATATAGTTTTACTCTAAATATTCTAAATAAACTGTTTGTTAGAATTAGTAGACAAAACCATATTTAAGTTATTTAAGTCCTTTTTTAAAAAATCAACAAAACCCATCATTTGGGTCTTCAGTTTTTCGTATGGAACTTAACCTAAAATTAATTTAACAGTGTAAGACATATAATGTAAATAAACCCAGCTGTCTGGTATCATTATAATAGTAAAAATAAGGATAATATGATATGAATATTTTGTCGCTGTCCAATCAACAAAAATGTACATTCATTTTTGTTGATTTTAAGTTTTTTCCATCATTGGAACACAGCAATGGTTGTTTACATTGTGGGAAAATTTCATGACAAAAAAATTGGAAGAAATTGGAAAAAGGTCTGGTTCTGTTGACTTCAGTGAAAGTAAAGTATGTTTTTGGTCTCTCCTAGAAAGTTGCGATTATGGAGATACTTGTTTTTCATTGGACAGCGACGATATAAGATATTGTTGAAGAGGCCACCCCTAAAATGGCCATTTACTGACAGTAAGTCTGCTGATGACAGAGATCAGATTTGAGGTTTTATTTAATGGTCAATAATGCTTTCTAGCTCAGCCTATAACTGTCAGCACATAACAAAAATCAATACGTTTCCCATAATTCATACATCAGAGTCTGGCTAAGTGTGCATGTAATGGTTTGGAAGAATCATAAACCGCTTAATGAATGTGCCTCACTGTTTAATAATGTATCACCTAGAAAACCCAGTGAAAATATGAAAACATGCTGAAGGAAGTGAAGTTCTTAAGAGTGTATGTCATACTTCATCTACCTTTAGTCCCCAGAGTGGAACTAGACCCCAGGCCAGAGCAGAGAAAGGAGGAGATCTGGTGGATGAGTTTGCCAATCCAAAAAGCCTAAAAATCCTGGGAGAATATTGCAGAAGAATGCCATAAAGCACAGGAAAGCATTGACAGATTTAGGCCATGATAACTCTGTATACACTAATGCATATTTATTTACCCGTACAAGTTTATCTGCACAATGCTTGAATCAAATAAGAGATTATTAATGTTCATATTATTATTTTTTTATTTGATTAATATTTTATTTGATTAATTTTTTTACTTCACATGAAATTCTTCTGACAGAACAGTATGCACAAAACAATGTGTGCTTTGCAACACATGAGCTGCTATAGAGCTTTTAAGGTATTGATCTTGAGGGCATGATGAATGACGCCCAAAAGGACAATGGAATCAATTACTGATTCTTGTTAAACTGAAATCCATAGTGCTTCTTAAGAAAATGAAAAAGTACATAGAAAGGGATGCAGCAAATAGCAACTGTGGTCTAGAGAAACCTTCTGAGATGCTAATAAGATGCTAATGCACATTTCAATCATCACTACATTGTCAGGATGAAAATGAGAGGTCACAGTGATGAAAGGTTTCCATAATGAAAATATTAATAGGATGAGAAGATATAAGAGAATAAACCTAATTGTTCAATGTGTTGGTGACATGCTATCCTGGAAAGTTTAGTTACAATTCTAATGTGGAACTCCTGATCCAGATACCTTCTAGAAAAGCCACCATAGACCAGCAGACATCATCACCAGCAAAACCAGTGTATGTTTTGCTTTGGGTGCTGGTATGCTGGCCTAATGTTGCATTCGACTGCAGCTCATAACTCAGAATGAGCTGCAGTCGAACGTGAAAATCAAATGGGAATTCCTACTTAGATAGTTGGGATGATGTTCTTAACTTAATTTAGACATGGCTGCTCATGCAGTCGATAGGATTTAAGTACCACTTTGCTAGTAAATTAGTTTTCAATCAGTCAGCATATAGACAGAGTAGAGTTTGCAGCTTGAGAAGGTAAATGTGTTATGGACATTAAAGCTTTCATTAATTTTACTAGTGTTAGTTGGCCAACTTATAGCTACCAGTGCTTCATTTCGTAGAGGTATCAATATATATATATATATATATATATATATATATATATATATATATATTTTTTTTTTTTTTTTTTTTTTTTTTTAATTTTGTACCTCAGTGGGTCAAAAGTGGTTTCATTCAGAGCTCTGACTTCCCATGTCAAAGCAGTGTTGCCACCACAGTCTTATGGCTTTAACTAAATATTCCAAAATGATTTAGAAGCAGATTAAAAAAAATACTGACTTAGATTCCTGGATATTTTGATTCCAGGAGTGGGATAACATTTTTCCTGGACAGGCAACCAAAAAAACAGGGCAATCCAGGGCAACCCCGAACTGTTAATAACTCTGTTTCCAAGTTCAGTCAATTGCAGCACTACTTTTTGCAGCATTTACTGCTTGCTTTTGTAAATGTCAGGTATTCCCACCCATTTCAAACCTTTAATGTGGCAGAACCTCAAATAGATCTGGTACAGCAAGGCAATTTTCTTACCTGGTCATCAAGCCGCATATCCACCCACTCAATAATGTTCCATCTTCATTTAACAAAAGAAGACTGTTATTGTAATCCTGTCCAAGGCTCTGCATGATTAACTTTAGTAGAGTTATCAGGAGGCTGTTTCTCACTGTCTGTTTTATTGTCGTAGAGTTGAGGATTTAATGATCTAATAACAGGAACATTCAGGTGCAGCATAAGCAAGACTGGGATTATTGTTTTTGCCCCTCCTAAGGGGTTATTGATTGAGCTGAAGGTGAAATGGTAGTGTTATCTTCGCTTCAGTGAGCATGGCTCAGAGGAGAACAGCATGATAAGCCCTTGGTGGTAGGTTTGCCTAGATGGCAAAGCTGCTGAGCTCTGGAAGGGACACTCTGTTTGCAGACGCAAATGCGACCAAGCATATGCACACAAGCATATACAATAGCTCACTTGGCATCACAGCATGGGGGATGCACAGGACTACAGTGACAGCCAGCTGCAGAGTTATACATGTTCCTTGTATGGTTTGTCCTGCTGATGCCAGTGGAAAAGACAGTGAGCATCCACTGTTATGATAATAGAGAAATTAATTGTTCTGTCAGGACTTCCGTTTTCTGTACACAAATGGAAAATAGACAGAGACAGAGAGCGTGTAACTTTGTAGTGACATGTTAGTTGTTGTGATGTCGACGGGATTTTTGTTACACACGCTTTGCATCTGTGCTGTGTTGAGAACAGTCTGCCAACCAAAAACATCCAGCCAAAAGCATCCTGGGATTGGAAAATGATTACTTATGAAAGACTAGAGGATGACTCACTCAAATGGTGCCTAAAACAGTCCAAGTGGACGGTGGACCCACAAGGTGGGAATGTCTAAAAGACTGGACAGTGAGTGGACACAATGTCAAGAGAAAAAAACCACAAGAAATACTGCTGTGTCTCATACAACGCTCAAAGGATTTGAACATTGGGATGTATTTTAAAGTTTGTCATAAGATGCTTGATAAATATGTTACACTACACATTTGATACCACTTTAAAAACATAACATCTTGCTCCCTGCTAGCACAGCAATGGAATGGAATCGGTCATGGATGCTGAATTTCATAGTGGAATACTGAACAACTACACTCTATTTACATAATAATACATAATACATAAGAATATACACGTATAATAATGTAATAATAACAAAATGCTGTTGATCCTAAGTGTATCCTGAATTTTACATTATCTTAAATACAAATATCTCCCAAATTATCATTTCACAATAGAAGACAAAAACATACTTTACTTGTAACATCAGTTATTGTAAAGAGATTTTATTTGTGGTAAGTGATTTTGGAGTATTTCTATTGGTTCATTCATCGTGACCTTTTCATACAATGTTAAAGCCACATGCTGTGTTTAAATATTGTAAAAAACAGAAAAAAAATGAAATAGAAAGAAAGAGAAGATATGAAACTGAGAAAAACAGAAACATTATTAATACGTGAGGGGTGGGCACCCCAGTATCAGTCTGTCAGAATCAGTGTGCTGGCTTGAAGAGCCATCTGCTGAATATGTGAACACATCTCCCTCATCTATGGGAGAGCAGCTCCAGTGCAGAGGAGTTCCCAGGAGGCAAGCCTCCATACAAACGAGCTCCACCTGATAAGAACCTTAATATAAAGTCCTCTCCCTCTCTCTCTCTCTCTTTCTCTCTCTCTCTATCTGTCTATCTATCCATCTATCTATCTATAATGCACTTTGGCTTTCCTCTCAGTGGACCCAGCCACTTAACATTCAGCAACATACACTCCACAGCTAACAACAGGATGGATCTGTCAAGCGTGCAGCAGGTGGAAGACATGGCTGTGGACGTTCTAGCTCTACAGTAAATGTAGAGTGTGTTTAGGTCACCGAAGAAGAATGTGACACTGGTAAAAATGAACCATACCCAGTTGATATTTTTCCAATTACTTGACCAATTACATGACCAATATAGTTTTATACATTATAATAAATGGTCATCATGATCATGAATGTGATCCTGGTTTAGAGTTACAGTAGCAAAAGAAGCAAATCTTGCATAACTTGGAATGGATGGAAAAAAAGTCATAACAGGAAATGAATGCTCCGGAGTGCATCTTGATGATGAATAATTGATTAATAATGTACTTCTTGATGAATAATTGACAGTACTTTCATCATCTCCATCCTTCTCATTGTGCTGTTATGCACATAATAGCAAATAAAGCAGCAGCAACAGTATCATACTCCTTTTTTCTCTGTCAATACTGATACTGGCACTGAAACAATCAGGATCAGCAAAAAACAGATGCCAATCTTTTTTGTCTTAAAATAGTAACCAGACTGAAAATGCTATGTAGGCTTTTTTGTTACCAAAGCAAAGAATAAAAAAATGACTGGTTTAAAGTATTCATTTTTATTAGTCTGCTTTGTTAAAGGCGCAATATGTGAATGAAGCAATTCGTCGAATACATACTCCACAAAGTCCCTCCTCCTCTCTCTTCACTACTCCTCCTGTTTACTTACCAGTCGACTCATCTGCTCTAAACTACAGCGACTCTCTGTCTCCTCTTAAAGGTACAGGATGGACTTGGACTAGCTGGTCAGCATGCTAACTTCAGTAGATATCTTTGCAACATGCTGCATATACGTCCAAACTGTTATTTTTTCACATTCTGTTGATTATAGTAGTTAATTTTGGAATGTTTTAAACAAAAAAATTTGGATCGCATTATCTTACATATTGCACCTTAAAAATTAATCCAAGTTTTTTTTTATTTAAGTATAGTATGTATTCGTGCATGAAATCAAACCTTTAGTACATCATGAACATTAAATAGTAAGTCAACAAAACAGTAACCTGTCTTGTTGTGTCAGAATTTATGCAGGTGATGTAGCTGTTTAATCTCTTGTGGGTTTGTAACCCAGTAATGGTACAGCTGTCCTGAACTGGAGGTCCAGAAAATGACTGGTGGCATTGTGTGATGAAACGTGTCTCCCCTCATCTGGTTATGTTTGTTTTCTTTATTGTTTACTGAGCTGCAGTGCTACTAAATGTTAGAACTTTTAACTAAACTGCAAAGTTTGTATCGAGTAAACCCTGATGCCCTCAGCTTGAGTTAAGATGGAGCGTAATAATTTGACTCATAATTTTACATTGACCTGACTTTTCATTTACAGTGGATTTATTTGGAGGGTGATTTCTTTAAGCCGTTCAGTGCACAGTATCTGTTCACTTAATCCCTTTCAGCCCCACCTGTGTGTTGATCATCAGCCCTGAAACTCACTAGATTTTTTTCTCATCATTTCTTCCTTTGTACAGATTGTATAGGATATATGAGGTCAGTGCATGAAAAAACAGCTCTGTGTTTGTATAATTTGGCCTTGGAATCTCCTGTAGTGCTCCGTGATGGGATTCTATTGAACAGGTTTTTTTAAAGCACTTGAATGCAAGAAAAAAAAAAGAAACGTCTTGAGAGAGGGGGAAAGGGGGAAAAAGCATCAAGGGTCTTTGAACGCTGCCTCCATTGCTCCCACTGAGATGAATAAACCAACCTACAATACAAATCTATTAATAAACCCGGACTAGCATCCTGGGGCTCTGAATGCACTCTTCAATTTTAAACAGTAAATTACTGCCAATCCCGGCAGAGCACTAGCCTTGTATTTAGGCTTATATATGCCCATCACACGTACCCAATGCTATATAATGATTTCCTTGTTACATTCATTATTTTAATGAATACGACACCACATAAAACATTCATCTGTTCCTTAGGATGCAGTGGAAAGATAACTTGGCCTGTGCCAAGTCAAGATTTAACGTTAAAAAAGAGTTCCACAGATTTTTCAAAATTCTATGTGATTAACTGGCTTAGATGTAAACAATATCTCCATTCTAGAAAAACACTTTTATACAAGTAGTTATAAATTCATAACCTGATGCTTGAGTTGTTGCTTCACAGTAATTTTGAGATGAAGGTTGTTGGTTAAAAGTAGAGATGGAAGGAACGATCGGCCATGTATCGGTATCGGCCGATTTGTAATCAAAATGTGTGATCGGCGATCGGCCGATCTAGAGAGCCGATCGATGGCGTTAAACAAATGAACCTAATTTCTGTATTTCCAGCTAACATTTCATCCAGGCAGAGGAGCCCTGCGTGAAACCCGCTCCAGCCAGGTCCCTGCAATTCCTATCTGAACCGTTAGGTGGAAATACACACCCTTTCGTTTTTGTCAGACTGACTAAAGCAGCGGCTTCGTGAGAACAGTTTACAGCGTTCACATGTGCGGAAAGAAAACATCGTCCGTCTGGCAGTTTGTTACTGTATGTGACTCAGACTCATCCAGGGCAGTTTGTATCATCTGTAAAATTAGTAAAATCAACGTCTCTCGCGGGAGAACCAAGACAAAGACATTTAACACTACTAATCTGATATGGGACTGCAGAATACACCACACAGCTGAATACAATGAATATCAGTAAACAGCAGAGCTAGCATGCGCAGCTAGCACAAAACAAATAACCCAGAGAACCGTGCAGACCAGATCTGACCGGTACGAACAGTACAGCAGCAGCAACAGCCAGAGAGCTAAAGGAGCCACAGCCAGAGTGATTGAGTTTAACGCTCTAGATAAGCAGCTCTTCTTGGCTGTAGAACACGTTCTGCCGCTTAATATTCCACCTGGATCCACGCTCTGCCGTTCCTAGTAGAAATACTTTACAGATGTGGCTCTTCCGGCGCTGTATCAAGCGGTTTACGCCCACATAGACCAACTTCTAATTTAGTTAAAAATATTATGCTGTTTCAGCTTGATAAAATTGGTAATAAACCAGTTTCCACCATATTTCATGACTTTCTTGTGCTAATAATATGTAGCCCTGCCGTGTCTAACAGCCCCGCCCTGGAATCGGCCTCAAAAACATTAATCGGTCCATCTCTAGTTAAATTGCATTTTTCAAATCATGTTAATGGCAGAACGGTACGTGCAGAGCATTGTACTCTAGGTTTACCACTATACGCACAGTGTAGAACAAAAAAAATCACATCTGTAGGTTCACTGTCATTTTCGATAGTAAATAAAATGGCTATATTTGTTACATTGCGATCCCTGGACATATCCCAATATAAAGAAATTTAAATATGTAATCTTTCCTAACTGTTCTTTTTCACATTAAATCACTCTGTGTCAGGGTGTGGTGGACAGAACAGATGCTCGCGGAATTGAATGACTGGAACAGGCTTTATTAACAAATTGTAGGAATAGTCAAAAACAAGCAGAGTCAAAAAAACTGGTAAGGAGCAGATATGGGCAAATCTAAACTCGCTAGTCAAAAACTGAAAAACGGGTCAAACACAAAACAGACAAACAAGATAGAAACGCTCAGAAACGCTCTCGTGGAAACAATTACAAAACCTCGCAAAGAGCAAGGAAACAGGTAGGTCTCTATATATACTCAGGTCATCGCATGCAGGTGTGTTCAGTATTCGGGGGATGATGATCAATAGGCTGCGGGAGGACACGTGGTGGTGACGTCCTCCAGCAGTGGGTTCTGGGAAGTCACTCTAAAGTCACTCTAAATTACTTTGTTTGCAGCTCAGCCACTGAATTTTGCAGACATTTAGAAAAAAACTAAGAAATATATTTAATGTTTTTGCCATAAAGAAGAATTTTGAGCAGTATAGAATACATGCATGGTGATGGTTTATTATTTTTTTATCAGTCGCTTACGTCATGCATGCTATAATGTGGCCAGAAATTACAATATGCACAAATAACAGACGAATCAAACAGCTGATGCACACACTGCGCTCTGAGTGAGCTTTATGCTGATGAGCTAAGTGGCGACCATAAATTGTGCTGTTTGGCTCATCATATGTGGGCAATATGGACTGGGGCATAAACCATATGTCAACATGTTCATGTGCTATCTCTACAAAGTGAGAGAATTTCCTTTTTTCTGAAACTGGCTTTTTAAACATTCGCCTTATTTATAGTTTGTATGTCTCGTGCACGTGAACAAGCAATGAAAAATATATTACCAACTGTTTATAGTGGCTGTGGCGTATAGTAGCTATACATTTGAGTTACGCTGCTTTGTGCATGAATCAGTACTGTGTCGGGGTTCTACTGTGGCGCAGCAGTTCAGCCAGATTAACATCTCAGTGGTCTTTCTTGATAGCATTTTGTGCAACATAATGAGTGACGCTTAAAGCACCAGTGATGGAGAGAACAAAAAACGAGAAAGAGCTTTCTGAGTCAGCCATGTGTGAGCAGGAGAAAAAGAGCAAGGGACAGAAAGAAAGATGCGTGCAGTCAGACAAACAGAAAGAGAAACATAGCTAGCTGTTTAGAGACAGACACAAAAATAGAAGAGGGACTGAGCGAGAGCAGTTCAATGACAACAGGCACAAAGCGGAGGCAGGAAAGACAGCGTAGTACAGAGGTGTACGTACAAGCACTCCAACACATCCATTCATCTCACACAGGAATACAAGCTGTAGGCAGCAAATGAAATCCGTTTCCTTTGGGTAACAAAAGTGCTTTCTGAATGTTTTATGTGAGAGCAAGAAAAGCGATAAGAGATATTACGTAATTTGAAATCATTCAGTCTCTCGTTTTAATAAAATGTACATGCCATTATTTAAGCTTGTTTCTCCTTATATCTCTTCCCTTACCCTCCTCCCCTCCATTCTCAGATCGAGTCACCACAGTGAAGACTGACATCTATGTCACCAGTTTTGGACCTGTTTCAGACACAGATATGGTGAGTTTGAACTGTTCTCACATGTTTGGTTTGGTTGGTTTGTTCAAAAAGTATCCAGATCACATAAAATTACTACGGCTGGATTATCTAGTCCTGGTCCTAAATGTCTACCACCCTGCACAGTTTAGCTCCAAACACTTTAATATTAGATGGTGGTATATCTACAATAGGAACAAGCACCCCTGCATTAGTGTCATTACCACTATATTAACTGTTGTGTCTAAAACTGATGTTAAGTCAAATGTTTTATACTGTATCCTTAAAAGTATTCAGGAGCCACTTCAACTTAGTGAGTTCAGATACTTTAAGGTGCACCTATTGCGTTAGATGCTGGAACATAGCTGTAAAGTTCAGTTGCACATGTAGCTTGTATAATCTCCATAGAAAAGCATTGCTAATAGAAGAGAATTCTTGAGTAGCCATACTTAAGGTCACTACACACAATGCCAAGCCTCAGCAAGGGGGGGTAAAAAAGCCCTGGGCTGTGGAGCAGTAAAACTGCTTTCTCTCGAGTGATGGACTACCATCCAATACTTTTAGATTGAGTGGGATTGACCCAGAACTAATCATCCAACGTCAATACCTGGCTTCGGATGATTGCAATGAAACCCTCACAGCAATGTTCTAACGCCCCATAACCTGTTACTGCAGCAAGGAGAGACAAACCCCCTGTTCATAGCCCCCCCTGTTAATTCAGAGGAAACATCACATCACAAGAGCATGTGTTTAGGACATTGCTACTCAACATCTATTAATATATGTTTAATTAATATTTAATATTTGTTGTACAAACAATTTATTGGTCCGATTCCAATTAAATGCTCATACAATGTAAGGAGCAGCTGGAGGCTTTTCCTTTTTAAAAGGTGTTAAAATGGTAATATATGATTGTCTTATGCCAGTAACAATA
Organism: Megaleporinus macrocephalus; assembly: GCA_021613375.1. Taxonomy (NCBI): domain Eukaryota; kingdom Metazoa; phylum Chordata; class Actinopteri; order Characiformes; family Anostomidae; genus Megaleporinus; species Megaleporinus macrocephalus. Next base: position 19,418,092 of record CM038713.1, read on the forward strand.
AAAAAGATTGTTAGCAAAATCGTTCCTGCCACCCACCCACTCTCGTTTGTGTACAGGAGAGGGGTAAATTGACAGTGGCCCGTGGTGGTCCAGGCGTGTTGGAGGGTTAAATGAAAAGCAGTACCACCTGACTGTGCTTGTGCCACTCTGAATTAGATTCTCTCCATCCGATAAGCCGGAGGAAGCGGCACTATGACTCATAGATCCGTCAGCACAGCTGTCTCCATTATCAATTCAAATAGCGACCGAGCCAGAGGAAGGAGCCTTTTAATGCAGTTTTTAATCAGCCGAGTGTCTAAGCATGGAAGCATGCACAGTATGAGGTGCGTGTCTGAGACAACGTTGTTCATATAGACGAGAGAATCCAGAGATGTAGCCTAGCCTGAGGTAGTAAGTATACTGTAAATAGCTGAACCTGAAACACTTAACCAGATGAATAAATAACTATTATTCATTAATAATACATTCATGGTGTTGTAAAGTAAAGGATTTTTTAATAATTAATTAATACCCAGTAATAACATACAAGGCTAGTTAAAGTAGTTATGATAATGGCCCGAGGTAAAGAACACCCAGCGCTAAGCCCTGTGCCCTTGGTTACTGTTGCTATGTGTGACAAGGTCTTGGGCCCAGCATGGTGACTACTTTGCAAAAGTAAACGAATCTGTAAATTTTGGGGTCTCTTTTTATTCAAATAGCCTCCAGTATATTTTCTACAGTCTTTTAATTTATTAACAAACAATCTGTTGAAAGTCAGTTTATTCTCACCAGTGCTATGGTTAGAACCACGACTAAGTTTTGGTTTTGGGTAGAAAACCAAGCTATAGGTTAGAGCTAGAGGTCAAGGTTTTGGGTAAACACGTTGTTTGTTAATGATGGAAAATATAGCAGATAATAGGCAGAATGTTAGTTAAATACAAGATAAGAATAGACATTTACAGTATCCAAAAAAGGCAGTACAGGCAAAGGAGAGATCTAAAGTAAGTGTTTAAATATCAACATGTATTCAAAAGTAACACTTTCTAATTTTCTGGTGGCCTGAAATGATGAAAATATTAAATTGAAGCTACACAAAACTGTGCAAAAGTTAGATTGCAATGCATTATATGTATAACAAAACTAGCCAAACTAGATGAAGCTTGCTTACTTAAACTTAAAGCAGGCGTCTGCGTTCAGTGTGATTTTTGGTGGTTTTCAACTGGCAATGCAATTTTCCACAATTTCTAATCCAGATCCTTCAACTGTAATCTTTTGTCATCAAATTAGGAAAAGTACTCTTTATATCAGGTATATGATTCTTTTGTATGACTCATGAACTTCCTGCAGTGTCTATATTTGTTAAATGCTGACAACCAACACCAAAGTAATATAAGATCAAATACAATTATTATTAATCACTATAATTGGAATGTTTAATGCTTTTTGTCAGTGTTTGTAAGCGTAAGTGTTTGTAAGTGTTTAATAAAAATGCTTTAATGAATTACCCATTAAAACATTTTATTTTAATGAATTTAAAATGTAAACACAGCAAAAAGCCATAAGGTGTTACCCCTGAATTGCAATGTTAAATCACTTTGTTTAGGCCCTACTTAAATGCTCCTTAGATGTTATGTTAGCACCAAGCTAGCACGGTTGGATCTGTGTTATGTTGTTTTGTTGTCAGGTCCGGTTTAAATAGAGACATTTTGAGCATGTCATTTACCAGTAACACAAGTAACTCATTATTACCTTCATATGTCTTATTTTTAAGTAAATATTGCTGTTTGTCTGTTATTATTAGTGCCTTAGCTTGTTAGTAGGTTAACTTTCTGCTGACTTGCTGAGCCCACTCTAATGGGGGCTGGATATATCCAGTTACAGAGAAAATGAAGTGTTAACCAGTTAAAGAGAGTCTGTTAGCAGCAAGCAGTGATGCTTAAGTGGCAGTTCTTCATCTGATTAGATTTAATGTTCACAGATTTCAGCAATAACAACTGCGCTTTTAGAAGCTGTGTTTATAAAGCCTTGTTCACCTGTCCTTTAAAGTTCTGTGCTTTGCTTAAAGTTTTATGCTTGTAACATTGCTGTTCTCAATATGGTATCAACTTCATTCGACTGTAGTGACTACATCGCTAAAACAGTGATGAACAACACTGTTCCCCAAACTGATATTTTGGCCTTCATGTTAAAATTCAGTGGTCACAAGAAAAAAAAAATATCAGCATTAGGGGACGGGAAAGCCAGGGTCTAATTTCAGAACCAAATTTGTTTTTAGTTTGTCAGTTAGCTTCAAAAAGACCTTATTTGACTTAATTCAGCTTTCTTCTACCACATAGAGTGATAGCATCACTATGTGTATATGCAAAGCCCAGTGCTTTTATAGTAGGAGGTATACAACGTACCTGTGTAGTCTAATAATGGAGATTTAATGGCTGATAGGATCTGTGTCATCAATCTCATATGAAAATCTTTCAGATGTGTTAGATTTTCATTCTTTGGTGGTCAGTGATACAAGCTTTTCTTACAATTGGGAATATGTATAGTTTCAAGTTTCAAGTTTATTTATCATTTGCACATCATGTCAGGACATAACATGCATTGAAATGCTTGGGGTGAGGCTCAGATACAACTCTACAGCAGTGCAGCATTATATATGTAAAAACAGTGAATAGTAAATAGACAAAATTAAAGTAAAAATAAGCTAGAAAATATACATATAGTTGTAACTGAAATATATAAAGGATTATACAAAACATGCACAAGATATATACATAACATATACAGGAAGACATATGTAAAAACTTTTGTATAGGCAAGTTATCTAAGAAGACATATCTATTTGGATATATATATATATATATATATATATATATATATATATATATATATATATATATATATATATATATATATATGGTATATGGATTGTGGGAGATGCTGGTGCTTGTTAGATTCAGTAGGGACATCCAGAGAAGAAATGTTCTGAAAATAAGCTAAGAGAAGTGCCCAAAACTTGACATGACATGAGAGCTATGCTGCAAAAATAAAGCAAAACATATCCTATTAATATTCTAGAGCAGTTCAGCGCTGTGGCTTGTTGTTTGAGGATGACTGAATAGTATGGCTGTGAGATTTTCTCCTGGGACTCCTGTGTGTGTCTGTGTGTGTGTGTGTGTGTACGTGTGTTGTGTGCATGATCTCTTGCTGGTCTCTCTCTGCTGGAGCTCCTCAGAATTGTCCTTCTGTCTCTGAGAGATTAAACTCAAACACTGTTCCCGCTGCTTCAAAGAGCGCAGAGTCATAACCCAGCAGGAGACATCCCTCCTTTCTTCCCTCTATCCGTTTACACACTCTCTTCATGCAAAAGCCTACCTGCTAAGGCTGGACATTAGGGTTTGAAGAACTGTAGTAAGGTATTTGTCAACCTTATGGCAATATACACTATATGGCCAAAAGTATGTAGACACCTGTCTGCCTACTGCCTCCACTCCTCTGGGAAGGCTTTTTTTTTTCAAATGTGTCTGTAAGGGGTCAGGCACTAGTGTTAGACTAAGTTCACAATCAAAGCTCAGTTAGGTTGAGGGGAATGCTCTATGTAGGTCAGTAGTGTTCCTCCACGCCAAACTCATAAACTCATCCAACCATGTTTTTATGGACCTCACTTTGTGCACGCAGGAGCAGAGCAAGGGTTTTGTAACTGTTGCAACTGTTGCCTCAAAGTTAGAAGCATAGAATTGTCTGAAATGTCACTGTATGCTGTAGCACTACGTTTACACTTCACAGCCGCTAATGCCGGGATAGGACTACATGATATTTTTGCCTTTCATCATGTTCACAATGTTCATGACAGATTAGACAGTCATAGTGCCATAAATTCTTTCCGTGTTTTGGTCATTAAACTGGCAACACAACACACAATGCCAACCAGTCATTGTTCGGGTTCTTGCATGAATTCATAGGTTGACAGGGAGGAGGGTCAAGAAACTGTCAATCATGTACAGAAGCTCTTTGTGTGCTGTTGATGGTTTTGTGCTCCAATAAGAAAAACATAAGAAAGACAAAGGGTTTAGGGAGCTGCTCATGGCTGTCCAGATGTCCAGTTTTAGTGTTTCAGGGTCAAATTTTCTTAATTTTTTTTCTTTTATGGATGTGGTGTAGTGTAATATTATGGACATATCTAGTGTTGATGCTGGATGGATATAACAGTTAATGCAGCAGTAAAACAAGTGGACAAACTAATTAATATTATTCTTGATGTTGGAGTCATTTGTGTAATTTTAGCATAAGCTTTGTGCTTCTTTCGAACTCTGAAAAGTAAATAACTTTATGATCAAATTAGATAAACAAATGGGTGATCTCAGACTTTTGCACTTTTTGAACAATACTTTTAAATATGTTAGAAATTGAATTGTGCCACAATACTAGGGTTTTGACTGAAAATGAAAATATCGCTCAGCCTTATTCTCTTCTCCATACTCTTCCCTCCTCCACAGGTCTCTCTCATTGTGTGACCTACTCTCACCCGTCTCACGCCCCATTCTCCCCGCTCTGCACACTGAGTGCTGCTAAATTATTCTCTAACCAACAGTCACTATATCCCAGGATTGGATTAGCTCAGGAGAGACATCCATGGACTCCCCTCTTCCTCGCCTCTCATTGAGGGAATAGATAGATAGGGCATGCATATTCCTTTGTGTGACGTTCACTCTTTTTTTTTTTTTTTTTGTATTCCCTCGTTTGTGGGCTGACCCTCTCCCATAGGAGAGACACACTCAGGCTCACACGGGCACGTCTAAGCCTTACTTTGATATATTTTTCATTTTCAAAGACAAATTGTTCCATTTCTTTGCCTCCACACTGCTCCCTGGAGCTCATCTTTTCTCTCAGCCCTTCCTCGCCCTTCTCTTTCTTTATTTCAAGGGTTTTGACAGTTGCTGTTTTTTTTCCTTTTTCTCTTTCTTGAAATGGATTCTCGCTCAACCTTTTTGGAATTCCACACATATATATATGTTGTGTGTATATATATATATATATATATATATATATATATATATATATATATATATATATATATATATATATAGTTATTATTATTATTATTAATGTTATTGTTATTAAGAACAATAATATTATATGTCAATCTTTTTTTTTTTTTGGAAATGTAGCACTTGGATGTGGTGGGCTCTGCATTGAGAATAAAAATATTTACCTGCAACATTACACAAAAACATCTTTAAAGAAAAGGCCATTAATCATTCTGTTGGAGTAGCCTGTTATGAATTATGCATATTTGTAAGAAATGATTAAAGGCAGCTGCACGAGCTCTCAAATACCATAAAGGTTGCGCCTCGATTCCCTTGTGCACAGCCACGGAAAAAATAATATTCATTTAAATGTTTCTGAGCTGGAATATCGTGTTCTATGTATTTTATCTCCTGTTTTCAAGTGGTGATGTCTATGTAGGTGAGATTCTGTTGTTATCGCTAAGGACCTAAAGCTGTTAGTAAAACCTCTCTTTCTTTCTTTCTCACTCCCTCCCTCTCTCTGCCTCTGGCCTGTGGTCATGCGAGCCCTCATCATTAGAGCTAACCCTGCAGTGAACTGTGTGTGCTTTGCAGGTAAACAGCAGAGGGAAATGTTTGTATTGGTCAAAGTGCTGGACAGGTTTGTTTTTTCTGTTTTGACTGTAGTTAAGTCAAAAATTTTAAAAGTAGTTTCATGATAAGTTTGTGATTAATGAATGGCTGTTAATGTAAGTAATAGTGCATATTCAATGCGTAATATTGCACTTCTGAAATGAACTAATGCAGCTGTTTAGTACTAATGCTTTGTGTAACAATCCGGTCTGATTTGCATAATGAATGTCGTACTTTCAAGTAGCCACCTTAAAAGAAATACCATACATTCCCCAGAAACAAAAGATGAGCAGTCACGCTTAATGAAAACAGACAACAACAAATTGACTTAAATCACTGTTAATGTCAAATAATGCAGAGCTCCTAATTAAATTATTTATGTCTGTAAGTGGCTTTAATCATTTGTCACTGTACACAGAAAAGTATGTCTATTTTTTAATAAATACATCAAAAGAAATGCTCAAAATCACTTGAAGTAAAATGTGTAAATGTACAAAAGCAGAGAGAACCAATACAGCAAACCTCAAAACCTAGACTTCCCAGGCTAAAGCATGCTGGCATATGGGCAAACCCAAAGAAGACATGAATGGGATAAAACCAGCCAGATATGGTGTGCAAAGATAAGGAAACTTAACATAAACCTCATCATCGAGGGCAAAAGCATATTGCTATGGTGGACACAAACATGTTTATAGTAAATTCATGTCTTACCTTTTATTTACTTAAGGAATGTTAGATGTGGCTTTGTTGTAGTGGTTAGTGGGTGAGTGGGTTTCTTCCGGGTACTCCGGTTTCCTCACACGTCCAAAGACATGCATCTTAGGTTGATCAGTCACTCTAAATTGCGTGTGCATAAGTGAATGTTGGCTATGTGATGGACTGGCGAATCGTCCATAGTGTACCCTGCCTTTGCCCGATGACGCTGTAATTGGCTCCAGCCTCTCCGTGACCCTGACGGGATGTTAGATGTTTGCTTTGGTATTTTTTTACAGAGCCTTTGTAGTAAAACTGATGATGACTAGGACCAGACCTACTCATGGCTACACTCCTTCTGCAGCTCATCACGCAAACTTCAAAAGTCCCACCCACAAACTGTTCACTCGTGAGGCACAGCATTTAAAAGAGGCAGTGAAGTAATGGAGCCTTAACAAGCTGGGTGCAAAACAGAAAATACAAGTTGAGGGATGAACAGATAGTGGGGCTAATGAAGGTTCTTTCACACCAAACTATTCTACAGTTGTGTAATTTTGCTTCAGCTAGAAAAATAGTTTGCAAAACAATACCACGAACTGCACATGCGTGTTGCGGCCGCATCACCATCATCTCTCAACAGCATGTCTTTTAAGATCTTGTTTAAGAATTTTATGCCTGGTTTTAAAAGGCCAGTCTTTTGTCAGTTTGTGATGTGTGTGGCCTTTTAGTTGAAAGCAGAAGCTGCCTAGAATTCCTGCCCAAGTTCTCGACCCTCCCACAATCATGCAATCTCTTCTCTTGCCGCAGCCATACGCTGGAGAAGTGATCTGAATTTTCCTCATTAAATGATTGAATGAAGTAATTTAAAGCTGTTGCTGTATGCAGTGGCTAGTCTCTTAAACATTTGCACATGAGGGTCAGAAAAATGCCTCTAGTAATAATAAAAAACCTTAATCCTATGATGTTGCAATGATTTGAACCCATGTGTTAACAAGCAGGAGCATCATTACCATATGATAGGCTGGACAGTGCTAAGAAGAAGCGGTGGTCATCTTGTTATCTTCGTGTTCATGGCCCACTAGTCTGTGATCATTAGTTGCTGTCATCACTGTCCCTGTGGCCATGGTGACGGTGATAGATGATGTATCTCTGCTGGATCGGACTGGATCCATTTAGTCCGTGTTATGTGTATGGGTTTTATGGTGTATATGCGATACAGAGCAGGATGGCCCTCAGGCCAGGCTTTCCCAGGCCACATCCAGCCTGTGATGGATGAGAGGGGAGGCTCTTAAGCCCCTTTGGCCTGATAAATTTGCTCCACACTGGGCTTACTAATAGCCTTAGCCCCCGGTGTGGGTTTTCCAGTGGGGGTACATGAGGAGAAGGAGAGAGAGAGGGAAATGGAGAGAGAGACTAAGGGGAGAAGGAGAGAGCGAGTGATTTGGAAAGGGGAAGATTAGGGTGAGAAGACAAGGGGAAACGAAAATAGGAGTGATGACTGGAGAATCGGCAGCGATTGTTTAGCCCCAGTACTGCCCCTACACCCTGCCCCCCACCCTTAGAGACTAGTGCGTGCAGTGGTAGGGTCATTTGGGGACAACACTGCTCTAACTGGACTTCCAGACTAGCTCTGCACTTCCACCTCACTGAACATTGTGAGCACAAAGCCTTAACCTTACACCCTGCCCTGTTCATTCACCACTCCGTCCAGGGAAACCAAATGCACTTCACTTTTTAGTGAAATCCACCTTTTCTGTCAATAACAGCCTCACACATTCACACTTTTTCCACAAGTGTTTCAACCCATATTGCTTTTTGAACATGATATCGTGCAGAGGGAGCCAGTCAGCTCTGCTGTATTTACATATAGTCTTAAAGGTTCTTATGTGCTAATTCCCAGAGATAACATCACATGCCTGTTCCTAGAGGAGAGTCTTGCTCACTGTCTGTGGTGGGATTAGAATCTTTATTAGCTTTTTGTGGAGCTTTTTGACAGACTTCTTTTAAAGGTAAATAGCTGTAGTTCAGAGACACTGAGCAGAGAAGGCCTGAAGTGTCCCACTTCACCAACGTCTACTGAACCCCTGCGGATGTTAGTTTAGAGATAGCATTGACAGCTACGTCTGAATTTGCATACTTCCAAACTAAATAGTGCATTAAATAGTACATTGTATATGTGGTTTAAGACCATTTATAATATGCAATTTCTTCTTTAATAACAACAGTTTTCCATCTCATGTAGATATAAAAACTTTTTATTTGTAAAATTTCTGGCTTTTACATCCAGTTATTTTGTACAGCTGTCTTGCAACTCTCCCATCTCTTTCCTTTGCTCTCTGTAACTCTTTTTTTTGCTCTCTCTCCCTCTCGCTCTCTCATATGCTCTCTTGCTTTCTTTCTCCCTCTCCTTCTTCTATCTAAGTGCTGTGAAGAAAAGCATCATGTTCTTTCTATTTTGTGTCTTGCCTTCGCTGCTCACTAATGGCTATTCATTCAAAACCCTGGCCTGCCAGGTCAATATGAGACATTGCAGCTAAAATTAGTCTGCGAAAGCTGTCCATGTGACATGGAGGCATAATGGTGTCAGAAACTTCACATCTTGGTGGCCTGCAATTAAAAAAAAAACATAGTGACAATCTTTATAATAAGAATGCACAATATAATGTTTGTTTATTGCGATATCAGTCTTTTTTAATACTAAAATCACAGAAAACTGCTATGTGCACATGACCACTATATCCAGTTACTATGTTTTTGTACTGGGTGCTGTGAGTGTCTTGGCCAGTCACATTTTAGAGTCTTTCTGTGGTTGTTTTGAGGTAAAATATTCATGTCATTCATATACATTATATAGATCTATTTTAACAATGTCACAATTGTTTTTTTTATAACAGGAGTACACAATAGATGTGTTCTTCAGGCAAAGCTGGAAAGATGAGAGATTGAAATTTGAGGGACCAATGAACATCCTGCGTCTGAACAACTTGATGGCCAGCAAAATTTGGACTCCGGACACTTTCTTTCACAACGGGAAGAAATCAGTAGCACACAACATGACCATGCCCAACAAGCTGCTGCGCATTCAGGACGATGGGACATTGCTTTATACTATGAGGTAGGCATGATGCTCATCATTACCATTCAGATAACATACAGTTTTATGTTCCATCTCCAGCTTAAAGTAGACTGATGCTCTGCTCCAGTGCTAAAAGCCCTCAGTCGGAAAGACCACAGTGGTAGTCATACGGGTTTGTCTTCGTTTAAATGCAGCTTTGAAGTCAAATATATTGTAATTCAAGGCAGCTGCAGCCTAACTGATAACTTGCTAACTTATTACTGAAGGCATGATTGCTCATTCCATTAACTTCTCATCTCGTTCCCCAGTGTTTCTTTTTTTTCTCCTTTAATATTTCTACGCTGTCTGGTTTTTGTCCCATGCCACATGCTTGCTCTTCGTATACCAAAGATCATTCTTTATACATGGTGGACTAGCTCTAATGAATCTTCAAATTCTAATTTTGAAATAGACATTAGGGAGCAACTAACAAAGCCAGAGGCACTCCAAATGTTTTTTTTATTTTTATTTTTTTTATTAGGGAGTTATTTTTCATTACCGCACTCTAGATATGGTAATCATTGCACTATTGACATTTGCTGTACTGATTTTGCAAAAAAGCTGCAGTATGCAAATCAGTCACTTTCATGTTCTCCAATCACAGTTCTAGATGGGTGTTTTGATGAATAAAGGTGTTGATATAATCCAACAAAAACAAAACAAGCAGATCTGTAATCAGTCTATGTGACGTGGGAGCACAAGGGTAGCTTGAGAGCTATATCAGGAGCAGAGAAAGGCAGGGGTGGACACAAACTTTCAAACAAACTATACTTTTAATAAAGAAACAAGACGAAGGGTAAACAAAACAAGTTACAATGACAGTTCCACAACAAGGATATAACAACAACAAGTTATCACAACAACAGGGACCAACAAAGACAGACTGCAAACACAGGGTATAAATAACACTGGTTAACAAGAGGGAACAGGTGACTGGACTAAACACTAATAGGACACGGGTAAGCAAAGGCGGGGCAAGGGCGGAGACACAGGAGCGCATGACAAACACAAGAAATGTAAACAGGGGCACATGAGACTGACAGGACGTAAACAGACACATGACACGGCTGGACGTGATAGTCTAATTATTAATTAATGCATGCATTTTAATAACTGCGGGTTTGAGCAACCATGGAGAAAATTATGTTGTCTTGATTTAACAAATAAAAGAAAGTTAACCTAAATGATTTCTTTTTCTTTTTTTGCTGAGTTTAATATGTTGTTTACTATAAGTTTCATATTTTGGAAAAACTATTTATATTGTATGTTTTCTGTAATATATTATATTCAGCAAATAGTAAGTGTTTATGCATTAAAATGTGCAGAAGAGTGTAGAGAATGTGTTTCTGGGGCATCCAGACTTTTACATACTGTATCACAAGCAGTGTAACCTCAGTGTTATACACTTTCATACAAAATTACATACATTTGCATATTTGTACATTTTTCTGAGGGTGGTATATTGCATCTGTCACTGCAGGGTGATTGTTGTTTTTAAGAGCGCCAGTATTGTGACATTAGAGCTAAACTTTCCTATTTGTCTTGTAATGGGAAAGACACAACATGGCCCAACAAGTCCCTCTTCAGCCCACTCATGCTGTGAAGCAGGATTGATTGGAGTAGGCAGTTCATCACTCCACTGTGTATTCTTGCATTGTTTTTTTGTTTCGTTTTCAAAATCGTTTTTTTCCCGCTACCAGAATCTCAGGGCACAACTACTTCTTGCTGCAGAATCAATGAGAACTTGATTTAGTGGTCAAGTGCAGGTGAGAGAGTGAGGCAGAGAGAGAAAGAGAACAGGGTGGGGGCGAGACCTTTAATTACTAGTGGAAAGCAGAGAGGAATTGAAGAAAAGAAATATGTCTTACTGTTTTTGTGTACTATTTTTTTGTGGCTTGTGCGTGTATCACAGGTTAACAGTACACGCAGAGTGTCCAATGCATCTTGAGGATTTTCCCATGGATTTCCACTCCTGTCCTCTCAAATTCGGCAGCTGTGAGTACCATGGAAAGAGTGCTTCATTAATAGTACTGTATATTGCTGTCAGACACTAAGACCACCATAGCAGAATAATGCCACTGACGCAGTGTGGAATGGAAATTAGGATTAACGTATATTATATGGTGGAAGTGAATAGATTAGACCAACAAATGTTCGTCTTCCTTTTGTGGAGGACAGGTTTCTACTACGCTCTATGTGAAAACGGTTCATCTTGAAATCTGTTTTGATTACCTGTTGAAATAATGAGTTTAAAATTTTGGATTTGAATTTGTATACCCTGCTACGAACATACATTGTTTTAGAAATATTACAAAATGTAACTTATCTCTAGACCCTTTTCATGGCAGATACTTTGACCTTTTTCAAGTTTTACTTCTTTAAAAAACTCCACAGTCGATGTTTTGTAAATACCTAAATTGTCTTTAGTTTACATTACACTCAATATATATAAAATGCAACTAAACTTTACATTGAGTGTTAAAGTCTGTAAATCTGCTCCAAAATATAACCTTAACATCAAACCAAAGCCTAAACCTAATAAACCTGCTTCTAATCCTGATTCCGTTAACAATCTAGTTTCACCTAAGTTGTTGTTAACAGTGAAAGCATCTATAGATCTTCTGTGTATAATATCGCTGTCATGCAAAAAGGTATTAAAATATATCCAAACATTGTCTTAAAATGTCACACTGAACAGACCAAACCTTAAAATATCTAAATATTAGGCAGATTATTACACTAATTCACCAAGCTCAATTCTTTTGTAGCATATATGCCAAACTACACTGGACATATTTTTAAATATTGCTCTGTCTTATCATAACATGGTAACTTAGTCATGTTTGTAGACCACCTGCTAACACTAGCTGCTGTTAACATTCATGGTAAATGAGCCAATAGAAGTAGAGAAACTGAGATGATTTTGAATGTGTGACTTTCTATAATTACTCCCTGTAGATGCGTATACAATGTCAGAGGTGACGTATACCTGGACGAAGAATGCTTCAAACTCAGTGGTAGTGGAGGGGGAGAGCTCCCGATTAAACCAGTATGACTTACTGGGACAGACCGTTGGCAATGAGACCATCAAATCCAGCACGGGTGAGTCACAGTCTCTGATGAAGAAGTTGTTGAAAACGAGATGAAATCTTTTGGAGTGTTTGTGAGGTTTGGCAATTTTGATAAGGTCCAGCTCAGACAACTTTGATATCTGTTTCCCTCTGTGTATGACAGGAGATGTGAGCAGAATAGATGTGCTCTGTGGCTGTCTGGACATGCTTGATGCATAACGCTCGATTTGTTATAACAGATGACCGTGTGTCATTTCCACTGTGGCAATATTCTTAGCGGCGTCTGTGGGCACGACTCAGCAGCCAGAAACCGTTGCATTTATTTCTCCACCATACCGTGCACACCCCCTCCCCCACCCACACCCCCCAACACACCCTCTGCTCAGTGTATACATGCTGTAGGCTGCGGCCACATTTCTCGCCCACTGCCATTTAGTGGTTCAGTAAAGCGAACACAAACGGCACGAGACGAACAACCCTCGACAAGACATTTCACTTCTGCTGAGTGCGGAAAAGCCCCAGCACGCCACCTCACTGGCATTACACACGAGCATGGCTAGCATTCCAGTGGGAAAGAACATGCTGTCTATATCTTTCTCTGGCTTGTAGTTTTTCTCTTTCTGTATCTGTATGTCTTCCCCTCTCTTTCCTCTCCACTTCTTTCTTCCTCATGCTCTTTGTACTGTCCCTCTCCTTTTTGAATGGGAAGAGATGTGTGGAGGGAACTGCTGTGCACAACAGTGAAGGAAACACCTACACACATCTATACCTCTCTGCCACTGACAGAGTTTGTGGACTGTAAGAACAACAGCCTGTCAGAGGAGGAGTTTGGAGTCATGCAGAGACAGTGCACTATGTAAACTTCACTGTATAGTCATGCATACAACTAGGGCTGCAGCTATCGAATATTTTAGTAATCAAGTATTCTATCGATTATTCCATCGATTAATCGAGTAATCGGATAAAATGTATATTTCTTTAATTAAAGAGCAGTAGTAAATACATAAGATAAAATAGGACAGGTTTCTATTACTATTAGGACTGTTGCTTACACTGCATATAGTACAGTCTTAAAGAAAACATTTTAATAATTACTATTATTGAAATTTATTCCTAGACCTATACATCATACTATAAGTTCACAGGACTGGCTACTGTACTTTCTGATACTATGCTGAAGCTTGTCCTACACTTGCTGACCAGCTTACTGCAAACAAATTGAACTGAATATTCTCGCCGTATTGGATTTTGTGCATTTTAGGCTCCAAATTGCTACAAACACCACCTGATATTTAGTTTGCTGTGTTTTTATGCATCACTGTGAGGGAAGAGGGTGTGTGAGGGGTGTATGTTTTTGTGTTTGTTTGTAACTATGATCAAAACCATACTGTGAATAAGGCTCTGGCTTTTATTGTTTGTGGTTATGTTCTTAAACAAAGCTTAGGTCGTTTATGGAAATAACTCGCTATCATACAGACTTACTTTCTTAACTAGCCATTATATATAACCATAACTAACATACACGCTTTACTAGCCTTCATCTCAACTCACCATCACACTGATTTAAGCTAAATGTTATGGTTACTGTGTGTTGCTCCGCTCTGTGGACTGGACGTATAGACTGACTGTTTCTGCTCAGATGCTGAGACACTGATGTGGTGCTCGGCTAGCGGTTACCGTAAAACTCACTATCAGTTTGCTGGGAAAGCTCAGATGCTTGCTTTCTGAAGTTAGCTTCTTATTAGAATTCCCCGTTCCACCTTAAATTGTATAGAAGTTACATTCTGCTGCCTGTTACTGCTGCATCATTTAAGGAAACAGCACGCTGTATATGGTGTATATGGATTAAACGAATCTTCGAGCCAAAGATTTTGCTGCGATGATTTTTTGTAATCGAGTTTCTTGAGTTTCTCGAGAAATCGTTTCAGCCGTACACACAACCTAATACAGTTTTCAAATTAGTTCTTATTCTTAGTGCTTTAATGACAACTATATAGGCTACTGTAGTACCGCCACAAGAACAGAGCCATAATAGCAATTACAGAATTTTCACGTGGTGGTTCATTCGCTGTCTAAAGAAAAACATCTCCAAAAAATTAACTTCATGAAACAGAATATAAAGAGCAGCTGCTGTGTTAAAAAAATAAAGAAACGTAAATTTTTTTTTTGGACAAGGACAATACATGGCTTAATTTTCTTCAGTAGATAAATGAATGCCGATCATCTTCCTAAAGAAACAGAATCTCAGTTCGAGCTGTATTATCCTGACTGGTTGAGGTCCACAGCTATTTAAGCATTCATTCCAAAGACCCTGCATTTTAGACACATGTCTATGTAGATCAATACCCCTCTCTTACATCCCCTAGGTGTTCTGTGAAGCTCCCCTCGGTTCGCTTTTTCCTTAATATAAATTGCCTTAATTCCTTGATATACATTGTAATTTAATGCAATATATAAATGTTTAAGATGTTATACACTAGGCTACATGTAAGGCCAATATATAAGGCCGCACACAATATTCTGCAGTACTTGTATATATTTACTATTACTGATAACAGGATAAATTATTAACGGCACCTAGGGATGGGTATCATTAAGAATTCATCAGTACAGCTTATCAATACTGCTGATCAATAAATACAGATGAGTACAGATACTTCCCAATAATTGTATTGATAGTACTCTGCATAATTTGGTGCATGTGAAAAGATTCAAAATAAAAATAATGTGCTTGACAACTTGTACCAAGTTCAAACTTAGGATGCCTATTTTTATTATGCTAGCTATTGCCTATCAAATTATTACTATCATTACTTCTTCCCATCAGATAAGATGATTCTGGCTATCAGTAGATCCTAATTATTATATTCATGCTGAAAAACATTTTCTGATATCCTACCCGTACTTCTAACACAAGGCTGAATTTGGTTTCCTGGCTGGCTGCTTCTGCAAGTATTCTTGTTAGAACTGAAAAGGTGCAGCAGTTATTATTATTATAGCATAATTAAACGCTGGACTGTAACTGTGTCACTGTTTAAGGTAGATTGGGAAAAATCTAAACAAGAGGCTGGCCTAAAATATGTGTTATGGTTGGACATTTCCACAGGATAGCACTATTTGTAACAATACCAGGACATCGCACTAAAGACAAAGGTGCAACAACTGCTTTGCTAAAGTGAATGTTGTACTTGTCAGTGTTTCATGAGGTCACATATATTGCATTTATATCACTCTTTCAGCCATGACTGGAGAGTACAGAATGATGGATGGGATTCTAAATGCTTATGGTAGTCAAAGGCTTGCAAACGCTTTTATCACACACGCTGATCCGGGACCAACCATTTGAAAATGCCTGCTTTGTAGAAATAATGTTATTTGAGTACTGAAATTTGAGAACTGACAAGCCAATAACCGGTACCAATCTAGTAATAGGTCTTGTTACCCATCCCTAACCGCACAAATGTTTTAATTCCATTAACACGTTTTCCTAGTTTGACCCTTCGCTATAACTCTGCAGCTGTATGAGAGGCCATGACACCCTCTCATTCAAATACAGCTTTCAGATGGCAGGTTTTATTGCTGTACGGTGAATTAGTTTAGCACTGAAGTACAGCTAGTGTGAAGTATCATTTGCAAGTAAAACACACGGCTGATAAATCAGCAGTTTAGCAGACTATGCCAGACATTGCTCATATGGAAATTGTGGATAAATCCCAACTAAAAAAGAGGCAGCAAATTAGAAAGCTACAGTCAGCCTTGAGAGCCTTATTCATGTCATGTATCCACAAACTGTGCAAACGAGAATAACAGGTCTATAGGTCCTTGAATGGCACTATGCTGAGTTTTTCACCTATTCATATTAATGTCATCATAAAAAGCAGTATATATTATTCATTCACTAAAAAAACATAAGAATTTCAAATAAAGGGGTCAAAAAATCTAAATAAAGTATAGTTCAGTTTCTAGAATAAAGGCTGTACAAAAATAGAAAAGAAAATTACTGATGTTCCAACAATATCCTTCTATGTAGGGACTCAGTTGCCATTGGTATTCATGGATTTAAATCTCATTTTCTTTGTGAAATCCTTAAGCAGTCTTCACTGGTTTTAACAGATCTGTTTCTCATTGGTTACTTCAAAAGGCCTCAAACAATAGTCAGTGGTTATCGTTGGTTAATGCATCTTTGTTCTTGTTTTAAATTCTATAATAATATTGCTCTCGTTTTGGTATCTGCTGTTGCCCAGTGGAGGATGTGTTCCGCCTTTGAGTTTTAATTTCTCTCATGGGAGTTTTTTCTTGCCACTAAGTCGTCTCATTTGGGGCTTGAGCCCAGATTTTCTGTAAAGCTGCTTTGTGACAATGCCCTTTTTAAATTACGCTACATAAATATATAAATACATACAACAAAAATCAACCATCTAAACACTGGCAAGTGATGAGTGCAGTTGAAACCTGCCACTGTTGCACTTTCAGTGGGAGCTGGAAACTGTCTTCACCCTGCATTTATGTGATTTTACAAATACAAGTGTCAAGTACATTGTGGCGGAACTTGTTTTTTTCTGGTAATATAGCTTTAACAAATGATTATCCTCAAAAAAATATTGTGAATAAACCATTTTATTATTGTAATTATTTCACAGCTGTAGTATTACACATTTTGCTTATCACTGTTGTTTCACCTAAGATTTTGGTTTAAAGTAAGTTAGTAAAGTTTAGTTTCTCCTGTGTTCTGACAAGAGAAATAAAAAGAATCATTAGGCCTGCCAGCTGATATCTTGACAACAATGAAAATAAATTGTAAAGAGTCATAAAAATTATTATACCTGCAATTTCTGTACACAGGTAAACAACATACTGAGACACTGTAAGTGATTTAGAGACAGATACATTGTGTATGCTGATGTCTTAAGTGTCTAGCAGTGGCGGATCGATAGTCTGGTTGATTGAACTGTACTCAGTAGCAGCCTGTAAGCCTCCTGGGACTCTCAAGCACGCGCTCAATACACACATCTTCTGAAATGCAGCACATATTCGCCTGCCAGTGGATGAGGTTGTGTAAAGGTCATCCCGATGCTATAGTTTTGGTGACCTCTGGCCTGTATCATCATGTGGTTGTCAGGACAACATGGAAATAAGCTGGCCGTGGTGGGGGTCTGAATTTGTCAGGCTGTGGTGCTGTAGATAAATGTGGCTCTTCCATGTCCCCATGGACACAATTCCCAGGCTGATAATAGAGACGACCTGAGGGAGTCAGGCATTAATGCATTCTTTAAGGCTGTCCAGTCATTGAGGCCCACCAAGAACACAGCAAGGACATGCAAGAACAATGAGCTTTAATCTAACCTAAAATTTTGGTTGTAGTCACAATCCTCCCCAAGAAACTGGTCTTAGATCAACAACGCATCACCCAGAATGTCAACAGATGTCATTTGTTTAATAATGGCACTGGTTATATACCAACAATAATAGCAGTCATAAGGGATAAGTAGGATAGAAAAAAATGATTTTAGCTGTACATGTACATGTTGTGGAGAGTTTTGTTAGGGGGACCTGATTGAAGGTGGTCTGTGAGAACCTGAGCATCAAATTTGAAGCTAGCCCAAGCCAAACATAGATAAATGTAGATTTTGGAATGTTTCTGCTGAAATTATTGCCCATTTAGTAAAAAGTATTTTTGTATAGTCAGGCACTGATGCTAGATGAGCAGGTCCAGCTTGCAGTCACGGTTCCAATTCATCCCGAAGGTGTTCAGCAGGGTTAAGGTTAGGGCTCTATGCAAGCCACCGGAGTTCCTTCACACCAAAGTCTCGAACACACTTGGTGCACCAGGTTACCAACATGCTGGAACAGTAAAGGGCCTTCCCCAAACAATTGCCACACTTTACTGATGGCATCTGCCAAACTTATCCACATACTTTTGGCCACATAGTGTATTTGAGAAATGACATCTAAAGCCGATCCAACCTGACAAATAAAATGCCACATGTGTGCATGTAGTCTCAACATACATACAATGTTAGCCTCAGCATGGCATGCTGGCAGATCTCCTGATTGTGTGATGTTAGATTAATCATTCATCACAACCGGCTCAGTGTGGAGTCTGGCATAGGGCGAATCTGGGTCATTTGGTACACTCGACTGCGTACGCTTTGTCTGAAGGGCTGTTAAAGATGCCACTGGCTCTAAAACACTTAAGGATGAATCTTGTACGTTTAGTAATTTGAGTAGTGATTTAAAAAAATAGGGGTTTTGAAGTGCACATCATATGCAATCTGGCTTTAAAACTTAGTCAGCTGAGTTTACTCACACCTAGATGCACAGAAGATGTACAGTGTACACAGAACTACATGTGACGCAACTGAAACAAGGCAATTATTGTCCATGAACGCGTCAGACTTAGTCGAACTAATCAGGTTTTGTAGTTTGTAGTGGAGTGTGCCAGATGATGTTTTATTTATAGCACCCTCCACTCAGATAATTGCATGGAGAGATGATTACCGGATCCATAATAAATGCATGACTGCTCTAAGTCACATGTTTGTTTTCTGTGTGAATCTCCTGTGCCTGCCTTCCTTGCTCTACGACTCTTGTTGCTCCTTCATGTCTTGCTTTGCGAGAAGCATTCATCATTTTGCCGTAATTGGTGGGGGGTGCGTGCTTGACTCATACTTTTATCAAAGAAACAGTGTGCCACGTTCCTGCAGTGCCACCCTGCTCGCCCATGACACATCTACATTTCAAACGACGATCGCCATGGTGATGGTCCTGCCGTTGGTGGGAGAGGAGAGCTGCTCATGATCGTTCACAGCAATTAGAAGGCTAGATCTTTGTCCTTGTTTGGAGAACAGGCAGAGAGAGAGAGAGAGTATGCTTGTGTATTTGTGAAGGTGTGCTTTATGTTGTGTTGTTTTGCTACGTATAAAGGTGCCTATGTCAGTGACGTCCTGGGCATCTGCTGTTTATAAGCAGTCACAATATGTCAGTGTGACAGTATGTCAGATAAAAGTAGGCCTGTCAAACATAATGAATAGTTGAATAATGAATAATAAATCATGATTAATCACATTATTGTTTGTAGTTAATCACATTAAATTGCATTTATTTTAATTGCTCATATCAAGCATACAGTTTTAAAAAAGCAATATATTTTGTTATAGCTATATGTTGTCACTGTCCAAATTAGATTTTGTTGATTTTAAATATGATCGTTATATTCTGTGTAAGTTTTATGATAATTGGACCAATAGAAATGCTCCAAAATCATTTGGAATAAAACCTTTAAAATTAAAACAAAAATAAAATACATTTTGGCCTGTTCTGTTTTCTTTGGACAGTGAGATACACTACTGCTCAAAAGTTTGGGATCACAGTGAAATGTTCTTGTTTTCAATGGAGTATCTTCCTTCCTTAACACAACAATGGACTGACGGGTCTCTAAAGAAAGTTGTTTCTTTCTGGTCATTTTGAGTCTGTCAGCAAGCCATCAACTGCTGATGCTTCAGATACTAAACTAACCTAGAATGTTGTTCACTTTTATACTCACTTATTAGTAGAATGTTTTTCAGCTGTGCATCACAATTGAGCAAGAGTGTCCTAACAACCAATTAGTCCAATAACATCCTTAACTTGGGTTGGCGGCCGTACCAGGAGATTTAGGCAGAGGACTGAGAATTGCTGATAAATTAATTGTGAAATGGACAAAATTGTTTGTGAATTGCTTAAAAATTGTATGAAATTAAATTCTAAAGTGATCCTAAACTTTTGAGCGGTAGTGTATATATACATTTCTATTGGTTCAGTAACCACAAAGTCTTTACACGGTGTTAACAGCACCTGCTGTGTTCAAATTATGTCAACAAATAATAATTGATGATGTATATATATGTACTTTAATTTGCCTATAAATGTGCAACCTTGTTAAAAAAACATGAGGGAAAAAAACTACCTAAATGATAAAGCTAAGATCTACTGGCATTCCAGTAGTTTTCTAATAGTTTGTTAGCACTAAGCTAATGGTGTATTCCATGAACACTCTCTGACGAGACTGAATGTGTCTTCTTATTCAAATTTTCTGTTCCACCTTAAGCGGTGCAGCAATTACGACCTGGCACATTTAGGCACCAGAAAGTGACTGTAAATTAAACATAGACATTTGGAGCTTCTAAAAGACATTCCATGGTGCATTTGCTGCTTGTAACAGAAATATAAACATATAGTTTACTTTGTTCTTTTTTTTTCATTTCTAACAACCCGCTGATTTGGCTGCTACTTATATTTAATCAGTGGTGTATGCAGCATTTTCAGGAGGCTTACAGTAATTTTTTGTATAATGAAATTGGTCATTAACTTAAAGCATGATTGGTTGATTCCACCATCACTTAATGTAATTATACCAAAAGTTAATCTAACATGCTAGCACTTCAACTCTTAATGTTCCAACAAATAGGAGAGATCCCTTAGCTAAATCTACCAAGATACTATGAAGAAAAATGCTCAGCATTTTCTTTCCATCGTGTGCTTAATGAAACAAGAGAACTGTAATAGTTAATGCAAACATTAAAACAAAAGAATTACATGTTCCCAGAAATCATCAGGCCCAGAAGGCCCTGAGATTTCCCCTCTGTCATATAGGCACTTATTCCAGCTCCTGTGATTGTGGACAGTAGAGGGTCTTGAGAGGAAATGTAGCGTTACATTTTGCTGCTGTTAGTTTTGTTAGTTTGCTGCTTGTTGATTTATTCATAGGTCTTTCACAAGCACTGTCCACCATAATCTGCCCAAAGTGCTCAAGATATTGCTTATAAACCATTTAAAAGCTGTTAAAAGTTTTTGATTAAGAGGGCTACAGCTGCATATTGCTTCATAAAGGGTTAATAATTCCCTTTTATTGTGCTAGATAAAACACAGTTTGTTGCACTGTGGATAATCACAAGCTCAAGTGGAATATAGTAAACACTATTGCATACTGAGACTGGGCTTGAATAAAAGAAATGAATAAAATATTTGTATTCTAAAACAATTCAGTGCATCAGTAAGTAAGCTCCACTGGACTGGTATATAAATAAGAGTGTAAGCCACATCACCATTGTATAATATAGCCCAGCATGAAAAATGTATAAACCAATGTATAAAAAAAGTAAACAACATCTATACATACAGCTAAAAGAGGCATGAAGTCCATACACACTGTAAAATGAGAACTTGTAAGGGTATTAGGCATTATATATGGAACATTTTACCAAACTGTTCCCAAATCAGAGATTTCAAACATTTAAAACTTTCATAATTTGTTTAGACCTTATGTTTATTCTTTTATTTATTACACCTCTCAATAAAAACAACCTCTGAGTAGATATTATTTGGGTGGTGAACCAATCTCAGCATAACATTGACAGAAACATGCTAGACCTCATTTACACCAGGTCACTTCATCTGACCAGAGTCTGGAATGTGTCCTGATAAGATATCGGCCACATGCATTTACACATGGTTGTCAAATGCAGCTCCACTAGTCAAGCTGAGATCTGATTCCTGTGTGAGACGGAATACGCCGCTTGTTACGTGGCAACCAATTACCAGTTATTTATTTGTTCCTGTGCTGTACAGACATGTCCTCTGGAAGCCTTTCTCTGAGAGCTGTTGAAACATATTGCACGGTTCCTGTGAGTGGTCTGCAGCTTGTTTTGCACAGTATTGTCTGTCCATATTGTTAATAAACATGTGGTATTGTTCAGAACTCAACCATGTGTGTCCTCCATCTTCCTCACTGGCACAGATTACGTGTCCAGTGATGTAGCGCATGGGCAGGAGGTTTAGTTGTACTAGGAGGGGCTTTGCTTGTTGTCTTGAAAAAGAAACAGATGTATTTATTCTGCAATTGCATGTGGCTCAAATGCAACCTTTTAGTGCGGTTGGTCTGTTTTCCTCTTGTGTGATTAGTTTGCGCAGGTGTTAATGCAGTAATCACACTCTGGTTCGGTCTCGGTCTGGTCTCGAATGAACCCTGGAGCGGTTCATTTGTGGCAGGAATGTGATCCTACCTCGATCCAACCCAACTTCCAGGCCTACTTCAGAGGTTTGAGCTAAACGACTCCTGTATCCAGGTGTGCTTTGCATTACGGGATGCCGCAGGGCTAGTAAATAGAGAATTTGCTAACTAATCAGAGAATGAGAAGTGACAGTGAAGTGAATTCGGCAGTCTGCTGGTATAGTTTAGCCTCGTACACTGCCAAGATAAAGACCACAGCTATGAACAGAAGCCAACTCTGCTTCTACCCCATGTTAAAATTGCACATAAACATAAACAAGCCCAGAACACAGAACCTTCTTCCTGCATCTACTGTCTTGCTTATTTACTATCTTTAGACACACAGTGAACAATCTTGCATGGTTTGTTGTGACGCACTTCGGTGCTCTTAAATTTTTCACTGTGTGTAGAGAAACCAAACCAATGGGAAACCGTTCCAAGTTTATGAGCACATCAAATCATTCAGACCAACACAACAAACTATAGGTGTGCAAAACGCCCACCATGGTTTTGGGTGTAAATAAGGTCTTAGATTGTGTTGTATTATTTTAAACACATAATGAGAACAGTCCATCAGCTGAACATATCCAGCCAGAAGTGGCTGTGTGCTCTGAAGCTGGCCGCTGAAGAAGGGCTAGAAATGCTACAACAAATTGTGCATGAAAATAAAAAACAAGTTATAGTGTGTAAATTTACATCTGTACCAACAAGCGGCCGGAGAGAGTACACAATGTGTAAAAACGTCAGTAATGCTACTATGCCTGACACAACAACATGACACCATGTCAAGTGGAATCACAATAGAACCGGCTACACATTCATGGCTTGGCGCCATATTTAACCATTTTGTTTCTGGCTCACTCTTGTTGTCCCAGTTTTCCGGAGAAGTGGGCACTTGTAGTGGCATGGTGCCAGCCCCCAGTGACCTTGTCTTGTTCGAAAACCATTCTGCTGTCCAGCCCGTCACACTCATTCCTGTCATCAACGGAGACGATACGCATAAGAAATTTAATCTTCATACCATAATTACGATCTTCACGCTACACAGACAGTGGCCTTAGGCTGTGCCACATACACTACGCTATCTTTCCTTCCTTCCTCTCTCGTCTCTCGCTCCCCTGTGTCACTCTTTCTCCCTCTCTCACTTTCGCTCTCGCACTCGCACTTCACCCTCCTCCTTATCCGCCGCACACACACAGGCGTGGGGAGAGCCGTGGAAAATTGAATTAAGGAGACAGAGAGCACCACAGGGCACCGAGAGCACGCAAGCTCATTTGAGTGAAATTCCTCCATGCCAACGCTACGCACCAGTCCAGCTTTGCGCGCTTGGGCGAGGGGCAAACGGAGGCAGCGAGTGTGGAGTGTGCACTCCGACAATAGAGGGGAGAGCATTCCTTAGAGGATTAGAGCGGGGTAAAATCCCTTTTCTGCGTGCTCGCTCTACAGAAAGAGAGAAGGAGTTTCCCTCTCTGCCAAGTGACAGCATCAAGGCATCCTCCACCAAGCGCAAAGGCTCCAGATACATTTCTCTCTTCTGTTGCCATGGGCAACGCACATCTTGCTCACGCTCGCTCTCCTTCTGTCTCGTGGACAGTTTTCTGTGAGAGATCCTCTCTTCCAAGCCAGGCAGCGTGCCATGTTGCTGTAGCTCACAGAGCTATTGAGACGTGCAAATTACACCGGCCTAATGTGTTAACCACTTCATGCCATTGTCACACTGATTCTCCGACTTCGCCACATTATCTCCTCTTGGGCTAGAAAGTTACTGGTGCCATAAATCTGCTCTGGTTCAATGTTTTTAAAATTTGGGTCAATGGAAAGTGTACCGGCACAACTACTGGACGAAATTACATCCAATCAAAAAAAAAACCACAAAGTTTGGTGCTCAAGAACGGGGTTTTAGGACACTCTGCATTCATATAGCAAAGTTAGACCCCAGGTCAAATTACATTTGGTTGATGTTTTAAAGTGAACATAAATTAACACAACTTCCACAGAGAACAAACTTAAATATGGCTTTTTTTGCAAATTGTAGTGTAAAATGTCTATTTTGTATTTGGCATTTTGGTTTTAACATAAATAAATCATCAAACATTACAGCGTTTGTACAGTTTGCATATGTAACGAGTAGCAATGAGACGAGGGAATCGGATACATCCGTGACAGTCTTTTATCCATTATCAAAATGAAACAAAATAATAAACAAAAGAATAGAAAATACTTAATGAACAACAGGAACAAAGACAAACCGACATGATGTACAGGGAAACCAGGAAACAGAACGGAGACAAAACAAAAAAAACAAGACCATGAGACAGAAAACAAACGACACAGGTAGCATACATGGCGTATAAACACAAAGAATATGAAACACCAGGTAACAATAGGAGGATGAAAAACAAGTATTTCCAAAATTGCAACTTTACAGGAGAGACCAAAAACATACTTCACTTTAAATGTAAGTCAATGGAACCAGAATTTTTCCAAGCTATTTTGGATCACTTCTATTCGTCCATTCATCAACAATGTAAAGGACCATTGTCGTGTTGAAATGATGTAGAAAACTCAAAATCGACAAAAATTTAGATACATGTTTTTACTGGACAGCGATGATATATAAATAAAATAGTAACAGAAGACAGATGATAATACATGTTACATAGCCTAGTGGTGGGGAGAGATGAGCCAGCTGTACTGGAGAGTGTGTTCAGGACTGGCTGGGTATACTTGGTTGTGTCCTTGGGCAAGGTACTTAACCCCCCACTGCCCCAGGCAGTGCTGCTCTGCTGGTGATGAAACATTTCCTTTATAGGGTCAATAAAGTGCATCATGTAATCAAATCCTTTTCATCCTTCCCTGTTTCATAAATTGCCAATGAATATCAGACCCCACCATGAAACCAGCATGTTCTAATCAGCTTTTCTCACACTTGCTTTGTCATAGTGATGTGTAACTGGGATTGTTTACAGTATTCTGAGTGATAATGCATCTAATCCTGTTTCGTGTTGCTTTACTTACTGTACAAAACCCCTCTCCCTCCCCTTTTAGGCGAGTACACTGTGATGACGGCTCACTTCCATCTGAAGAGGAAGATTGGCTATTTTGTGATTCAGACGTACCTGCCATGCATCATGACAGTCATCTTGTCTCAGGTGTCCTTTTGGCTAAACCGGGAGTCTGTGCCTGCCAGGACTGTGTTCGGTGAGTCCTAAAAAAATTTTTCAGGCTTGCTTAACACGCAATGCTTTGTATGCATTGTTATCCATTTGCATAACAGCAGCTGTTCTTTACATTTTTTGAACGTTTCATGAAAAATGGACCAATAAAAATGCTTCATAATTTACAGAATCTATTTACATTAACATACCAATAAAAGCTGTACAATTTGTGTTGGTCATTCTCTAGTTCTACGTCTGTGGTCATAGGAAATTTTCCACAAGACACTGTTGGCTGGACAGTGTTGGTTGGTGGACTATTCTTAGTCCAGCAGTGACACTCAGGAGTTTTAAAACTCCAGCAGCACTGCTGTGTCTGATCTACTCGTACTAGCACAACACACTTTAACACACAACCATCACGTCAGTGTCGCAGCAGTTCTGAGAATCATCCACAACCCAAATAGTACCTGCCCTGTGGGGGTCCTGTGGGGGTTCTGATCATTGAAGAACAGGGGAAAAGAGGATCAACAAGGTAAGCAGAGAAACTGATGGACTACAGTCTGTAATTGTAGAACCGCAAAGTTCTCCTATATGATATGCAATTAGAATGATAAGGCTTAGATTAGTCTTTTAGTCAAGGAAACTTCAGCCTTACATCCTCAGGCACACGTTATATAGATTATAATATTTCTGAACAAATTCATCCCCCTCCAGTCCGTTATTAGCCTACACCAGCACCCCATGCTGTTTATCATGCTATGATTTCTTATTGCCTAGTTAAAATGCACTTACACCAACACTGCATGATTCTTTGTCGTGTTCTCTTGTTTTCCCAGCATGCACATTCCACTCAATAAATAGACAGTATGGAAATGAGCCCATCTTCGGTCCGCCTCACTAAATCTGTCAGAAGGTGGCTTGTGTCGTAGATAGATCTGTCGCACTGGGTTTATGATTTATGATGGCTTTAGTAGCTGAAGGTTATGTAGTGCTGCTGCCTTGTGATGTCTGCTTATGACAAAAATCAATGGCAATTAATCTCTGATGACACTGGGAGGAATTGTAGATGTAGGGGCATGGCTGAGAAAGAATTTTAAGACCTTGAGTCTCACATCCTTTAGATATAAACATTGTAAAGTCAGTGGTGCTATTACCAGCATTGCAAGCAGAGCAACGGCACTCTGCAGGTGGGGTTGTAACAACCAAACCCTATAAGATATTTCTTGGATCCATTTATTGCTACTTACATACTTTTATCCCAATGACACATGAATAGACATTTTCCTTCACTCACCAAGACCATCTCCAGCAGTGGACAGTAATGTAAATTCTTGTTTTGCTTCTATTTATATCACTTCTTTTGTTTGCTGCCAAATGTGGATTCTTTTGCAGAGAACAGGCATTGGCAGTCATTATAATGGTCGCTTGCCAAGAGCTTTAGTCATCGTTCCATTTACTCTTCCTTTCATTGGCTACCTGTCCTTTAATGATCTAACTGGGATCAGGACCTTCAACATGATTGATGAGAGGTTAGAATACACCATCTAGGCAATGCTACTTCTTCATCCTCCTATGTTGGACTGGTTCCACTCTATGCTACAGTGATTCACCTCTTGAGGTACAGAAAAGTATTATGAGACAGAACAGGTTGAGCTAGCTGAGATATCTCTACAACACGAATACACAGATGTATGGGTGTAGTGTCAAAGCTATTTCTTCACATTCTTTTGATAATTTTAGTTCAGTTTGGAATGTATCTTGTACATTGCTCCGTTAATAATACAACTTTATCCAGGTGTATTTAATAAACTACATTACCGCACCAACTTTTTTTTGGCAACACAATTGTGAGTAAAGAAGCAAATTTTTAATCGCTATTTTGACATTTATGTTCATGGATGTAACTCACGTTAGACATGCCTGACACATAGCAAAGTATTTTTAGGTTTAACCTAGTCCCCTAGTCCAGGCTAGGGTCTTTATTTGTGAGAAAGAAGGGAATTAATGAGAGTTTTAAAAGGAATTATGGGATTAAACAAGAACTCTATCCGGTTACTATGGAGATTCCCTCAGCTTTATGCCACTAAGCAAGTAGTGTCCAGGAGAAGAGTCTTTCCTGCCTTTCTGTCTCGCACCCTCTTCTTTTTTTCTCCCCTGTTCTTTTCTCAGGTTCTCTGTTTTTCTTTTTTTTATCTTTCTTTCATTCTAGTCTCTACACTTCCTGCCCAGAGCTGTTCTGGCAGTTGTCCAGTTCCCTCACTCTCTCTCTCTCTCTCTTTCTTGTCTGCTGTCCCCACACTTCAGTGATGGACTCCCCTCCAGATTTTTACTGTCTGTGCTTATTCCAAGCTCAGCTCAGCCAGCCTAGGTGAACAGCAGGCAGCTTCAGAGGAGTTAGAACCTCACCTTGGGCTCTGGAACTAATATCCATCCACAAGCCTGTTACTATCCCTGCCTTCCATCTGAAATCTGGGTCACCTTTTATGTGATTCACCTGATTCACAGTTCATAGCACAGTCATAAAGCATAGATCACAAATATGGACATTTACTGTTGTTTAAAAGTTTGGAATAAGTTGTCATATTAATTCATAATTTATTCATGAACAACGTATAGTTTGTAGATTTAAACAATAAAAACAAGACAAAGAAGGTTTAGATGTTT
Organism: Megaleporinus macrocephalus; assembly: GCA_021613375.1. Classification (NCBI taxonomy): domain Eukaryota; kingdom Metazoa; phylum Chordata; class Actinopteri; order Characiformes; family Anostomidae; genus Megaleporinus; species Megaleporinus macrocephalus. Next base: position 19,446,435 of record CM038713.1, read on the forward strand.
TATTTACTATGTCAAGTTGTTGTAGGAGGAAGGTATATATAATATGTGGTAATTACCTATATAGACAGTTTTATCACATTATGCTATAAAGCTGGGATTGTAAAGGTCACCATATGTTAGTCCAGTGTTATTGGGGATTGCTGAGGATGGGCTCTTCTGATGATCGGGCCAACACCTGTTTTGGCTGTGCCAATCATGAGGCCTCTTTATACTCATTTTTACAAGATTTTAGCAATATGCTTTGCAAAGCGTGAGACATTCTGGATAATTATATTATTCATTATAGATAGAACATTTTTATTCATTATCGATCTAGCTTTCTAGTAATAGGTTGTTTGCAAATTACTTCATGTCATGACGAACTACAGATGTGGCGCAGAAAGTGATTTTCTATATAGGGAGGTCTATCACAAGCTCTTAAAATGTCTCTGCTTTGCATCGTTTACAGTTCCTCAATTGATCTAACCAAGAAACCAAGAAGAGCTTTTATTGAGTACCAAAAGTGTCCCAAAATCCCCAAAATTTACTGAAAAGCACTAGCAAAAAATGATCTGCAAACCTTCATCTGCAACCAGGACATCAGCGTCCTAGTTACCAGCTTGGTTAAATTTTAATGTCTGTGGTGTTGCTGTTGTTTTTAATCTATCTCCACTGCCAACCCACAGATGAACTGTATAAAATACTAGAGATGGAAAGATTGATTGGCTATGTATAGGTAACGGACAATTTTCTTTAATTCCTATCTAAACCACTAGGTGGAAATACATACACCTTCATTTGCGACAGACTGACTTAAGCAGCAGCCTGGCGAGAACAGGTTATGGTGTTCACTGCAAGTGCTGATAGAAAACATGTCGTCCGTCTGACAGTTTGTTGCTGTATGTGCTGTATGTATCAGCTTTCGGCCTCAAAAACACTGATTGTCCATCTCTAGAAAATACAATACTCCACTCCTACCTGACCACACACACCTGGAGTCAGCTTCTTATTCTCCAGTTTTCACATTCCATGGAATTTAACTGCAGCACCATTTAAGGTGGAACAGGCCTTGTGCAGTTGTGAGGAGCAGAGTATTGTATTTTGCATAGTTCATCTGTAGGTGCACTGGTGACAGATTTAAAACCTACAAGAAGCAGATTGTTGTAACGTTAATGCTGAGAGGTGCCACGGCTTTTAATGTTTGTTGCTGGGTTAATACACAGGACAATATAGCATAACCAAACAGCAGTGGTGCAGCTGGGTAAATAAGTTGATCCAACCACTAACAAAAAGGTTGTGTGCCTCAGTACTGTGCTTTAATTTGTTTTCTTGAGTACAAGTCTGGAGGAGTTATATCTACTTATATCTATACATCTATAGATCTACTGCTTCATCAATTTAATTTAATTGAAAAATGGTTTATGTTTATAACACAATGATCACATCCAACATATTTTGTAATTTTCTGTTTATACCTTTCTCTCGTAACATTTGTTAAACTAGCACAGTACTATTCTGCTTGTCACTTAATGGCCTAAAAGTGCAGGACTGTCATCAGTATCGTGTGGCTGCAAACAGCCTATTGGTTAAATTATTTTATCCATGTATCTTCATCAATACTGTTTTTATATTACTGAACAGTAATTCCAAACTTTTGAACAGTAGTGTATATGCAGAGCCTACAGTCGGTGGCTAATCTATGACGACATCCACTGCAGGCATGTGTTGTTGACAGCGTTGGTGAACCTCTGGCTGTTAATCTAATATGATAACCATGAATGTCAGTGTTTCATTTCCGGTGATGTGGCAGCTGGTGTGTGCATATGTTAGAAAGGTCTCGAAATGTGGAGCAGCTCAGACGTGAGTCAGTCTGGCCGTATGAAAGCCAGGAGAGAACACCATCTCCCTTTAGCTATATGGTACAAGGCCAAATAGTTGTTCACCGTGACTAATGGATGTTGCCTGGTGCAGGTTATTTTGTGTTTAAGTGAGAGAGAGAGAAAGAGAAAGAGAGAGAGAGAGAGAGAGAGAGAGAGAGCGTGAGAGAGAGAGAGAGAGTGTTTGCTTTAGAGGGCTCTTAAATTGTAGGGATGAATGCTTCTAGGTAATTATTTTTAGAGTGCTGTAACAGTAACAGCATTCATGAAATGTGTGTTGGGTCTAGTGTAGTGTGTGAAAATGAGACGTGTGCAGGAATCAGCAGTGTGTGTGGGTGGGGGTATGTGTGGGTATGTGTGTGTGTGTGTGTGTGTGTGTGTGTGTGTGTGTGTTTGTTGTGCCAATCCTATGGACTGTTTGTTACAGGAAGCTATATTTTGTAGTCATGCCAAGCTTTACTGTGTTTTGAGAGCTTATTTGTTGACCAGGTCAGTTGCTTGTCTAACACAATTAAATATATGATAATGGATATGGTAATGCCACAATACTTTATTTTAGGATTCCATTCTAATGTGTGTGTATATATATATATATATATATATATATATATATATATATATATATATGTTATGACTGCGTTGAAGTGCTAGTGAGAAATGAGGGGAGTATTGAGAACCCCCTGCTGCAAAAAAAAAAAGTTTTACAAAGGTTGTCTTGCTTGCTCACATATGAAGAACAAAATCCAGTTTGCTTCCATATTTTCCATCAAGGAAACAAAAAAGTTCAACTGAGGGACCTCCAAAACTTGTTTATGATTAAAAGGATTAAAGATTTATTTTCCAGTCATTTTGGGGCTTTGTCAATTATACACAAGTATAAGACACACACACACATTATTCTTGTAAGCAGAAGTAACAGTGGTGCCAGGAATTCTGCTGCATCCAGTATGTGATGACTCAGAGGATGTGCATTCTGCCCCAAACAAGAGACTTTCAAAAAAATCTGAACATTTGATATTGTCGCTCGTCTCTACCATCACTACCATTAAAAATCGTCATATATTGATTTGAATACATTCAATCAGTGCTCTGAGAAGACTCAAAGCTAAAAAGCTAGGTATTATGGTGTCAGACGAGACGCAATGCACTACAAAATAGGAAACAAACTGTAAACACAGAAAAGACCTTCATCCAAATGACGTGTTATTTTTACAATTTTTCATACAAAGATTTAAACATCTCTTACATCATAAAAACTACACAACACATGTAGTGTTACAATATCAGTCACAATATATGATAAATGTTTCCAGAGGACACACAAAGAGCATGGAGAAAATCTAATTTTACATTCTATGTAGCACAAACATTCAATGGTCAAAGTAAGTAACCTTTTATTTTTAAAATTATGACCCATCACTTTATAAATGAAGAGAAAAACACAAAAAACTAAATAAGGAGTCCCCTTGACAAAAATACCTGAAAATGCGAAGATAACAGCCATCCCCTGTTCATTAGTAGTCATGGCAGTCTCTTTTCTTCAGTCACAGAAGGCTGCTTTTTGCTTAGAGCTAAACAGTGTCAGATCCCTTTTGGCCTGAGTCTTCCAGATCCTGAAGATTAGCAGCGCCATCATACATTTCCCCATCATCAATATGAATGAGGCGATTAGAGATTGGAACGCTTCAGCAAACAAATCACCTGATGTGTGTGCAATCACATTTTATTACGACTGCCCTCTCCCTCGTTAACACCACCCCCCCCTGCACTCCCAGCTCATTAACGCTATGCTGTTTCATTGTCTACATCCATTTGGAATTTTCAGCCTCCTGGCTCAAGCGTGGCCACCGCTTGGTTCCTGGTTGAACATTTCCAGTCTTCTTTGGGTCAGAGTGACATAACCCTTTGACGGCCCTCCCATTGTTGATGCATGAGCAATAACCACAGCTGCCACCATCTCCTTCACTAGCAGTGCAGTGCAAGGAGATTGATGCTGTCTGAAATTAATTGAAAGCATTTGTTTATTAAGCGTAGCATGAAAAACCTAAGGCTCCCTGTGCGTCAGACACTTCTGTCATTCTAAATCAGGACCTGAAGCCAGAGGTGTTCGTCTACCCCATATTTTGTTCTTTTTGGAATCCCTTGATGATGTCACCGGTCCTCTGATCAGTGCAATGCATGCTGGGAGGTGTGAAAGTGCCAGAGGGGCTTCATTAAGCTCGGTGTTAAGTCTCTGCCCTGCTAAAAAACACAGCCTTTGCCATTTATTATTCTTTGCAGCTAGAGCAAAAACTAGGCCAGAGAGATTCAGCACGCACTTTTGGCTAATTTTCCAGACATGGTCTAAAAATACACCAACATTTTGGTGCTAAATGCTGGTTTACAGGTCTGGGAGAGAGACAGGAAAATTAGAGAGAGCGGGGAAATGAGGTTCAGTGAGGCGTTAAGGGCCACTGTGTTGCCATTTTTGTAGATGGTTAGAAGCCTGAAACAATAGGTCTGGGGCAGAGGATTTTTTTTCTATTTCTGTCTCCCTGAACGCTGCTGCTGTTTGCTGCTAATTTGCATCGCAGAGTCTGGCATTGTTTTTGAATAATGGTGATTCGCCCATTCATTCATACATTACAATTATTTCATTACTCAATCGTCTCTATTGTAATACGCTGGAGTTTTGATTTAGTCAGCTTCTTCAGGTTACTTGGTTTCTACTGCTGTTATACTGGGATTCGCATTAAATCTCTCTGTCTATGTCTTTATCTTCTGCAGGTGTGACCACTGTGCTGACCATGACCACTCTGAGCATCAGTGCCCGCAATTCCCTCCCTAAAGTGGCTTATGCTACTGCTATGGACTGGTTCATCGCTGTGTGCTACGCTTTTGTCTTCTCTGCCCTCATCGAATTTGCTACTGTCAACTACTTCACTAAGCGTGGCTGGGCCTGGGACGGCAAGAGCGTGGTCAATGACAAGGTAATAAGAATAAGTCATTACCCAGAGGCCTTCTCCCATATGAGAAGGGGTAATTTGTTGATCCCATTGATTGGCATGCTGGCCAATTTATTATGTTTTAGAGTGATGTGGGGAGGTCATTAGGTAATGTCAGTGTTTTTAATATTAATAACCTTATCGACAAAGAAGCCTTTGTAAAGCTGCCGGCAGTATGTTTTATGTTGCATGTTGGTTGTAGAGTCACATATGATTTTCTATCTGAAGGCCATATATACAGTATTAAACCATAAAAAGTTTATATAAAGAAGTAAACTGTAAAAAATGTATGAGTTAAGCATTAATTCCTCATGAATAGATATAGCACAGGGCTGATGTTTAGTCTTATTCGCAGAAACGAGTGGTTTACCAGTTAAATCTAAAGCTTATTAAAGATTTGCTTTAAAAAATTTGTCACCTAGTAATTAGAGTATATAAATCAGATCTAGCAAAATAGCAAAATGAACACATTTCAAATGTTGTAAAGCAACAATTGAGAAATTATTGTGGACAACACATGAATTGCTGTCATGTAGGTTTCAGAAATGCTCAATCCATTGGCTCAATCCAATCAGACAGTACACCTGTGCAAAGAGCTCATAGTAACAATGCATGACAAAAAAGTTGATTAACGGAAAGTTGCAGCACTTTTGTCAGTGTGACAAATTTTACATTAACCTTTACACATATTTATGTGCTCTCGTGTATACATTTCACAACTCCTTCACCATCTATTATGAGAAATGTGGAAATTCAACACAAATTCAATTTTCAAAATGTGTGTTAATGTATTTCCACATATTACATTTTTTCTATGGAAGCATGTTCAATGCTGTTGCCAGAATTTGAGCTGTTGCAAGGTTATCATGAATTAACCAATTAAGATTCATATCATAGAGTTCTGATAACATGAACCTATCCATTTATACCATCCTGCATTCATTTCATTGGGTCAGTTTACTTATCAGGTCGAGCCATCAATGATTAACTCTGATTCGAGAGTTGAGAGTACTGTAGTCTGTGAACCAATCTACACAAATTGGCTTCCTCCTAGAAATTAGTGATCATGATGCACCATTTACACTGAAATGCTGCCTGTAGACATACTATGTAGTTGTAAATAGCATAGCCTACCAAGGTATAAATGCTTGTACACTGTCAAATGACCTCTAATACAATTAATAATACAGCCCAATAGGGTCAGCTCTGAACAACTACATTTCTCGGCATGGTGTCAGTTGTGCCTTCTTTTAAATCAAAACTGACTGAAATCCTATGAGGGGCACATTTTTCCAATAAAATCAATTGTCTTGTCAGTCTTGTTCAGAGTTATGTGGCCTCTATGCAATGAGGTTGGTGCTTATATATGAGCATGTCAACCAATGCTAAGTAAAGGTCAGAAAGCCAAGCGCAAGTGACTGTTAAATAAGCTTAATCATACACAATAAGCAATGTCCTGCTAATAAGGATAGGATGGCTTTAAATGACACTCTTGACGATACGTCTTATGTAAACAAATAATTGTATTTAAATACTGGATGTATAGACACTTTAGGAAATGCTATAAATGTAGTTTGTGCTTGTAAGCATGAAAGCAGTTCTAGTAGTCCTAGCTGAAGCTGTACACACAATTCAGTTTGATCTAATGATAAGCTTCATATCGCACGCTGATCATTGTGTATCACACCCCATCAGATGCATTTATAATACAATATACCCGATTTGATGCACAACATTAAAGTCAATAATAAACCGTACATTGCTGACAAACTCTTAATGGGCTGCGACCTGACAGCGTAGCAGAATCTCAAATTAGCTCCCTCGTAACCACCATTGTGAATTTAGATTGCAACATTACCCTCTCCCTCAGTCTCTGCAATTATTATTAAGTTGTTCCCATTGGCACATTCACCAGGCGTGACATGGAAGGATGTGGCTGGCGGGAACAAGGGAAGCGGCCTTTCAGAAGATTCTTTGATCTGCTGTGAATGAAAACATGATTAGCTGGCGTGTCTGGAGGATGTAGATTGAGTAGAAACAAAGACTTCAGAATGTTTGCAATGAAAAATTGCAGTTAATGTTGGACCTCAATTGTCCAGCAGCATTTGTTTACTCCACTACAAACCACTAGCAATTACCAGCTATTCCCCAACCTCAACCCTTAACAGGGAACGTTTTAAGATGCTTTTTCTCTTTGTTGTCTTCTTCACCACTCATTTACATTGTGTTTTACCATCCGATTAACCCTCTCTGCCCTTCATCTTTCACTCCAAGTGAGTAATTTAGAAGGAATTAGCAACATGAAGAGGATTTTCAGTTTATCTCACAGTTGGTTATGTTTTTACCTTCATTAATGAGAGGATGCTAAATTAGACCGCTTGCATTTTATTTTACTCTTTATTTTATTTAGCAATTTGCATGCTCAGCTGCCTTCTAGCACTCACAATTTCTAAACGCTGCCCTCTCTAGTCAGAGTGGTGTCACTGAGATGTGACATCAGCATCAGTAAGCAATCCACCATAAAAAGAATCCTCATATTAGCTCTCAGCATTTAGCCTTAATTTCATAAAAAAGGGTTATCCAAAGGGTCATCCATTTCTGGGTTGATGATCATTTATACAGAAGGGGAACTACTATGTGGCCAATCAAGTACCTACACAAAATACAACAAATGAGGGGAAAGCCAAAGTGGCTGCAGACAGACACACTGAAAAGCTATTATGACTGAGAACACCAAGTTCCAAAAACCCTCCAACATCGCATTATAAACAAAGGGTTCATGCTTCAGAACATCAGCAGCCAAAATGAGATAATAGATCTTTGACAGCATCAGCTAGTTATCCACATAAGAATCCACTGTACAACCTGCTGTTAGAAATCTGATTTGCCTTTGTACAAGTTAATGTTGTGAATTTAGTACAAATTCTAAAAAGATCTTATCATAAAGATAATAAAATCTCCAAAGTAGTAACATTACAGGAGAGTACAAAAACCTTCTTTACTTTGAATTTAAGATGATGGAAAGAGCTTTTCTTTGGACAGTGACAATATGAATGGTCATATAACAACAAATGTCATATGTAACTGTCTCATGTAAATACTTGATGCAGGGACCAACGACTGCTCTAACTAGTTTCCACTAACCTTCTACCTTCATTAACTGTCATCATTACTCTCACTGTTCTTCATCCGTACTATAATTATATAAGCACACCTGAGCAACTGAACAGAAGTACAAGGTGGTACAGTCATTATATCAGTACTGTTTGAGTAGTTTGACCAGAGGAGGATGGGTCGCCCCTTGTGAGTTTTGGTTCCTCCCAAGGCTTCTTCCTCCAGTTCTGAGGGAGTTTTTCCTTGGCACTGTCGCCTACGGCTTGCTCACCGGGAGGTTTTCTATGTTTGTTCTATGATTTCCTTCTGTGTTATTTTATTCTTAGGCTTATTTATGCTCTATTGAACTTTTCTTATCAGTAAATTGCTGTAAAGCTGCTTTGTGACAACATCAGTAGTTAAAAGCGCTATACAAATTAATTTGATTTGATTTGATGATGACTGCTACAAATAATGCATACTGTTGCAGATTGGAGGGCTGTAAAGTCTTATATCTGATCAATAATCACATTTGTTAGACAACCATTGTCCAATAGCATTTGTTCACTCAGATTCAAGCTGCTACCTATTACCATTTCCAAATTCCAGCTATTAATAGAAACAATATGCAGGGGCTCCTCTTTTAGCGTGCTATTTTCTTTCACCCAAAGTGGTTTGTTTGAAGAAATGAATTAAAAATTGAAAAATGCCATTTTTTGCTTTACAGAAAAAAGAGAAAGCCTCTGTGATTAAGAAGAACAATGCCTATGCAGTGGCTGTGGCTAACTATGCTCCCAACATCACCAAGGACTCGGTCCTGCCCACCATCGCTAAGGGCGGAGTGGCGGACCCAGGCAAGGTCAAAACCGAAAGCAAACCAGCCGAGAACAAGAAATCCTTCAACAGCGTGAGCAAGATCGACCGCATGTCCCGCATCATGTTCCCTGTGCTCTTCGGAACCTTTAACCTGGTCTACTGGGCCACCTATTTAAACAGAGAACCCAATATCAAAGATATGGTCCCCTCCAATCAGTAATTTCTTGTAGTAGCGCTAAAGATCCACTGATCAGGACTAAAGAGAAAGCCAAAAAACATCCAGGGACTCCATCCACTCATTCACGTACGCAAGCAGTTCATCGATAACAGACCGCCGAGCCATGGATCGTTGCAGGATGCCTCTCTTTCTCTTTCCTCTCTTTTCTACACCTTTTTCTGCAGTGCTTTTAAAATGACATTGGCCTTTGTAAATATGTATTTATGAATCAAATTATATGCCTTGTATGTCTGTATTAATTATTTAATTAATTTATCCATTTATTTATTCAATTCTTAATTTATTGGTCGTCTCTGTTTGGTTTAGCGTGTGTGTGTTTGTATATTTCGCTGTTATGTGAACTTTTTCTGGTGTTTTTTTTGGGGGGGGGTGGGGCGTTCTCCTGAGATCTGATTTTCGACCTTTCTCTGTGACCTAGACTAGACTATTGCAGTGTAAATTATATGATATAGTTTATTTATTTTTGACTGTTTATTGAATTATTTGACCTATCTGTTGTAAATGTTGCCTTTTTGTAATGGTGCTTGTTTTGACCACTACTTTTCTTAGATCAAGACCAGTAATACACTGGCCTGCATAAGCATAAATAATAATAATTGTTATTGACAAAAATGCAGCAATTATTTTAAGTTGTTAATTAGCTATAATTTATTCATTCCAGTCTACTGCATTAAATTAACAATGTAAAAGCTTTGATTTTCAAACGAGCCTCAACTGGTCCAGTGAACAAATTGAGTAATGGAGTTTAAATCAGGCTTTTATTACATTAAGGGCACTATTAGCCTTAAATACATTTTATAAACCATGCCATGTAAAACGTTTTTTTTTTTTTTTTTGGTTTCTTGGTTTATTTTTACAGGTCTAGCATATTTCTTTCTTACAAACCTTTCAATCAGACTGGAAAGAATTGGAAAACACCACTGTTCTTTCACACGCTACATTCATACACACCTGTATATACACCAACCAGCCACATTATGAAAGTAGACCTTCCGGTATTTACACTCATTATTCATTTTATCTGATCCATTTACTAAATTGGTGCATTATATAGTTCCTCTATTGCAGACTGTAGTCCGTCTCTGCATACATCGTTAGCTCTGCTCTTTAAAGGCCAGGACCCCCGCCCCACAAGACCACCACAGAGCAGGTATTATTTGGGTGGTGGATCATTCTCAGCACTGCAGTGACTCTGACATGCAGGTGGCATGTTAGTATGCCTTGAGCTGGTATGAGTGAATCAGTGCTGCTAGAGTTTTTAAACACTGTGTCTACTCATTGTCCACTCTATCAGTCACTCGTACCTTGTACGTCCACCTTGTAGACACACAAACATGTCACCATGTCAGAGTCACTGTAGTGCTAAGAATGACCCATCACCCAAATAATACCTGCTCTGCTAGGGTCCTGTGGCGGTCCTGACCATTAAACAACAAGGGGAAAGGGGGCTAACAATGTATGCAGAGAAACAGATGGACTACACTCTGTAATTACACAACTATGAAAAGTACCCATATGGTAAGTGGAGCTAATAAAAGCGAGTGTCTATAAACAGAGGTGCCCTTAATGAAGTAGCCGGTCCGTGTATTTATATGTGTGTGTTATTTCTTTGACCTGATTATTTTATTTTTTATCATGGCTGGTTGTGTTTTCGTAAATAAGGGGTTGACCGATTTGGCTGTTGTACGGCTTGCATATAATTTTATACTTTTAATTATTGTTATTTTGATTTTGTGACTAGATTTTACTTCAGTGGCTTAATGTGGACCAAAATACCTACAAGTGCTTCAAATACTGCATGTTTACCAGAGTTGTTTACCCTCTATAACAAAGTTCAATATTTTTTATATTTCTTCATTTATGTCTGCTGGACTATGAAGTCATGTGTTTGATAAACATTCCAGTGGCAGTCAACAAACGCTTTTAACCACATGGGATTTTCATGAGAATTCTGAAAATGATGAAATCATAAAATATTTGCACCCCTGTTTGCGATATATCATGGGTTTATGGTGTTTGTTTTTTTGTTTTATTTCTAAATTCTTTCTTTATTTATCTAAATTAGTTATTTTTAAGAAAATATTTACACAAAGCATGTAGTGTTATTGGGTGAACTGGCAGATCTCTAAAGTGATACATTTCACATTCTGCATGTTATCTATTTATTTCAATGCTTATTTAGTGACACACACTTATTTATTTATTGTTTGTTTGTTTGTTCTGTCTATTTACTTATCTGTCTGTCTTTAAAAGTCTTTTTCCACTTTGCCTATCTCTGGATCACAGCCCATTGTGCGTATGTGAAGCGCTGCTTTAAGTTTGGCAGGTCAGCTTTGACTGTGTTAAAGGTTCATGCTTCTTGGTTATGCAGAAACATGTCTGAGCAATAAAAAGTAACAGAGTGAGATTAAACTTAGCATTGCTGGTTGCAGCTGCATATGTACGGAATGTAATAATGCTTTGTAAAAGGCTCATTCAAAGTTTCATTTTCCTGTAGATAGACTTGTAAAATCTGTTCTGTTAGGGAAAGAATTCATTTAATTACTAGTGTACCCTGGTGTTCTTAAAGAAATGATAGATGATGGAAGTGATTTCACTGGGTTTGTTTTTGTGCTGATTTTCTGTTATTATCCTTCAATATGATTATTGTCAGTATTATTAAGATTATTTTGTGTTGAGGGTTTGAAGGTGCAACAGTAAATTGTACATTCTTTAAACGCAGACTCGTCAAATGCAGCACAGCTCTTTCTGGTGCCAGTATTAATATATGATGAATTTGAACAGGTGACCAATTTCAACTCTTCCTTCTCTGCTGCTGGGTTTTACAGTACGCTCTAAATAGTGATATTTGCTCTTTCATTCCTGTTTCTCTTTCAACAGCTTCTTGCTAAATAAAAGAACAGAATACACTTAGTTACATGTGTAACTGATTTTCCTTAAAACCATGTTTCATGTTTGATAAGCACTTTTAACAGTTCCACTGGCTGAAGATGCTACTACTACTATTACTACTACTGCTGCTACTATTAATACTGCTGCTACTGCTACTGCTACTACTACTATTACTATACTGCTACTACTACTATTACTACTACTGCTACTACTACTATTACTATACTGCTACTACTACTACTACTACTACTGCTACTACTACTATTACTATACTGCTACTACTACTATTACTACTACTGCTACTACTACTATTACTACTACTGCTACTACTACTATTACTATACTGCTACTACTATTAATACTGCTACTACTACTACTATTACTACTACTGCTACTACTATTAATACTGCTACTACTACTAATGCTACTACTACTACTACTATTACTACTACTGCTACTTTTACTACTACTGCTACTACTACTATTACTATTAATACTGCTACTATTACTACTACTGCTGCTACTACTATTACTATACTGCTACTACTATTAATACTGCTACTACTACTAATGCTACTACTACTACTACTATTACTACTACTGCTACTTTTACTACTACTGCTACTACTACTATTACTATTAATACTGCTACTATTACTACTACTGCTACTACTACTATTACTATACTGCTACTACTATTAATACTGCTACTACTACTACTATTACTACTACTGCTACTACTATTAATACTGCTACTACTACTAATGCTACTACTACTACTACTATTACTACTACTGCTACTTTTACTACTACTGCTACTACTACTATTACTATTAATACTGCTACTATTACTACTACTGCTACTACTATTATTACTACTACTGCTACTATTACTACTACTATTCCTACTACTATTAATACTGCTACTATTACTACTACTGCTACTACTATTATTACTACTACTGCTACTACAATTAATACTGCTACTATTACTACTACTGCTACTACTATTATTACTACTGCTACTACTACTACTGCTACTACTACTACTGCTACTATTACTACTACTGCTACTACTACTACTGCTACTACTATTAATACTGCTACTATTACTACTGCTGCTACTGCTATTATTACTACTACTACTGCTACTACTACTATTACTACTACTGCTACTACTACTACTATTACTACTACTGCTTTTATTACCATTAATATTGCGGCTACTACCACTGCTACTACTACTACTGCTACTACTACTGCTACTGCTACAACTACCATTACTATTGTGGCTACTACTACTACTACTACTACAACAACTACTACTGCTACTACTACCATTACAATTCCGGCTACAACTACGACTACTACTACTATTACTGCTATTACTAACTGTTGCAGCTACTACTGCTACTAGTACTATTACAACAATTGCTACTACTACCACTATTACTACTACTGCAACTACTACAACTTCTACCACCACTACTACTATTACTAGAACTTCTGCTACTACTACTGCTGCTACAACCACCATCCCTACTACTACTACTATTACCACAACTACTGTTACTACTATTGCTACTACTGCTGCTAATACCTCTACACCTACTACTACTGTTACTACTACTACTACCACCACCACTACTGCTACTACAACTACCAACTCTAATGCTACTGCTTTCACCACCACTACCACTGCAACAATTGCTACAACTACTACTAGTAATACTACTACTGCTACTAATGCCACTGCTACTACCACCACTACTACTACTGTTACTACTACAACTACTACTACTTCTGCTGCTACTACTGCTACTGCTACTACTACTATTACTAATACTAATACTTCTACTAATAGTAGTAGTCAAGTCAGAACATCCAGGTCCAAGACCCCAGTGACAACTCCCCCCAAGAAGAACCAGACTTATGCTAATAGCACTAGTATAATAGGTACCTAAGTCTTTAAATTACATTGGCAAACTCTGTATGCAGTTATAATTCTATCATTCTGAATAGCATATCAAATTACAACTCAAGCACATATTCGGGTGCACACAGTGGTTATGTACTTAGTGCTGGCTGTATCTTCACCTGAAACTAGATGTCTGCGATGGGCTGGATTAATTATGTCCACATCTGCCAATTCAACCACTAATCATGTCTGCCCACAGCCACAAATATTTAATGTGATTTATGCTCACTCCCACATGCAAAACCCACACCATTTTTGCCCGCTTTGCTCATATGCCATGCCCACCTGCAGCCGCCTACTTTAGACTACATGTGTGGTCTTTGTCAATCCCGCCTGATTGCTGTAATTTGCTCTGCTGGTATGCTGCATCACACTTGCAACTCATTTGTCGTTTCCCTTCCACAGCAGCCAATACTCATCTAAGCTCACCCCACTTAGACAGCCTTAATACCCATCTGCACAAGCCGGCAACCTCTTGGCTGCCTTTACCCACAATGACTGCGGCACCTCCAACTGAATCCTGCCAGCAAATGATTTAGCGAATCTCGCAGGACTCGCCACCTTGTCCAGACCTCTCCCTGCAATACTAAACTTTAGCTATACATGGCAGCTTATTCATCCACAGCTCTAATACAAATATCCACACTCCACCCATTATTTGGTCACTGTAGTTTTAGTGAATGCCTTTTCTCTAAATGTTTCTGGAAGAGAAGTGTACATTATAAAAAAGCTATAACTACATACAAATTAAGCTATAGATACATACAAATTAAGCTATACAAATTAAACTAGTTACATACAATTTAAGCTATAGCTACATACAAATTAGGCTATAGCTACATACAAATTAAGCTATACACATTTAGCTATAGCAACATGCAAATTAAGATATAGCTATATACAAATTAAGCTATACAAATTAAGCTATAGCTACATACAAATTAAGCTATAGTTACATACAAATTAAGCTATACAAACTAAGCTATAGTTACATACAAATTAAGCTATACAAATTAAGCTATAGCTAAATACAAATTAAGCTATAGTTACATACAAATTAAGCTATACAAACTAAGCTATAGTTACATACAAATTAAGTTATAGTTACATACAAATTAAGCTATAGTTACATACAAATTAAGCTATAGCTACATACAAATTAGGCTATAGCTACATACAAATTAAGCTATACAAATTTAGCTATAGCAACATGCAAATTAAGCTATAGCTATATACAAATTAAGCAATAATTACATACAAATTAAGCTATAGCTACATACAAATTAAGCTATATTTACATACAAATTAAGCTATAGTTATATACAAATTAAGATATACCAATTAAGCTATAGCTACATACAAATTAAGTGATACAAATTGAGCTATAATTATATACAAATTAAGCTATAGTTACATACAAATTAAGCTATACAAATTAAGCTATAGCAACATGCAAATTAAGCTATAGCTACATACAAATTAAGTTATACAAATTAAGCTATAGTTACATACAAATTAAGATATAGTTACATACAAATGAAGCTATAGTTACATACAAATTAAGCTATAGCTACATACAAAATAAACTACACAAATTAAGCTATAGCAACATGCAAATTAAGCTATAGCTACATACAAATTAAGATATACAAATTAAGCTATAGTTACATACAAATTACGCTATAGCTACATACAAATTAAGCTATAGTTACATACAAATTAAGCTATAGCTACATACAAATTAAGCTATTGTTACATGCAAATTAAACTTTAGCTACATACAAATTGAGCTATTGTTACATGCAAATTAAGCTATAGTTACATGCAAATTAAGCTATAGCTACATGCAAATTAAGATATAGCTACATGCAAATTAAGCTATAGCTACATGCAAATTAAGATATAGCTGCATGCAAATTAAGCTATAGCTACATGCAAATTAAGATATAGCTGCATGCAAATTAAGATATAGCTACATGCAAATTAAGCTGTAGCTACATGCAAATTAAGTTATAGCTACATGCTAATTAAGCTATAGCTACATGCAAATTAAGCTATAGCTACATACAAAAGTGATTAATACCTTTAAGAAATAAAAGACTTTATTGTGAGAATATATTGTAGATACTTTCTAATTTTCTATGAGAATTAAAAATATTGTTAAAACAAATATTTAATAACATTCTCAATAAATATTCAAAAGTAATAAAATTCCTAAGTAATTTGACACCTGGTCCAATCTTTTTTTGCAAAACTCTACACACATCTCAGTGCACTAGCACAGTTTTCCCTGGGAAGTTTGCTAATAAATGAAATTACATCACTAAAACAAACAAACACTGAAACACGAGCAGAGAATCAGGCTGTATGTCTGTTCCTCAGTAGAGCTGAAGGATTTTGCCGGAAGATAATGGAGACTAGACACTATATGAACAGGTTCTTCTTCTTGTGGGTCTGCACAGAGCTTGTGAAATGTCACAGGGATGAGTCCATCTTTCTGGGGCTCCTATACATTTGATCACTGAGTAGTTTAGCTGTAAATGGTATTGTGACTGTGGTGTATTGGGTTGTGTGTGAGGAGATGTTTCTTTAGGAAGAAACTCAGGTCAAAGGTTAAGGTCTCATACGAGATGGGCCCCTAGCTTCTTTGTTCCTTTTATATCCTTATGACAAAAATAATATGTGCCATGTTCGTGAAACTACCAGGGTATGAAAGCAATAGTGAACCGAATCAGACTCAGACATGACGTTACGATCTATATGCAAGGCTTTATTAACTCGAACAAGGGCTGAAAATGTGAACACACAGCGCAGTTCTGAGCCCACAGACGGGAAAGTTCCGGGAGAGCAGGAGAGCTGGCGTCCGAGGCAGCCAGGGAAAGCGGTTACTGGAGCAGGTGAGATGGTGAGTGTCGGGGTAGCCGTTCTTAGTTCTTGAGCCTCGAGGACCCCAGGCGTGGTGCTCCTGTCTGAGCAGTGGGTGACAGGATAGCTTTCTGAATGCTGGAAGGGAAACTAGGAGCTAAGCCTGTCTGAACAGTGCAAAACAAACCGAGGTTAGTCCTTTCGTCGTTCCAAAGCTCGCCAGGAGAGGATCCCTGTGAGGGTTTACACCATTCGCTCCGAGCGCGAGAACACGGTTACTTTTCGCTAGTTTCAAGAGTCACTTGAGGACCGGGTGTTCTGTCGATTTGTCCTACCTTGTTGAAACGTCCTACCGCGGCGCAGATGTGTCGATCTGTGCTACCTTGGTGGAAAATAATACTGCAAGTGCATTAAAACCACAGGTAGGATTATTTGATTTGAGTGTACATATGGTCATAAAACAGTACCCCCTGCTATTTTGTCAACGATTATGAGCTGCCACGAACGCTTTTGATACACTCAAGCAGACAGCAACATTAGGCTGAATTTAAATAACAAACTTAAAGAAAACAATTAACATTAAAAAAGTTAAAACATTATAAACAAGAATAAAATCTATCTGGCAGTAGACTGTAATTATCAGGCTGTGGGGCAGTAAGGTTCTCCCTCTGGGCTCTTATCAGCTGTTTCTGCCCCAGGAAGAGAGAAGTCAGCACACTGCTTCTCTGACAGTGAGGAAGTGTGTCTGTGCAGGGGAGTGTACAGGAGTGAGAGCTTGTTTAACTGAATTCAAATTTCTTCTGACCTTGTACTTCAAAAATATGAACAAACAAAGACTGTTTTCATAAGCATGTTGTTTTTTATATAATTAATTTATCTATTAATGCCTTTAAATAGTTTGTTTCAAACCACTTATGCTACAGGAACGTGATTTTTGATTCCAGTAGCATAACTTTCACCCCACTGCTGTTGGAGATATGGTGCCACACCTGGTGCATTGTGAATCCTTGTGTGGTACCCTTGTCCAGGGATAATTAATCATGGTTCCACCAACTTTCCACTTGTTTACAGGACATTGTGACAGGAATGTTTAAGGTCTTTGCTATAGCTACGTACATACACCTCTGGATATGGCCGCACCAACCTCACTTCGTGAAGACAACTTCAATATTGTTCCACCTCAATAAACATTATTTATGGCTATCTGCATGTGTTTTTGAATGCAGACTTTCAAACCTCACCACTCTACACTGCTCTCCCAACACTCCTGGGTTAGATTTAAAAAAAAAAATAATAATATATATATGTATATATATATATATATTATCTTGTGATTTTGCTTCAGTTGTGGTTGCTTGATAAAATGCAAAAATGCTAATTTTGTCAAACATCAAATAGTGCATAGCCTGTATAAATTGTACCCACTCTGCACCACCCTAGCCTGATTTTAAATTGTAAATGTTGCATAGAGAAATGAGAACTGAGAAGCTACATTTGAAAAGGGCAAGTGTTAATATGCATGTCTTTATTAGATGATACTATTAGAAGCCCTGGATGGTTCAGCAATAATGCTTTATTAAAAGTTGATTTTATATAGAGCACTCTTCACAAATGTAGCAGCTCAATGTGCTTTTCATTTAAATAATACTGTTAACATATTATTATTATTATTATTATTATTATTATTATTATTATTATTATTATTATTATTAAGGATAATTGGGGAGACATGTTACCTGATTCCGTCGTTTAGTCTTATCTACACTGGAAGTCTCAAGATTACAACTAAAAGAAAGTGATAAGCCATGTTAATTTAGTCCACAGCCACTTGACTCATGTCCTCCTGGATGTAATAAAATAGCTTTTTTAATTTCACAAAGTGCACGCTGTTGGCCATGCACCAAGTATTTTTGACAAGCTTCATGATTTGTTGACAAATGCTTAACATCAATAAATTATGCAGTGACAACTCTAGCCAAAACAGTGCAGGACAAGAATTTGAACCCATAGTAGAGATAGATAAGCTGTACGTCTGCTCTACTCAGCCTATATGAAATGTATGCAGTAATCATGATCTTGTTGTTTGCTGAGTATGAACAGTACATGGACTTTGATCTGATGAATTTGTTTCTGTCAACATCACAGAGTTTTGTTTTAAAATGGATGACTCAGTTTGGAATGAAGACTTTACTCACTGGTGATTCAGTACTGGGCATGGACTTTAGTCGTTCTACAGTTGAATGCAAAAGTTGGGTTCCAAGTGACAAATTATCTATTTTTGTTGTTTGTAGCAAAAAGAAATAAACATAACCTCAGCAAACGATTGCCTTTTTTTCTGAGAGTACAGCCCCAATTCCAGGAAAGTTGGAAAATGTAAATAAATGTACATAAAAACTGAATGCCATGATTTGCACATCAAATTAATCATTATTTTATTACCAATAAAACAAATCAGATGTTGAAAATGAGACATTTTAACATTTAAGGAAAACTTGATGCCAGCAACGCATCTCTGTTGGGACAGGGGCAAAAAAGACTGGAAATATGAATGATATATGAAACAGCTGAAACAGCTGAAGGAGCAACTAAGTCACATGACCGGGTATAAAAAGAGCATTCTAGAGAGGCAGAGTCTCTCAGAAGATGGGCAGATATTTACCAATTGGCAAAAATCTGCATCTAAAAATTGTGAAACAATTTCAGAAAACTGTTCCTGAACGTAAGAATTGTTGACTTCGGATATCCAATTATCTACAGTCCACAGTATCATCAAAAGATTCAGAGAATCTGGGGAAATCTTCGGGCCTCAGGCAGCACTGCCTTAAAAACAGCCTTCATTGTATACTGGAAATCACTGCCTAGGCTCAGAAGCATTTCCAGAAATCATGGTCTATGAACACAGTTCGCTGTGCAATTCACAAATTCAAGTTAAAGCTGTATCATGTAAAAAAAAGCCATATGTCAACATGATCCAGACAGCCGCTGTCTTCTCTGGACCAAAGCTCATTTAAAATGGACTGAGGCAAAATGGGAACTGTTCTGTGGTCAGATGAATCAAAATGTTGAGGATTCCAGAGGAAAGAGGGACCATCCAGCTTGTTATCAGCACACAGTTCAAAAGCCTGCATCTCTGATGGTCTTGGGTTGCATTAGTGCCCATGGCGTGGGCAGGTTACACACTGAAAAGGCTCTATCAATATGCTCCCATCCAGACAGAGGCTCTTCCAGAGAAGAAGAGTCCAGGTGCTAAACTGACCTGTCTGCAGTCCAGACCTTCACCAATAGAAAATATTTGGTGCACCATGAAATGAAAAAAATGGCAAAGAAGATCCAGGACTGTTGAACAGCTAGAATCCAACATCAGACAAGAATAGGACGACATTCCCAAAACTTCAGCAAGACATTCACAGACATTCACAGAATGTTGTTAAATGTTGTTACCTAGACATTGTGTAGCATCCAGAAGACTGAATGCTACACAATGCTAGATGTTGCCCTGTCCCAACTTTATGGAGATGTGTTGCTACAATCAAGATGTAAATGGGTTCATGATTAAAATGTCTAAACATCTGATATATGTGTTCTATGTTCTATTGTGAATAAAATATAGGTCTATGTGATTTGCAAATCCTTGCTTTCTGTTTTCATTTGCATTTATTTAGCATTCCAACATTTTTGGAATCGTGGTTGTGGATGCACAGTTAATTTATTTTTTCATTTGTTTATATTAGTATTTAATTTTAAAAATGCTGAAACAAAATATTAATTGCAGTTTGTGCAAAACTTTGGACACCGTTTCCTGCTAATTTTTAGTGTTTATAATTTTATTATCAAGTGGCATTTAATTAAAACTGGAGCAGTCAGTGGAAGATTAGAAAGAACTGTATAACTGCTGATCAGAAAGAACTGTCCAGCCGATTAAAAAGTGATGGTACACTGTTCTACTGTGCTTGAATAAACATAACGTGCATGGAAAAGTCATAGAAAGGAAACCTTGTATGGGACCATGTAAAGAAAATTTGAATTATTTCACCATAATCATCTAAGGGGGAATAAAAGGAGCAGCATCAGATGAAAAGAACACCACTTATAAAGGATTCTATAAAGGATATATAATGCTTTGAGGTTGTGTAGCAACCAGTGGCACTGGAAATGTTGCACAGGTAAATGGAAAAGTGGATTCCACTAAACGTCAGCATGTGTGAGACAATCAGCCACAAAACTGAAGCTGAAAGGGACTGGTATCTACAACAGGACAATGGTACAATGACAATAGCTCAATTTTCTGGAAACAGTTCATTTAAGCTGGAAACATTTAAGAACCTGTAGACAGGACAGAAGTGTAGTCTGCCACTTTATATTAAGTGTAGTTACACATAAACAACACATGCAAAAACACTGTAACTACTAGTAATGTGTATCATTTTCTATTTTTTTTGCCTCGTGATTATATAATATATAATCACAGCAGTTGACAGTTGTAACAGCAGATTATCTCTTTATAATAACAGTATCAGAGTGTAACTGTGTGCAATTAGTTTTTTTCTAGAAGGTTTGTTCAGATTTATAAGGAAGTGTGTTATAATTTACATTAAGATAGCATTTACACTGGGAATGTCATCCCTCCTTCCTGTCCTGAAAAAAGACATACTAATCACAAATGTAATTACACTGATGTTACTACCAATGTGTAATAACATAAGATAAAATATGCTGCTGATACATGTGTGATAAGCTATCTTGCTGTAATCCGTCTGTAACAATGGCTCAATCATTAGTAGTTACATTGTTGATGCATGTGTTGTTCATGTGAAACTACACAGTTATCAGAGACACTTAATACAAAGTGGGAATGCCTGGTGTTTGTCTTTGCTTTGCTTGTCAATCTCACAATACCTCTCTCCCATGTTTTTCTCTGACACATGGGACAAACTGATTTTACCTGCTGCAGTCTTTAGACAAGGACCAGAGAGGTCTAGATGAGCTCCTGGCCGTGATGGGCTGGGCTGGGATGGTCTGG
This sequence comes from Megaleporinus macrocephalus, assembly GCA_021613375.1. NCBI lineage: Eukaryota > Metazoa > Chordata > Actinopteri > Characiformes > Anostomidae > Megaleporinus > Megaleporinus macrocephalus. The sequence continues at coordinate 19,468,177 of CM038713.1, forward strand.
ATGAGATGAGATGGGCTCTTTTGTTGGGCCGGTCCAAACAAGACTGACATATCTGTGATGGAGTGGTCTGATTAAAGTGGAACCCCAAAAAATGAAGTTCTAAAAATGGCAGGGGGTGGAAGAGGCCATTATCTGGAGCAAAGACGTCTTCATCAGTCAGTGATGGCAGAAGCGGATGACAGAATATGTGTCCACTTCAGACCCCTTACACACCATTTCAGCTCAGTGCTGAAGACAGATTGAAGAAAAATGAGCATTGCAGTCATATATCTGCACTCGACTGGACATATCAGCTGATTTATATTAAAATGTGAACATCATAAATAAATGACCATTGACTGGTTTAAATAACTCATTTATATATGTGAGCAAATGACACAATGGAAAAATTATGCATTTATTGTTTGTTATATTGTCTATAAATTAAGGGTGTACTCATTTTAGTTTAGTACTGAAAATCTAAAAGAGAATAAAAATAACATTCAAACAATGTATTGAAATCTCTCATTTGCCTTCTTTCATGAAAACCTCTGTCAGCAATCAAACCAAATAAAATGTTTCTGAACCTATCCCACAAAAGAGAAGTGGGAGGGGAGAGTGAGGGTATATGCCATGTACATGCTTTTTTCCTGAAATTGCTAAGAAATTATAGAAGATGTGATTTTTAGGGCTCGTTTTCAAAAGCTCTCAGGCTTTGGGAATTTGTTTTTGAGAACATTTATCAGAGGCAAATTATTGTGTGTTGTGTAGCACACAAATAGCTTTGTTTGGGGCTATTATTTCATTGATTGAGTTTCTTGGGAGATTAAAGTCTCTTTTATGTTTTCTTTGTTAATGTCCCAGAAGCATTTGCAGTCACGCAGCCCAATATTATGATGCTTCTACATCTATACATTACTATATGTTTTTTTTATTCTTTGTTTTGTCTGTCTAGAGTACTTTGTTCCAAAAGAGTTTATTTGTCTAAATGCTTGTATAGACATGCATCGCTATATAATATTGTATCTGAATCAATTTTCTCCAATTTATTAGTACAAAGTCATCATTTGTGCAAATCTGAAGTAAATATATGTGGATGTATTAAGTAAGTAAGACAAAAGTGTCTGAATAGTTGTTACCCATCACTATATGGAGGATCCGCTACAGCCTCCCGTTAGATACAAAGTACAGAAAATGTTGTCGCTGTGACGCACTGCTCCTGTATGTTTACTCAAGTTTGTTAATGGTGGAGCAGAGGGGAGCTGTCAACTCAGGGAGTCCTCAGGGAGTCCCCTTTGTTACCTTCTGACTCTCCCTTTATAGTTATGCTGTATAAGCCATGCCTGCCGGAGTCACTGCTGCACACAAACAGAACTAACTTTCTATGGGTTTCTTTGCTGAACCTCCTTATGCAGTCCTATGCAGAACAACTGCCCATCCCCTGTGGTTAATTTGCCTTGACTGTGTGCCCCTACATTCAGGGATAACAGTGTATATATATATATATATATATATGTATACATATATATATACACTGTTATCCCTGAATGTAGGAGCACACGGTCAAGGCAAATGAACTGTTATCCTAATAAAACATTCACAAACTTTTTCAATTAATTTGTTGGTCCATTTTCTCCTGAAATGCTCTTAAAATCTAAGATTATGACATTGATCATGTAATTTTAGATTTAAAGCTATATTTGAACTGGCTTGTAACCCACTCATATTAAGCAGGCTAAAAATTCCCTACTTGGGGGTGCAATCACAGTTTTTGATGTTTCATAGGAGCAGTGCTCCACATTAATAATGCTTGTTGTATTACTGCCACATGAAAATTTTGAAAAAAATGTTTATGGAAACCCTCTTCATGCTATGAAAACACTTTGTTTGGCTCTCTAGAGCTCTGTGACTTTTTTAATTAGTCCATAAGCTGAAAGATTCTAGCTGAAACAATGACAAGAGCATGATCAGTCTATGAAAGCCCTGTATAGTGAACCAGCAGGAGGAAGCTAACAGGGAAAGTTGAAGTGTTGTCTGTTGGACCTACAGAAGCTGGTGACTGACATGGATTTTTTTAAGGGTCATCCAGGTCACCAAAAGCAATTATGCTGCTGAACTGGCTCTATGGATGACCTGCACACCAGAGACCTCACAGGAACCTCAGCTGGAACTGATAGCCAACATACGGCTGGAATGACGGAAGTTTGAAGTATAGAGATGAATGATAATTGTCGTCTGTCCTGAATGACATTTTTGAAAATGTCAGTGTGCATTGCTATTATAAATGGTTTCTACCATGTTGTTTACTGCGTTGTTCAAGTGACGCATGCTTTTAAACAGCAAATACTGAACATAGCCATCAGATAATAATTGGACAGAGATGTGTTTGAGTGACAGTTAATGAGTATTTTTAATGGAACATTTTAAATAAGCATACTGTGCAAGTAGCTATATGTTAAGGGTTTGCATATAGCATTGTTTACATATTGCAAAGGATGAACATGTGGCTTACTGTTACTGCGAAGATCAATTTTAATTAGATTTTTATCATATGCATCAGACTAAGCAGGGTTAGTTGGGCTTATTAGCATGCTAAGTGGACTGTCTTTTCTTTGCGTACATGTCAGGGACACACAGATGGCTGCTTCAGGTGGACTATTTTTAACGCTTTTTTCTTCCAGTCTCTGACAAAGCGAGAACTGTGTTCTCACATGACTGCAAACTCTCCTTCATTACCACAATGAGTAGGCACAGCAGAGGCTCAGCGTAGGCCTAGCATTGGCCCGCTTAGGGCTGCAATAAACAGATTGTCGTTGGGAGCATCAGCTGGTGTCTGGAAATGGGGGAGTTTATTTCCATGCCTTTGATGGATGCCAAGCTCTTAAGATGTCAGCAGTGTAACAGATCTCCCCGTCTGGCTTTAAAAGCGACTCAAACTTCGCTGCCAGGCAGTCGTCTCTATCTACCAGTTCAAAGGCAATTGTTTGGCATTTGTAGCAAAGATGTACGCGGCAAGTAAATGATTGTTTATGGTCGTTTTTTTATTTTCTATGAGTTTAGGTTTGTCACCAAGTGTTTCTGTGCAAAGCTGTTTTTGTAGAAGGATGAAAAAATCCTCCATGTTCATTCCTTAATAATGTTTCCAGTGCTTCAGTATCAATGTTTAACCCTATTACGCTACTGCATATGGGCTCCGAACTGCAAGCACCATATTAAAATCCCATTCTACAAGTTAACACATAAGCTTGCCGCCATCCCACCTACCACATAGCTATGTATCCATTTTAATTTGTAGGTTTAATGGAAAGCTAAGTAAAATGGAAAGTGCGGTACTCCAGCTACAGGACGCTGCTCTATTGAGCATGATAATTAAATGTAGCTAGATTAATGTGTCACAGTTTACTTGGCTTAAAGTCCATGAGAATGAAAGCATGATTAGAGTTGGGCTTTTTCTCTGTGCTCTACTAAGCTGACAAGGCTCGTCAGCTGATGTTAATTGCTCCAGTCAGTTGATTATTTATTTTTTGGAAGCTTTAGGAAATATGATCATTAAACAAGAAAAAGAACGTACAGTACCAACTGAGTCATTCATGCCTGAAGGTCAAAGTTGGTTTCCTATGATAAGGTCGGCTAAAAATGAGAATGAATGTATCTGCCTATATTAAGAGGCTTCCCATGTTAACTGAACTTCCATCAATGTCAAATTGTGCCAGACAGACATGTTAATGACTGTAGACAGGCTTGGACCGACACAAGCTTTGACAAACTGTCAAACTGATTAGCAGAATAGATATTCAAATGTAATTAAAAAAGTTTTGTTTACAGTCTGTGTGCTTGGAATCAGCAGGTTGGCATCATCAAATTAGATCCAATCTTATTCTCATGCCAACCTTCCAAGGCACAATTCTGACTCTCACTCTATTTATATTAATTAAATTCAGCTGAGTAAGTATGCATATATTTATGTGCGTGTGTGTGTGTAAAGAGTGAAATATATATATATATATATATATATATATATATATATATATATATATATATATATATATATATATATATATATATATATATATATATCAGCTTAATATATATTTATATACAACTGTACAGTGTTTCAGGAAGCTTATTCAAGCAGCATGTATCCTAGAGAAGGATAGTTTAATATAACCTGACAAAAGTCAACGACCATCCTCTATATTTACTATTATTATTCCCACCTATATATACATACATATATGTATATAGAATCTTTTCATGCCTACATATTTTGGTTTTTAACGTGGAGGAAATGTTTTTCAGATTGATGGACAAGGTTTTATTGGGTTTTACAAAATTCTTTTTTAGTTATGATGTCAAGCTTGTCAAAAAACAAAAAGACTATGTAAATGAAATAATGTCCCTAATGGTAACACTTTCTTTGAATCATGTATTCATGGTGCATTATGAGTGCATGAATAAGGTGCTATAAGTCATACATAATATATCAAAATGCCCAGCAAAAGTTTAAATAATCATTTTCATATAGTTATAATTACATGCATAGCTTTTGATATCACAAGAAGTATATGACTTCATAAAGTCAGATTCCATAACACATCATAGCATCTGTTTATAAAAAATGTATACATTATAGAGTTATAGAATGTTATGCCGGGTCAAGTGAGATAATTACCAAGTGAGATCAGTGTTTAAGCAGGACGCTTACTGTTTTACATCACATATAAAAGTTATGTTTTATAATAAATAAATACACAAATCCATAAATATTAGTAAAGAATTTGACACAGAATCAGGTGCATTAAAACCCATCTTTTGTTCTATATAAAATATTCTCCCTTGTCCTGGAAGTGATTATACCAAACAAATGTTTGCCTTCAACTATAGCAAATCTTTCTGAATACAGGATTCATAGGAAGTGTTACCGGAGTTTCTAACTGCATCATTGTGGCCAGCCCAGTCAAAAATGGCAGGTTGTTCATCCTGCAATAGCAGCAGCTTCCAAATAATAACAACACTGCAATGTACACTTTGTTTGATTACTGTGCTCTCTGCTAAACTCAGAGTTAGTCTGGCGGAAGCTATGGTACACTTGACAATTTCCTATTTAATAGATTATTTGACCTGACCTCCTCAGACTAATTCCATTCCAGTAGACAGAACAGGAGGCATAGACATGATTACAGCCTAAGTACATTATGTTTACTAACTTCTGATATAAAATACATCACTGTAGATGTGTCCACAGTTACATTAGCAAAAACAGAGTGTCATATAACAGCCAAATTAAATCTTTAAATTATGGAACTTAGTTAACTAAGTTACCAAAACTGGAGAGGTGTGGATGAGGGGGTTTTGATTATGGGAGGAGGAATAATTACTGTATACATTAATCTTGCTGCACCCAATACCACCCACATTTCCAACACACATACACAAATTGATGCATGAGATACGATTTTCCACTCTGGCAGAATCGTTATTCTTGTTTCGGCTCTTCAAATTATTTTCCTTCATATTGAGATTTTTAATAAAGGCTTGCCATTTCACAGGCAAGAAATAAATATCCAAAATGACAGATAATTTGCATGCAGATTGTCCAAATGAGTCACTTCAAATCTGGTTTGTGATTCAGGGAGGGGGGGCACACAGTTCATGAAAAGCGAAATTCGGTCTGCTCCTCATTCGTGATTAGCCGAGGAAAAGAAGCGCAGTACTAGAACATCTGCAATACAGGAAGATACTTCACAGAAGCTTAAATCTGGTATGCATCAGCCATCAGCCACTAATGCATTTTTCTCTTTGAACCAACAACTTTCAGACTGCTTCTAAAATTAACAACTTTTAGTTAAAAAGCTTCTGTGAATTCAGTCTCAGAAACCAAGCCACTAGGAAGGCACTGAACAGCAAAGTAATGTTGTTAACATTGTGGCGTGTATTAGAAGAATTGAAGCAAAAGTTCAACTAAGGAGTTTAACATGTACATTGCAAATGACTTCATATGGGATGCACAGAATGAAATTATATCGTCGCTGTCCAATGAAGAACCTCCAATGAAGAATGAAGTATCTCCAAAATTGCAACTTCACAGGACAGACCAAAAACATACTTTACTTTCAGTGTAGATCAATGGAACCAGAATTTCTTTCCAAGCTGTTTTGGAGCACTTCTATTGGTCCATTAATCCTGAAACTTTCACACATTGTAAACGACCATCGGCATGTTCAACTGATGTATAAAACTTAGCAATGATATGCTTTGAATATCATTACTATCGAAGAGTAACCTTACAGGCCAAACACTCTCTTTACTTTCAAGAACTTTCGAAGCAGTTTTGGAGCATTGTAATGGTCCAATGTCCAGGAATTTTAACACACAGAAACAGATGCTGAGCTCAAAAACTAAAAATCACAACAATATATAAATATGAAAGCCAATAAGAAAAGATTATGCAGGACATGCAGATGCAGGGCTGGAGACTTTATCTATATAATAGTGTGTTAAAGCTTAAGCAACCCAGTCAAATAACATTGTTGATTTAAAAGGTACAGAACCCCCCTACAGAGAACCCACTGAAATATGGTACAATTTCAGATTCAATTGCATGACATATTGGGAAAATGTTTTACACAAACAAATATTAAATGTTTCACACAGGCTACATGTTACCTTTGTATTTCTTAATAAAACAGATAAACAATAGTTATGCAATAACATGTATAGATGTGTGTTTTCTGTAGAACAGCAGTAACTGGGGCAGTGGGTGTAGATGTTTTTAGCACTATTAAAATTTAAAGTGAAATACATAAGCAGAAATATTATTATGTAAAAGTGAGAACTGCTGCTAGTATGTAGAATATACAATGCCAACCTAGGGACGCTGTGTAAAATGTAAATAAATGTAAATAAAAACAGAATGCATTGATTTTCAAATCACATAGACTCATATTTGATTCACAATAGAACACAAAACACCTATCAGACATTAAAAATGAGACGTTTTACAATTTCAAGAAAATTGTTAACTTAATGGCGCCAACGTGTCTTGGGACAGGGGCAACAAAAGTCTGGAAAGGGCTAAAAGAAATTGCAACTAAGTCACATGATTTACCACTCGGTGAAAAACTACCTCTAAAAACGATGGAACAATTTCAGAAAAAAATGTTTTGTATGATGCTCTCAGACGACACTGCATTACAAGATTCTGTACTGGCATGATTCTGTACTGGATATCGCTGCATTGGTTCACAAACACTTACAGAAATCATGGTCTGTGAAAACAGTTTGCTGTACACTCCATAAAGTTAAAACTGTACAATGCAAAACAAAAGCCATGTGTCAACATGATCCAGGACCACCGCCATCTTCTCAGGCCAGAACTCATTTAAAATGGACAGGGCAAAATGGAAAACTGTGGTCAAATGAATTAATATATGGAATTCTATTGTGGAAACCCCTCAGACTCAAGAGGAAAAAGAGACCATCCAGCTTGTTATCAGCATATAATTCGAAAGCCTACATCTCTGGTGGTTTGGGGTTGCATTATGGCATGGGCAGCCTACACATCTGGAAAGGCTCTATCAATGCTGAACAGTATCTAAATGTTTCAGAAGAACATATGCTCCCATCTAGACAGTGTCTCTTTCAGCAATATTTCAGTGTCATATTTTAGCAATACAATGTTAAACCACATACTGCATCCATCACAACAACATGGCTGACAGAAGAAGAGTCTGGGTGCTCAGCATCATACATCAGACAAGAATGGGACAACATTCTTCTCTTAAAACTCCAGCAAATGGTCTCCTTATTTTTCAGACGTTTTTTCTGAATTTTGTTGAGATGCATTGCTGCCATTAAGTTCTAACTGAGTTAATAATTTTCTTGAAAACAAGTCCAAAACCTGAATTCCTAAACAAACAGTTAATAATAATATTGGATAACAAGAACATTTTAGTAATGTACACACAGAAATAAAGTAATAGCAAAAAATTATAAAACGTTATAACTAACAAATAATTTTTTAAGTGGATCACATGCAGTTGTTTTGGGTTTATCTGGATTTTGCTTTCTGTTTCAAGCACTGAACACTGCCTAAAAAAACAAAAACAAATTAAAACAAATGCGCAAGCTGTCTTTTGAGCCGAGCTGCTTGGAAGAAACAGCTTCATTAACTGAAGTGCAATTCTTCTTGCAGCCCCAAATTCAAGGAGCAAAAAAGTACAATTGAATTAACCAGGCTAGCAAACAGTAATATCACAAAGCAGGAAATGTGTCAGTCATGCAAGATTCCAGCCCCAAAATAATTTCAGCAAACACTTAGTATAAAATAAATAGTTATTTAAAATGTTCTTTATGGGATTGAAGGTGTTGTGATCGTATTAACACATATGCATTGGTTCTTAAATGGTTCTTTAGGTTCTTTGCAGGAAAACAGTGCCATAAATACAAATCATCTCATAAAAAATTCATAGGAAAGGGAAAATGTAAACATATATTATGTTAATATAATCAGATTAGAGATGTTCACAAGTTGCTTCTTGTGAGTCTGCGTCATGCCTTAAGTCTCCTTTGAGATGAGTCTTAAACATTTTTCAAAGAATTTTAGTTTCTTTGCTGCATGTGTTACTTTTACAAAAGTTAGCCTAGTCTATAAACACAACAAGTTCGACACAGCTTCAAACTGTGATTGTAGAAAGCCTTCAGTGTGGAAGGAATGAACTGCTACACATTCTAAATGTAGTCAAGTGGCAAAACAGCTTGAAATGGTAATTGAGGAGTTTGTATGGTAGGTTTGCTCTCTACTGGAATACCTAAATCCAGGTGGAGCTTTAGTAAGCTTTAAAGGAGTGTGATCTGCAACTTAATAAAACTAGCTAGATTAGTGGACAACTTCAACCACAATCACTGTTGCACAGCTGCTATCCCATCTACATGCCTTCATTTCGAATAGTATTGGCTCTTGAACTCTACTGCTTTGTTGTGTTTGTAAGAATTACAAACATTTTCTGTAGTTTCATGAATCATTAAAGGTTGAAAGCTTGATTAATTATTTTTATTTATTTGTTTTACTTTTTAAGACAGACCATTTTGCACCACTTTTTCAAAACAAGAAAAGAGAAAAAGACTTCAGAAAAAAAGAGTTAAATAAACACAGTATGACTGGGGCCTAACATTTGAGCAGGAGATGGATTATATGTGTATTTGTTTGAGTGCTCCATCAGTTGCCCATCTCACAGCCTCTCAGCCACAGTGCAAATACTGTCAGATATCTGAACTACCTCTCTCCTGTTACCATGAACTCAGTGGATGTCAGTATAAAGCAGCTGAAATTAGTGATTTGTTTACAACTGAAAAAAGATGTATGTGCTGTCGTGAGAGGAACTGATAACGGGTGCTCTCACTCAATGATTGATCAGTTTGGTGAAGGGAGAACAGTAAGTTATTAAGGCTTAGTATGTGCCATTGGCACATGGTCACATAATCACAGGGGTCTAGAGGCTGGTAGAAATCACCAAGCTTCCATCAAAGATTAAAGAGAAGCAAAAAATGTGTCTGTTGAAAAATATGACCCAGCGAATTGTGATTATTGTGACCAAGGACATGAACTAACAGTGTAAAAAAAGGTCTATTTTTACATTTGAGGTTGACTTTCATGTTGCCCGTGTTAATTAAATCAGTTTTGTTAGCATTTTAGTCAGTCCAAGTTGAGTTGCGAGTCTGAGTTGGGTCAGCATGCAACTTGGGTGCAACATGAGTTTGAGTTGCTAACTCAAGTCTTATCATTGATAAAGACATATGGCAGTCCCAATTAAATCACTTTGGTTTGTGGTTTTGTTGTGAGTCAAAAGTCTGGGTTGAAAAGTGTGTCCTTTAAATGCTAAATATGTTAGGTGGGACTCAATGTCCATTCGTTCCCATTTCTGAATGAAATTCAGTTCCAAGCAGGTCTGAAACATTTCTATTGACCAATGAACAAGTGAATTAAACTTCAAATCCGAAGGTTTAATTATCCCAACCAGAGTCCTTGATATGAAGACATTTGTCCCTGAGTGTCACTGCATAGCTACACTGTGCAAAGACAGGATGATTTGAAATTCTGTCTTATCCTAAGGCTCTGCAGAAGCTCTCAGCACCGTCTAGCCCCATGCATTTATGGTCACATTTACTGACTCTCTGTGAACGAGTTCCCCTTCAGGGACTAGCAGTAAAAAGTGCTTCTACCTGGAGTTATTTTCCTTGTAATAGTTTATAGACAGCATGACTCCATCACCCATTTTTTTCCATCGTTCTGACCCTGTCGTACACCTTATAGAAGGTTAATGGACACATTACTCTATTCTGCTGGCAGTAAGTGATATAATCGGTTGGAATGGTGCACTGTGTATAATTCCTCAGCACCGGTATGTGGAGTGCAGTTAGAAGGCCTTGCTAGCTGTAGAGACTGACACCCCCGCACGGGTGCAGATTGGCTTGCTGTGTTTACCCAGGCGGCATAATGAAAAGCAATCGTGACAGCGAGCGAGAGGTCCAAAATTGGATTGAAATCGCCAGCCACGGTGAGCTGATGCCTCTCAAGTGTAACCCCATCTAAATTCAGCATCGTTCAAGACTGAATCTGTCCATGGAGCTGTCAACCACTGGGACAACTCCCCGAGGATGTTTACCACTCAGTCCTGGCCCGCAGAGCGCCTCGAGAGAATATACACTAGAAAAGTAAAACGTAGCCAGACAGGTAAAGGATTTGAGGGCGAGGAACATGTCACATCTCTCTCGTTTCTGCCTTTCTTCTTACTTATTTTCACAAGAGACGCCAAATGCCCACACGGCGGCCGAGACGGCATGACTGCCCGAGAGGACAACAAGATTACGGCTGCTTCTCTTCGATCGAGACCATCTCCTTAAGAACATGATGTAACTATTCTGCCAGCATTGTTTCTGTAAAAGGATCTCAGCTACCGTAATTGTATCAAAAAGAATTCTTTTATTTATAATCCACAAAATGAATGACACAGTCAGAGACAAAGCTAATCCCTCACTCTGACTGCCGAGCAAAGGCCTCAGAGTCTACTGCTTGGCTCTGAGAGTAGAAGGAGATTTGTTTGTACTGATTCAGTAGGAAACTGTGGCAGCGTGTCTACATGAGAAGCGCCCGGCTGGCTGATATAAGTCGTCCCATTCTCACAATTTGCCTACAGTGTTAGTGATGTCTTGTAGAGGAGAAGGTGTCAGAGACTATTTGACCGCCTCTCAGGCGTGTAATCCATCAGATTCTGCTCTGAAGAGATCCTTCTCTCGGCCCAGCACTGACAGGAAATTGACTTTTTTTTTGTCGTCGACCTCTTTCTCCTCTTTGTTTCTTTATCTCTTTGAATGCCTTAGCTTACTCTAGTCTCTCTATCTCTCTCATACTCTCCCTCTCTCTTATCATTCTCTACTTCTCTCTCTCTGCATTCTCTGCATCTCTGGCTCTCTTTATCTCTCTCTGCCTCTCTCCTTCCATTCTTTACCCCCTTTCTCTCACTCACTCTCCATCTTTTCCCCATGTATTTCTCTCTCACTCTCTCTGCCTCCCTTTCTATCTCGAATTAATGAAATGAATAAATATAAACAATAAAAGATTTAAATCAATACAATAATAATAATACACTTGATGCCTTTTACTTCTTATAATCATTGAGAGATGGTGTATTGTTTTTGTTCTTTTAGAGTTTTAAGCTTTGAGGGAATGTTTTGCAAGATTTTAGGTATAGTTTCTCATGTCGGTGTGAATGTTTCACAGTGTAGGAGGAAGTGCAGCTCTCACAGTGATCACACAGTCTTTTCTGTCTGGGCAGTCAGGACTTTCTTATATGTATATGTCCATTTCTGCGGTCACTGAGCCTTTTCTTTGTCAGGATCTTAGTTGGTTAGTGAGTCTCGGTAGCAGCGGACAGAAGGTTTCTTTAGATACTGAATTTTAGATGAAGTTACATTTTAATCAACAGAAACCAGTCTAATTCCACCCTACATGCATTTACTGCCAGTTCATTTTTTATTATACTGCAGAATGCTTCCCCCCCCACTCTCTTTCTGCCCCCTCTATCTCACTCTCCCTCACTCTCTCTGCTTTCTCTTCTCTTTTATTTTCTCTTATAACCTATCTCTCTCTCTCACTTTACTCTCTCTCTTTCCAATCGTTTCCTCCTCTCAGTCTCTCTTGCCTTCTCTTTTTAATATGTCTCTCTTCACTCACATTCTCTTCTCAATTTCTACTTCTCTCTCTCTGTATCTCTCTTTTTCTCTTCCATCTCCTTTATTATTCTCTTTTTGGTTGTGCCTCTCTTTTTCTGTTATCCTTCCCTTACTCTATCTCACTCCCTACACCCCCCTCTTTTTCTGTCCTCATTCTCTACTCCTGTGTCTCACATTCTCTCTTAATTAGTATTAGTTTAGTCTGCTTTATTGGCATGACAGTATTTAGACACAGCACTGCCAAATCGTCATCCGAAAGCAAGATTAAGCATTAAACGTTAAACAAAAACAGTCATAAAGAATAATAATAACAGTTCAACTTATTCATGAAATTCAATTCATATTAATACTAATACTCATACTCAATTAGTATTGATATTATACATCAAAAGAGCAGTTAAGGGATACACAGCTATGGAGCCGTAATTACAAATGGACAATCACTGTGTATGTGTGTGTGTGTGGGAGTTTGAAGTGTTTATGTACTGGTAAGAGGAGAGTGTGTGTGTCACTGTCCCTCACGTTGTTGCAGACTTATATACATGGTCTTGCTAAAGTGTCGCTCCCTCACTTTTATCCCAGAATGACAGAGAATCTGTTATTATTAAGTAAACAAATAAACTGGAAGTGAAAAAAAATAAAATAAATGATATATATATATATATATATTCTGTTTATTGAATTAACAAGATTTTTTACAACAGTTCCCATTAATTACTTTTCCCACTTATAACCCTCACAATTCTGGCCCACCCATCCAACCTCATTCTCCTTCTACCTCCCACACCTACCCTGCCACTAGCCCTCACCGCTTACAACATAACTTAAATGTGTCAAAAAATAAACAATAAACTATAAATAATAATAAATAATCTCAAATCAAAATAAATAAACAAACAAGTAAGAAGATAAAATAAAAAATAGAAATAAAGTAAGATAAGCCATCGACACCTGGGGCTTCAGATTGCCTGAGCTTTGAAAAGAAGTAGATAAAGGGGGCGCATATACGAGAGTATTGACGTGTATTACCTTGAAGAGTGTGTCTAATTTTTTCCAAATAGAGAAAGTCGTCGAATAAGTCGTCTACCTAAGAGGGTACAAAAAGCAAAGACATCAGAATATGCAGCTGAAACATTAGGGTCTTTAGGTGATATGCCAAACATAGCAACCAAAATAAATTTTATTTAACTGAATTTTTCACACTCTGTAAGAAAGAGCAGGTTCTCTGTCTCTGTAGGCAACCAGGATTCCTCATAGTGGCCAGTCCGTATAGCCAGGCTATGTTCACCAAGTCTGTACTTTGTTACTGTGGTTCTGTGTTTAATATCAGTCACTGTGTTCAGGCACTCTACTACAGTATTCTTGTCTAGCACTGCATGTTACTTTGCCTGTGTGAAGTTAATAAAGTAGTTTTGATTTTGTGGTGTTATAATTTGGTCAGGTCTGATTGTTTGTGCTCCAGGATTATAAGAGGGGACTCATTTCCTTGCTCAGCTCCTGGTATCACAAGACTTTGCAGTGATAGGCGCTGGGATCACTACTTTTTAGATGTAGCCAATATTTAACTGTTCTTTTTTTATTTTGTACAGCTGTCCTAATTCGCCTCTGCAGGCACTGTTTGATGTTTTTCTGTGTACTTGCAGGATACTTGTAACGCTAAATCAGGCAAGAGAGGTAGATACAGGTGCAGAGTATCTTTAATGGAGTCCATGGTGTTATTACATAAATCATTCACACAAAAACACAAAGCTAGACTAACAGGCTACAATATAAGCAATATCAGACCAAGACAGGTAGCAAACAAAGCGATATAAGTAGCACAAGGGGAACTGTGAACACCTGGGACACAAACCAGGAGCAGGTGATGGGCGTGACCAGAGGGCGGAGCCAAGGAGGAGCAAACAACCAAAACAAGAATAAGCCCATGGTACACAAGAGTAAACAAAGACGTAGACAGGAGAAGGCAAAGCGGGATAATACTGTTACATAATTTTTAAATGATGTGTACATAATTTCTAGTGTTTGTCTCAGGGGTCAAACTTTAGATTTGAGAGTGGTGTCCATACCTCACGAATGAGTTTCTCTGATGATAGATTGAAATAGTTTAAGCAAATTTTGAATTGGTATTTGATGAGTTTGATGAGCCTTGCATGCTTTTATATTAGATGATTGACTGATGAATTGAAGCTTCTAGTTAAACTAATCCTCACTCCTAAATAATTGAATTCCTTACAGGTTTCTAATTTGAGTGTTGCTAATGTAAAGCAGGATGTGCTTCTTTGAGATCTGGATCTTGTTTTAAAAATGATTGTTTTGGTCTTATTCAGGTTTGCTGCCAGGGCCCAAGCTCCAGCATCTCCCTGTAGGTAACAGCAGAACCAGGTCATCTGCATAGAGCAGAAACTTTCTGGGTTGTGTAGAGTGAGGAAAAAGTGTTGTAGAGAGTATGTGTAAAGAATGTGGCCAATTAATTAACATTCATATTGAAGTTGGGCTTAAGCAGCAACCCTGTCTCACTCCACGCTCCTGGGAAAAGAAATCCTAATCCTATGTTTTTTGCCCCTACACCACTTTCAAGAACTTTATCAAATATAACATGCTAAATGTTTGGGGGGGTGTAGGGTGTAAATAGGGTCTGATGTGCGGTGATTTGTTAAGAATAAGTCACTGTGCTTTATAAGAAGGTCTAAGAGTCTCTAATAAATAATTCTGCAGAATAACTTCTAGTAACCATTAGGGTCAAATTCAACTCCACTTCTGCTTGTGTTCATTTTATATAACATGCTTTTAGGTCAACTTGCCTTTTCAGGTTTGAACAAATGTACTGAATGTGTGAATTCCTGCTCAGAGATGGGGAAGTTCTTTTAATTCCAGTTCCAACAGATTTAGTTTTTCAGTTATGATATTTTTTATCAGGTATTGTATTTTATGGTATTTTATTAGAAATCACAGAGATGTGTCTAAAAGTGTTTTGAGTTTGTTTGAGTTTTGATCTGGTCTTTGACTATTTCTCTCTCTCCTTCACATGTCTTTCTTTCTTTTATCTTTCTTTCTTTTTTCTCTTGAATTATGTCTTCTCATTCCCCCTCTCTCTTTCCTTATTCTGTTTTCCTCTTTTTGTATCTCTCTCTTTGTGTTTCTCTCTCTCGTTTACACGTACATTCTCTACTCTCTCTTCACTTTCTGTCTATCCGTCTCTGTCTCTCAGCCCCTCTCTCTTCTTATTATCTGCCTCTCATTCGCTCCCTCATCCTATCACTTTTCCCATTCTCTAATTTCATCTCTATCTATCTATCTATCTATCTATCTATCTATCTATCTATCTATCTATCTATCTATCTATCTCCCTCTCTCTATTTATCTCTCTATCTATCTATGTATCTCTCTCTATCTATTTCTATCTATCTATCTATCTATCTATCTATCTATCTATCTATCTATCTATCTATCTATCCTTCTCTCTATTTATCTCTCTCTCTATTTATCTCTCTATCTATCTATCTATCTATCTATCTATCTATCTATCTATCTATCTATCTATCTATCTATCTATCTATCTATCTATCTATCTATATATCTATCTATCTATCTATCTATTTATCTCTCTCTATCTATTTCTCTCTATCTATCTATCTATCTATCTATCTATCTATCTATCTATCTATTCATCTCTCTCTATCTGTCTCTCTCTCTCTATCTATCTATCTATCTATCTATCTATCTATCTATCTATCTATCTATCTATTTATCTCTTTCTATCTATTTCTATCTATCTATCTATCTATCTATCTATCTATCTATCTATCTATCTATCTATCTATCTATCTATCTATCTCTCTATCTATCTATTTATCTCTCTATCTATTTCTATCTATCTATCTATCTATCTATCTATCTATCTATCTATCTATCTATCTATCTCTATGTTGTCTTATACATTGAAACAAAGTGATGCACTGAATTGACTAAGTCCAAATATGTACATCATTTTCACCTGAATAAAATATCACATCTACATAGTTCTTGCCTGAACCACAAAAACATGTTGATGCATACGTCATATTCATCTGGACAAAAGAATTATAGGTTTGAATCCAGTCAGTTTAGTGCAGCACTTACTTGACTGTGTTTGTACATGAGTGAATTATACCACTAGCTGTCCTAAGCCTTCACTGGGGCTCCTAAAAGCACCTGGATATATCTCTCCTTGGTGGTATTATTTTAATCGTTTTTTTTTTCTTTTTTTTTGTAGTACAAAATAAATTGCCCTCATCACTCACTGAGCTAATTCAGAGCACATCTGCAAAGCAGTAATCCATCCTACACATGCTCTCCACAGTGCTGTGGGGTGTCTGCAGGCCTGTAGTGCACCTATATTACAATCGCGCAGCTAATTGCACAATTTAGCACCCCCAAGTGCAAAAGTGATCGCATTAGCCGAGAATGATACACTGCGTCAGGTGCGACCTATGGAAAGTGGGAGAGGTAAAGCTGTAAATACCTATTAGTGTTTTCCATTAAAGTCCAGCCTCAGACGTACACTACTGGCAGTATGCTCTTAAAGCCTTAAACCGACTCCATCTATTAGACTCTTTTCATTTGTCGGCTTTGGTACTTCCTTTAGTGCTTCAGTGTAATAATGAACTCTTTGGGCTAATACACTGCTTCAAATAAGATTCCAGAGTGTGACTCAGCACAGCGTTACTGTATTAGCAATGGAATGCTAATCCCTGAGTGACAACTCAACACTGTTATCCTCAGTAGACACGGAAACGAATGCATTTTATTTGTGTTACTGCACAGTTTCATTCTGTATTTTCCTGTCAGATAGCTCCTGCAATACCAAGCTGTGGAAGAGAGAACAAATAGGGAGGTGCTGAATGAAGAGGAATTTTGCCTGGAGCTAAGACGGTTTGAGGGCGATTTTTGCTAAAGCTTCACATAATCCTGTGAAAAGCTGTTACACCTCACATCTCCTTATCAGATCGATCCAGCACTACACACCAGGCCTTAAGGCTTCTCAGGGTGGCCTGGGCTATAGTCTACTGGGCTTTGCAAGCCGCTTTCTCTGTCAGAGTGAACACCTTTTACTTGTTGCTTATTCTGCTTTATTCTCTGTGCATGTGTAGTCTAAGATAACAGCAGCAGTAGTCCTGAAGCCTGTACAGTTCATTGACTATGCTCCACCAATCTTTTGATATTTCTGCATAGATCAAACCTCAAGAGGACTAAAGTCATGAGGAGGGGTTTGATGTGAAATGGTGCAATATAGAAGAACTTAACAACTCAAATTCCTTCACAGTGGTGGTGATGGGAACCAGGTCCTGGGATGTCTACAACACAAATATAGCCATATTGTCAACAGTAAACCAATACTTCTCCTCTGAAAGATATGTTTAGTGTTGATAATGGTAGAATAGTAGTAAATCTGAAAAAGCTGCTTTTTTTGGGAGCTACTGATACGAAAAGGATTGTAATGTAAGATTATTCTATTCAAATTCTAGTATTATTCTTTAAAATTCTTTTGCATGCACCTTCTTGCTTTTTTCCATTCTCTCACTCTCCTCCCCAACAAAACCATAGCAAATGTTTATTCAAACGGGAATAGTAGTGCACTCAACACACTCAAACCTCGCTGAATTGGTCACATGTTAACATGTTTCCCTTTAACTTTTGTGAAGATTTATTAATTTGACTATATATCAGCAATTGGGTGAGTGCAACTGTTTAACCCCAGTGACAGGCACAAAGTGTTACTACACATGTCTATAACTGAAAGAATAGCCCAGCAGGTTTGCCTTGGAGTGACAGTAGTTGCTGAATAATAAGTCTAAGTATGTATTAAGTCTGGGATTTTAACAAGTGAAGTTGAGGTACTCAGTGATACGAAACATGCATTGGAGTGTTCTAGAGCATTTTAGAGAATGTTAATTGCAGCCATTGTGTTTAAATTAAATATACAGTTTAAATTAACTTATGTCAGAATGCATAACAATAGGCAGGTATTGTGGCTGTTGTAAGCTGCAAAGCTGAATGGAAGTAAACAGATTTCATTTCACACATTTATTGAACAGTTCACCGTTAAACAGTAATACAGCAATTAATAACAGCAACACTTTGAATATTTCTGTTGGTCCGTCCATTATGAAAAGTAATATTTTCTAAAGGTCAGCTGGAGGTATGAAAATGTTTTCCCTGCTACTGCTGTAAATTAGTTGGGCAGTCGACACTGTAGCTGTACATTCAAACTGAACTGTGTCAATTACTCACTAGGTAAAGAATGAGGCGAACGCATTTAGTGCTGTGGACTGTGAGGCGAATTATTTAGATTTTTTTTCATTTAAATATTTTAATTGCTTTGACTGTGTTACAGTCATTGTTCCAGGCAATGGGCACTGTAACTGGGAAAGTCTGAATTGAGTTGACACTTAGCAGAGACTAAGCTGATGGCTGGGTGTTTTTTGCTGCTGCTGATGACAACTAGGTGTTCATGTGCGTTTGGTGTCTCACATGGCCTGAGAGTCTGAGCGAGTGTATAATCTCAGATTCAGATTCCAGTTGAGTGCAGCAAGCTGCTAGAGACTGGTTTTGCATTCACGCTGCCATTCAGAGCCTCCGTAACACTGTTGGCCGCATGTGTTTTCTCCAATGCATCACAGAAAGACCCCAAGAGCAGGCGTAAAGCTTTTCCAGTTCGGTGGTTTTAGGTCCTTATTCCATCATTATTCTGGTGCTGTTTCAGCTCAGTGGAACCTAATCAGCTCTGTTTTCACTCAACAACTATGACCCCTCCTGCTTCCCATCTAGCCCTGCCTTTTGGAGCCATTGTGAAGTACGTAATGTTATTTGCAGAGTAGAGCAGCACACATACACTCCAGCTCCTGATGCATAGTCACTGTGTCATTAGGTGGTAGGTCAGTGGCCCCGCAGTGTCCACTGTGATTATACTTCAAACTAGTCAGGCATTGTTTAGCAGATAGAGATCTAGAGTTTTTAATTGTTATTTTGCTGAAGTATTCAAACCTAATTATTAGAAGTGCAATAATACAATGTATCATATTGTGTCATATTGGTCTCTAACATTTTATATTGTATTGTGTTGCGATTGTACTATTGGCAGTATGCTGGTTTGTGATTAGGATATTAGCTCAGGGCTAAGGCTGGTAAGACTTTTATGCAATTTTGGTTGTTTAAAACAAAAATACACTACATAACTATAACAAGTTCAACAAGTGGAACACGTTTACATTAGAACAATCAAAACACATCCTGTGAATTTCAAACAATGACAGCTGAAAAAACTGCAAACTTTCTACACACTGTAGAATATTCTATAGTATAGTGTGTGGTGGTTTGTGTTGTGTTGTGAGAATGACTTGATAGATCAAACATTACAGGCTGGTTTATTTGGTTAATAATAGAGTTACTAAATATGTTGCATGCGACCATTTTTAAATTGCTCTATTTAACTGCCAGACAGAGTAAAGCAGCCAAAATCAATACTCAAGTAAAAAGTATTGATGCTGACACAAGTATTTGTTTGTTTGTGTATCTGTGTATATATTCCCTTTGTGTTCAACCCTGGGTTGTTGGTCATTGTCTGCATCCTGCGTTTTTGGTATCCTGGGTTTCTGTGATTTCTGTCATTTCTGTGTTCCTGCTTGTCGTTCAGTCCATGTGTTTATCTCTCGCTTTGTTTGTATTTGAGTTTTTATATTTCATGTTTTCGTTTGTGATTAAATCATTTTTAGTTTTAAAGCTTATGTGTGTGTGTCTGCTCTAGCCAACCCCATGACACATATAAAGCAACTTGAGTAAAAAAAATAATTTTACAAAACTGCTGTGGAATTTTTTAGTGAATCCAGCATCTATCAGCACAATAGCGGAAGTTTTTAAGGCTATGTTCTCTTTTTATTTTGGATTTAAATAAAATTCTTAAGCTCCAAAGAGATGTGACTATTCATAAAACAGTACAAACGTTGGCAGCAACAAAACAAAATAAGTTAAAAAATGAAAAGGAATTAATAATTACATTTCAGGGTCTTCTTAGTTTCGCGGTGTGGGAAAATGTATTCAACGACACCACATATCGCATTGAGCCTGAATTATGAAATTTGTAACCCATTCCACCTGTAATAATTGCATGATGATATAATTAACAGCATAGCTAGTTACATGATAAATTACACTGTACTCTGTATCTGAAAGGTCCAGCGTACAATCTTTTATCAACTTTTACTCTGAAAGCCAAAAAAACCCACAGGCAAAATATTTCCTCTTGCAGTTACAAACACAAACATAGCATTGACTGAAATTTTAGAACTCATAACTCCCTCCTTAATACAATAGGCTACGAGTGAGAAACAATTAATAATAAATAAATAATATTACACCATGCTTTTGTTATTGCTGCAGATATTTCGGATGTTAAAGGTTAGCTGTTTGGAGGCTGTTGATGTGATGGTGCACAGCAGCAGATGTCAGGTGTGTCATGTGGGGCTCTGTAGGGGATTGTGGCAGCCCTGTGTCCTTTTCCACTTCACACTCCACATCACTGAGCATATTTACCTCTGCTAGAGAAACTTTCAGACACACATACACACACACAAATACACACACCGACAGACATGTGCATGTGGCTAATACACATCAGCATAAACACACAAAATGATCTATTACATAAATACACTCACACACCCACACACATTTAGGCAGACCACAAATACACAGAAAGAGTTGATTCACCTTTAACTGGCCATTTGCAAAGCTCCTCTGCCTTTATTTACTTTTCCTATGTCCGTCATCTTTTCAGCTCAGGCTACTTGGTAGCATCATTTGGGGTTACAGACCTGTAGAAAAACCATAATGTCATTGCTGTCCAGAGAAAAACAAGAAACACCAAATTGGCAACTTTACCGGAGAGGGCAACAACCTACTTTACTTTACTTTTAATGTAAGTCAATGGAACCAGATTTTTTTCCATGAACCATGAAACTTTTCCACAAAGACAGCATTGTGTTCAAATGATGTAGAAAAATAAAAATGGAGAAAAAATTTAATTCAGACAGCAAAGATGCACAGAGGAGAACATTTTAACATTTTTAGAATAAAAAAAAATTGTTTAGCATACGTTCTGTGCCAACACATTTTTAGGGTAATTTGGATGATGTTTTAAATCACTCTTTAATCAAACTATTTATTTGGGTAGTTATAGCCAAGCTAGCTCTCCCATTGGCTAGGATTTCAGAATCTGGACTAATGAACATGATAGCGTAGTTAGAAATTGACAGTAGAATCCACCAGTCGCATTTGGATGTATAAGTGGGAACGATTTTTGTGAGATCTCAGCCATCTGGAAGTTACCTTCCTGACTTTGAATGCAAGTAGTAGCCTGAGCCAGGGGGAAACCAGCCCTATACCACTGCTCTAAAAGACTGTGAAACTGCTGGAAAAATATATGTGTAAGAAATACATGTGTTGCAATCTCCAGTTAATAAGAGATCTGTGAGTCTTTAATTAAGACAAATAAACTTGAAACTTGAACTAACTTACTGCCACTAACTTACTGTTGTTCTCACTGCAGGTTTAAGGAGATTTGTCTAAGTTTGTCTTTTTGTCTGACAAGGGAAGCAATGTTTTGAGATGACCGTTACTGGCTGAGACACATGTCAATCACAAACACACAAACGCTTAAATTATTTATATCTGTTTTCATTTTCTGTTAGTAATTTCAAATGATCTTAATGTTGAATGCAATTGAAAGGTCAAAATTCTTGGTCGTATCACTAATTTAAACCTGACTAGTTTCAGTCAACAACAATACAACCCCCCATGTCAATAAAATCAACTCTGTTTTGCGAATGGGATGTTTTCCAAAGGTCTGTAAACTTGCCCAACTTCACCACACTTTTAACAAAATGTCATGTAAATCGTGAAAAGGTCATCTGCAAACTGATTAGATATATAATTAGTTACGGGTTGATGTAGAGATTGACAGGGACATAGAAACTTAATAAATGTAACTTAAAATTCAAGCATGATGAATTCAGAATTACGTATTGCTTGGTAGCAGACTGACTGTGTCAATAAATCCACCTTCAAATCATGATCAAAAGTGTAAACGATTTTCTCTAGTGAATCAGTTTCAGGACATGAACTTTCAGCTAGGACCATTTATCCAATGTGTATGCCAGTCATGTGCTATTGCTCTGTTGATAAGAGATTTCAGAGGGAATTAGCCAAATCATTTCATTTCACTATTTGCATGGTGGTGTAGTGGGCAGCACTGTCGCTACACAGCAAGACAATCCGGCTTCGATTCCCGGTTTGAGCCGTTCTGTGTGGAGTTTGCATGTTCTCCCAGTGCTTGAGTGGGTTTCCTCCCACATGTCAGAAAGACATGCATAATAGGTTGGCTGGTCACTCTAAATTGCCCATGTGAGCGAGTGTTGGCCATGCGATGGACTGGCGATCTGTCCATGGTGTACCCTGCCTTTACCCGATGATGCTGGGTTTGGCTCCAGCTCTCCCTGTGACCCCGACTAGCAGGATTAAGCAGCGGATAATAGATGGATACTTGCATTTATTTTAACATCACTACTTTTTGTATGAATTTTGAGGAATTTGGAGTCATGATATCAATCAAATGAAAGCTAGGACTTAGTGCTGGTGTAAAAATCTTTTTATACTGAAATACAAAGCTTCTGGGATAAAAAGACACTGTCTTATTACTTTCCTAAGTTTTCCCTTTCTCTCATGTTTTCTGACCCATTTCTGCTGTACTTGAATAGTGTCCCAGTTAAGTCCATAAATCCTGCATGCTCATAAATGTTGATTCATCATTAAGGAGCCAAGTTACTTGTCAAATAATGAATGCATTCATCGTCAGAGCATGGCCCTTTCAACAATAGTCCATTGAAATGTACTGAGAACCTTTTCTCAGCAAAACTGGCTTAGTAAAATGTGACAGGGGCGACACATTTGTAATTAGTATCCATTCAGGAACCGAAAAGCAGCATAATAAGGTTGTCTAGTTGTTCTGCCACTGGTCTTTCACTGACCTTTCAACAACTCACAGATTATATCATATCTATTACATACATGCACTGCATTATATGCATACATTTGGAAATATGGAGAATGTGGTAAGACTTTTTCTGAGTGTCTAAGTGAGAGCAAAAATGGTCTGTAAATAGTTTCCTTGGTAACAGTCGAAAGAGGGGATTTTCTGCTTTGAACAGCTAGAACACCTAAGCTTCCCATGATGCTACCAAAGCTAATAACAGGAACAACATGAGTGTTTTCTAAAAGCATCCCATCCTTCTCCTTGGCTAAATAGAGGAGCACCTTCTGGTACAGATACAGCAGCCTTGTGTTAAGGAGCGCTAAGGGAGGTCAACCCTGTTCACAGCCATTAGGCTTTATAATTAGTCACCTTACAGCTAAAGCAGTATCTACCCCCCACAGGCTGACTGCTATTGAGCTCCACTGCACTTGTACTTTATCATTAATGGCACATCTGTAATTATTTATTAAGTAATTATCTAAATGGTGCAATGCATCTGTGTGAATACCAATTAATTGCACCTTTGTAAATTCTGCTTAAACAGCTGTCTTGCTATGTCATTTAGAAAGAATACTCAGACATGTGAGACTATCTCGTTCCACTTTGTGAGAAATTTGACTTTACATGGTTGTAACTGTAATTCTGCATGCTTGGCATCAATACAGGCTGGAGTAGTAACAGATTACATATGGCATTACATGATCATAATACAAAAAGTAACTGTATTGCCCTACAGTTACAGAAAAACAAAGACTAATCAGATTCAGATACATGATAAAAATCGAGTGACTAGCAGGATTACATTAAAATAATGTTTGCACATCACACATTTCTTGTTTCCTGCTCTCATCCCTATAACTTTACTTTGTTAGTATTCACTTTCCTATGCTTTGTTTAATAGCACTTATGGCAGTATAATAAAATATATTCATATAAATACTTGTAAAAGCTTGTAAGACAACAATGCAGCATGTTCCTTGTGTTGTTTGCCATGTCATAGTGAATCATTTGGTAAATGCTTTAATTTAAAGCCTGCCTTTATTGAAGTAGCCAGTTTTCTTCCTTTCACTGAAATACACAAAACTTGCTAAGTGCTCCCCCTTTATGTAGAGGTCTAGGCACCAGCATTCAATATATGTAAAATAAAAATCAGTAATAGTGTACTAAAAATGTGTGTGTATATATATATATGTGTGTGTGTGTGTGTGTGTGTGTGTGTGTGTGTGTGTGGTTATAACTGTGCTGGAGTCCAGGTGCTGTCAAAGAGAAGTGGCTTTAAAAGCAAATTAGCCACAGACGAAGTGGAAACTACTTAGTTACTGTTGCTAGGAAACATTGCAGCAAACTATTTTTCAAACAGTACGATCAGGCAGTATTTTTGGAGCCCGACTGTGTCATTCTTTGGAGGAATAGCATTAGATTATAATACAGGCGTGGGAAGCAGGAGACTCTGAGAAAAGATATTTACACAGTTGGATGCCGCTGTGTGACAGGAGCTTATTAAAGACCATTTCTCAAGTCGGTGGGCACTCAAATTAATAAAGTTTTGGCAAACACAAAAGCAGCTGAGTTATGGTATGAGAGACTATGTAGGAACTGGGGCCGATATAGTTTCATTAGGGGTTTGATTTTAAATGCTTTTCTGTAACACATCTTAAACAGATATTTCCCGTTTGCGAATTGAAAAGCTTTCCATTTAAAGAACCCATTTAGAAAAACAATGTGGCATTTTATGCTGGTGTTTATCAGACAGTACAGTCAAGATTTGTCTACAAAGTATTACTGGAAAAGGACTAAAGAAATGTATGTAAATCCTGCATGTGATTCATACTAACTTAAGAAACTATCAGTCTTATGCCATAAACAGAATAAACCTAACCGTGAAAAGAGGTTTTGGTTTGTTTGGGGTTTTTTTGTCTGTCCTTGTGGAAAGTCACACTATATTTTAGTGCAGTGAAAGTGTCTGAGTGTGTTAAAGTGTGCGTGAGTGCATTTCCTACTGCACTAAATCTACTCGTACAGGTCGTTACACCTCCGTAGTCATTATCCTTATCATCAAAGCCATGTGTTCCTCTCACTTTCTGTCATCTGTATCAGCCCGTCATAGGCAAGGGCATTAAAGAGGGGCATGGCTGCCATGTCTTTGGTCTTAGCATCTGGTGCGGTATGGCATGGGGGCACCATATGGACCTCTATCAGAGTGGCTTGCCAGCCCAGATGGCCCCCGCTCAGTTCTCTGGGTCGAGGAGGAACAGGAGTCGTCTTGCCCACTGGCTCTGTCTGTGTCAGAGGAAGGTGTTATATAAGATGGCTCATCAAATAGGGCTGCCTTAGCCATTTTGTGTGCTGCACAGCAAAAAAAGTACATATCCATGAAAATGAAGTGATCTCATATCAAGATAGTAAGACTTCTTTTTATCTCTAAACAATAAAATTGTGTTACAAGGCAAAGTAAGTGGGCTGTGGGTCTGTATTTTCCCAAAAAATAATAATAAATATATGGCATACATACATGACCTCTTTTACAATTTTCAATACATTAACATGAAATTCATTTTTTATTTCTCTTTTTCCTTCTAAAAATCTAAAAATTTCCAGCCGGCCATATGTTTCTATATATATATATATATATATATATATATATATATATATATATATATATATATATATATATATAGAAACAACATAGATTGGCATTTTCTGGTTCTCAAGGTCTTGCTTCCTTAAATGTCAGACTGCACAACCAAAATCATGCTTTATGAAAGAGGGGCCAGAGTGTTGCATCATGAAGAAGACCCCAAATGACATTCATGAGAGAATGCCAAGGTCAGTAGCCCTTTCATAAATGTTTTAATAAAATATCATTTTTCAGTTATAAATTTTTTCCATGTCAGGTGATACAACTTCAGGAAAACCATGAAAATTAAAGTGTATAATATATGTATTATAAATATTCATATATATACTATAATAAACATATATATATATATATATATATATATATATAATAATGTTTATTGATTTGATCAAGGAAAAAGGATATATGGATGCCTAAGTACATGAAAAGGTGGCACAACCAGCAAATTGTGCAGCCAAACTAGCACAGTTTTAATAACTAAGCTTTGATAACACTATACTATATACAAAACTATATTTAATATAAGTAAATATATAAAATGCACAAAGATATAAATGCCTCTAACCTCTAACAGTTGTCATTGGTTTTCACTAGATATTCTAAATACTTCTTTTTAATGACAAGTGTTTTTTTTTTTTTGCTTATTTGCTTTTTCTCTGTATTCCATTTTGTATATTATTTCTAAAATCTCATCCTTTATTCATACTGTTCTTGTTTTATTTTGCTATCTAGTGTCAACCAGAGGAGGATGGAGTTTAGGTTCTCTCAAGACTTCTTTCTTGCTCCTAGGACGTTTTTTTTTCTTGACACCATCACCTTTGGCCTTCTCATTTGGGGCTTAAACCATGTTTTTCTGACTTGGCTATTGACTTCTGTGCACTAATCATATAGCAATACGGTAAAACCAAGAGACTTAGATGAGAAAAACAGATGCCTGTATCTTAATACTGTGTATTGAAACAAAATATTTGTAAAAATACAAAATATTGTGGTAGGTTCTTCAGCATTTTTTTAAGTTTGTGAAGTCGAGGCTAGTTTTCCTAGGACATGTGTCATAAAAATGCAATTAATATAGGCTTTATTTATTTATAAAAGATGAGTTCCATTGATTTTTGTACATTTATGGTAAATTAAATGCTTAGCATGTACACAAAGTAATTTAGAGTGGATTGTTGAATAATGCTCCCTTCTACAGAAACTCTAAAAGGAAGAGTGTAAATTGTTCAAATTCATGGTCATAGGAACCAGATTAACAAATGTAATTAATATTGGCATTATTCATTTACTTATTTATTTATTTACTGCTTAATAAAAAACTGACATCTTATTTAGTACACTTCTTCTAGTTTTTGTTTTTTATAGAGTGAAAGATTCTGGCATTACTGGGTTTTAGAGCTGTGTCTTGAAATACACTGCATAGTGAACGGCCTTTCAGTCTTACTGGTATAACAGTCTGCTTTCCAGTTGTGGTAAAACCTTTCTACTGAAAAATCCTCCACTTTGTATGTTGGGGCTTGTTTTCACTTCTTTCTCCATTATAGTGTGACAAGACACAAAAGCATTACTTGGAAAGATTGATACTTAAATACAAAAGCCTGTCACCATACTGACAGGCTGGGTTGCCAGCACTCAACCGCACCAGCAGCTCTATATTAGAAGACATTAGATCTGGAAGAAATACATAGTGGTCACTGTAAGAAGATCCCAAACTTTAAAATTTAAGGTTGCTTGGTGTTTGCTAGATTTACTTTTGTAATTGTTGCAAGCAGTGCCATTTAAGTCTGCAAAACAAGCACTCACAACCAACTGATAATTTCTGCACTAGTATGAACTACATTTCTATGCAGTGAATGTGCTTGTTCTATGCTGATGATTTGACAGTATTGCAATAAGATAATATAGTCCATTTATTACTAAGTGATCTTCTTTAAGCATGTATAACAGTCTGGTTCAGCTGGTTCAGGTCCATGAGTCCACAAAGACTGTCTGTCAAAAGTGAGACGCATTACCCATTTTTTTTTACCTATTATAATTATACATGTGTCACTTTAAAGATGAAAGAGGATTTTCATTGAATTCTGTACATTTCTGTGAAACTGAATGGTTAAGGTGCACACAAAGTAATTTAGAGTGGTTTGATGAGCAGTGCTTCTTTAGAAACTCTAGAAAAAAAGAGCATAAACTGTTCATGTTCATGGTCATATTAACCAGATGTCTGCTGCTCCCAAAAGAGTGGTCACAATCCTCCCCCAGGAGATTTACATTCCTGCAGGTTTCACCTCCACCTAAATCTCATTCAGCTAACCAATGACTTCTGAAGGCAATAACAAGAGGGATTGATTGGGGACAAGATGGAGACAAATAGTGGTAGAGCTAAGGTAGATCTCAAGGAGCAAACATGATGATCACTGTTCCAAAAGCTACCTGACGGACAGCTTCTGCATCAAATGGTTATGTAAAGGTGCCAGGTGCCTGAAAAAGTGAGCATGTTATATATGTGCTTAATTATCCAATCCAATTTCTTAGAAGGCTCAGATGTCTGATTGAGAAATCTGATAAAGAGATGTATAAATTAGTTCTGTAGTCAGGTTTTTCAGTGCATGCTTACACTTACTCTGATTTCTTTTGGTTTTCTTAGTGTGCATATGTGTAAAAAACAGAGCAGAGCAGAGCTGTACCAGGAACGAACAAAAAATACTTAACACAACAACTGTGAGATGAAAACAAACCATTTCTGAAATGAAACTACAAGCTTGATAAGGTGAAGAACAGAAATATTCTTCTAGCTGATAAAGTGGCTCTGAGTTACAAATGAAATATTCCGGCATGAAGTTTTATGTTACTTTGGCATTAGGTCTTCTGCTGAGAGTTTATTTGTGCAAAGTAGAAATCTGGTTACTGTCTGGCTCCATTGTCTGATTACCTAAACACATATAAATGGGTTGATTGACAAAATCTGTATTTAAAAAAAATATTAAATGTATGTAAACATTTTCATTGTTTTAATTTAAACAGTATGACAGTATTTAAAAGGCTTTATATGCAACCACAAGCATAAATAAATTATATATATATCCTGTCATACTGTTTAAATTAAAAACAATGAGTATATATATATATATATATATATATATATATGTAGGTTCACTGCTTAATTTGTATAATAATTTAATAAGCTACATTTGCATTGTATGCATTATAACCCCATGTTTCCATCGGCACTATTGTAAAGAGATGACAAAAACAATTAAAATTAAAAAGTTTCTCTGTAATAAACCAAAGCTCTGTAAATGAATAAAAAAAAACAATTTCCCCATTTATACAAGACAAAAGCACAATTTTAAATGAATTTTCCATCAACATGTTCATTATAGAGCTTCCATTAGCGTGAGGCGCATGTGTTGCCTAAATAATGATTACTTTTCTGTTTATTGTTATAATAACAATGTTTGAGTAGTGACATTACAACAAGATAATAAAGCATGTAAGCTTGGGCATCTATTTATGTGTATGTTATTGATATTGCTCCTTAAAAGAAACCTGATTGTTCCTTAATATGTTTAATAGTTATTGCAGTTATACAAGATGAAATCTATTTAAAAAATTGCATAACAGGTGTCCTCAAGATTAATGACGAAGATCCAGTTTAAACTGTAAGTCCTGGCTACGTTTTGTCTGACTGCAGTGGGCAGGTGAGCTGTGAGGAGTCAGAGAGGATGGCAGTGTCGCTGGTTTGTCCAGCTGAACAGCTCTGAGCGGAAGGCGTGCGGAGCAGCAGGAAGCAGCTGGTTGCAGCATGGTTGAGGGAGCCCTGTCTCTCTAGCTTTAGAGCCGTCAGTCACACCTACAGAACAGAAGGACTCCCTTGAGCGACAGTCCAAAAAGGGAAAAAGCAGAGGATGAGCACACACACACACACACACACGTACACACATGTACATGCACAGATGCACCTGTACACACAGGGGAAAAGCACACACACACATTTTTCAGGGTGTTCAGGATAAGGATCGTTCAGTGCTCTGACAGCTAATAAGGATTCAAATAAAACTTAATGAGATTTACTGCACATAACATAAGCATAGCCCGCTGGAGCGTGTCATCTTTCTTTGTAATGGATGAGGCTATCATCGCTGTCATGCCTCATAAATGAAGCCAAGGTCCACTCTTAAACATGAAGTTTCTTAAATGATTCATGTTTAAATAGTTTGAAGGAATAAATAAAAATACTTTTAATGGTACAGAAGATTTACATGAAAAGGCATTTCATTCACAGAAGTTCTTGCATCCAGTAGTACAAAATCCACACTGTACGTATTATCTACCATAATGTTTTGTGCTCAAGCCAGTATAATAAACCGAACGTGATTCACAGTTTTATAGAAACTCGTGTTGAATTCTTGAAAAATTGGTAAGAATAATGTAATAATATATCAAAACATAGGGTATCATTGACTTTACTGTCAGTCTAAACACCTAATAAACTTTTCTGAAGAAGCAAATGATCATTGGTCTCACTGCAGTTTGAATTTCCTTTTTTAGTGTTGTGTTATTTAAATGTTAAAAGAGTTCACTAATAGTAATGGTGAACCAGGGTAAATGCATCTAGCATGTACTTAACTAGTGCTAATGTTAGTTTACATTATGTTAGTTTGTGTTAGTTTAACTACCTAACACTTGCTAGCTATCCTACAGCTTTCCTAACACAACCCGTATCATCATTAAATAAAACATGGAATATTCATGAGATAATGATTTTTTTAAATACTTTCTAAGCATCTTTTTTCTTTGACAATGGTAATAGGAATTATTGTGTAAACATGTTGATTTTAGCTAGCTGTGGGATTCAGTCTCTTATGGATGTGTACTTTTCCACAATAGGTTCATTACTGAACAGCTGTTTTTTTCTATAATCAGGCATACATGCAGTATACTACTAATCAAATGAAAAAACAAAGTCTCAAATCCTTTTAGTCGACTGTTGGCACCCCTTCATTTAATACTTTGTGCTCATTCCTTTGCTAAGATAACAGCTCTGGGTCTTTACTTATAATGTTTGATGAAGATGGAAAGCATATGGCAGGTAATATGAGATCATTCCTTCTTGAAGAATCTCCCCAGAGTTTTCAGATTTCAAGGTCCTCAATTGTGGACTCTCCTCTTCAGCTTATACTTTTTCTATGGGGTTTAGTTCAGAGGACTGTGATGACTTTGACCAAAATCTTGATTCTCTAGAAGGGATACTGGAAGACCCAGTCATAGCCTGGTTTAAGTTTCCAGGCTGAGGCAGTCTGGTTTTTATTTTATTCTTAACTCCAGTTGTTCTAAAGTTCTTAATTATTATTATTATTATTATTATTATTATTATTATTATTATTATTATTATTATTTTTAACATGGGAATTGGCATTTTTAACTGTCTACCTATTTACTTGTAGTCAGTTCCTGATTCGGCCAGCTGTTGTTACACATCACAGCTGTATTCTATGGTGAAGAATGATGGAAGACAGAAATTTAAGACCCTTTAAGTGTTCATAATAACTAATTTGAAGAGAAAGCTTTCACCCATTAACATTTCTTGGGGTGCTAACAAATGTTGCAACGATACACTGGTGTCAGTATTTAATCTTATGAAATGACAGCTTTGTACTGCATGTAAAAATACAGTATAATATGTTATTACTATAAACAAATATTACTGTATGCATGCTATAAATGTTAATTAAAGAACATGGCAACTTTGCTGCCAGTAAGTTACTGTAATGCACAACAATTTTGTTCAGCACACAGACTCCCACAGATTTATTTGAAAATAGCAGCCCTGCATTTGGCATTAGGCTAATAAGTACAAACATGTGTGATTTCTTCCTTTTAGAAATCCAGGAACTTCCCACTAAGATGCCTCACATGCTTTCTCTGAGGTTGTGTCCAAAGAAAAATTATTTTGGTTTCCTGATATAACTGTGATGTAACTGGATTCTGTCATAGCTTGGCTGGCTCCACAGCCTCATTCCCTAGTATCTTCAGACAGATGACACATTTTGGTCTACTGCCTTAATGTTGTTGTGATTGTACTTTTGAAATATGGTTGATCTGCCTCTAGAGTCCTCGTCTTCCTCACTATGTTGGAAGTATTTGAAAGCATTAATGAGTAACAAGCGTAGAGACATTGTGGCATGTTTCATTTCTTAATATTTGCTTGTGTCAAAATTTATACTGACTCAGAAAAAAGACTTTAAGTATCAGTAAAAATGGGATGCCTTTATTTAAAAGTACACTGTACTGAAGCTATTATACACTATGATGTCCAGAGCCCATCCCAAACTCTTCCAAAATTTAAAATGATCCTCAATGTCATTACACCAGACTATAGCCTACAGCAGAGCAGTCACTCTACATACTCCAGCATTTCTGTCCACCCTGGTACAAAACTATAGAACTTAATTAGAAATAGGGCTGCACCTAACGGTTAATTTCATAATCGGTTAATCTAACAATTATTTTTTAGATTAGTCGGTTAATCTAATGACACATTTTTAGATTACTCTGAGTGTTTTAGGATTTTTTTTTACTTTGATATGGATTTGTAACCAATGGATGATTTTGTGTGTATGTGTTTATGTATGTACGTCCTAGAGATAATGTATTAAAGGGTACCTCAAACGCACCTGATCTAAATGGTTAAAAAGACTAAAAGTCTAGAACTGGACTTTTAGAGGCACAAATGACACGTAGCCTACACGCCTCACAGACAAGAAATCTGACAGTTTGTGGACTATATATTTTGGCAGAGAGCCATTTGAGAACCAGCTACGTGTGTTTTATAGCTCCTGCGGTTTCGAGAACAGTCTTGGGTATCTATACTGGGCTATTAAGAAACAGTTAATATAGTCAAGTGACTACTTTTAAAAGAAACATGTTTTAAGGCACATTTATGCTCAACGTTAAATACGGATATGCATGGATACTCTGCGTTCATTTCGTACATACATTCGGTTTCAGAAAGCTTAGGAATACGGATGGGATGGAGCAATACCGCTGGAGACCGTGGGGGCAGTGCAAGACGCGACCACTTCCATATGAACACGACGAAGAAGAAACGGCGGGACTTTTTGAAGAGAGGTTGGGCAGGTTGATTAGAAATTCCCTGAAATACAGGCGTTTTTCTCGGTTTTTGAACTAAATAAAGAACTACAAGCTCATCCACTGTCACCATGTTTGATTTACTCTGAACTGCCCTCTACTGGACGTGTTGCTCAGCAACCATGTCAACTGAGCTGACGCAGAGAAGTCTGAGAGCTGTGACGACTATATAGCTTTAAACGCACACAGACGGAGTATAAATCAACCTTTACATGTGTTAACAATATTTAAATCTGTGTTTCTGTGTGAAATACTCCCCCAACTTTAGATGTACACAGATAAATCCATGCTTTTAGTAGGTATGGCCATCTTTGCGACGCATGAATGCACCTTATGCTAATCGATGTAATTTCGTAATTGATTACGTCGACGCATCACCCCAGCCATAATCAGAAAGCTTAATTTCTTAAACACCACCACCACTAAGCATGTGTCCACAGACACAACTTCTGTCCAAAGAAGATGGCAAAAAAGTTAATAACAGCAAGCTGAGATGTACGCGGGTGAGGAAAAATGACACAGCAAACTTAAAAGCCTAAAACTAATCATCATGGGCAAAAGCATACTGCCGCAGCGGGCATGAAGCATATCTGTAGTCTGTGTCTCACCAAAACTTATGCACTGAACTAAGTGGTTTGTTTTAAAATTTCATAAAAAAACATTTTAGCTTTTGCAGTAATACAGCACCTAATGCTACAAATTAGCAGAAACAGTGCTACGTTAAATAGTGCAACATGAGCCTGTACAGGTGTCTGAACATAACCGCTACATCATTAGGGCGTAACGAGAAATGAGCATTAGAAGCTCTCAGTTACATGCATCTGTTTTTCAATTTATGATTTCTGTCCTATCACTTATTGTTGTCATTTGTTTTTGGTACCTATGCCACTAAATCTAGGGAGATAACAAAGGGAGACTTGATAGACAAACTTGCTAGTTAGCGAACACTATCTTAGCCACAATCCTGCCGTGGTCTGTGAGTTTTTTCTCTCAGTTTTAATTGGTAATGCAGTGTTCCTTACTGTTTAATGCACATCCTACAACTCTCTTGTGTCTGTGGTTTAGAAAATAGGCATCATTTCACTTCCTTCTGCATATTTTTCAGACATCTGATATCTGATTCATATATGCCCCCCACAGGAAAAGCCCCTGCTAAAGGAGCAGGGTATGGTGAGAGGCATTCTTACTGACATGTTGCTTAGCCACGCAGAGCTTAGAAAATGCTGCGATCAAGTTTCTCGTAGGTTTCTCATTGGGTACATCTTACTGCCCTCAAGTGCCGTTCTAGAAGAGAACGGGCTAGTCTGCCTATATGAATGTGCCAGCCCTGCTTAGATGTAGCATTTATAGAGTGTTCTTGTGTTTATATGCATAATTTTATTCATTGCCTCACAGAAAGAGGCCCACTGGGAATCCTCCCAACTCTCCAGAATACCCGCTACGGCATTTATCATGATTATTTAAAATATATTGAATCATCTGTCAAAACATTACTGAGCCCACTCTGAGAGTCAGTGCCTTAACAAATTTCCCATTCAAAACTAGCTATGACATGGCTATGTCATGTAAGCACCAAGCTAACAGGGGTGTGGCTCTTATATGGCAGGTGTCCTCAATAGGCAAAGTATTTCTGCCTACCAAACCATGCATGTGAAAAAACAGTCGCTAGCAAAGTCAAACACAGAAATGGTCGTATTTCAGCCACATACATGAACATTACCCAGTCTGACTTCTGTAGCAGCCCTGTGTTTCAGTTTATACACTCACGTGCATTTATGTAACGGATTAAGCTAAAGCCAGATTGTCAGTCAAAGACTACAGGGCTACATACCTATGGCATTATTTCACTGCCAAAAGTCGAGAGCACACTTTTTAAGTGCGAGAGCGTGATTTTCTTTGTTCTCACGCAAAATATAAATGTGCTCTCTAATATTTACTCTGCTCGCGCTCAGATTCGCTTTGCTCCACTACAGAACTGCCCGCGCGCTCAGATATATCCTGCTCTTGCACGAACATTTACTGGGGCGTGCGTGCGCATTCAAACGCCTCCCGCGCGCTCGCGAATCTTTTTATGCTCTTGTAAGTCGTCAGCCAATCAAAAAGCAGTAACGGATTTTGACCAATCACATTGTACCTGCTGCTCTTCTACATTGTCATTGGTTGCGAAAGCCACGACGAACACATCAGTAGCTTGCTTAGTAAGCTACGTAGTAATATAACAACGTAGTAATATAACATATTACAATATATATATATATATATATATATATATATGTATATATATATATATATATATATATATATATATATATATATATATATATAGTAATATGTTATATTTTTCACCTAGAAATGGCGCTAAAGATGCATATTTGCTGTCAGCTATTAACTGCAGCCTGTGTATTAGCTAAGTTGTTAAGTAGTGTGGCAATGGCTAAAGTGTTTTATCATGTGCCATGTTTATTAACTTACGAACATTAAACTGTTTTTTTTATCTCTAATTAAAACTGAGGTGTCTTACATTAGAGACGACCAGAGTCTGTGGTGGCAGTCCAAAGGGGCATCAATGCTGTTCAGCAGCAGTGCCGTCTCATCAAATTAACCAATCAAAATCCAGTTCTGAGAATAAAACCAACATTATTAAATATTATAAAATCTCCACCAGAATGGTCGTTCATCCCTGACATGTGAAGTGTTCATTAAGAATAGTATTTGTTATTGGTTTTGTAAATTCTGTTTGTTCATAATTTATTTAACATTAAGTTTTTAAAGAGTTTTTAAAAACTTTTTCTTTTAAATGTTAAAATTTAGAGTTTCAATATTTATTTGTTATTTACTTTGCTATTACAGAAGTACAGAAGAAATATTGTGCAAAATTAAATTTTTTAAATTTATTTCAAAGATATGATGTTTCACTATGATGGCAATAATATAAAATACAGCTGTGTGCACCTAGTGCTACTGGGAGAGCCAATGTCCAGTGTGATTAACAAAGATATGGATACAAATCCACATTCACACACACACACACACACACACACACACACACACACACACACACACACACACACCCAATATACTAACTGGGGCAGAAGCACGATTGGTATTGCCCTCACCTGTCAGCGGTGTCTGGAATTGGCTAGATTAGTTCATGGTCTGGTTGGCAGGAATCAAATCGAGCCGGTTGCTCCTCTTAGGAAAGCGAAGCAAAGGAAATACACATTTAGGCTTCCTGTAGCCCTCCATGCTCGCTCCTGTAACTAAGAAACATGAATTATGTTCGTCAGAGCTGAGTAGACCACAAAAGACAAAACAAAAAAATCCCAAACAAAGCAGATTAATTTCAGAAGAATAATAATGTCCTTTCCT
Organism: Megaleporinus macrocephalus; assembly: GCA_021613375.1. NCBI lineage: Eukaryota > Metazoa > Chordata > Actinopteri > Characiformes > Anostomidae > Megaleporinus > Megaleporinus macrocephalus. Next base: position 19,504,602 of record CM038713.1, read on the forward strand.
AGTTATGCTTATGAATTTTAGAGGAGCCTAATAATAACAGCATTGTCTTTTGCTTGGTTTGTATTATCTATTCATATCTATTCATATTACTGGGAGATCAGCTCACTGAAAAGAACCAAGTACCAAGCCTGCAGCTTCACTTTATAATAGTATCAGATGTGATCTGCCGCCTTCACTATAGACAAGGAATAATACGTTCTTTATACAGCTAATCACTCCAGCTAACAAGGTCTCACATTTATCCTTGACTTTATATTAAAACTTTCTTTATGCTCAATGGTAACAATGAACTGAGGCCTGATCATCGTTTGTTGTTTGACAGTAAGCCAAGCACTGACATGTACATCAGCATCTCATTTATATGCCTTCCTATGTTTTTTTGGCTGTGTATATAAGGAATCACAATCTATTTTTGTCTCCCACAGAAGCAAGACGCCCTATTTACTGAGCCATTTCAATCGCTCTTCATACATCCAGGCAAAGTGTTTATTCTACCAAGAGACAGTTTTGGCTTTCAATGTGTCTCCAAATAGCGCAGGATATAAATAGCCTTAGGGAACATGAAACAGAAGCATGCATCATGAATTCTTCATGCGTTGCATGATTTACATTAGTTTACTGAGTTACTTGCCAAACTAGTTACATTTACTCAGTTATGTGTTAAAAATGGATACATTTATAGTTCACATCTTTAAAGTGCTTATACTTCTACGCAAGCATGATTATGAAATATTGAATCCACTTTTTTAAATATCTGCTTCAGTTCTGAACATTTTCCATTGTGATTCATTTCGCTGTGTTACATCATTGTCATTATCATCATCGCTGTTGTTTACATAGTGCCTATCCCATAGACAAGGAAGTAAATCATAGAACACTAACACATTAAACGGGAACAACAAAGGACATGACAGTGAGATGCATATACATGCAATGACAAGAGAAACAGGGAAAATAAATCAGTCTTTGGGAGAGAGCGGGTACTCAAATAGACTTGGAGAGAAAACTAAATAACACGTTGGTGACAGCAACCATAGTGCTCAGTGACTGATCGTCTGATTTTTGAGATAAAACAAAATAAGAAGTATGGCTCCTACCAACTTCAGTTTCTCTGCTGATAGACACTGAATATACTTAGACTGCAGTTCCACAGTTGTCCTATTATCACTTATTAATCCTTTTTATTAATATTATTAGTACCAATAAAATATGTTAAACATGCCATTTTTAGCAATGGCTTAAGACAAAATGCATTGCGTGGCACAGAAACCCTGTTTGGGGAACAGCAAGGCAGAACAGAGGTCTATTGTAGGTCTAAGAGGTCTATGGTAGGTCTAAAAGGCCTATGGTAGGTCTTTGGTCTATGGTATGTGTTTCCCACCCCTATACCACCTGTCTACCTCTGCTCAACTAGGAAAACATGGTGGAATCCAGTGTAACAAAGAGATTCTCTCAGGTACACCCACATACAAGGGTGTAAATATGCTCTTGACATTGGCGGGGACCTATGAACCTACCCCGCCACGCCCCCCACCAAGCTGTATAATCTCCACAAAACCAAGAAAGTAAGAAACCCAGAAAAAATTTTCTTTCTTACCGTCTCAACTGAATTACAAGACACTGGCTCGTTTCAACCAGTTTCAATCCAGTAAACAGTGAGTTTTGTATCTAAAGACTATAGTGCAACTGACATCTTTTATAAAGTAGCATTAATAAAGTAGGAACAATTATTGTTATTCATAGCTACAGAGGATGTTAGCCTACTGTATGCTGTGCGCCAGAGCCTAGCATTGTCATTAACATTATTATTATGGACTCATTTCATTAGTGAACTACCCTTTAAGTGAATTACACATTTCTCCGAAAAATAGCTCCTTATGTCCACCCTCTTCTGTTTTGCTGACATCCTGACACCCATGTGTCTCCCACATTGCACAGTGAGTCTCACATATGACTAAAGCAACCAAACGTAGCTACCAAGTCTCACGTGACAGCAGGGAAAGGTACAGACAATCACACTGACTGTATGTGTTACTGGGAGGTAGGACTCGAGTAGAGAACGTGATTTAACCCTTTCTGCACCTCTAGGTTAATGAGACATTGACCAATCGGGGTCTTTTTTGGAGGGGATCAAATTATTGGTGGGAACAGTTTAATAATCGCTGGATATTGGTTGGGACATGTCACTTCCGTCCATGCTAATTTTTACGGCTTGCCCATATAGCCAAAAATATGGGCAAAATATATTGTATCAGTTTAAATTATTTTTTTAAAGCACTGAAACACATTGCACATAAAGATTTTTACATTTTCAAATGTATATTGTTGCTGTTTAAAAAAAAATCTCCATATTGATTTTACCGCAGAGGACATGGATGCTCTTTGCCTTATAAGTATAATAATGGAAAGGTAAAGCAGCTTTGCAGCATTTATATTGGTCCAATCAACATGAAATCTTTGTCAAATGTAAATTTGTAAATTATGTAATGAAATACAAATGTAAAAAATGCATTTTTTACATTGTCCGCACACGTTCAAACGCAAATGTTAAACGTTGATGCAAAAAACTACACCATACAAACATTTATTTTTTGGTACTAAAGTTACATCTTTACATTTGGCCCAGCAACCTGGTATTAAAGTCACAGTTTATTAAGTGTAAAAGATAATGGCTTATGGGCTGCAACTCAACTCATTCATTGAAGTACCACTGTTTATTATATTGCTTTGCTGATGTCACAACAAAATATGAGTGTCACAAACATGACCGAGAAATCTGAAGTCACTTAATGAGGCTAGCCTAACCCGCTGTCAAAAACAATACTACTCTGTTCTCAGTGAAACCTCAACAAGCCAACATGTTTCCAGATCGGTACCTAAGCAAAAACACATGTAGATGATGACAGCTTCATTTCTAATGTTAAACTGTTAGCTCTAGCATTAGCTTATCAGTGGCTAAAAGATTTGAAAGGCAGATGTCTTCCTCTGTCTACTTCCCATATACTACTAAAACAAAACTGGAAGAACTTTTTTAAAGATAGAATTATTGCATGTGATGATGAGAAAGTTGAACGCAGAATTAACATTGTTTCTCCTGGATGGGTGTGTACATGAGATATCTACAAAGAGTTCAAAAGTTGTATGTAAAGTTGTATATAAAGTTGTAAAAGATGTATGTAATACTACTCAGCTGCATCAAACTCAATAAGAATGTGGGCATCTTATTCTTTCTGTTCCACCTTAAAGCTGTAAAGACTATATTTGCCTCGTTGCTGCTCATGTAGAAGGAAAAACAAGATAAAATCTGACTGGTTTTTGAGCAGCAAAATTATGTTTATAGGCTTTTCAATTCTCCATGAAAAAAGAGACATGGGAGTGTTAAGCCCACCCTGGCTAAATGCCGGCAAAAAATGTTTGGATAGCATGAGTGACAAAATAAGTAAAATGTAATGGTATGCCATCAAATTTAACCAAGCAGAATAATTTCTGTAGCCCTCTCTTGATTATATTTGCTTTTATCTCTTAGCTAGGTTAATGAAATAAATCACAGCCTCCATGATGAACACCAGCCAATAGCTATGGCATTCACTGCTGTACAGCTTGTGAAATCATTATTTTAGCTATGAAAAAGATCTCACTCAATGTGAAATGCCAGCTGTATTGAGTGTTTTTATCTTCTCTCCTGCTACAATAGCATAATGCAATCATCTATATCTCAATATCAAAATATGGCAGTACTCTTAATAAACAGTCTAACTCATTGTTGGACAGTTAAATAATGACAATGCCTGGCAAATAACTGGAAAACTCAACATTGATTACAGCCCAGACAGCAGGGGTGACATAGTGTCTGGGTTGTTTCAACATCAAACAACAAATTTAAACATTATACTATGATTTAAAATGTTTAAACCTGCTACTGTTTTGACCTGCTACTTCATTCTAATTGTTTATAGAAAACTATTAAGTAAACTGAGTAGACAGATCCATCAATGATATGATCAGTTATTAACCTCAGTGTTACTAAGCTCTGCTAAAGCCTAAGTAAACTGATAAGTCAACGTGATGATCAGTTATTAGTCTCAGTGTTACTGAGCTCTGCTAAAGCCTAAGTAGACTGATAAGTCAATGTGATGATCAGTTATTAATCTCGGTGTTACTGAGCTCTGCTAAATCTTAGGTTGGAGGTATTTAATTAGAATCCAGTAAGGTCCATTTATCTGAAATGTCCTCAGGCCAAGGTCCAGACGGTCACAATTTCAATCATTTCAGTGCCATATCCTGTATACTGAAGTAGCCTAGTAGCCTCTACAAGCATTTTATATCATCAACAACTGAGAGACAAATTACAAATACTGTTCAATATATTTCAACAATATTTGTTGTTTTAAATGCTGAACTGAATTAATTATTTATAGAACTTAAAATAAATGTGTTTTCCTCCTCGAAACAAGGGCTACTTAAAAAAACAATGCTTTTTAAAAAAAGTGCAACATAAAGTGCTTGTGTATAGAAAAAGTAAATAAAACATAAAGACTTCTTGGTAACTCAATTTCACATGTTAACAGTTTATGGCCTCTTGTGTTCCTCTTTCACACTTTCTCGTTTTCAGTGAGAGAAGTAGTTCTTGGTTGTTCTTAATTCTGGGGTAAAATGGTGTCAGGGCCATTCTCATACACATATGAAGGAGCTCGTTGTTGAGCCTAGGACACTATTTATTCCTAGCAATGTTCATTGTGGTATGAACCATCTGAATTAGTCTTCCTACAACTCGCTTTCTCCGACTGCTGCTTCTCGCTTCGTACCTCGCCTGTGTGAGCACCGCACTCCCAAATCTGCACAGATCTGATTGGCTGAGGAGCACCTTTGGTGATCTTACAGCGCACGTGATTGGTCTGTGAGTTTACTGCGTTGTAAAGCCTGTATACCGTGAAAACAAGAAAAGTTCCATCACTTAAAATACAAACACTGTCAGAATTAAATAATTCTCAATAGTTTATCGGTTTGGGTCCACATTGAAAAACATCTGGGTCTAGACCCTGACCGCGGTCCACCTATTAGTGAACTCTGGCCTAGGTAGACTGATAAATCAGTGTGATCAGTTATTAATCTCAGTGTTTCTGAGCTCTGAGTTGATAAATTAATCAATGTGATTATCAGTAATTAATCTCAGTGTTTCTAAACTCTGTTAATGTCTGAGTAGACTGATAAATCAATGTGATCAGTTATTAGTCTTAGTGTTTCTGAGCTCTGCTAAAGCCTGAGTAGACAGATTAATCAATGTGATTATCAGTTATTAATTGTAGTGTTACTTAACTCTGTTAATGCCTGAGTAGAAAGATTAATCAATGTGATTATCAGTTATTAGTCTCAGTGTTTCTGAGCTCTGCTAAAGCCTGAGTAGACTGATAAATCAATGTGATCAGTTATTAAACTCAGTGTTACTTAGCTCTGCTAAAGCGTAGACTGATACACCAGTGAGATTGTCAGTTATTAATCTCTGTTATACTGAGCTCTCCTAAAGTCTGAGTAAACTGATAAATCACTGTGATTATCAATATTAAACAACGTATTTAAACATTATACTATCATTTAAAATGTCAGGGTTTTGACCTGCTACTTTATTACAGCATGTCTACTCTAACTGTTTATAGAAAGACTCTTCTACTTTAGTCATTAAGTAAAACCTGATCATACTGGCAGGGTTGGAATAAAACAAAATATGAACATTCAGTTACTTTCACATTTTAAATATTAAAAATAATCATTATCAGTGCTTGTTTAACTATAAAGTAAACTGAGTAGACTGATCAATCTATGATCTTCTAAACCCTGTGTAGACTGATAACCTGATGTGTTGATCAGTTATTGATCTCAGTTATACTAAGCTCTGCTAAAGCCTGAATAGACTGATAAATTACTGTGATGATCAAAGTTAAAGTCTGAGTAGACTGATGCAAAGTTAAAGTCTGAGTAGACTGATATATCAGTGTGATGATCAGATACATCAGTGTGATGATCAGTTATTAAGCTTAGTGTTTCTGAGCTCTGCAAACGCCTGAATAGTCTGATTAATTCAAGTGATAATCTGGTTTGTTTTCTCAACATTGAGCTCTACTGAGGGATGATTAAACATATCTTCTCTATAGTGAGCATGTTTATGAGGTATACAGTTAGAATTGGGGTTGTACTCTACAGCTAAGAAAATTGTACATTTTTAGTTAATTTTCATTTATTGTTATTTAATGTCAGTTAAATAAAAAAACTTTTTTTTTCATGAAAGGTATTAACAGAATTTATACATAAAGAAAAGTGGAAACCAGTTACAGCTAAGAGCAGTGTTTTCTGGTGTGCCTTTCTGAGATATATATTTTAAATTTATTCTAGATTTTTCCAATTCTGCATATGGCTTTAGAATACTATTCCCACCTCTGTTGTTAAGAATGAAATGGCTGATTGGTTGCTCCTGCCTGATCTTTTGTGCTATAAATAGAACAATCCCAGAATGTACGGTCAACATCTGCCAGGAGTAAGACTGTTCTCAGATCAGAGAAAAGTCCCTACACTGCTGGAGCCTGCCGTGCCAAATCAGACTTAGCTCTTTATTTGCCCAGCATGGAACAACGGGGTCTAGCTGCGCATCATCTGTTGCTAAAACAGATTTAAATAAAAAAAAACCTTCACCTTTTACCAGAGTGCAGTAAGTCAAGAGAGAAATCGTGGGGGTTGGGGGTTTTGAATGTCAAGATGAATAATCAGTAAGAAAATGAAAAAACGCTGGATGGTAATCAGAGAACATTGGCAGTGTTTGCCAGTACACTTGATTTTGTTATCGCAGAAGTCTTGTAATAGCACCGGCGGTAGCTAGAGACAAAGAAAGGGAGAGAGGCTTTCACTTATGTATGCTTGTGTTCGTTTGTGATCATGCTTGGCTGCACTGTGTGTTTGTGTTTGCATTCCCTGGAACCACTCTGAACTGAATGGCCACTTTGCAGTCCATTACTGTTGTACACTGCAGAATGTAGAATGCTGGTACGTAATTGGGAGTAAAAGCAGCACATGCTGCTGTCTTCCCCCTAAGAAGAAAGACAAGAACATTTACCTGACTGAATTAAAGACAGTATCTATTCTGAAAACACAGAACCACAGAAAGAAGAGAAACATGGGATATTCCATTTAGTACTAGCAAAGAGAATGAGAATTCGCAAACTGACATTTAAATCCTCACCTGTGTGTCATCCTTGTAGAGCATCTGAACTTCAGACGCCCGGCAATATCTTGTTTTCAGAAAGGGAGAAGGATGTGGTTTTTAGATGAGACTGCTGGTTGAGTGGTGTCTCTGAGAACAGCTCTGTACCTTTTTTAAACATTCAGATATTTGGTGGTACTAAAGAACCTCACATTTTGCAATCTCAGAACTATTCGATCAATAAATAATCGATTTCCAGTGTGTGCTGCTTTATTCTCTTACCAAAGAATGTGCTGTGTGTTTTAGAAGACCTATACCCTAAATGTTTCTATATCTCTATCATTTTCTCTCCACCTCCATTACGCCTTCACTCATTCTCCAGGTGCACTTCAGGGTTCTGGAAGCATTGCGGTTTTCAACAGTTATTAACTGGAGCTATGAACCCACTCTTCCTCCTTACCCCAGATGTGTCTGTGTGAAAATGAGTCTGGTGGAGGTCCAAAAAGTAGATCCATTAAGTGGAGGAGGTGCCAGCAGGCTGCAGTCAAACTGACAGGAAAGAATAAGGTAGTAATATTTTTTAGAGCTCCATGTCATAATTTTTTTTTAAGATTTACTGTTCAAACTCAAGGTCAACTTATAGGATTTACAAGTCTTATTTTGGGTATATATACATTTTATTGAAACATAATTAACACACTTCATTTTTACAAGGCCAATATCCCAACTTTTCTTTATATTTTTGAACTAAAAGTACAAACTGTAAGATTTGGAGTTTAAAACATTCCACGATTAATTAAAATGATCAACATAATGTGAAGAAATAACTATTTTTAATGTGTGTCAAAGTCATCCATGTACAGATATCTGCTTAAGTTAGTATATTAACCAGTTAGCCCCATGTTAAAGGTCCCACTCCTGGTTAGATCAATTAAGAACAGTGAAGGGAATGAATGGAAGAGTAAACATGACGATGGATAAAACTCTTTGGACACAACCATTATGACCACCACCGCCGCCCACTCAAACAAAAAAGTTAACACTGGCGCTGCTTTCCAGTGCTCGAGACACCACTAGCAAGGGAGTAGGCTTTCTGTTTTTCTTCTGATGGGGTGAACACCTCACATTTCAGGTGATATATTAGACTATGTTTTTGTAAGTATGTTTTGTAAGACTAAGTTTGAATTTTACAGCTTGCGTCATCCTACAAAGGCTGTTTTTATTACTCTGCTGTAAGATGGCCAATATTAAGGAGTTCTATTCTGACTGGCTGCTCTGCACTCTGCCTCATTCAAAAAGCTTCGATGTTTAATTGTGAATAGGTGGGTATTTGTAAATTTCCATGACATCACAGTGACAGTGAGTTCAAACCATTTTTTTTCAATTTAGTTTCCATATATATGATCTGAAATCAAATATTTTCTAAAATGTACAAATTTGATAATTCTACTTTATTTTAAAAAATGTACAGAATGCAAATACATAACTAAATACAAATGAAAGGAAATTTGCACTCATGGATCACAATCTTATGAATTTAGTTTACATGTTTCAGAAAAAAAAGATAAGTGTAACTGGGCTAGTTCACAAGTCTAATGTATTTAATCTTTGACCCATATTTGTTCAGCTTGTTGTTGGTGTTTTTAGTTATGCAATACAAACTCCCCTTTATATATCCCCCTATATATGTTTATACATGTAATGTGTTTGCACCAAACAAATAAAAATATATCCAAGAGACATGTGCTGCATTGTGTACCAGGTTTAGCAATTTATATTATCAGAGATATTAAGTACGTCTATCTCTAAAATATATTTAATATATTGAAATATTTGCACATGTGTGAAAATGATGTCCATTTCCATTATGTACACACACACACACCAATCACCTCATCAAGTACACCAGTTTTATGATTTGTAGAAAAGGTACAACGTGTTTTATATGTTAAGTGGACCCGATAAAAAGGGGAATGAGTGTACGGTGGTCTATATTCTTAGTGAGTCAGTGTCAGAAATATGTGCATATATGTTTCAGAAGAAACAAGAACGTTATATTAAAAAAGATGTTTATCTGCACAGTATACATTGAAAAACAAATAATATTAACATAAATACAAATAAAATAAATACAGTAAGTAGTGATTTTTACGCATGACTATGGGTTTGTTTAACCATTTCCAAACTTCTCTTCAGTGCAGCTCAATATTATATATGGCTACAATTTAACACTCAGTTTGGCTAATCTGGGCATCATTGTATGAATCAAGAATGCTGTTTATTGAATATCAAATATATGTGATTGCTGGAGCATACAGGTCACAGCCCCCCACAAATCACCACAATAGCCTTTGCTTTGTTTGTTTCTGACTCACCTAATGAGAAGGCTGATTTTGCAGCTGCTGACTGCTGGATGTCAGTAAAAAGCTGAAACACATTTCTGACTCAGCGCAACATGTTTAGATTGATATTGGCAGGGTTTAATCTCCAAGTAATTGTGCAAATCAATAGATTTAAAAAAGACCCCTGAACAACCAGCACAGAGCCATAAAGGTTGAATACTGATGTATAAGTTTAAATAAAGTGCTGTTTAAGGATCTAACTGATCTTTTCATGATGTCTATACTGAATATTATTAATTTGTCGATAATTAAAGTTCTAAAGTTAAATAATTTCCTAAGAGCACATCAGAAGGTTAGTTTTTATTATGTTTTTTTAATATTAAAAATGAATGTAGTTTAGTTTTATACTCTGAAAATTTAACCTGATCTCAGTCTTGACTTGGTCTCAAATATAGAAATCTCAACTACAACACTAGTGGGAATCTGAACTACTTGTACAACATGACTTGTCAATATAGAATATAATGTAGAATAAAATGCAGCAGATTTATAGAATATACCTTTCAGCCTAAAGTGGTTTGACTGAAAAGTTTAGCGCAATGGACGAATGTCTTTTGTTTTGAGCCAACCTCTTTTCTCTGTACACTAGGGTTCCCATCAAACAGGGCAGATTTTATAACATCTATTTGCTGGGAATTCTGGGCACCAGGCAGCTACAGAAACACCTCTGGAATTTTCTTATCGGCCTTTCAGTTTAGGCTTTTCTTCAAACTACCCAGCAGCAAGAGTGACCCAGCACAATTGGCCCTATAATAAAGCCACGGTGGAAAAGTATGTCCCTGTTCTAGTTTTACACAGAATCTGCCCGAGATGTCTCAGAGATGGATTCTGTGCTCGGCCACGTGAAGCTCTGAATTGCAAGCTCATTATTACATCTCTTCTGATTCGCTCCCCAAGCTCCAATCATCTGTGCTGATATGCCTGGCATGGATGGTCCCTCTTCCATCATTCGGAGTTAAGGAGCCGCAAAGGGCTTTTCATTCTGGAGCTCCAGTTTAGTGCGTACTGTACTTCAGAGTGCTGCTAAAGAGGCTGGTCAGGAGTCATAGTCTGTTGGCCTCCAGTACTTTGGCCTTACAGCACCCTTGTGTATGTCCACTTTTGCATGACCATTTTCCAACCTCTCCTTATCCTGTAGACGTAAAGAGACTGCTTTTTTTTAAAATAGCCTCTGTTCTTCATGACTGTCTTGCATTTTCATTCAACTTAATTAAAAAAGCAGGTGGTGCTGAAACACATTGAATGGATGGGGCTAAACTGCTATATAAATATAAATAAATGTGTTGGCTGTAATACATACAAACTGTTGACGATTAAACATACTATGAATACAGTATGGGCTAGCTGCCATATATAAACTGGAATGGTACCTTCTGATGTTTTATTAATATTTACATAATACAGCTATCTTTCATTTCAATTATTATGATATGAGCCATTTCAAATAATTTGTCAATCTAGAGACTGTGGAATTACTCATCAAGTGGTCTATTCCACACCATATCATGTGATTTAAGCCACCAGGCCAGATTTAATAACTTCTAAGTGTTTGGCTGATGGTGATTCATTTGAAAATTCAATCCGGTCTGTCAGCTGTAGTCTGATGTATGTATCTGACTCTGCAGCTCTTCTTCCAAACCCACCTCGGCAAGACTGCCTGATCTCTCAGAGAAATTAAAGAGGAAGCTGAGCTAAATGCGAGTGACTCCATCCCTCTGAGAAATTTGTGTATGTCCAGACTTGTGCCAGCTTCCAATAAGAGTGGCTGAGGAACATTGCTTTAATGAATAATGCAATGCAGAAGCATTGGGAGCCTTTTATAAGCCTTTTAAGCCATTATATTATGTTAATGGTTATGAGACATAAAATTCAGCACTATGAACATGCAACGAAAGTGCTTTTACCTCTCATTTACGGTGGCCAACAAGACCCGGCGCACCGCAAAATACATCATCAGTATACAAGTGCAGAAATCACTTTCATCAAAATGTCAACATACATACTGCATTTACAAACACTCTGCAAAATAATAAATCAAGCTGCTAATTCCAAGATGCTCAGCAAACTCAGAAGACTCTTTTATCAAAAGATCTACACCAGCACAGTAACATGAATTAGCTGTAATAACAAATAATACAGAAAACTACTGTATTTAGGTACAGCAGTGGTGTTAAGGTGCAACTGTGGGGTATTTTAATAGCTTGTGTTTTAAATCAGAAGAATAAAGTAAGAAGGTTGAAGCAGTGTCAGTGTGTCTGGAGTCATAGAACAATTATGTCTCCTAACTAAAGGTAATGAAGAGTGTAGTACAGCTATTAAATACTCAATAGGTAACTAGCAGTTATTGTATATTGGGTCATTTCTGCCACCTTAATTATTGCTCAATAGAAGCTAAAAAAAGTTTTTCACAATGTGAGCAAATAGCAGATAACATAATATATATATATATATATATATATATATATATATATATATATATATATATATATATATATATATATATATATATATATATATATATATATATATATATGATCTAAGTTGATTTCTACTATGCTGTTAGGGGGCATACAGAGAAAGAGAAAGTAAATCCATACACCGGTCAGGTACAACACCATCTTATAGCAACAGAAAGAAAGATTATAACAATGAGATATCTTGTTGTCAACTCTCACAGTTTTTAGGTTTGATAAGATTTTCATTCAGAGGTCAGTATTTCATTTTCTTTGATTCTGCAGAGCCTTAATTATGTGATTGGTTGGAAAAGTGCCTGCCATGCAGCTCCTCGAACAGAATCTGCCCCTAAAATCACAACCCTTATGATTTATAAGCAATCTGATGAGAAAAAAAAAAACAATCATTCAAGCATATGTAACTAGCATAAACCCTGCCCCCTCTCCACCTACTTTACCCAAATGTCTGTTTTTTTATAAGATACCTTTAAAGGGGGCAGAGGGGCTTGTAATAGACAGTGACACTCTCACAATCAGTGTCTAGGCTATTATTACCTTCTTGGGACAAGCACAGACAATTAAAAAAGACTTTTCTGTTTATTTGCTTTGTGACCATCCCAGAAATTGAAGAAGAACAAAAAACACAGCACAGACAGAGAGAGCTGAGATAGACAAATAAAACAGAGAGAATATTTGCAAACCTGCATTCACATTTTATGACTGTCTGGCACATGTGGTGTATTCAATTCATTCTGAAACTAAAAAGGAATATAAGAAGTATCACCACACCTGTTAAATATATATAGAGGGGGCACATTTAAAAAGTAAAAGGTCAGAACAGAATTAGTAAAACACAGACACACACACACACACAAAGCCTTCAACTTTCCATGGAAACAACTACACCACTCCATAATGTGAACTAAATATAAACTCCAATGATTCTTTGTGCATCGTGTGTGTGAATTAGAATAGATTGACACACCTACACTCCAGAGAGAAACCGATAGCCATACATTGCCTTTGAGAGGTTTTACAAGTGTACATATCACCCGACAGCCATCAGGCATCAAAGCTAGAGAGAGATATTGCATTTGATTTCTTATCTAGGCAATTTTCAGTGGGACCTACTTAGTAGGCCTATGAGTGGGCTGCCATGTTGCCATGGTAATGATGTTCTCTCCTCTTTTCTTCTAGAGAAAGGTTTGTGTGTAGAGTGACACCATGTGGAGAAGGACTGCATGGAAAAACTAAACGCCAATTAAACGTAGACTTAGGGTCATAGTATTTTACAAGAATGAGCCTACCAGCTGTTGTTCATGTTCAAATACCTGCTCTGCTCATCTTTGCCTGGATTTCTGCAGGTTCTAGTGTTACATAAGCAGATCTATTTACCTTAAACCTCAACATTGATTTCAGAGATGCATTTGTTTTCTACAGTTTAAAAAAAAGTCACTGACTTATAAGGGGCATCTCATACACCAACCTGCCACTTTGTTAAGTACACCACGTTGCATCTACAGTGTTTGTCTATTTTTATTAGATCCATTCACCAAATAGGTGCACTGTGTAGTTTTACAATTACAGACTGCAGTCTCTCTGTTTCTCTGCATACTAACTTAGCCCCTTGTTCCTCAATGGGTAGGTGATACCTGCAGGAGCACCATAGATCATTCTCAGCTGTACAGTTTGTGTTAGACCTTCATCTGTGGTCACATGGCACTGCCCACAGGACGCTGTTAGCTAGATATTTCTGGTTGGTGGACTATTCTCAGTCCAGCAGTGACACTGGAGTGTTAAAAAACTCCAACAACACTGCTGTTCTAACCCACTCAGATCAGCATAACACACACTAACACACCACTACCACGTCAGTGTCACTGCAGGGCTGAGAATGATCATCCATCCAAATAATACCTGCTATGTGGGGGTCCTGACAAAGCAAATACAGAGGTGGCCCAGAACAACAAATGAACCTCCAGACACTCTGAACATCTTACAATCTAAATTCTTGGGGATTTACTGTCTGTTAGTGAAAAATATGCTCAATGAGAAGTTGGTTCACCCAGTTGGTAGCAATTTAAACTAGGTCTGAGGTACTTCTGCAAAACACTACAATGTAGCATGTCTGTAAATCTAACAACTTATCAAGAAAGTAGAAAGACACAAGAGCAGATGTGTAAAATCTCGATTCTTGTGTGCTGGCATTAGACAACCCATAAGTGAGGGCTAACCTCTTGGTGTCAGACACATATCTGAAGTCAGCTTCTTGTTTGAATTCGCTTGTTTCTACCCTTAAATAGGGTTAAACCTCTGCTTGCGCCTCAGGCTGCTGGTCAGACTTCTTAGTCAAATTTTTTCACTCCACCTTAAACATCACAGCAGCTATGCTAGCGGCTCAGGTTACTTATCGAACCCATTATTCAAATTATCCAATTCCACCTTAAGTGGTGCAGAACTTCATATATAGGCACCTTAGGGGTTATATTAGTAACTACTACACCATTTAAGGTGGAATGAAAAATTCTAACAAGAAGCTGCTGAATAAAAAGCTGACATTAGCCATGCATGTCTGAGTACTGCTTTTCCAGCCTGGGTCAGTGCAAAGAGAGGTCAGTACCAACTGTCAGAAAACTGCAGATGAGGGAAATCCCTGCAAACACAGTTATGTTGTGGTAACGTTGTGACACTGTACTGTTTTAGTCCCACAACGTTGAAATGTTATTCCTCAGAAAGTTGTGACAATGTTATCTGACAACGTTGTTAGTACGTTGTTACAGCCTCCTAGAATTTGTCTTAAGTCCTAGAATATCTGCAAGGAATTCCATTGAATTTTGTAAAGTTGCCAACAGATTTTATACCGTATAACCGTATTTACTAAAAAAAGTTATTTACTAGTTATGTTGTGACAACTTTGCTCAGGCAATGTAAAAAGCAACACCTTTTGACAACAGTTTAGCAATGTTGTAATAAAGCAGACATCATTGTGACAATGTTATCTGTTTGCTGGGAAGTAAGTAAGTCATTTAGAAATTGGTGTTGTTTATGTTTCATTGCTGTTTAGAGCCACTAACTCCTGAGGTAATATATTATTAACAGCAGATTTTATGTCCTAGAAAGTTTGGAGTGTTATTGCTGTGGAAGCCAGAATAACATTTACAATATTAGCCTGTTGAAGAGATGGAGAGAGTAGGATGTTAACTTCTGAAAAATGGTATAATATATTACCTTTAATTTCGATGCTTAGGTGTGTAGCTATATGACAGGTCATATAGGCTGTAATCATATGGAAAGTCGAACATTTCCAAGCATTTGTTTTTTTATATGATATATGCTCACTATATCACATATTTTGAAATGTAAATATGCACTAAATTCAGATCCCCAATTTTACCTACATATGTGTGATAATGTGATATAACAGAGTGTGGCCGAGGGGAGCTGGTTTGTGCTGGAGGAACCGTGTCTAGCTCTTGCCTTCTAGTATCACAGACAGCTTCAGTCACAGAATTTATATTTGTGTAAATAATCATTTATTTCTTTTGGGTGTTTTTTTTTTTGTTGTTGTTGTTGTTTTTGTTTTTTTACTGAAATACACTGTTTTACGCCTGAAGGGTGCAGCAGTATTCAAGCCACATCACAGCAGCTCCAGACCTGCACTCTCAGTTTCCTTTACAAGTTTGCCTCTAGTGGTGTATTTCAGACCTGCACACTTTCAGCTTGATGCCTTATTATAATACCCTCAGAAGATCTGTAGTAAATACTTTAAGAAACAACACAATTTCTTAAGTACTGCATATCTCTTACATAAAATATTCAATTTTGACATTTTTTTTTTATTTGAAAATATCAGCTGACCTTTACACTGTGTGAAATGTTGTAATAAATAGAAATGTTACAAAATGTACTATTTTGGTTTTGCATTGACAGCAACATTCATATTGACCATATTTAACATTTATAAGCTTTTGGAGCACAATAATTTCCTTACATTGAAAGTAAGGTACCTTTTTGTCTTTTCCATAAAGTTGCTGTATATTGTTTATTTATTTAACACTACATTAGATCTAGGAATCAGACTTACCTGTACAGTGACAATACAGTCAATTACCTTTCAGTTTGAACACTGCAGATCAGGACCTTCTGGCAGGAGTGCTGGAACTAAGGGGTGGACATTAGGTCATTAGGTATTGGTGATTTGGCAGCTGCAGTACTTAATCATGAGCTTTGTTTTAATGTTTTATTGAATTATGGTTTTCAATGAATATAGACAAACACAACACATAATTAAACATAATTTAATGATGTGTGCAACAACTCAAATGTGCAATAACTTTCCTACTTCTAAACTCTTACTGCTGTATACAGTATATCTGTACTTATTATTATAGCCACAGTCACTTTATATTTTATTCTTCTATTGTATTATAGCAAATATATCCCGTGAAAGACTCATGATGGATGGACTAACAGAGATGCTCCAAACCCCCTTGGAATAAAAGAAATTGAAGCCTCTTGACACTGACTTACACTGAAAGTAAAGAAGGTTTTTGGTCTCTCCTGTAAAGTTACTATTTTGGACAGCGAGGACATTCAGCTCACTCTGTGGTCACGTTCCGTTACAGTAGGGGGCGGTGGTGAGCTTTTGACTGCTGGTTCTAATGAGACGAATGAGACACGTGACTTTTCACCCAGACATGGCGGCTCCCTGTAACACATGAATCAAAACATGATCAAGCTTTCAGGGTCTGAATATGGAAGATCTGACCGTGTTTTGGAGGATTAAACTCCTTTATTTATCTGTTGTGAACACGAATATTGTTGCCGAGGGAAGCAGGGACGCTTTAACAGATCTAGATCTAATTTTTTAACATAGTCGAGTTCAGGGGCTTACTATGCAGCTCTTGCTGAGACCGGTGGTCAGTGCTTTGTCGCTCGCTGGCCGCTGCCCTCATATTAAGATCTGTAGAATAAAGAGAAGGACACAGGGCTTCATACAGCCTTTCACTCTGATCAGACACAGATGGATGAGGACGGGCTGTGTGTCCTCTCACCGCGAGGAGAGACAGTACAGCAGCTCCTCAGCTCAGAATAAGGTAAGTAATATTCTCAGTGAGAAAACATTGTTCTGTCTAATGTTGCATAAAGTGTAAGTCAGACTTACCTGTTACTAGTCATAACGACCGCCCATATAGAAAACAGCAGAATTATGTTATTTAATAAATAAATATACATTTTACATTAGAGGGCTCACTTTACTTTCAATGTAGGCCAAAGGAAAAAATCATACAATCATCATAAAATTTCCACACAGTATAAACAGCAACTTATGTGTTTAAATGATGCAAAATAAAAATCGTCAAAAATACAGATGGAATTTATTACGTTGAATAAGTACATTTTTTCCTTTTCTTTTTTAGAATATTATTGACATGTCAGAGTTTCCTGCAGACAGAATAAGAAATTTCAGCATCATCGCCCACATTGACCACGGAAAAAGCACCCTGGCTGACAGACTGCTGGAGATGACAGGTGATTTATGTCTTCAGTCCTAAAGTCTGTTTATTGGCCACTGTAAATCCCCGCCTTAATGTCTATGTGTTTTCCCCTTCTTATTGAATGCAGGTGCCATTGCAAAGACTGAGCGTAATAAGCAGGTGTTGGATAAGCTCCAGGTGGAGAGGGAGAGAGGAATCACCGTAAAGGCTCAGACTGCTTCCCTGTTCTATCAGCATGAGGGACAAACCTACCTACTCAATCTCATCGACACGCCGGTCAGAAGAGGAGGAGCGGGGAAAAACATGTTATTCACATTAATCATATAGCATTTCTGCATATCTAAGTCAGTAAGAAGTCAGAGAGAAATTAAGAGAAACATGATTGCATACAGAGAAACTGACATTCACAATAGTCATTGCATCTAAAGCTAACTAAAGCTAACAGTTATTAGATGAAGTGGATGGAAATATGCTGCTGATGCCCTGATGGCAGTTTTTATGATAGTTTTGGTTCATGGCAGAGAGAAACGTTGAGGATACTGTACAGAAAAATATTACCCAAAGAGATTTTTTTCCTACTTCTTTGGTTTACCATTTTTCCTCATCATATATAACACTGTCTGGCCAAAAAATATTTAAATAAGCAAATTCTTATTTAATACCATTGATGGGATAATTAACTTCAGTAATTAATATATTTCAGCAAAACCCTGAACTGATGCTGTCAGTAGCTTCTCCCTTTTTTAAACCACCATGTCATTTTACTGCATTTATACCCCTTTAAAAATCTGATGTACTGGAAAGAACATTACAGAGTGGTTTGACTCATCATCCCATCGTCAATACAAGATCACAGTCAAAAATGAGTAACTCTAAATGGATATAAATGTTGTTGAAACGATGCCACAGCAAATGCTTATATCAATCATTTTTGGTCAGGCAGTGTTTAAGCACTCAGAAGACATGTAGACATCACAGCCCCTGGTTCCTATTACCACTGTTATGAAGTAAATTCCTGTGTCGTTATAAAAGTACATTTCATATTATACAGCAAATAACTGTATTTCTATGTCAAAGTTGGAGTACATAATATATAAAATTCCTACAAGTTTTTGTAGTTTTGTCAGGTATTCATGCTTTTGGGTCTATTTCCCATCTACTTGAACTCTGCTGAAGTCTTCTATTTTTTTCTGTGCTTAGGGTCACGTTGACTTCAACTACGAGGTGTCACGCTCCATATCAGCCTGCCAAGGAGTTCTGCTCATAGTGGATGCAAATCAGGTAGAACCTTATTTTTTCTACCCATCAAAGAAATATCTCAGCTAGAAATATGAATGTTGATCATAATAAATAAAGACTACAAGGGTACGGATGAATTGATGTGAAGTTGTATACTGGGCCTGAGTTACTTTCTTCACTATTAACCAGGTGAAATGTTGATTTCATAAGAACTAACAGCACTGGCCTAAAAAAGCATTTTTAGCTGTTCCAACAGTGAGGTGGTCTATCCATATCTATCTTTCTTACAACCAGTATAGTTCTAGCACTGATGTGCATGCTAGGCTATACTGTTAAATTTGAAAATAAGCTCAGTACCTGCTTTAATGAAAATATTTTTAAATGACTTTGTGGCTTTTATATTAAAATGTATGTGTGTTTATTTGTAACACATAAAGGGAATACAAGCACAAACAGTGGCCAACTTCTACTTGGCCTTTGAAGCTCAGCTAACCATCATACCAGTCATAAACAAGGTAAGCACATGCATCTTAAGTCATTTAAGACTTAAATAGGCAGTCAAGTCCTCTGATAGGTTACATGACCAGGTTCTTTAAATTTTCTATCAGATTGATTTGAAAAATGCAGATCCTGACAGAGTGGAGAAGCAAATTGAAAAGATCTTTGATATTCCAAAGGAGGAATGTATCAGGGTGAGTATGGATTGAAACCAAATGTGTTGTTTTTACTGTAATTTATTTATTTTTTGTTGTTTCTTCACTACACTTCTAAGCAGGTATGTTGCAAGCATTGCCCCTGTAGCATTCGCTGCTATGCCGACATCCAAACGATATATTCAACAAACTGTAATTACTGTAATGACTGTTTAGTTTGGTGTTTGGGCCTGTCTAAATGAAATCTTTAACTTTAGATTTCAGCGAAACTTGGCACAAATGTGGATCAGGTTCTTCAAGAGGTGGTGAAGAGAATACCCTCGTGAGTGTACATCAAATGATTTTGGAGCCTCTTTTAAAAATTGTGCTCTGTATAGTCTCTAATATCTCTCTCTCTTCTTGGAATTGACTTTGTGTAGTCCTACAGCTAAACTTGAAGAACCATTTAAAGCCCTGGTCTTTGACTCCACCTTCGACCACTACAGAGGGGTGGTAGCCAATATCGCTGTATTTGGAGGACAGGTCTCCAAGGGTGACAGAATCGTCTCGGCACACATGGGAAAGACATATGAGGTCAATGAACTGGGGATTCTGAGACCAGATGAGCACCCCACTGAGAAACTGTAAGAAGCCTTGCTGCATCTACAGAGATATGGCTCACTGTTCCCTGTAACGTTTTTGACTAAAAAAAACCCAAAAATAGTCCATTAAGCCAGTCTGTCTCTTAATGGACTATGTCAGAATATGAGGAGTAAATTAGAGTGGTAGTTTGTAAGATTCTGTTTTTTTTGTATGTAAGTCTAATCCCTGTTCCTCTGATAAACAGCAGCATCTTCATGTTTGAGTCTTCATGGTGCACTAACTCTGAGTTTTGATCTCAGCTACGCGGGACAGGTGGGCTATGTGATAGCTGGAATGAAGGAGGTGAAGGAGGCTCAAATTGGAGACACGTTGTATCTCCATAAGCAGCCAGTGGAGGCACTGCCGGGCTTCAAACCTGCTAAATCCATGGTGTTTGCAGGTATATATGTAACAAATTATATTGGCTTTTTTGGATCATTGAACTACATACAGTTAAATGCAAACATTTTGCTGCTCCGATGCCCCACATTATATGTGTAGTTGCTGTCCAAAATGAAAATAAACAAACACATTTGCATATTTTATTATACAAATACTGTTTATTTGAATAATCCAAAGAAAAACAAGTATCTCCAAAATTGCAACAATGTAAGTCAATGGAATCTGAATGTTTTCTAACTTTGGAATTTTGGAGCATTTCTGTTGGTCCCTTCATCATGAAACCTTCAGCTGTCTTGTTCAAACAATCTAGAAAAAAACACTTTGCCTTTGCAAATGTTGTACATGTTACAGGCATCAAATAAATAGTAATTATGCACAAAATCAACACAACAATGTCATTTGATCAGGAGTTGTTAAAACAACAGGGGTTGGTACATACAAAACCACAGAATTCCATAAAGTAAGAGCAAATTGTGGTGTATTTTAGTGCCTACATACAAAGACTACAGTTCATTCAGTGTCATGAAGGAATAGAGGATTAACACAATGTTCCAAATGAATGATGATAAATTTGTCATGTCACAGGTATATATCCTATGGACCAGTCAGAGTACACAACGCTGCGCAGTGCTGTGGAGAAGCTGACTTTGAATGACTCCAGTGTGACTGTGCAGAGAGACAGCAGCCTGGCTCTTGGGGCCGGGTGGAGGTCAGGGCCTAATCCACATAGTCACAATACTGCTGTTCTAGCAGATCCACTAATCTGTAACATGAGGATATTCTCACATAGATGCTCTTATTCTCTTTTTCTCAGGTTGGGATTTCTGGGTTTGTTGCATATGGAGGTGTTTAACCAGCGTTTGGAGCAGGAGTACAATGCCTCTGTTATAGTGACTGCTCCAACAGTGCCATACAAAGCTGTCTTGTCCTCCGCCAAACTTATAAAGGTAGGATTTGTACTTATTTATGCAGTTTTAAAGCTTAGAAGCCAAATGTTGGGTTCTCATTTTATATATTGTTCTTATGTTTATCTATTACTTGTTTAATTTCATAGTGAGTCTCACAGTTAGCTATGTTCACATATAATTTGTATTCTGCATTGTTACATTCTGTACTGTATATGTCAAGAATTTTTTTCTTCCTGCAAAAGGAATGAATCTGCATTCCAACAACAATTTTACAGCTGTTTAAATGGGCTGTGAGCCATTAATAATTATATATTGAATTGCACCCTGTTTTTGGTATCTCCAGCAACAACTAAATCATCTAATGGTTGTTGTCCTTTGTTCACATAAAAGTTACATAGATAACAGAACATACCCACAGACCCAGTGAACTGTAGAGCCATATAAAAAAAAACAGCCACCAATTTTTTTTTTTTCTGTACTAAAATCAATTTAACAAGACTAATTGTGTTGATGAGACAGTTATTTTTCATGTACAGATAATGTACAGAATATGCTTAAAAACCTCTGGTTATCACAATAAGAATAAAATATTGTCATACTGCCTGTCTTTGCTCTAATGTTCTTCTTTATGTGTCAGAGTGCCTCATGTAAGAGTTATTATTTCCAGTATAGACATGTATAGAACCTTCATGTACGCTACTGACTATGTTACATTGCTGTGCAGGAGTTTGGGGAGGAGGTGGTGACTATTGTAAACCCGGCCCAATTCCCAGACAAGTCTCAGGTGGTGGAATACCTGGAGCCCATGGTAATGGGAACTATTATCTCCCCTGATGATTTCATCGGCAAGATCATGAGCCTCTGCTTGGTGAGACTGAAAAAAAAAAAATATATATATATATTTGTATATAAAAACTTTTATGCTTACTTTTTACATGTGCTGTGAAAATGAATGATGAAAACTAGAAGAGCAAGTGACAATCTTATATAAAGATGCTGTAATGTTTGTTGAGACTGAAGCTGATGTTGTACTCATTTGCACGTGTGTTTTGGGGCAGTGTCCTAGTGAATGCATGGAGAGATTCATGGTAAAACTTTTCAGTATGTTTTACATCCAGTTAGTTTCCACACAAATTAAATTGCAGTGTAAATTGAATAGCTGTGTTGGTAAGTTTAGCATACTGGTTTAGAAAAATGTGCCAGATGTTTTCATACATTTATTGAAATAAAATATATTCACTTATTAAAAACTGTGCTGAAAAGTGAGCAACAAGTTAACTGTTAATTAATCAAGTTAGGTAAAAAAAACGTTTTTTTCTGATAAATAAATAAATAAATAAATAAATAAATGAAAATAAACCTGTGACTACAATGATTATTCCCAGTGTGGTATAAACAGCAGTGGTATACCACAGTCACTTTGTAATGAAACATGTAGTTGATCAGTGTTTTTAAAGTACTGATAATATCCATGGCATGCTCTAAAAAGCATATTGTCACAGTTTCTTATCCCCCACCTCTTTTTCCATAAAAAGAAAATGTCTGTAGTTTGTCTTCTGTTCAAGGTGTTGTGTTTAAGTTGATATTTATTCTTTTAAGTGATTATCCTCAGACTCTAAAGCCTCTCTTCTAATTGCCTCAGGACTACTTTGCCTCTGACAAACAGATGTACTCTACCGTAACACAATTTACTGTCTCTGTTCAGAGCCGCAGAGCCATTCAGAAGAACATGATTTACATTGATGACCATCGAGTGATGATGAAGTATCTGTTTCCTCTTAATGAGATTGTGGTGGATTTTTATGACCAGCTCAAGTCCATGTCCTCCGGATACGCAAGGTATTGCTGAAAAGCTTTGCTACAGATATGAATATTGTTAAAGGTGTTTTTCGCCTTCTGAGAATTGAGCCATCACTTTAGTTTGATTCAGCATTTTTGACTCTATAATACAATTGTCCACCGCAGCTTTGACTACGAGGACGCTGGCTATGAACCAGCTGAACTGATTAAAATTGATTTCCTGCTGAATGGGAGACCTGTGGAAGAGCTGACCACTATTGTTCACAAGTGAGTACAGCGAGATGTAAATGCATGATTAGTAGCAAGATCCGTGTAAAAGCTTTTACATTTTCAGAATGTACCGCCAGTGTAAGTGGTATGATGAGGGTCTTGCTGTGTTGTTGCCTTCAGAGACCGAGCGTATAGCTTGGGGAAAGCCATGTGTGAGAGGCTGAAGGAGTCCATTCCTAGACAGATGTTTGAAATCGCTGTGCAGGCATCAATTGGCAGCAAAGTCATTGCCAGAGAAACGTGAGTGTTAATGCTCAATTTTTTTTACCATGGACTGCAATTAAATGCTTATTTTATAGTGTTTGGTGTGAAATATTTCAATGTTTATGTTTGTTTCTGTCTATTTCTGATTATTCCACCAGGATCAAAGCATACAGAAAGAATGTTCTTGCAAAGTGTGTAAGTGTCTTCCTCTTACTTGTTTATCATATTTTGTTTTTCCAGTTTTATTAATATACAGTTCTGTGCAAATGTCAGAGACCAGGACATATAAGTACAAGTTATTCATTTTTCAGAATCAGAAACATTTCATGTTTCCACTGTGTTCAGGAGTCTTCAGTAAGCAGGTTGAAGTTTCTGCTTCTCACAGTCCACATAATGACAAATATAAAGTTAGTCATCAGGTCATAAAGCCCCACATCTCAGACAGGAATGCAGGAAATTGGGGTTCTGAGGGTGCCACAGCCCCCCCGATTTCAGGATTACAGTGGTAAAAAAAATAAAATAATAATAAAAATAATAATAAAGCTTCATAATAACATGTAGTAAAGACATGTGTGCTTGTTTTAAAGTGGAGTTTGTATATTTCTATTTTCTAAATCTGCAGCAATCTCACAATGTTGACGTTAAAGACTGTATTTTCATTACAGTGAGCCAAAAACAGTTGGCCTTGTTTGATGTGTGTCAATAAAACACACACATGTTGAGGTTTAAAAAGAGAAACACTGTGCAGAGTTATAGACCAGTTCTGCACTCCAACGCAGCCTAATATTGTTTTTTAAACTTAATAATTTAATTTCATATAGTGGTTACAGCACCAAATATCAGCAATCTGATTGGTCGCTGCTCAGTTCATTTGTAAGTTTGTCCAGAAAGATACAGCAAATTGATGCACGTGAGCGGTTTAATGTGTCAGTTATATGTATATATTCTCATCTTCCACCTCACTATCACATCTCACTAGTGGCACTCTCTGTTTGATGTAAATTAGCAAAAGAAATTTGTATGACGTCATTGACTGTCATATACAGCATCTCACAAAAGTGAGTACACCCCTCACATGTTTATAAATATGTTATTATATCTTTTCATGGGACAACACTAAAGATATGACACTTTGATACAATGTAAAGTGTACAGCTTGTATAACAGTGTAAAGTTGCTGTGCCCTCAAAATAACTCCATTAAACGCACAGCCATTAATGTCTAAACCACTGGCAACAAAAGTGAGTACACCCCTAAGTGAAAATGGCCAAATTGTGCCCAATGTGTCAATATTTTGTGGCCACCATTATTTTCTGCTACCTTAACTCCTGGGAATGGAGTTCACTAGAGCTTTACAGGTAGAGGACACCAAAGTCCTCTTCCACTCCTCCATGACAACATCACGGAGCTGGTGGATGTTAAGAGACCATGCACTCCTCCACCTTCCATTTGAGGATGCCCCACAGATGCTCAATAAGATTTAGGTCTGGAGACATGCTTGGCCAGTCCTGGACCTTTACCCTAAGTTTCTTTAGCAAGGCAGTGGTTGTCTTGGAGGTGTGTTTGGGGTAGTTATCATGTTGGAATACTGCCCTGTGGTCCAGTTTCTGAAGGAAGGGGATCAAGCTCTGCTTCAGTATGTCACAGTACATGTTAGCATTCATGTAACTGTAGTTCTCCAGAACTAGCAGCACTCATGCAGCCCCAGACCATGACACTCCCACCACCATGCTTGACTGTAGGCAAGACACACTTGTCTTTGTACTCCTCACCTGGTTGCCGCCACACATGCTTGACAGTTGCTTGACAATTTATCTTGGTCTCCACAGGACCACAGGACATAGTTCCAGCAATCCATGTCCTTAGTCTGCTTGTCTTCAGCAAACTGTTTCATTAGAGAGGATCATTTTTACTTTAGTCATTTTCACTTAGGGGTGTACTGACTTTTGTTGACAGCGGTTTAGACATTAATGGCTGTGCGTTGAGTAATTTTGAGGGCACAGCAACTTTACATTGTTATAAAAGCTGCACACTGACTACTTTACATTGTAGTAAAGTGTCATATCTTCAGTGTTGTCCCATGAAAATATATAATAAAATATTTACCAAAATGTGAGGGGTGTAGTCACTTTTGTGATATGCTGTATACTCACTTATCTAACTTAAAACACCTTCCAGGTTCACTGATCTCTGATGTCCTGTTTCAGTTTTTTCCAGTACTCTTGACTGCTGCACAATTTTTGAAACACCTGTGTTTCTATTTAGATCTAAGGCAAGAGTGCAATGGTATAGTTTTGGTGTTCTACCAGTTCCTGAACGATTGAGTTACATATAAATGTTATCTACTTTTTTCCAGAGGCTGAAAATTAACTATTTGTATAAAATATATGTATAAAATAATGAACAACAGGATCATCTCTGACTTTTGCTTAGTATTGTACTTTTGCATTCTTCTAAATTCTGTTGTTTCCACCAGTATGGAGGAGATATCACTCGAAAAATGAAACTATTGAAGAAGCAAGCGGAGGGCAAGAAGAAAATGAGGCGCATCGGAAATGTGGATGTCCCAAAAGATGCTTTCATTAATGTATTGAAACGGAAGTAGAAGTTACATTGCAATTAGTTTAAACAGAGAGCACTTGTATATTTATCTCTTGTGGAAATAGGACGTAAACTCTTTGGAAATATGAATGATGGGCTTGTTTTGAAATGCTGCTACAACGCTACAGAATATATACTTAAATAAATAATCACAGGCTTAAATTATGTAATGATGATTTGAGGAGTATTGTGTTTTATTGTAGAGTATCAGTGGGTTTTTTTTCTTCTCCCAACATCCATGATTCAACTAATCAGCTCATTAACTCACATCTTCCTTGATTGAGATGGATAAGGAAAACACCACTATACACAGGACAATATTGTCCAGGACCAGTTCTGGGGATCTGTGAATTAAATCACTGGGTGAATACAAACTCCAAAATACTAAGTAGTTTTTATGGGGTAACTAAATTGTGACTAAATTACACTGAAATCAACAAGTTGTATGTGGTAAGTTGCTAAGGGAAATGGTTAATATTTCAAAAAGGCATATTGTTTAAAGTAACAAGGTGAAGAACACAAACACAAGCTAACTTCACGACAATGTCACGCAAACCTGAATTTGGGCTATAAACGAAAATGGTTATTCTTGCTGTGCTTTTACTGAGTGCTTAATTGTTACTTGATGAAACATGATATTGGGATTCTTTTGTATCTCCCACCTCTCCAGTAGAGAGACATTACTATGTCCTTTTCAGCTTCATAGCTAGATTCACTGCAAAAAATACTGTCATACCAGTAATTAGTACATCAAATATGTCATTTTGAAATTTTTCACTTGTTTTAAATTAATTTATCTTGTGCAGTTGTCTTATTTCTTATTACAAGTATAGGCAAATGTTTAAATACCCCAGTTAACATATGTTAACATATTTTATTTTCATTTGTGTGACTGTATTTGCCTGTGTAATAGGACACTAGTGACTTAATTATAAAATGTATAGATACAGTGTAAGTACTCTTGGACAGACTGCTTATTTGACTGTACTTAGTGTAATATGACAGTTCTTTGGAGTTTATATCTCAAACTAACATGAATTACAAACATACATAAATCTTGGTTAAGTAATTTTAGTTTCTTAAAACATACCATCATGTTATCTAGTATTCTAAACTAGTTAATACCTACAACTTACCACATCATTCATTTATTTAATTCAGACAAAAGCATCTCAACCAAAAAAGGTTTTATTTTTTGTGAAAGGCAGATTTGGCGTAAGTGCAAATCTGGAGACATTTTTTTATGTTGAGTAATGAGGTGAATGGATTTTTCTAATAAACGGAAGAAAATCATGTTAAGATCCCTGTTGGAAACCATATTCACAGATATGGTGAAAACTACAGTTTAATCAAATTACTCATAATACGTATGTACCAAATAAATGCAGGAGTAGAAGTAACTATATGTTTAAGTTTTAATATTCCAAGAAGTAACTTGTTTAAACATGAAAGCAAAAGAGTACACTTAAAATGTGCTGGCTGCCATGACCTTTAATAACAGTAAAACAGCAGCCAGTACAGAAATAGCTAATAAACAAAAAAAAGCATACAGAACAGAAATAGGACATTCTATTTCATGAATGGCACTAAAGTGTTTATATTTTCTAGAACAAAAAAGAGAAAACAATATCGCATAAATTCTTTCTTATTCCAAGAAACTGTCCCAGAGTAAAGAAACTTGATTCACTTTTGAGTACATTCAGAAAAGAACTTTCAGAAATAGAAGAGAGACAGAAGAAAGCCATCAATACTGGTCCCAAATAAACATGTAAGTCGCTCAAGTTTCCATAAGTAAATTGGTCTTTAGCACAGCACACTAAGGCCTTCCATTGTTGAATACAAGGGGCAGTCCAGAACAACAGAAACAGAGCTACCCTAAAACATTTTGCAGGTACAAGGACAGCACAGTCATCAATAATGAACTTTCTACCGTCAAGTAACACAGCTCACTGAAGTAACTGGTTTTGTGGTACATGGCTGTAGCAACCACCACTACTCTAGAGCACTTGGAGTTAAACCACCCTAGTTTTCCAGTTCTCACATAATTGATTCAATATTTAAAAGCCCAATTATTTGGCTATTAAGGTGAATTAGAGAGCATGATAGAATGCAGGATTACTCTAGGACTAAGCCTAGGAAACAGTATTCTGGAGGAACCTGGAGAAAACAACAAATCACTGGAGGCTAATGTAAATGTGAGTGATTTTACATTCTAGCAAGTAAATGGTACAGTACAGTAATGTGTAAAGGCTCTGAGATCGGTCCGTAACAAGATCCTACAATGCTGGAGTGTTGAAGAACATCAGTTTCCAGCTCTGAAAGGACAAAACCCAGTAAATTACCTATTGAAACCCAAGAGATCATGCAAAGTTAAATTTTATGCTGAAATAGATAAGGAGTAACAAATGCCATAACCTGAAATGTTTTACAAGTAACACGTTCCAGTCACGTCAAAAAGACAGTACAAAGTAAATGGCATATTGACTGAAAAATGAAAGGTTGTTACAATTGACCAGGGTTAAACCTTCATAACAAACAAATGCCAAAACTGTGATTTCCCTTAAACTAAACATTCCATAAAATTCAGACCATGTTTTCTTTGTAATACTGGTCTATCCAACTGTTTCAAGTTGGCAGATAAGAAATGTGCTTTTCTGGAGTGCAATAGGAAACCACCGCAGATCAAGCCTATGGACAGAAGTCAACAGTTGAGATATAAAGACAATAGATCAGTGGGACATGCTATGCACGCTGCTGTCAGCAACCTTTGTTACGTTCAGAGGTTGCTGTGGTCTCTGAAACCATCTGAAGTTTCGGTCCCCTAAGACTTTAAAATTGCATGATCCCATCCTTAATCCTTATAGTTCTTCATGCTGTGCATGGGCTCCACCAGTTGGTTGTGAACATGCATTAGACCTGCAATAAAGAAAACATGCAGAAATGACTGAGTGTTACTTGAACACAGAGTTTATACTGAGCAAGTCTGCTGCTGGTCAAGATTCTAAAACATTGGTTAACCATGTTAAAGTCTAACCTGGTGTAAAGGAAATAAGGGCATTAGGTCATGTGGGTAACTATAGAAGGATAACTAAAAATGCTGCAGAGGCAGGAATTGGTAAGCAACTGCTATAAGGGGAAAAGCAGTTGCATACTTAGAAATGCAACTATCAAGTAGTAAACAAATACTGCATTGTGTTTACTGAGGGAGAAAGTAAAGTGTTTCATTACATCGTCCACAGCTCAAATGCCAGTTTTAGTCATATGAGCTCACAGGGCATGGACAAACTGCTCAACAAAGCTGTCTTAGAAAAGGCATCCTATTACAAACTATCTGTGAGTAGGCGGTTAGGGAGAATTCAGCCTTGGTCTACTCTGTACAGGTCTTAAATGCAAGTGTGCTCACATACCTTTGAAGTACTTCACCGTCTTGACCCTGAGCTCGAGTGTTGCGTCCTCATCACAAACAAAGATGGTGTGAGGATGCTGCTGGAAGGCAGATACTGTCCACATATGGTTAACACCCTCCTCTATGGCCTTATACAGGGCGAAGGCTTTGTGTGCACCAGTGATCAGGATCATAACCTGCAAATGCAATACAAATCACAGAATTCTTTATACTACACGAGTGATGCTCTAAGAACAAAGCAGATAATGTGATGCAGGTAACATGCAACTGTTACAATCGGGTAATATTTGGTGTGCAGACTAAATATGAACAGAGATTCACGCACTAGTGAAAGTCATGGACTGCTGTATTAGTCAGTGTATGTAGTGTGTCAGCTAGACAATCACACTAGGGTATAATACAGTTATGACCTCAACATAACTCTGGTCTTGTAGAGCCATTGTCCAGCACAATTTGATTAATTCCCTGCTTAAACACAACTGGACTATATGTGTGTTTAAGCTGAGAGAAATAATTATCATCATATGAACTTTATTTGTGGAGACTTACCAAATGGACTCTTTCTGCAGAGAGTTGATCACCCCTAATCCTTTGTTTGTATTTAAATGACCCTTTGTCTCCTGCCTTTAAGGTGATACCAATCGGCCCCCCAAGGTAGCAACATATAAACCTCCCTTAATGTTGACGCCCAAACTCTCCCTCACATTTGACCTTTTCTGTGTTCTAATTAAACCATTCAGTTAGAGTTAGACTGAGACAGAGATGGACTAGACTGGACTTCAAGAAACTGAACCAGCAACAGACCGATGACTGCTTCCCTACCGCTAACAGACTGGCTGTGATCAACTGAGCTGTACCCACATATTCCTGTGTGTGTCAATAAAGTCAACACTGAAGGTCTCCTGACTTCTGATTCCTGAAGGCCGAATTTCTAACAAAGCACATAAATCACCAAACTGTGTAGGATACTGACACTCTAGGACTAGTCCAGTGGATTCCTTCAGAATGTCCTCTATGCAAGTTTACATGCCCCTACTCAGTGACTTTTACCTCTCTGGCATCCATAACTGTCCCCACACCAACAGTGAGAGTCATGGTTGGGACTTTAGACAGGTCATTCCCAAAGAAACGAGCATTGGCTACTATAGTGTCCTTAGCCAGAGTCTTTACTCGGGTCCTCGACACCAAACTGGATCCCGGCTCATTAAAGGCAATGTGGCCATCTGGCCCAATACCTGCAAAAACAGAAGGAGAAAGTGATTGACATATCCAACATGTGTGAATTCAAGCTATTTTCAACACATCTACAGGCAGTTCTTAACACTGCATCTCTTGTGATTTGAAAACAGCATGCAATCAGAATGTGATTTCAATGTAAAAATAACAACCTGGCTGGTTTAAAAATGAAATACATTATTATTGGTGTACTTAATTGGTAAACTGAGACTACAGTTAGAGTTAGAGACTACACAAGTTGCTCAGCAAACATTTGTTTATCAATGCTGTTGAAGCCAACTAACACTAGTTATACTAAGAACAGTTACTATACAATCCAACTATGCAAAAGAGAAAGGTAGACACAGCATGGTAAGAAATGTTTTGTCTATAGTGAATTTGCAAGGTCATAATGTTTGTCTCATATAGTTTCTGTGCAAACAAAATTTAAATTGGAACCTTCATGGCTAAGGTATTATATTTTTCACCTCCCGTGATCATAGTGGGGCATGCCAGCATTTTACTGGGGCATGTGCTGTTTTAGTCTACATATGCACCTTACTCATCTGTGAATTAGTGCCATGTTCTTTTAAAAGCTCATGCTCTAAGCCAAATTCCTCATCACACACCTCCTACAAACAGCTCAATGCCCCCGGCTGCTGTTATCTTCCGCTCAAAGGCATCACACTCCACCTGCAAGTCAGCGGCATTGCCGTCCAAGATGTGGGTGTTCTGAGGCTCGATGTCGATGTGCTTGAAGAAGTTGTTCCACATGTAGGAATGGTAACTCTCCGGATGATCCCTAGGCAGACCTAGAGAGATACATACAGTTAAAAGAAGTGTGCACTGCATTAGCACTGAGCAAATACCAATTCTCTTTCTTCATAGCTTTTCACTTTAGGATAGGTGTGCATAAAGCTAATTTACAATAGCATACTATGGACAGTCTGTCAGAGGCCTGATAAACTATTACAAAAATTACAATTAAAAAGAATCTTCACAACAGATTATGTGTAAATTACTAGTACTGTCTGATTCCAGTGAATTCAATTGAACCCGAAAAGCAGAAACATGCTGTGCAAATAAACGTCTACTAACAGATGTACGCGTTTTAGCAGAATAGGTTCTTTTTGACATGTTGTACGGCAAAAATCAGTAATGGCTATGAGGACTATCCTTTCTGATTAGAACGACAGGCCGTAGTTTTCAAAAGATGCTGGGTTACTGGGTATTATATTATCTAATGTCATGTTTATTAAATACTTTTATTAAAACAGGTTCAAAAAGCATTTAAACCAAATATAAGATAGAAAGTCTGTCAATTGATAATCAAAATATTGTAATTAGAAAATACATGCCAATTATTTTTAGATATTACTGAGCCCTATGTGCAATGATGCATTTGAGTATCAGTGTGCTTGCTGATGCATTTAATAAGATAGACGTTAATAAAGTTGGTTAGTAATTAGAGTTAAAGTGACAGAAAGACAGAGTCTTTCAGATTATTAAAATAACAGTGAGAGCTGCCTTATCTCGTCTGCTCAGTCTATAACACGGAAAGAGTGTGAAAGATAGTGGGAAGAAGGGACAGCGTATAGAGACAGCAAAGGCATGTTTCAAATTAACATAATCATGCATATTCATAGATCTTCACACTTTGAATAAACACTGAGGTTTAGGGGTGCCAGTTTTAGTATTATTTTTGGGCACAACACAAATACACAATAATATCTGACAAACTGAACAAAAGGTATGTCTGTGTTTTAATTTAGGAACTTAGGAATACTTTAAGTACTAAACTACTAAGTAAGCAACATCTACTTAATTTTGTTCCCTGTTTTTAATTTAGTACATTTAATAATTAACAGCAGTGCATGTGAAGACAACTGTAGTTACAACCATTAAACTAAGAGTAAGAGCTCCAGCTGTACTGCTGTTAAACTGAAATTACTCATATAAAGTAAAGTGTTATTGTCCTCTAAAAATGCTGAGTGCATCACTAGTAAATCCTATTCGTGCCATGTAGATTTGGTGACATGCAGCTGATAGTCTGCCACACAATGACAAATTTAAATTAGCTATGTGCTCAGCACTCTCTTACTGAATAACGATCTGTACTAATAAGACTCACCGACTCACCAACATACTCATCCATGTTAAAAGTCTTCACATATTTAAAGGAGAGGTCTCCACTCTTGTGATACTCAATCAGCTTCTTGTAGCAGCCCAGTGGAGTGCTACCTGAAACATAAAAATGAGAACAATACTTAAGGACCGGTTAAATGATGAAAATTTTATGATCTAACATTCTTAATTAGTGATACCTTACTGATGGCATCATTCTGCACTACTGCTTACCAGTCGGCAGGCCTAGCGTAAAGTATCTGTCTACGCTGGGTTTGAACTGGATTATTCGGTTGCGGATGTACTTGGCAGCCCATTCACTGGCCAGTTCGTAGTCATCAAGAATTACAAGTCTCATGATTGCCTTTAGAAAAAAAAGAATTAAGACAACTACAATCAATAATGCACGAATGCCCAATGAGCAATCAGCGTGATTAAATCATGGACATAGTTTACCAGAATCAGAGTAAACAAAATAACAGAAACACCAAACTGTAAAACTGATTAATACTTAGGTGAATAACCACACCGCTCTACTTGATAAAAGCTAAAACATATGTAGGATGTTTCATAATCGGTCCACTTCACCGTACAGGAGAAGCCTTTTCTTGAAAATATCTTAACACAGATATTCATATGAGGAGAACCTTTAGAGACAACTGACAGACATTACTCTCATAATTACAAATACAGCATATATTTTATTCTATACACATGTCTTTTGATATACCATTTTCTACACTGTTACTTGTTACACAGGTAAGTTCACTTCATTACTTTGACTATCTTTAGTGATAGTAAAGGGGCATCTTCCATCACTACACAAGGCAAGACGAGGCTAAACCAGTCCTCTGGTTCAAGTAATCTAAAGTTGATTCTCAGAATCTATATTTTGTTCACTTTAAATTTGCCTGCCCTGCATGCCTGTACTAAACATCTTGTACAGTCAGCTTTTGTGCATGGTTCCATTTTTTCTTTTGTACCTGAACTATTTAGCCAGTAACTGAACTATTTAGTTATCTGGTTAGTGGTGTGTTACTAGGGGTGGTTGAACTGAATTTTGCAAACAAGCTAATTGTTCAGTCTGTTTTCATTTATACAACTGCACGTCATAGTAATAGAAAGTAATCATGCTATAATCACATATCAAACAGGGTGTAAACAGTACTTGTTGGGTGAGGCGAGATTGTAATAAGTGACCATGTTATTGTGTAAAGGTGATTTTGAAAAATTCAGAAAAACTGAAAAAAGCCATTTTATGTGAAAGTATTTTTTTCTCCATCGATGCATTGATCTACTTGCCACAAGCAATTTTAACAAAATGCACACCATAAACATAGGGGTGGGCAATATGACATCACCAAGTGAGAAGAGACTGAAAAGAATTGTTTTAGAATCGCTCACAATATACAGGGACTGTTAGGAACTGTTAACACCTCAACCTCAACATCAACCATTTTAACAGTATGCAGACACTAACTAAGGAATGATTTGACTAACAGGAACTCATCTGGGATTCAGCTGAAGGGTGCATGAACCTATTTAATATTATATGTATTTTTCTGAGATTCTGAACATACGTTGGTACTTGGAACATAGCCCTGCATGTTTTGTTATAAAGAAATTGGATTTAGTGCAGCACAGTATGTACGGTTTCAATTTTTTAATGCAGTTTTTACACAGCTCTACTGCTTCTTTTACTTTTATTCTAAAACTTCCTGACGCATCGCAACTTTACATGTTTGCTATATCACCCACCTCTATGTGGAAGTCATGGCCCTTTTCATGGCTTTAATCTTGCACTATATAGGAACTAGGGGCCATTTAAGATTCGGCCTTATTCCCAGTGATCAGTATTATCTATTTTCTTGGAATGTAAGTTAGTTCGACATATCAACTCAAAATTTAGAGAACATAAGTCATTCCTTATCAACATTTTGAAATGTCGCTGGCAGAAACATGGAAGAGGGCAAAAAATCTGGGCGACTGTTTTTGTGGCGAAGACACTTCAAATTGGGACACAGCCTGCTCACTTGCGAAAACACAGGGAGTTTCGCAAACTATGTTTTTAAGCTTGCCTGTTAATGCAGTTTACAGTCGAATTTAATGGATAATAAAAAATATATAGGCTGTAGAAATATCTGCATATGTGTGAGTCCCGGGCAGCTAAAGTTTCGTCTCCTGCAGCTGCAGCTTAACGTTAGCGCTTCCAGCTACGCTCTACATATAACATGAAACATTCAGACACAATAACTCGCTAAACGTGTTGGTGGGCGCAAAAGACCACTTTACTCACCGCGAACAACTACAGCAGCTTCGGACACGAGCGACTGAATGAAGCCCAGCTGAGGGTTTTTTTGTAAACAGTGATCATATGATTGCTTTCCGGTCATATGTTCTGACGTCACAAATCTCGATCTGTCATTGTATGGCGGCCTAAGACGTACAAATTTTCTGCAAAAATAAAAACAATGCAAGTTAATGATAGCCAGTGAATGCAAACTTGATACTTGAACCATTAAACGCTTTTAGACATCCCAATATCTGTAAATGTGAACACATTTATTATGTACATAATTTCGTCTCCCAATGGGGCGAGTTTTTCGTTGTTGTTCTGTGTTTATTCTGTTTCTTCTGCATTTTAATAGCAAAAAAAGGTTGTAATCTTTGTCACAACATTTTATTTTAAGTGTTTTTTTTTCAGAGCGTGCTACCCGGGCTGACCTTGCAACGCGAGCCCTGGGGCGAGAGAGAGAGAGAGAGAGAGAGAGAGAACGAACGAACGAACAATGATGCGTGATGTAGAGAGAGAGAGAAGGCAGGCATGAGGGGAGGGGGTGGGGTGGCCGAGCCAGACCTCGCAGGATTAAGTCCTTCTGCTGACAGCATCCAGCCCAAACCCGCCCTTCCACACACAGACACGCACGTTGTGCTGCATCCCTGTCCCAACACGGATTCAGCCCAGATCTGACTCCTCGCGACGCCTGGACACCTCCGTTTCACTCACGCCCTCCTCCCCAGAGCCGGTGGTCCCACCTACAACCACGAGGTGAGTGCAAGTCTGTGAATGTGTGCTGCTGTTTTAATGCTGTGTTTTAGTGAAGAGCTCCGAGGCCCTTGCTTGCATGGCGATGCACCTTGTTCTTCTGCCCGTGTGTGTTTGATGTAGCTGTGATTCTGCTGTTCGCTACTTCGCTGCACGAGCTCTGCACATGCACGCGTGTCCTCTTTTAACGCCAGCACGAGAGAGAGAGAGATCCCAATCCGATTAAGATTACTGGAGAAAATAACAAAAGATTGGCCTTTTGTCGTCTTCTGGTGGTTAATTAAAAATGACTTAAGTGAAAAACAAATCAGGAGGTTTTTAAGGGGGGTGTTATTTAAGGGGGCGCAGTGCTCTCGCTGAAATAACGTTGTTTATTTATCGTAGTCCACAGAAATGGGTCAGAAGATACAGAAACATAAAAGCCCTCGCGTTGACACTGTGAAATGGGACGTAGCTGAAGTTGTACGTCCCTTGTGAATGAACTAAGCGTAATAGATTTAGTAGTTTTTTATTTTTATTTGTCTACATGAGAGACGGGCTTGCTCATTGTTTGGCTGCTAGATGCTGCTCATGTGGAGAGAAAGCCCCTCACGCCGGTGGAAAACTACACAGGGGCTTTTGTGTGGGAAGCAACACTGAAACCAAACAGCGACGTCTGCTCGGAGAAAACAAAACGACCAAATGAAAGAAACAGTGCTGAGGTGGCGAATCAACAAATGTAAGAATGTCTGCGAGACGAAGAGCTGAAACAGAGCGGGTTAGAGAAAGTGCTGCTGTTCTGAGGCGTGGCCCACCAGACCCAGTAGACCCTCATTCACTTTCTCAGTGCTGCTTGAGCTGCATGCTTAATGCAGGAGCTGCTCTGTTCTCAAGCCCAGCCAGACTGTAGCAGTGTGTTGTAGTACAGGAGCAGTGCTACACATGGTTTCAGATTAAAATAGACTTGGATTCTCAGATCAACATTTGATTTCTGTGATGTTGTATGAGTTATAAATGTTCTGACCCTCGAAAGATTGTGATTTTGACCCTGTTTTGAACATGAGTTTTTCACTGTACAGTTCACATGTTTATTTCTTCTATTATACGTGTGCTTTCATGAAAATAAAAAACCTAACTTTGCTGTCCAAAAAGGAAAACGTGTCTCGTTTTTTGCGGATTTGAACACGACAGCTTAGCTTTATATCCTGGGAATTTTTTGGGATTATTGGACCAATAAAAATGCTCCAACGTCACTTGGAAAATAAAACCTCTCCACATTACCTTACATTGAAAGTAGAGAATGTTTTTGTGATCTCCTGTAATGTTACTATTTTGTAGGCACTTGTTTTTCTTTGGATTGTGACGACAAAGTGCATTTATTGCCACATGTCAATTGTTTTTATTAAGAAAATGACAAAAACACTGTAACTGTAACTGTTAAACGGCAGCAGTAATCTTTGTTTACTTGAGCTCGAGCTAAGTCTGTCATCAGAAGCGAACCACTAAGAAGGACTGTTTGATTCAGTTCCACATTTTTTAACAGGATTTTCAGTTACAAAAAAATGAGGTATATGGACAACTGGCAACAAAGAGAGTGTTATTAAAGACATTGGGCCATAGCAAGGAGGCAGGCTAACTTATGCTGACTTCACCTGATTGTCCTCGTCCTCCTTCTGAGTGATTGTATTTTTGCACTAGCAGTGTTGTTTGATTGAACATCTATTTTTTTTTACTTTTTTATACTTTGTCTAAAGTAAAATCAGAGATGTAATGAGTGAGAAGTCTGGTCACTAGTTGAAATATAAACGGGAAAGCTCATAATTATTAACACCCTTTTTTTTTACACCCTTTAAGAAGAACAGCCAATAAGCTTGCTGGTGACAGTGCTAGTAAGAGAGGAAATGCACATTTTTAAGCACCTAGAAATGATAAAATTTTATAACAGTGCTTTTATAACGTGTTAAATTATCGATACACTTGAGTATTGCAACATTCTGCATTGTGACACTCTGACGATTCTCAAAAACACTGTATCAATACAATTTTAAGTACTGATCATTCAGAGACTTCTGGCACACAGTGGTTCATTTTGTGTTGTGTTTAAATCTCAGACTGCTGGATAGCAGTGTTGTAATCTCTCTTTAGTCATAGAATTTCTCACTCCAACAAAAAAATTATAGCAAGGTTGTAGCTAACATTGTCATTAGAAACTGTGTGCATATGGTGATGTGTTTTATACTATGACAGTTTTCTTAATATCACAATACAACAATACTATGTTGAATCATGTTGATAAAACAGCCATAGATATCAGTGACCACTTTTTTTTCACAGGCAATGCAGTGATTAGTTCTCCACCAATCAGCACCCAGTGCGGGTAATACTAGCATCTGTCTGAAACCTGTTTGTTATTGAAAAATGCAAAAGTACTAGAAATTCACTGATAATGGCTAATAGCATGTTTAATTTTTAGTTTTTAGTCATTCAGCTCTGTTCATCTGCTCTTCATTCTTTTGAGGACTCTGGTGTGGCCAGGCTACTCCTCAGACTGGATCTGCCTGAATGTCTGGAAGTGAGAAATATGTTTTTTTGTTTGTTTAGTTTTTTGAGATTTGTCAAATTGTCTTTAGAAAATACAGTTACTTGTTAATATTGATTATTTATATGGCAATTAATTATCTGATAAAAATTCATGATTTTGTTGGGCTTGATCATCCGTGAAGAAGGTCATTTGTCACAGTGACACAAATGCAAATACCTGTCAGTGAGCGGCTTAACTTGATTGGAATGCGGGGTGCATGTCTTTTGTGTGTGTTTGTGTTACTTTGCATGTGGAAGTGCTGTGTAACTGTAATGTACAGTGGTTCTGCATGTGTGTGTGTGTGTATTGCTCGAGGGTCTGTGTCATGACTCACTGATGAATGAGGAACATGTGATGAATCTGGCTGGTGCTCCATGTGAGGAAACATTCAGGCAGTTACTCACATATCAGGAAATACTGGCAGCTCAGCTGTCCCATATTCCAAATCTCTCTCTCTCTGTCTCTCTGTCTGTCTCTCTCTCTCTCTCTCTCGCGCTGTCTTACAAACACACATGCGCACACACATTTGTCTTACTATATTTGTGAAGTCTTCCATAGGT
Source organism: Megaleporinus macrocephalus (assembly GCA_021613375.1). Classification (NCBI taxonomy): domain Eukaryota; kingdom Metazoa; phylum Chordata; class Actinopteri; order Characiformes; family Anostomidae; genus Megaleporinus; species Megaleporinus macrocephalus. Next base: position 19,543,753 of record CM038713.1, read on the forward strand.
TTCTATTGAACTTTTTATTTCTGTAGCTAAATAATACTACATGTACACTTAAACCTAACCTTTAAAGGCTTTAAAGGTTAACCTCAGTATCCAATGGACTATGTTCCTTCTCTATTAGATTTTCTGAAATTTGATTTATGAAGAAAACGTGCTCAAATTAGGGCCAGCAAAATGTCCTTACTTTATAAAAAATTTCATATTGTTTTATGCTCATAAGGACATGTAGTCCTCACAGATATAACTCTACAGGAACACACACACGCACATATGTGTAGTCATATGGGACCAGACATTTGAGACCGTGTGGAGAATTGATTGGCCATTTCCGCACACGCTGTCCAAATGCGGCTGCTTCCTCAGACACTGTTCCACCTTTCCAGATAGTATTCCGACTTTTAAGAACAAGACTTGATGGCAGACACTGACCGTGTACCATGCTGTCTACTTAATCATCTCATCAATCACTGCATTAACCAATTACTGTTAATTGAATCGCTAATTGGAATGACTACGTGTGAAAGTGTGTACTTTATGAATGGAACGAAAGGTCATGCAAGTCTGATGGACTGTCTGTAAACAAACAGGCACTCTCACAAATGTCTCAGTGCATCTTGAAAGCCTCTTCGCTCTTCCATTCATCACACAAAAGGCATAAACACAGAGAACCTGCACGTGGGCACTATTAATCACCAAATGGTGGTTAGATTAAAAGAGTGCTGGGACCCAAAAGTCCTTGGTCATCGTTGCTGTTGGAATTGAATTGAAAGGCACACAGGAGGTTCGGTCTTTATTATGCTAATGGAGTGCTTTGACAGACGGGACCGTACGAGAGCGGATAGATTTAATTAATGTAACAGAGGAAATGCAGAATCATTAGCCACACTATCTGAAAACCACTGCACAGCAGAAACAGAAATAAAGAAGAGGAATTCTGGGGAACCGTTACCAGAATCTGTGTTAGATGTTGCATTTTTAAGCAGTTTGACCTAGTTATGCTTCGGCTGTATGAACAGCATGTAATTTTGATCTGCGCCACTTAATTGCTGTTTCCAGCATCAGTACTATCAGTGGCACTTTAACCTTGTTTAACCGAATAGAAAGCAACATGACTCCCTAGATTTTCTCCTTCTATTTAGATTTTTAGGATTTGTAAGCTAGCACCTGGTCTCACATTAGGTTATGGAATAGCAGCTACATATTAAGTCGTCCAGAATAAGGCTTCAGAACGTGAGTTGAGCATGACTATTACCATGTAGTGTTTTCTTACACATGTACTCTTTTATAAGGTTTATTTTAAGGTTTCTTAATTTGTTAGGCTATATTTTTTAGAATATAGATAAAGGCTGTGCATGCTTAGGTTTTCTTTTAATATGTTTTTTTTTGTTGTTTGGCCTTTTAACAAACTTAATTTCACAGAATTTTGCACATTCCATTTACATTGTGGATGAAAATGGAAATACAGGTAGAGGAGACTGCAATGCAGGGTTCTGCACAACCCCAAATCAATCAACAACCATTAAAACACTTGATTTTAAAGTTGCTGGAGAATGAAAAACAATGTCTACACTGGCATAGTTGAATAAGCAGAGTTGGGTAAATAGAACAGACATACCGTAAACCTCAAACTCTGTTACTCCTCCTTGAAATACAAATCTTGCATTTACAAAAAAGAGGGCCGATTCCAAAACACTGAACTATTACACAACAGTCTTGACTTATTAGTATTAAGGAATAGGAGGATGTTCATCTTTTAATGAGGCTGAAATTGGCCTCCTATTCGCCAGCTATCAGAAATTTCACCTTAAATGCTACAGCTACTTGTACAGCCAGCCAAATGTAACTGTGGCACCATTTAAGGTGGAACAGAAAATTGGTGAAACAAGCTAGTGAATAGAAAACCAACTTCAGCTCCCACAGCCTTGAACTGATCCTGGACAACTTTAATTCAGTTGGTTGTCTGCTCTGCACATTTCACTCCAGACAGTTTCTCTAAACTCTCAAGCAGCCTTTGCTCAGCATTTACACCTTGAAGCCAAAACATCATGGTTCTCGGGGCTGCATGTACGCCAGTGCACACAGACCAGTTTAGTTTTTTTCCTCCCTCCAGTATACATAGAGCTTTAACTTGCTGAGACTGTAATTATAGATATTTAAGAATTTGTATTATATCACATGCATGGTTATTGCTGTTTTGTATGTATTGACCCGTACATCTTACAGAACCAGTTCCAAGAGTAAGACAGAGGCACAGACCAATATAGATTCCATGCTGGTATAGCGCTTGTCTGGTGCTGGTTACGTTGGTCACCCAGCATAGAGATGGTGGTTGACCAGCATACCAGCATCAAAAATCCAACATATGCTGGTTTTAATGGTGACCAACATATTAACCTCCATTACTGCTGACCAGCATCCACAACATATGCTGGTTTTGCTGGTGACTCGCGTATTACCTTCCATTACTGGTTGACCAGCAGCCAAACACAACATATACTGTTTTTTCTTGTGACCAGCATTTGTACTTCCATTACTGCCGACTAGCATCTAAAAGACAACATGTGCTGGTTTTACTGTTACACTGTATTAACTTTTATTATCGCTGACCAGCATACAAGCATCCAAACCCCAATCTGAGCTGGTTTAAGTGGTGAGCAGCCACTGTTCTGTGGTGGTTTGTATAGATGAGGAGCTGCTTTGCATCTCCTTTTGTCCTTATATGACACGGCCGATGACAGTTAATGTGTAATCTATAATACCAAATTTCATTATGCAATGCTACTGATCACATAGAAGCAATATACTGTATTTTTGCTTCATCATTAGAAGAGAAATACAGAAAAGCAGCCTATCATGGTTGGCCGTGTACCATGTGTTTGTGAGTTTCCTATATATTTTTTTTAACCTTCCAGAAACCTTCCAGTTTTCAGGTGGAAAATCTGTTGTTGTATCTTGATAAAAGTCTTATAAATAAGAACATAGCTGTTTATTGCCAGTCAGACTGGACCGACTAATGGAGTATGAAAATGGTTGTTTGTTGCAGTTCTGCTGTTGATTATATTTGATTGTGAAAGTCCTGTTCGGATGTGCTACTAGTGTCCCTTTATATTTCCTCCTTATTCCACAGCAGGGTGGATGGTATATTTTATCCTTAGCATCTCTCGGGTCTGGTGCGGGTTAATTGCAGTTGGCCTGCTCCTACCCTTTCCTGATTCTGCGCTCTTCAGAGTAGCACGGTCTGCTCCAGCTTGGCTAGTTCTGGCAGGACCTGCGCTGACATACAGCAGTTTCAATTGGATTTAAATGCACAGAGCACTGACCAACTGCCAGAGCTTACAGCTTACAGAGCCAGTACTGAGGCATTGACAGAGAGAGACGGAGACAACAAGCGTGAGACAGTGAAACGGAGAATGGGGAGCAGGGGGAGGGTGGAAACAGAGCGGCAGTGTGACAGAGGAAGGGAAAGAGGAGGAGGGGGAATGAATGAATGTGGGAGTCCAGATCGCTGTTGCATTTATTTCTTGTGTTAACCATGACAGGTGAGCAGTGTGTCATTGTGATCAGTTATGTAGTAATACACTTTTCAGAGTATGGCAGTGTTGATATTGTCAGGACTTGGTGAACAGTGAACACTGAAAAGTGTTTACTATAAAGACCAGGATCAGTTATATACCACCTGCACACAGCAACAACCAGTGTGTGCATTTACTGCATATACTGCATAAGAAGAAGTATTTGCTTGGTACAGGATATTATACTATTGTTATTTAATGTATGTTTCGTCATGTTTCTGCTTAAATAGTCTATTATTCCAAGAATTCAACTTAAGTGATCAGTTTTTCATTGTCTTTTTTTAAATATTGAGGTGCGTTTTGTCTGTTTCACCTCAGAAAACGTATTGTCACTGTCCCAAGTAAAAGATCTATCTACATTTTTGCTGTTGAAATTGAGTGACAATGCTCCAAAAAAGCTTGGGGAAAAAATTCTGGTTCCATTGACTTACATTGTAGGTTAAGAAAGTAAAGGAAGTAATAAAGTAAGGTAAAGTGGTGATTTTTTTAGATACTAGTTTTTATACTGATCAATGTCTTCTTTTTAAAAAATATCAAGTATTCTGGGATTTTGATTTGACATAAATTTTTATCTTCGGCCCTAAGCAGCTGTTTTTATTATATTAGGTCAGTGTGTATCTGTGCATGAGTTCTAACGTAGTCAGGGAAGTCTGATTCTCAGAAAACACTGCTGCAGTTAAAGCGAGCTCGTGCTTGTCTCGTGAAATTTACAGCGTATTGATAACCGCTTGCGTCGTCCCGCTTTAAGCTCAGCGCAGAGAGAGTCGCAAACATAGTGGCCATGGCCTGGCATCGATTCCACTCTTCTGTCGGATTAAAGACAGGGTGACTCATCCCTCTTACAGACGCAGATTGCTATTGATTGTCATCAAAGTCACGTTTGCGTCCAAACTGTCCCGCGATTATACAGACACTTATGTCCATTGATTTACCATGGTTACAGCATAGTTACAGCATGGTTGCTAACCCACTTCTTAGCCAGAACAACCTGCCACATAGCGGTAAAAGACTCTACACTAAAACTTTGAGGATTTCTGTTGTGGCACTGCACATTGTTTTTTTTTTATCTTTAATTATATAGATTTTACAGTAGTTATATTGCAAAAGGCAAAATATGGAAATGAGCCTTCAGAGCAGTTATAAGTCATGGCGTCAGATGTGTTTCTAGGAAGCTTTTAAGTGATGTAGAGTTCTATTAATGTTTAGTTAAATTAAGTTTGTAGCTCCACAGCGAAACTAAATAAGCAAACTTTTGATATATTGGCTGATCGCCTACGTTCTGGATAAGGAGGAAAAATGTAACTTAGAATTTTCACTGATTTATTAATTTAACCACGTCATAAGTGTTGCTATACCGAATTACCTACTGACTGACTGACTGACTTACTGATTGACTGACTACACATTATTTATAACACGCCTTGCAACGTCTTATGAAAGCAATGAAATAACACGTGATGTAACACACTGGTGCATATTTGTATGTAAGCTCATGCTGTATCTGACCTCAGTTGTAATTTGTTTTTCCTTCAGCTGTATAAGCAGCCTTTAGCTATTGTTTACTGTTCCAGATGAGAATCTAGCTATTAAGCACTTCTAAATAACCACCAAGTGTAGGTGCACCAGAATGCAATCTGGAATAAGATTATCACTCTGTAAAGAGAGCTCCAAGTTAACATTAGCTATCAAAAGCTATAAAGCTGGCACTCTTTTCATCTAACAGCTAGAGAGAACATGTTTATTTTGACTGTGCATAAATTTAAATAACTGTCGACACTTGCGTGAGTAGAAATCATCTTAGCGTCTCTTACTCTATACATCTATATTAATTGAGAACATAGATTAATTCATTAGAGCTCCTTGATCAGCAGAGTTACTGTTATTTAGCATAGTGCCTCAAACACCCCTGCTATTATAAGAGTCCTGCTTTTTACGATTATTATTATTAGTAGTGGTGGTGGTGATGTAATAGAAACATTGTGTATTGACAAAATGTTGCTATTAACATTTGGACATCCAGCAGACACTGCAGACAAGTGTACTAAAACTTTAATGCTACCTACGGGCAAAATCCCATATATACATATACATATACGGTAGTCTGTGTGTCTCTTGCACATCCGCAGTGCTTATAAAAACACAGACAGAGCCTCGGCTGTATTTTTAGAAAGAACAGCTGTTTATCGGGACTGGGGACGGAGTACAGCAGTATGAGATCAGTGAGCATACTATTTGTTTGTTTATGTTTCCTTTGCCATTGACCAGTTGCTGATGAATGTGCTGTAGCACAGAGCTTTTGCTGTATTGCGGACGTCGCCTACTGTACTCTGCACCGCTCAGCTTTTTCTCATACTCTTTCCTCTCCTTAGCTCTGTTATTCACACCTTACCCACCCATCCCATCCTGGCCTCCTCTGACACCCACCCCTCCCTGTTTCCTCAGGACCCATGCTGTTTTCACTGTTTTTTCTTTTTTTCCCATTATTTTTTCTTTTCTTTTTTTTATTAAGCTGTGATATAAGGCATGTCTTGCTGTTTTTTTTGCCTCAGCTTTTCTTTCAGTCTTTATTAAATGCTATATTTGCTCTTTCTCTGTCAATACCAATGTTATTTCACCTCCTTTCTTTTCCTTTCACCCTGCTTCATAATTCATGTTACTTCTTCATACCTGTCTACTTTTCATGGTCTTCATTTTTTTCCCCTGCTTGAGAATTCCTGTTACTTCTTCATACCTGGCTATAGCCAACCCTTCCACTCTCAGCTCAGTAAATCTCTGACTTGACAGCAGCTATTATGTATTGTTAGTTGTAGTTATTCAGTGCATCATAAACATTCATTGCCTGTTATTGTAATCTATTATAATTGATTCTGGTGCTCCAAAACAAAAGCAGTTGAATTTACACTATTGGATGCATTTTACTCTATTATTACACTTTTCCCTCTCAAGCTATTGGCCTTTCTCTGTTGAGGGATGGGACGGCGGGAAGCTTGGTGCAATTTAGTGGCTGCCATAACGGAATTCATTATTCATTTGCCCTGCAGTCTGCACAAGAGTTACAGTTAGCCTAGATTTAAAGGAGGCTCCCTAAGAGAGAGAGAGCAGGGCCTCTTAACTCTGGGATGAGTCAAAAATGAGCTCCATGAGGACAAGATGAACCCAAATGTCATTTTCTTCCGTCTGGGCCTCTAAGACAGAGCAGGACATCTTGAGCGAGGGGACAGCTAAGAAAGCAAGGTTTTAATACAGGAGATACCCTTGCTGCAGTCAATTGAGTGCAATAATACACATTATTTTTTTGTAATACCATTTTAAAAATTATCCTCTGACGTGTGCATTGCGTGAACATTTGAAGGGACACCATGAAAATTGTAACAATCTGTTCTGATCATGCTTATTCCTGGTTATTTCTTAGTTTAAGGACACAAAAGTGGAAGTATTTTTTTCCCAGCTGGCTAGTTTTTAGCTGAATTATTAGAAAAGAGATCAATTGAGGTTAGTGCTATATCAGTATGTATTTAGGATGTATTTAGTAGCCTCTAAACTGGAGGCTGGCGGTCAGGTTGAATATCATATTGGTCTGCAATGTAAGAGAACACTAATGCATGATTACTGTGAATTCTTTCAAACCAATGATGCTAACATGACAACTGACTAACATGACTAAACAAAAGATGCATGATTAACTGCTAGTTTTAGACCAGGATGCCACATATTTGGTGAATCGACAAATAGAAACCACTCAGAAGAGCTTGAAATAAAACGTCAGTGTATTTCTGCTCCTCCTGTATAGTTCCGATTCCTGATTGAAGAGGTTTTCTTGATATTGTAACAGTGACAACATTCTGGTTATCATTCTGCAGAAGGAATACAGCCTTCAGAAAGAGCTCCATGCAGTAGATCACAGGACAAGAAAGGGCCTGAAGGAGGAGCTGCACATCTAGGTCACAGTGTGTTAGCATTACTATTGATGTGCAGAGTGTTAAAAGAATTTTGCGTGACCGCACTCTTTAAAAGAAAAGCTGGGAAGCACCTTTTTGAGGATTAGTTAGAGCTGTCAATGCAGGACTTCTGAAACCCTGACCCAAAACAGATAACCTTCTGTTACCTCACAGCTTGAGAGCGTGCCTGCATTGTGTAGTGGCGCTGTATATTCTAACCATGTATACCTTTGTTTAAGATTTTTATTTGTTGTATCCTCTGCTTTACAGATCTCAAATCTGGCCCTGATGGTTGTGAAGGACCTCTTCTGCTACCTCTCAGCAAGCACAAGCAAGAAGGATGTGAGATCCCTTCAGATTAAGGAATTTCTGTGTTTTGAAGCTTTTAAGGCGCAAATCACTCCCAGGTAAGTGTGTGTTTTGGGTGTAGCAGTCACCAGCTCAGCCGTGGAGTCTGGAATCATTGGCCTACATTTAGAAATATAAAGAAATAGATATATATAATAAATAGATATTCAATATTCATTTGTTTGGAGGGATACAAAGGAATACAGAATATACAAAACCATGCAGTGTCATGTAGTTTGTTTGCTTTCAGAACAACAGTGTGTAACATCACTTCATGTTCCTGTTTCCGTTTTTGTTTTGTTTTTTAACATAATTTGAAAATTATGTAAGGATTAAAAAAAACATTAAAATCTAAGAATATTTTCTTTTTCTTGTAATAAGATACCATTTTTGGAACAAGATGTAGCTCGGATGGTGACTATACTCATTGTTTGTTTATTTGTGTATTCGTTAAGGGTGGGCAGTCCACCCAAGTGCAACATGTTGCAGATGTACTTTGGACAGCGCATTGCAAAACGCCACTTTTCTGCAGATGCTGCAGTTATGGACGCTCCTCCAATCTCTTTATTTGGAAGCTGCTGTGCAGCAAACTCTGCAGAGTCAGACCTTTGGGGAGACCGAGCCGCCACTCTCAGTTTACAAGCTGAAAATTCTTTTTTTTTTTTTTGTCTGAAATTGAATTGATGGAAAATAGAGTAAGATGTAGTGCCAGTGTGGTCAGTCTAATCTAAGAAAGATGCACTTCTGTGCCATTTAGGTCAGCTACAAACTGCTTGATGCCATATAGGTCAGCTGAAACCTGTACCAAACCATTCAGTTTACCAAGCAAGCCATCATTCATCAATATGTGATGCATAAGAAAACTTTAAATTGAACCAGTCCAGTGATACACTGTTCAAAAAAGGTTGTATAGATATACTATAGAGAAATACTGTGTCAGTGTGAAGATCTGTGCTAAGGTAGATGCGGTGCCAGATGATGCTGAGCTCTCAGGGGAGAGAGCTATGCAGCTCTGCAGTATGGCTTAGCCAGTATAGAGTTTCTGTAGGTTGCAGTAGGAGGTGGACAATAGAAACAAAACACCGTTTTAAGTGAGCTTAAAATAAAAGGTTAAAAAGTTTGAAGGTAGCATCTAAGGCATGACCTAATGCTATATAGTCAGGCATTCTGTCTGCTATTACATCAATGCTGTTTCATGTTTTAATCATATTTAGTGTATTTAGTAGTATAGAGATATTAATATTAGGAGATTAGGGGAGGGAATCTCCAGGGACCTCATTGATTTAAATTCAGGCTGCCAGGATGAGATTATAAAATGATTCTCGATACAGTCAATCCATCTAAATTTTTAGATGATGATGATATCTGTCCTGTGTTTATCATTATTATAAGAGAGCAGCGTGTAAGCACTTGCAGAGAGATTGCGTACTGCAACCTAATGAACCCCCATCCACCCACCCCCTTTCCTTGAGAGCCAATGGTGATCGTCATATTTTCCGCTGTTGCCTCATTGCCTGTCCTAATTTCATTTAGCTTCTTCTTTTTTTTCTTTGTCTTATGTTTTTTGTGCAAAATAATACGGACGAGCCTCCGTTTAGAGCTTCCACTCTAGTAATTTATTCTACCTGGCCCCACTAACCTGTAGTGCAGTGTTTTATATAAGTATATTATGCTTTTTAATGTTAATTCAGTATAAACTCATCTTAATATCACTTCCTTCCTTCTAAGAAGCTGATTTAGGCTATTTGCTGCTAATATTTTCCAGTAAAGAATTTTACAAGCTTCTTGTGAAAGTTTTATTGTTCTACCTTAAATGATGCAGCATTTCCCTGTTCCATTTTAAAGGCTGTTGTGATTATATTGTGGGGCCTTAAATGTTATAATAACTGTTGTATCTTTAAGGTGGGATGGGGAAATTTGAATACGAAGCTCAATGTCAGTGCCGGTATGTAAATACTGCACCATTTTAAGGTGGAGCAAGGGTTTTAATCACGTTTTAGGATACTACTTTGGGATTTGGGGGTTAAGAATGATTGCTAAAGACACAGGTGCAGATTGGTAATGCTTTCTGTTGAAGTTAGTTCTGTAAGTGGTTTGTTGAGAAAAGCTGGAAAAAGGAAAAGTTGGAAAAGCTACCGAAAGACTACGCAGAGCAGTAATAGACTAATTTATTATTAGAGTGAATAACTGCACTGCTATTGAGTTGCTTGGAGTCTGGGACAATGACTGTAGCAGCGGGTGGGTGTAATGGAGTTTAGTTGTGATTATAACGGATCAGAAGGCTCTAGTGGTGAGGCTGCTGAGTCTGTGTGTGTGTGTGTGTGTGTGTGTGTGTGTGTGTGTGTGTGTGTGTCTCTGTCATGACTGCAACAGCAGAAGAGAGAACTCATGTATTAATGGATGAAGCATTTGGAGCCCTTTCTTTGAAATGTCACCTCGCACAACTTAATGAGTCCACAAGGACACCAGGAGTGTCAACTGAGTCAGCAACATGCATACACACACACACACACACTCATGCACGCACGTGTTTCTAATGCGTATGCTCACACAGGTGCTCAGAGATGTGGAACACACTGAGAAATGCAGATATGCCCTACAGATAAAAGAATATTAATTATTTAAATGACAAATAATAAATATATAGCTTTGATCTACTTCGGTAGAATATAGAAAATTATTGGGAGTTACAAACAGTACAGAATTACAGCAGTACAGAAGTACAGTGAAGAGCAAGCAATAGCAAATAACATCCCATACATGAACAGATACATAAATAAAAGAAACATATAATAAGAATATAACAAAGCAACTAAGTGTAATGTGCGTTAAGTAGGAAAGTAAGTAAGACATATAGATATTATGCAGATGATGTGGCATATTATCATATGACAATAAAGAAAGTAAGTAAATAGCATATATAACTAAATGGCAAATGGATGTGTAATATGAAGGGCATGTATAAAGTGGCAGTGCATACAGATTTAAGTACCGTTCCTTGCTGCAGCAGAGCTAAATGAGTATGTTGCTGTAAGTGCTCCTCTGTCTGACCAGTAGGTCATGGACGGGGTATGATATGTTGTTCATATATACGTGATCTATTTTAACTGACTTATGTTTATTTTATTCAAGTTATTGATTGAATGATCAATTGTTCAGGTAAGAATAGAATCTGTGCATAGTCAAGCACACTAAGGTGTAAACAATGCTGCGGTTTAGGATTCTACCATGAATCTTTTTTTTTCTGAGATCTTTCTCAAGAACACTTTGGTGAATGAGACCCAGTAGTACTACCAAAACCTAATATTGAAGTTGATAATACCAAACTCAACAATACCAGCCAGTGCATGACTAGTTTACTTAGTTGCAGAAAATAATGAGATCTGTCTGGTCAACATGTGTGCATGAGAGAGAGTGATACTTTATCACTTACTGTTTTTTTGCAGGGGTGTGATTAAAATAAGGTGCTGTCTATGGACTGAAACTCTGGAGCTTCTGCAGTATTCGTAGGAGGTGGTAGGGTCTAACACTATAGTACATGCATGGGTTAGTCAGTGCTTCACAGGTGTGGTCTAGCTTGAGGTACAAAGGGTATACATCGTTGCTGTAGTAGGTGTCCAGTACAGTGGGGTGCTGTTTACAGCTGCACTGGGGGTTGTTGTCCGGGGCTGTGTTAGCATGACGTTCACTGCTGTGAGTTTGCTGGAACCTGAGCTGAGATTGTATATATTTCCACATTTTAACAGTGCAGCATGTAAATATAGTAAAGAAAGTGCTGACAAAGTGTATTGTGGTGTCGAGGTGGTGTCCCCAGAGAACATCACAGTATTTGTTGTTTGTGTTTATTGATCGCCTACATTTAGCCCAACGAATGAATTTAACCTCTGTTCACAAGTTGAAATTTAGGGGTTAGCATTTGAAACAGACACATCCCAGAAAGGACCGTAGAATGATGATACTGTGTATATGTTTAGCATATTGCTGTCTCGATTAATGGTTGGGTTTAAATAGATCATAACATAATCGATCAATCTCTCTCTCTCCCTCCCTCTCTCTCTCTCTCTCTGTCTCTCTCTCTCTCTCTCTTTCTCACACACACTCTCACGCAAACAAACACTGCCAGAGACGTGGATTCCTTCATTATGAAGTAGGATAGCAATCAGTAAGTGAGTGACAGCAGCTGCCTGTCTCAGATCCGCTCTATCCGGATCAATCTGGATCAGCATGGGTGACGAAGTGGCGCCCTGTGGACTCTCATGGGGAGTGCAGTTTAATCCTCTAATACCCCCCACAATCACCTCCCCCATTCACACACACACACACACACACACAGACAGACATAAGACAGACAGGTCTTAACTCAACCTAAGGTTTAAGGTGTGTGGGTGTGTGGGAGGAGGGTGTAAATGATAAATGCAAAGATATCTCTACTTATATTAAATGCACTGAGGGAAAGCAGACTATGTGTGAAGTCTTATGTATATTGTGGTTTTCTTATACTGACTGCTCCCGAGATGTGCTGTAGTGTGTATGAAGTGCTCCAGCAGTGGCAGAATTGATGAGGGATTTGAGTGAAGCTTGGCTGCTACTGTTTAGGGTTTTGTGCTCTGATTACAGACTGGATTAATCAAGTTTATCATACGTGCAGCAAAAGCTACAAGTGTTAGGCAGATAATCTCTGCAGACGTTTAGCAGGTCATTCAGAGTGTTCACGGTCTCTGTTCTCTTTTCCTGCTGTGATACAGGAATCAACAACGATGATTATATCATAAAAATAAATGATACAGTACTTGTCATAGGCCAATTATCTATTTAAAAAATTTATTCATTTTCAGGAGAAAAAATATTAAACTCTTTCTAACAACTGTGGAAGTCCATCACCATAGGATAAACAGTACTTAAACTCTGCTCCTGCTTCAAATCTGGATAAAATCCATAGGTTTCTGTCCAACCTCCCACTGTGAGGAGACAACTTAAACCTGAAAGGATGTGTAGCTGTTAAGAAGCCCTTCCTGGGAAAATAATGCTCCAGTCAAAAATTTGGAGACACCTCCACCCCTCCACCTAATAATTGTAAAGACATTAAAAATATAAAGTAATATGTATGGATTTGTTCTGTTCATGAGGAGCCACATGAGATGCTTTTATAGCAGGACTGACGAGGATAGCATCCATGCTGAGATTTAAAAATCTAACAGCAGGTGTTAGAAAAAAATATGCTTAACAATGGCACCACTTAAACATGTCTTCTAACACATTAAAATCAAAATGTCTTTATAATTAAACATACAGTGCCTCCAAGTAGTATTCAACCGTAGATGGGCCTGGACATGTGACATGCATTGCAGCAAAAAAGAATGTTATTTCTCTGATTATTAATTTTTAAAAGTTTTGCAAAGTTTACCAGAGTGTCAATTATTATACAACCCCTCAAACCACCAGAACTCTGTTTGGTTCCCTCAAGTAATAAGAAGTACTTGAGGTATTATGAACAATAAGCTTCACATGCTTGGATTTATTATTTGACTATAAAAGCACCTCCCCAAACAAATGAACAGTACCTATACATGGTCAACGTGTGAGTGTGAAAGACTAAAAAGCATTCCAAGGTGATCAGAGACAAAATTGTGGAGCGTCACAGGGCTGGCAAGGGGTATAAAAACCTTTCCAAAGAGTTGGGCCTACCTGTCTCCACTGGGAGCATCGTCCGGAAGTGGAAGGACGAGAGGATGGCACTGCATACGAGCCCAAGAATACCTTCCCTACAGTAAAGCATGGTGGTGGCAGCATCATGCTGTGGGGCTGGTTTTCAGCCGAGTGGCCTGGCCTTCTGGTCCGGCGAAGATGGATCGTTTCATCCTCCAACAGGACAAGGACCCAAAGCACACGGCCAAGGAAACCAAGGCCTAGTTTAAGAGAGAAAATCTTAAGGTGTTACAGTGGCCTAGTCAGTCTCCTGACCTTAACCCAATTAAAAACTTGGGGAAGGAGCTCAAGATCAAAGTCCACAAGAGAAGCCCAAAGAATCTAGACAACTTGGGGAAGATCTGCATGGAGGAGTGGGCCAAAATTACTTCAGAGAGCTGTGCCGGCCTAACCAGGTCTTTATAAAAAACTAATAATAGCCGTAATTGCAAATAAAGTAATTCCATAAAATATTAAACTAGAGTTTGAATAATAATTGACCCTAATGTATAATGTGTAAATGTGTAAAATGTATTAAGTTGAGCATCTTTATATTTTTTGTTTGTAGTATTTAGGCATCTGTTAATAAATGCTACTCTTGTTCAAAGTTTGAAGGATCTATCTTGAAAGATGCTGAATTTGCAAAATCTGCAGGGGGTTTAATACTACTTGGGAGGCACTGTATACCTATGGTAGTGTACTTAGAACAGTGTGAACACAACATATACTAAAAAATGTTTATACTTTTTTGTTAAATATGTTTTCTGCTTTTGTAGTTAATTGCCTTAATAGAAATAAAACAAATGAAATGTTTTTTGCACAGTCCTGTATATTTAGTTTATGCTTTTATCATACCTGAGGTTTCCTTACAGAAGCATGATGCACAACAACTACTACAACAATAACAGCAAGAAGGTAATCGCTCCACAACAGCGATAAAAGTAAAATAATCAAGGACAGTATCATTCAGGGGGTGAAATAAAAAAGATTGTGTTGAGAAAATGCTTTGAGTGTTGAAGGTGGAGAGTTAAGAGCAGACTCACAGGGGTTGTGGAGAGTTCTGTACTTTAGGACACTAGAACTTCTACCCTGAGAAAACCTGTAATGCAGGAGTCTTTTGTGTTCTGCTGGGACTGACACTTGAAAATGATGAAGCTGAATGTTAAAGTCAGCTGCCATGACACTGACCAAACACGAAAGGAAGGAAGCTGTGTGGGTTTTTTTGAATAACCATGAATGAGCTCTTTCTTTTCTGCCTCTCCTGCTGCTCTCCGTCTCTCCGTGCTTCTGTTTGCTTGAGGAGTTCTGGACAGGGTTGTTTGTTGTCACTCTTTTATGCTCACATACATTCTTTCTCATGCTTCTCTCTTTTTTTATACCTTTTTTCTCTCCTTCTCACTCTTCTTAGCTCTCTTTTTTTATACATTTTCCTTTCCCTTTCATATTCCCTTTCTATCTTTTATTCTATTCTTGATTTGTCTTTTTCTTTCCCACATATTCATTCTCTCTCTCTCTCTCTCTCTCTCTCTTTCTCTCTCTAGGGTGATTGAGTGCAGGTCTATAGATGGGGTGCAGTCTTATCGATCAATTAGTTTCACTAGCACGTCTATTCATCATATTTAATCTGATTGATTGTTGCTCTACACCCTAAGCAGTGTCCACCCTGACCTGAATACACAGGGCAAGGCTTAAAGAGGTGAACACACGCGCACACGTTTACGATGATGATGGCTGTGTAGCTGCGGTTTGTGAGGCTGCCGAGTACATTTATCAGTGATGTGATTGAAGCTGTAAGAGCCCCCCTGAGTCTCTGCACACTGCTGAGAATGTCTTATCACAGCATTGTGTGTGTGTGTGTGTGTGTGTGTGTGTATGTGTGTGTGTGTGTGTGTGCGCTAGGACACCATTGACACCAGTGTGCGTGAGAGAAAATGCAAAAGATGCCTGTGTTTTTTTTTCATTAGCATTGTGTGTATGTCTGTTCATATCTGCAGAGATATGTGTCGTCCTCTAAATGTCAAGTCTTGTCTCGTCTCATGACTGTGCCAGTGCTATTTACATATGTGTGTGTATATGTATGTGTATGTATATATGTATGTGTTGGGTTTTTTTTAAACTAATGCCTAAAAACTAAACTAAAAGTGCATCAGTATGGCAGTTGTGGTCAAATGATGAGAAGATCATTTCATTTAATTCATTTATTATTAATTTATTTATTTAAAGTGCTTGTTCGCTCAGACAATTATTATTAATAGAAATTTAAATGAATAGAAATACAAATAACATGAATACAGTAAGTAAGTGACCTCTCCATGGCCGTCTGGTATTGACTATAATATGAAAAACTTAGTTTGTCTCAAATAAGCTTTCAGAAAACTTAATCAGTTGTGCTTCTTATAAAACTGAGCAATCTGCCATGCAGTGCAATAGCTGGGGGCATCAAGGAGAACCAGTTTAATGTCAAACCAAAAATCATAATAATGAACAACTGTACTGTACTGTATGTGTCTTTATTTGCGTTTATTTTAACATGTTGTTTTGAAGGCAAACGCAGTTATTGTCCAGATAAATGTGCACATTTTGCACTGTTTTTTTTAGAACTGTTTGCACGGGTCTTTTGCACCATAATGCATCTGATATATAAACATATACATAACAGATACATAAACATTTACAAAAGGTTTCAAATGTTTTTTTCACTGTAGAAATGGAATTACATCCACCTGGAGTAGCATTACAGATATATATATTATTTATTTTTGCTGGGTTACAAATGTAAAGTCAATAAAAGCAGGTCATTTAACCCAGTAACATCTAAACTTTCTGCTTTTCCAGAGTACAGTAAATGCACAGATATATATTGGTCAAAATTAAACATCTTTCTAATGCTGATGCCAGCATTATCTACTGGTAGTATTACATGACAGTGGTGCATCCATAGATGAAACTTCTATACAGGGGCTTTGCACAGCAATAAAGGAACTCATCCTTTCTTTCTTTAAGGCATTTTTTAAGCCCCAGTGATGAGTAGTGTTTGTGCATGTAGTATGCACATTCATTAAAAGTAACCTTTTTTATTATTAATATTATTAAAGTAATATTATTAAAGTAATACAACAGGCACAACTAGAAATATGTTGAAATGCAAAGTGAAGAAATTTACATGGGAATAGTGATGATCCACAGGGTTGAGGTGTGCTGTGTAGTGTATGCTGTGTGTTGGCAATGCGCCGTAATTTCCTTTTAGTATTAAATGATGTTTGTTTTTAATACTTGTTCATTCATTTTTTATCATCTCTGTCTCTCTCTAGTTAGATGGAGGAGAGGGAGAGGAGCAGGAGCCGCTCCCCGCGTAGGGTCCGTCGAGTGGAGCAGGTTGTGGGGCGATGGCTGCGCCGCTCACGAGATTCCCTCAGCAGGTAGAATTCTTACAGAAATATATGCACACACACACACACACACACACACACACACACACACACACACACACACACTCTCACATACACTTCCATCTCATTTCCATCATTTCCTAAAGACTTACTAAATAAGCAGAACCACAACTAGCTTAACCTTAATCTTACACTTATGCTTGCACTTAGCCTTAGCCTAACTTACTCTTACTCCTACCCTTAGCCTTACCGTTACCCTTACCTAACCTTACTCTTAGCCTAACCCAACTCTTACTATTCTTACTCTTACTCTCCCCTTAACCTTGTCCTTACACTTAACCTAATTTACCCTTAACCTACCCTTACCCTTACCTTTAACCTAACTTTCCTCTTAACCTTACCTTTAACCTTACCTAATCCTTAACCTAACCATACAATTACCCTTAACCTACCCTTATTCTTACCCTTACCCTTAACTTATTCTTAACCTTACCCTTAACCCTTGATTTACACTGTGGACACCAGCTTGTGGTGAGTGTATGAATGGGTCTCTATAATACGGCGTAAATACGACACACACACACAAACTATTTAATTAATGGTCTAATTAATTTAATCTTTGGTTACTAAACAGAAAGCTTTACTGTATTTTGTCTACTTCCTTAAAGTTCCATACATTCATAACTACATAATTCACATAGTAGTTTTGAAGTAGACACTGAATAATAATCTTAGGATTAATAACTGACTACATGTTAAGGGTGCTAAGTGTACAGAGTAAGCAGCTGTTTCACCTTTATTTAAACATGTCTCTATAAGCGTGAGCACAGAAAGAAGGAGGCTGACATGAACAGCTGACCCTGCTGTGTAAACACACACAGTCCTGCTATATTTATCTTCGCTTCTGTTTGCTGTTCTCCGTACAAGGTGCTAATAATTTGTCAGATCTGTTGGCGACTTTGTATGTCGTATTTGTTTTGTTGTTTCGTTGTGTTTGCTAATCACTTGCATTTATCTTTCACTCTTAGCCAGTCAGCTGATTGCTCCATGCTGGGCTCAGTGGTTTGTAGTGTGCGGTGACGTCACTGCTGACAGTGCTGTCTTCTGTGAAATGTGCATACACTCCTTTACGTCATACGTCACACCTTTAGGGGCAAACTTGTTCGGTGTCTGGCCGTTCACCTTATTGTTATATAATAACTCAGATAAGCCTTCATGACCATAATAAGTCCATGACTAGCAGATTTGAAATCAGTCAAGAAGCATAAGTGGGAACAATGCAGTCTCATAATGAAAAGTGCATTGTACTGGATAATAGTAAAGCATTGTGCAATCTGTGTGCCTAACTCAGAACATGCCTGCCTCAAGCTTCCCTGAGTTGTGGACAAAAATGTAGACAATAATTCAGACTTCTGTTTCTGTTAAATTAGGTCATTTAACCAGGGCGGTAAAAAACAGGGTATGAATATTGATAAATGAATCAATCAGTGTCTGTTCTAGTCAGACTCGGTGACCATATCACCACCGGCAGGCAGTTGCAACACTGTCAGTAGTTTAAGCAAATATATCAGATGTAAATAGATTTTACTAACCATGAGTTTATCTTTAATACTCAGAAAGTTCTTTCTGGATTTTAATGACCTTTTTTATTTCTGTAACAAAAATTGACAAGTGACATAGGATGGAAAATATAATTTTTATTGCATTTTTGCAATATAAACTAAAAACCAGGCATTAGAATTGTTGTTTCACAGCAAACTGTAATGCTGTTATATGCTTTTATGCACAAATCTGTCAAATAAAAAATTATGATGAGGAATGATAGTTTTTGCTGAAATACACAGACATCAACATTTTGAAGTTTGTTTAATTTTTAGCTCGTTTTTATTGTTTCATAGTAGTGGGACTCCATTGACCACCACAGTGGCAGAATGATACAGTCTGTTTATATATATATATATATATATATATATATATATATATATATATATATACAGTCTGTTTATATATATTTGATTTGGTTTAGAGCGAGTGCTCATGAGTTAGCTATGCAGTCTGTATTATTACTTATTTTTATTTACAAAATCTTCCTTTACTTGTTGTCTGGATTCCCCTCCTTGCTGTTTAGTGACCAAGACAAATACATGTGTTTTAAAGGGAGCGTATTCTGGGGGACAGGAAGTCGAGTCGAGCCGAGGATGGTGGTCAGCAGCATTTTCCAGTGAAGGAGACTGTGGAGGTGATCAGAGACACTGTGCTGGACTCACATGGCTTCACCCTCTCCACTCAGCTCCCCCTGCTGGTCAGGGACGTCACTCCTGGTATGTACCTAATTGTCAATCTTTGCAAACCCCTGTTGGCTGTGAACACATCACCGGGTGTTCCCTCTTCAACTTTCTGGACTATAGCTGGGTGTTGCAAGTTAGCTTCTGATATGATACTTATAATATTGTAGTGGTGTGACAGCACGTATGTTTTTTAAACTTCCAGGTGATTTTTGATTCTAAGAACATGTTATTATCAAAGCAAAAGCAGATACATCATATATTAAGAAGAATTTGGAAATTCATCTAAGAATTCAAAGATTAGTAGTAGATAGTGATGTTCACTGTGTAACTGATGATAAACAATACCAAAATATGCATGTGTAGTTTAGATGACTGAGAGTGGTTTGTAACACATACAGAGAATGAGGAGCAGTTGTTATATAATCTTTTGAAGTTAACCTTTTTTTTCTCCATACTGTATTGTAGAGCTGCACCAGTTATGAATGTTATTGGCCAGTTCTGTTTTCTTTAGAGCTAAACTGGCCAGTGGCCAACGTATTTTGGCCCAGTGGTCCAAGTTAATGAGTTAATAATTTCTTAACATCACAAATGATTAACACTGCTCATTTATTAATGGCGTTAATAATTCTTTACCTAATTCAGCCCCCCAGCTGTACAATTCCCCTCAAGAGCAGTCACTGTAATTAGAATCCACAAATATGAATTATAACGAGAGCAAGAGGCTATGATTGCATCAACCATTTATAAGATACGTAGGAGATTTTATCAGCTCCACCATATCGGTGTACATTGTAGTTCTGCAGGTACAGACTAGTCCATCTGTTTCTCTACATACTTTGTTATCCTGCTTTCGTCCTGTTCTTCAGTAGTCAGGTCCACCTCAGAGCAGGTATTATGTGGGTGGTGGACCCTTCTCAGTGTTGGTGTGTTAGTGTGTGCTCAGAATAGTCTACCAACCAAAAAGTTCCAGCCAGCTGTGTCCTGTGAACACTGTTGAAGGACTAGAGAACAAACATAGTCCTGCATTCACACAATGTAAATAAAGTTATTGAATAATTAAATGCAATAAATACTTTTCTAAATAGTAAATGATACGCAAATGACACAAATGATACAGACACAAATGCAATGATTATTTGAATTATTTGACAAACCTGTGTGTGTATATATATATATATATATATAAATAGAACGATTGATTCAGCAATTAATTATAGCATCAGCACAGCTCTAAACAGAAGGTTCAGCACTTATAAATTTTATAAATGTCACCTGCAGGTGGGCAGCACACCAAACTCTCATAAATTCTTCTGTCTCTGTGTGAGGCAGCCGGCTGTGCCACATCAAATCAAGTCTCACCCCTTTCATTAGCAGGGTTACAGAGAGAGGAATGAGAGAGGAAGGGAAATAGAGCAGCCTTTTACTCACTGCTGTGACTCACTCTGTGTGTGAGAGAGAAGCAGAAACATTGAAATCGGGAGCGTGTAATTGTCTCTTGCCTGGGTGTGTTTTGTGTGTGCGTGTGACTGTGTGTGTTGCCTGTCAAGCCCAGAACCAAAAGGATCTCAGTGGGCAGACACAGAGCCACCTGCTCCTTTCCATTTATTTAATTCTTTTAGATGCAGGTCCACTCACGCAATGCTGTGCATGCACACACACACACGTTTCCTGTTTTTCTTCTTCATTACATGCTTGTCACATAAAGTGCTTTTAGATTTTAAACCAAAATAAAGCTTTATGTTAGAGAGAGAACCGTATTTAATTGATCAAAGGCCAAAAATCTATATTTGCTGTAATAGATTGATCAACATTTTCGAAGAGTAATACAGATTGTGCTTGTTTTTGATTGGGGGCTCAAATGTAATGACATGACACTTAACTATCCCGGTAAATGCACCAAATATGATTTAAAGAGCCCAGATCATAAAAAACTGAACTCTGCCATCTTTTATTGCTTCAGACAAGCTTTTTTTTAATAAACATGGTAGCGGTGGAAGATAGCAGGGCATTAATAGCCACTACCTCACAGCCCAGTACAGAATAGCACAAACAACTCCATGCTCACACTCCCACAGGCCATGGCACTGCCTGTGGTGCTCCATGCTCGTTGTTCTACATGGCCATGCCTCCGGTATGTCCCAGCGACTGAACATGTTGGCAGAATACTACAATATAAACTTGGCTAAAGTCCTTTATCTGTATACTGAAAACAGATTTTAATTAGCCGTGTCTGTGATGTCTCGACTCATTTTGAAGCTGAATGTTTCAGCATGGACTGCTTTTTTAATAAGATACAATACAAATCAACTAATCAGAATAGAACTCTTTACATATACACTATATGGACAGAAGTATTGTAACACACCTCTTCATAACTTAATTTAGGGGTTTCATTTAGTCCCACTGCCACAGGTGTATAAAATCAAGCACCTAACCAAGCAGTCTGTGTTTACAATCATTTGTAAGAGAATGGGTTGGTCTAAAGAGCTCACTGAAGTTAACTGTGATGCTGTCATAGGAAGCCACTGTTGCATAGTCAGTTTGTAAAATTTCTAAATTTCTTTATTTATAGATATTCCACATCAACCGTGAGTGGTATTATTGTAAAGTGGAAGCGTTTAGGAAACGCAATGAAGTTACAGACCATGTAAAAAGAGCGGCGTGCTGAGGCGCATACACTGTAAAACATTTTACGTTGGTTAAACTTAGAAATGTAAGTTCACCTACTGCCTTAAAAAGTGAGTAAATTCAACTTGAAGATAACCTTTGTTTCAAATTTAAAAAGTTGAGTTATACAAGTTGTTTAACTGATGATCATTTGTAATTTCAACTTAATGCTCTGAGTTAAAACAATTCATTATGTTACATTATCCATTTCAGAAAACTCATTTAATCAAATGAACATACACTTCCTTACTATTTCAACTCGCACTTTCAGATTAAGGTCATTTCATAAGAAGTTGAAAGCATTATTGTTTTTAAATTGTTTAAGATTTCTCATCTTGACTAATAATGTCAGTCACATTCGCTTGTTACGTAGCAGAGAAGTGGCAACGCTAGTAGATTTTTTAACACTAATCTGAAGCACTATCAAAAATACACTCACCTGGCCGCATTTGACTTTTCAAGCGGGATTTTAACAGGGTCAGAAATGCTGAGACGTGGTTAATTAGCATCGTCTACATCGTCTACAATCACCTCCTCACCACCTTGTTTTTTTTAGCAAACTCGAACTTGCTACTCCACCGTAGTTCGTAGTTGGACGTGTCTCTCCGCTGCTGGAAGTAGTTCACTTTTATTTTCTACAAAGGTGTTAATGTTTTTGCAAGATTTTTTTTTATGGTTTATCACATGTGAACAGTTAATTAGTATTAAGTATATCACCAGTGTATAAAAACTGTTCTGTCCAGCTCAAAAATAGCCACAACTTCTCTGAATCACGTGGTAGTGCTCCAGTCCCATTTTCCCTTTTTAAAGTTGTAACTTGCAGACCTAAGTTAAATAAACATTGATAACCCACACACCACTCGCGACTAGTCAAGACAATGGATTACTTTAACTTTAATCGTTTGAAAACTTATCCATTTGAGTTGAGCACCCAAAACTTGCGATGAAAATTGCAGTTAAAGAAAAGAGATGAGTTCACATAACTTAATGAGGCTGTAATCAGTCCTTAAAAGTCACCAACGCTCTGCTGACTTGGTAGCTGCAGAGTTCTAAACCTTTTCTGGTGTTAACAAAAACTCTGCAACCGGACCTTCATGGCATAAGTGTCCATGATTAAGCAGCTGCATGCGAGCCTTACATCACTAGGCACCATGCAAAGTTTGGATGTTGTGGTGTAACGTGCCACTGGACTCTGGAGCAGTGGAATCACGCTTCTCTGTCTGGAAGTCTGATGGGCGAGTCTGGGTTTGGTGAATGCCAGGAGAACATTACCTGCCTGACTGCATTGTGCTGACTGTAAAGTTTGGTGGAGAAGGGATAATGCTGTGGGGTTGTTTTTCAAAGCAAGGTCCACAAAAGCTGGCTGGTTGAGTTATAAACAACCACAAGCAGCATGTATTAATATCTTGGTGCTCATTGGGTGGAAGGCATAATAAGCAAATTTAGAAACAATATTAAATTGTTGATACCATCTGAAAGAAAAAAAGCTACGTAGCTATAGCAAAGACCTTAAACATTCCTGTCACAATGTCCTGTAAACAAGTGCAAAGTTGGTGGAACCATGATTAATTATCCCTGGACAAGGGTACCACACAAGGATTCACAATGCACCAGGTGTGGCACCATATCTCCAACAGCAGTGGGGTGAAAGTTATGCTACTGGAATCAAAAATCACGTTCCTGTAGCATAAGTGGTTTGAAACAAACTATTTAAAGGCATTAATAGATAAATTAATTATATAAAAAACAACATGCTTATAAAAACAGTCTTTGTTTGTTCACATTTTTGAAGTACAAGGTCAGAAGAAATTTGAATTCAGTTAAACAAGCTCTCACTCCTGTACACTCCCCTGCACAGACACACTTCCTCACTGTCAGAGAAGCAGTGTGCTGACTTCTCTCTTCCTGCGGCAGAAACAGCTGATAAGAGCCCAGAGGGAGAACCTTACTGCCCCGCAGCCTGATAATTACAGTCTACTGCCAGATATATATATATATATATATATATATATATATATATATATATATATATATATATATATATATATATATATATATATATATATATATATATACTGAAGCAGAGATGCGAGGGGAAAAGGGGGGGAAGTGTGAAGGAAAGAGAGGGTTGTCTGTGTGCCTGTTGCCATGTTAAAAAGAGAGAAAGAAAAAAAGAAAGAGAGAGAGAGAGGTGAAGATGAAGAACAGAGAGAGAGAGAGAGAGAGACAGAAATAGAGTGTGTGAGTGTGTAATCTGGCAGAGAAAGGAGGTTGGCCTTAGCAGGGCAAAAAACATCAGGGATGGAGGGAATGTTTTGAGGGCAGGAGGGGAGACTGTGTGTGTGAGTGTGAGAGAGAGAGCGTGAGAGAGAGAGGGGAAGGGGAAGAGAGTGGCTACACCACTGGCCTAAAGACAAATGTGTCTAAAAGATTGCTCAGTACAGAAAAGGAGCGCAAACCTGGAGGATTCTGTCCATTTTCCTCAGCATATGAATAAAAAACAAATATATATTGTTATATTACAGTCATTTGCAGTATTCACATATCTTCACTGTGCAAAATAAATAAATAAATAAAAATGTTTTTTCTACATAATTTTCTGTTTATATTGTTTCTCTCTCTCTCTCTTTGTCTCTGTCTCTCTATCTTTTGGACATCTTTTTAGACTGTGATTGACAATACATGTGATTATACACTCACTGAGCACTTTATTTATTCATACTGTTCTAATACTGGGTAGGTCCCCGCTTTGCTCTTAAATAGCTTCTTTTCATTGTGGCATGGACTCCACACTGAAGATGTTACAAACCTTCCTTTAAGGGTTTTTTGTAAACATAAACATTTTTCAGGAGCACTATAAAGCTGTAAATCTCCTGTTCTAACACATTCTATCACGTTCTATTAAAATGAAGTTATCATGCTGGAGTAGCCATTACAAGATAGGGAACTGTGGTCATGTAGGGATGCACACAGTCAGCAACAATTCTTAGATTCTTAGCGTTCAGGCCATGCTGGATTGGCATTTACAGGCCCAAAGTGTCACAAGGAAACATCCTCCACACAATTACACCACCTCCACCAGCCTGGACTGTTGACACAAACAGGCCCATGGATTCATACTGTTCACATGGATTATTAGCCCATCACTAGCAACCATGCCATGGTCAAAATCACTGAGATCATTTCTACATTCTGATGGTTGATGTAAACATTATCTAAAACTACTGGTCTGTATCTGTACACACAGACACAGTAGGCTGATTAGATAATTGCATGATAGAGTAAGTGTAAAGGTGTTCCTAGTAAAGTGCACGGTGAGTGTAGCAACTGTGTATTGACTTCGTCTTCCTGTAGTAATAAATGAAATTTAACCATCTATGCTCGCTTGTGTGTGTCTGTGTTTTTGCAGGAGGACCAGCAGATGGTCGTCTCCTACCTGGTGACCAGGTGCTGATAGTGAATAACAAAGCCATAGATGATTTGTCTCCGGAGCATGTTGAACACATGATCAGGTGAAATTTCTTCTCTCCGTTCTTTCACTAGCACATCTATGTGCAGGGACGCGTCTGCAAGCATGCTAGCATACTTAAAGCACGTTGGTGCATCACTGGTGGGGCATCCATAGAGGGGAGGTAGGAGTTGTGGCTCCATGTACAAAATAAAAATTATACAGAGAAATTTACAGTGCCTATGCACAGCAGTGGTCTTCTGTTGTTGTTTTTTTTGTTGTTTTTTTTGTTGTTTTTTTAAATGAGCCACACATTTAGGAGTGAATCAGCAGGAGAGCCACATTTATAGCAAATCACGTTCACCGGTTTAGGAAACCTGTCTGCTGATGCATCTTTCCGCAACATGCAATGCATTCCTAAAACACAGCCAATACAAAGTAACACATTCAAACTCATCTGTGTTAATCAATCTTGTACCAGGTGCAGAGTTAGCACTGCTGTGCACCGTATGAGGCACAACTAATGCTACCTACAGCAAGACGGTAATGACAGTGACACTGGGAGACAATAAAAAAGTCAAATTGCTGCAGTCGTATCAAAACTTACAAAAATCTGTATCGTTTGTTTCTTGTTTTTATTTGTATTAAGACGTATAACAGTTGTACAAGTATCATGTTATGAGAGTGATGTAATGTGGCAAGGCACACACAGTATTTCTAGAAAATAACTTCACACAGACGAACGATGATTCATATTTATGGGAAGGACATCAGTAAACTAAAGAGTGTGTTTAAAAGTGTGGAAACAGAAGAGCAGAGGAACAGGTGTTCCTCAGGTGACTGAAGATGTCTGAGCAAGAGCTGTTCATCTAACAAAGAGTTCAGTGGTGTAAAAACTGTTTAGAGCTGTAAAACAAACAAAACATCAGACAAATCAAGCATCACCATATTCTTTACAAGTGTGCAAGTGTGTGTGCAGTGTGTCTAGTGGCACTGTTATGCTAGTGGGGGTGCAGTTTGGTGGCATTATCACTGCAAACCAATACAAAATTATTCTGACTGATAACCTTTATCCTATGAATCATAGTCTCTCCTAGGATGACGGTCCACAGGGCATGTGAGGTTACTGAATAGTTTAATAGAGTATGGAAATAACTATATGCCAATGTTTTAGACTGTGCTCTCCACCTCCATCATCAAATATTGAGTGGAAAATCTTTTGAAAGAATGGTGTTCACTTCCTCCAGCATTGTTCCAAAGAACTGTAGAAACAATGCCAAGACACACATTTTTAATACAATTGAAATGATGAGTTGTTTGCATAGATGCTGTCAAATAAAATCCATTAAAAACAGTCACACTGAAACTTCAGGTGGTGTTAATTAATTTCTCAGTCAGAATGTCGTCATTCCATTGTATTGCAGGCTCGTCTTCATGGAATCTAGCAAATCTATCAAATGTCTGGCATGTCACAGAGTCTATAGGAGTGCAATAGGTTTGTAAGACTGCTGTTATTGCAGTGAACTTCAGGCAGAAGTCAGAGATCAGTGCTTAACCTGTTGCCATAACCTCATATGCTCTGCCCCCAGGGAGTGCCAGGATTCGGTTACCATGACGGTCCTCAGAAATATGCTGGTGAGTATGTGCTGCATCATTTGCAGCTGTGCATCTAAAAGAATGTGCCTTTAGAAAGTAGATCCGCATTTATTCAGTGTGTTGCTACTGAGCGTGTATGTGTACATTAGTTAATGAATGTTTGGTTTTCTCAGAACCCCAAGTCCTCGTTCATGAGTGCAGAAAAGAGAGCCCGCCTGAGAAGAAATCCAGTTAAAGTGCGCTTTGCCGAAGAGGTGGTCGTCAACGGACACACTCAGGTTCAACCTCATAGAATTCTGAATCAGACAGCACTTCACACACCAGTAAATCATGTGATCATAATATGCACAAAATATTTTTTAAAACTTTTAAAATTAAAAAAAAAAAATCTACCATCAAAACCACTGTGGCAAGTGAGCAGTCAGCCAAAGCTGGATTAGTGAGTCAACATAGAACCCTTCAAATACCAGGGAGTATTTTTCACACTGCCCTTTAGCTTCTAACCCCTCACCTCACCTGGCTTATTGCTCTTCTAATAAACAAAGAACGCAGGAAATGACATTTTGTAAAGTCACTGCTGTTGCACCCTCCAGCAAATGTAATTTTTTGTTATTATTTTTTTGCTGCGTCTTCAGAATTGCTGAATTATAGGGAAAGATAATACAGATGTTGCTGACCAGCGCTCCTGCACATCGAACTGACTTCAGAAGACTGGCAGCCATGGCAAAATTCTCTCTGCCAAGAAAGTTTATAAAAGTCTTGTAGCCTACAGTTTGATGCAGCAACATTTTAGTGCAGGGGAGAAATATTAACAATAACTTCTTAACAGTCCTGTTATTCAGAGGACCCAGTAGCAAATGTGCACAAAAAATGAATAAATAAATAAATAAGTAAATAAAAAATAATAATAATAAAAAAAATATATATATATATATATATATATATATATATATATATATATATATATATATATATATATAAATATATAAAAAAAAAAAATATATATATATATATATATATATATATAATTTTTTTTTTTTTCTTTTTTTTTTGTTAAGTCATTTGCTTTGACCATACAGACATTATTCAATAACACCAAGCACAGTTAAAAATAGTAAACAGTTTCTTCTATTATTTAGAAATAATTTTATTTAGAAATATAGTTATTTAAAAAAACATTCAGGTATAAGTTAAATAATGTTATAATAGTTTAACAACAATATCATAAGGAGAAACAGATATATAGATATATGTTGACTACATAAGTGATTCTCAAAGCAGTAACCTAGACAACTGGGGGTCCTAAGAACTGCTTTGAAGAACAACTGATTTAAGATTATGTCATTTGCCACTCATGCCTGTTCTGTGTCCACAGGGAAACTCTCTTCTCTTCCTGCCCAACGTGCTGAAGGTCTACCTGGAGAACGGGCAGACCAAAGCCTTCAAATTTGATAAAACCACCACCGTCAAGGTTTTTACCTGATACTGCTTCACTGCTATTACAATACTGCGGAAAGAAACCAATTTAAGTGGAAATTGTATTCGCTGAGTATTGTCTGCTCTCATTCCTCTTGTGTGTGTGTGCATGTAGGACATAGTGCTGACTCTGAAGGAGAAGCTGTCGATTCGCTCTATTGAGCATTTCTCGTTGGTGCTAGAACAGCAATACAGCATCACCAAACTCCTGTTACTGCATGAAGACGAGCTTATACAGAAGGTAACACTCACTTATCTCTCCATCTGACTTTCACACGTGTGTACATAAAACTCTATTACAGCTTTCTTTTTCTTCCTCTTTCACAAACACTCACACAGTTACTTTGCTGTGATCAAAGAGCACTCTGTTAAAGGATTAAGCCAGGATTAAAGGAATAGTTTGAAGAACACGATTGCTTTTTTAGATTGTTTTTCATGTGTGAAGCTGTGATAAATATGTATCTCAAGTTCTGTTGATTTTTTCTATTTTTGTACATCATGTGAACTTACCAGCTACCCTACTTTGGGCAAAATTTGAATGAATGGATCCATAGAAATGCTGCAAAATCCCTCAAAACCTCTTTACATTAACTAACATTAAAAGATAAACGTTTCTGCCCTCTCCTGTAAAGTTACTCTTACTTTTTAGCACTTGACATTAGTAAAATTGTTCTTTTTATAACTTTCATAGCTGTAAACAGTGAAGGCCAAATTTTGTCTATTTTTATAGATATCTGTATAAAAACCATACATAAAAGATAAAGTAGTTAATATATTTTGTACAACTTCAATGAAAGGCAGCATTCACAGTGTTATATGATGCCCACATAAACCACCATAGACATTAATAAAGGAATCCTGCAATCACCAGTTGTCATAATGCTTCCTGGGGTGAATAAAAAAAAAAATAATAATAATTGTTGGAATAAGCCCGTGGTGAGAAATACAGGGGGTCCTGGACCCTCTAAATGTATCAAAGCCAAAATTCTTGAGGGGTCTCTGAGAATAATTGTAATGATTCTATTCATTCAGAGAAAAGTGATTGATTAGTTGGCGAGATATGCTTCACTAACTTGCCCTGGTCTGTCTCAGTGTGGCACTGTAGCAATTAGTTCCTTTACAGTATGCCATAGCCACATTGTAAATCTGAACATTTCATGGGACGCTGATGGAAAGAGGGAATTGTTACTCATTTCTCAAACTAAAGACAAAAAATAAGGAAATATTTTCAAAAGAACTGGGAGGAACTTAAAATATGTACAGATTATTATACAGATATCAATAAAAATAGACTTCATTGTTTACAGCTATGAATGCAAAATACATTGTCCATTTTTGTAAATAACAATTTTATAAATGTCAGCATAACAGTAAACAGTATCTTTATAGGAAAGAGCAAAAATATTTATCTTTTAATATAAGTTATTGTACAGCGGTTTTTGGGGGTGGCCAATGCTGAAGTAGCCAGCTAACGTGGGACCCCGAATGCCAGGTGGCGTTTTGCACACAGAATAAGTCTTCGTAAATGTTTGTGTATTTTTAGGACAGATGTCATGAAACGTTTATGAAAGCTGCTCTTGTAGCCTTATGAATGAAAAGTGTTAGTGTTCATTTTAGGAACATTATTAGGAACATTATTTTACATTATTTAAGAACTTTTAATTGAAGAGTCTCTAATAAGTGTGTTACTCCCTCAGGTGGTGCAGAAGAAGGACTCGCATGATTACAGATGTCTTTTCAGGGTATGTTTCATTCCTAGAGACCCTGTGGATCTGCTACATGATGACCCAGTCGCCTTTGAATACCTCTTCCATCAGGTGTGTATGGATGTGTGTGGAGAGAGATTACTCCTAATAAATATTAATAATAAGTGGGTACAGTGATATTTTGGAACACAGACACTCTTAATGGACACAGTCGTGGACAGAGACATAATGATTTGGCCGTTTTCATTTCTAAAACGTTGCTACAAGCACATATTGTAAGTAAGTATAAGTGCTGACATCTTAATGAGATGATAAAGTGAGTGTGTGATGGTCTTATCTGCAATTTGGTGCTTTCCTTGTAGCAGTTTTTGGTAATCGCTAATCTAAGCAGCTTTCTGTTTAATGTTAAGGATCTGTTAGAATAAAATATACATAGTTAATGCATGTTCTGTCTATTATATGTGTGACAGATCTCCTCTGAGTGTGTATATGAGGGACAAGAAATGTCTAAATTAGTTAAAATCCTCTTTTTGAGCATCTAGCATAACCCCATGTTTTACTTGCTGAGCATTCACCTTTAAATATAATACGTCAACAATTTCATCGCTGCCACTCAAAACTTTTTTTATAATTTTTAATTACATTAAAAAAATGGCAGTTTCCCTTATATGTGTATTAACATATCGTCACTGTCGAGTTTTCTTTTTTTTTAATAGAAATGCCCCAAAATAGGTTGGAAAACAGTCTATTGACCTACACTGAAAGTAAATACCTCTCCTGTAAAGTGGGCATTTTTTTAAAATACTCGTTTTTCATTGGGCAACCAGCAACAATATATTTGGCAGTTTTCTTTTCTAAAATGTTGCTACAAGCACATATTGAAGGTAAATATATGTGCTGATGTCTTAAAGAGGTGATAAAGTGAGTGTGTGATGTCCTTATCTGCAATTTGGTGCTTTTCTTTTAGCAGTTTTTGCTAATCGCTAATCTAAATAGCCTTCTATTTAATGTCAAGGATCTGTTGGAATAAAATATACATAGTATGTTTGCACTGTTGCACATTGGAATTTGTTGTATTACCTCTATGGAGGTTTTTAATATTTCATTATTCTGCAACCCTGTTATCACAAATACACAAGCTCCTTATTCTTTTTACAAGAAAAAAACAAAAATAATAAATAAACGAATTAACAGCTAGAAGGACCCAAACATTTGATGGCCATTACAAGTGTGTAAAGACCTAGCGATAGTTTGTTATTAGTTAATTGTTTGCGTGTGCGTGTGCGTGTGTGTGTGTGTGTGTGTGTGTGTGTGTGTGTGTGTGTGTGTGTGTGTGTGTGTGTGTGTATAGAGTGTAGGGGATGTGTTGCAGGAGCGCTTTGCAGTAGAGATGAAGTGTAACACTGCTTTAAGACTCGCAGTTCTGCATATGCATGAAAGAATGGCCAGCTGTGGACAAACCACCAGAACATCTGTAAAGAGCATCATGTGAGTCATCACAGACAAACACACACACACACAGTTACACAGATATTAATATTAATAGTAATAATAATAATAATAAATGTATAAATGTATGAAAATAATAATAGTGAAAAGTGCGTATGTGTTTGTATGTCTTTTTCAGAAAGGAGTTTGGTTTGGAGAGCTTTATTTCACCTACATTACTGAGGAACATGAGAGAGAAAGACCTGAGAAAAGCCCTTACAGGTCACATGAAGAAGATTCAGTCACTGCTGGAGCCTCGCCAGAAAGTATGTGTTTGTGTGTTATTTGTTTATTTTTAAATGAAGATAGCAAGTATGTTCAAATTTGTAACTATGAAAAGTAGAACAAAACTGATTTTTTATGTCATGTGCCTAAACTGTTATTTTTATGGTACTCCTGCTGCAAATCTCATTTGTAATTCCTTAGTAGCCCATAATCACATGAATTTGTAGCTAGTCAAAGCATCGTTTACTAGAATATTTTTTAGTATTCTTTTGTAAAGTGCTGTTTCCATGTTTTAACAGGAATCCTAAAAATACTTTTCTGTATTTAGTCATATGCAATTGCAAATTGCATGTTGCATTTGTGAAAATGAAGGAAAATAAATATACACTTTAATATTGTTTACTAATTATGTACTGCATTTAACAGATTTAGGAAAAATGTACAAATATTGTACAAATATTTTACCACACTTTATAGATCAACAGTTAAACTCGAGAAAAAATAAAGGAATAAAATTGTTAGGAAAAGACAATATTTCTTAGTGTCAGTTATATTAATTTATGTATTCATTTGAGTTGTACATTTCTTGTTCCTTTTTGTAACTTTCAAAAATCTAAAAAAAAAAGTGTTATGCAGTTTTTTGTTCAGAAAAAACAGGCTACACTGGTGAAAATTAGTATAACGCAAACTGTAAGAAAAAAATGAAGGGTCTGTATACAGACATAGCAGTAATTAAATGCAGTAATACAGTAATTGTTTTATTGATTTTACATTACATAGCTTTCTCACTCTTACAATATTGCCACTTTCGTACCCCTGTTCCAACTATCTCTCCCGTTCTCTCTGTCTCTCTCTCTCTCTTTCTCAGGTTATCTCTGTATCTCAGGCCAGGTTGGCGTATTTAACTCAGATGGCAGAGCTGATTTCGTACAGTGGGAGAACCTACAACGCCACCATGCTGGTGAGTGCGCCTGCTCCATCTGCTACTTTCCACTCAAGAGATAAACAAAATCTGCCTCTGCCTCTCTGGCAATCTTCACCTCTCTGCTGCCCCCATAATAGGTTGGAAAACAGTCTATTGACCTACACCAAAAGTGAATACCTCTAAAGACCTGTAAAGTGGCTATTTTAAAGATAGCTGGTTTTTATTTGGGCAGTGACAATCTATCTAAGCCATGATTTTTTATTTATTTATTTTTTGCTAATCCTGTATAATTATAATTTCGGAGAGGAAATTGTGTCATAACAGCAACAGTCATTGATCACATTTTAGGTACATGCTGAACAATCATTATTGACATGTTGCCAGTTAGACTTAGCAATAAAATAATAAACTTAAAATTAATTAATTATTACACAATTTTTTGTTGCTTCATTCCAACTTTTGATACATGCTGCTCGCAAAACACATTTCACATTCAAAATAGGCACATGTTTTTAAAAAACACAAATTCTCTGGTTTAACATTGAATATGCTGGCTTAGTATTATTTTCAATTAGAACATATTGAGTTAAATGATTTGCCCATCACTGCATTGTGTTTTTATTGACATTTTGACAGCATCCAAATGTTTTGGCAACAGGGTTGTACAATTACAGTTTGTAGCCCCCCCAGACCCCTTTTACCATGCCCTGTAATGGTCAGGACCCCACGGGATCACCCCAGAGCAGGTATTAATTGGATGGTGAATTATTAACAGGATTCCAGTGATGGTGACGTGGTAGTGTTGTTTTATTGTGTCAGTGATGGACTACTATGTATGTAGTAAGTGGACCTGATAAAATGGGCAATGAATACAAATACAAGATAAAGGTACAGAATTAAATGACCAGTGAGTGACCAAAGCTAATGATGACTGATTGTGCAATTGTGCATGTGTCTCAGCTGCAGGATCGAGAGTCATTGGTGAGTTTGCTGGTGGGAGCACGGTACGGTGTCAGTCAGATTCTAAACCACAAGCTCAACATGATCTCCACCATCATAGACTTCCATTACATAACCCGTGTAGAGGTGCTCTCCGAGTCTGACAGAGTCAGCATGCTAAAGATATACCTGCATGACATCCAGGTGAGTATGTACACACTGTTTTTGTGTGTGTGTGCGCATGTGTATGTATATAAATTATCAATGTTTCTAATTGAGGAATTTTAAGGAGTATCTGACAGCCATCATAGACATGCATGTATCTGTTCAGGACACTTGTACCTACATGCCTTCGTGTTATACCTGTTTGTTTGTTTGTTTGTTTGTTTGTTTGTTTGTTTGTTTGTTTGTTTTTTCATCTCTGTCTCTCTCTCTGTGCAGCCCCTGGCCTTGCTTATGGATTCGGTAGCTGCTAAGGACTTAGCCTGTCTGTTGGCTGGCTACTGCAAATTGTTGGTGGATCCCAACATGAATGTGTTTCGTTGGGGCCCTCGCCCTAAAATGCGGAGAATACCTTTAGACGAAGGTAAAATATAAAGCAGTGATTTGTTTAATTTTATGAAAATTATTTTTGTATGTAAAATTTTTGACATTTCTCTGTAGAATATACTATTTCAGTGTGTTACTTTGGTTGAGGTGAAAAATGCCCACATTTTATTTATTTATTTATTTATCATCCTTTTGTTGTATTTCTTACAGTTTTTTTTATCTTAAATGGCAGCATGAACCTGCATTTGTACAAGCCCTACTTGATTTATTTTTGTACATTATTAATGCTATAATTAATGGGTTCCCTAGGCTATGGATTCCGCTGTGGCAGTGACTCAGAGGAGAGCTCAGAGGAGGATTACTCCATGGACAACCTCCTGGATACGCAACAGTCCGAAGACACAGCTTCGACTCACACAAACGATGGAAAAGACGATGAGAAGATTGAGGAGAATAAACAGGCGGCCAGCATAGAGACTGTAAGAGTGTATGTGACTCATGCAGAAGACGAGGATAAAACAGTGGAACGTGGTCTAGATGGGACAAGTACATGTGGTTCTGTTGAAGATGAGGACTATGCAGCAAGGGTAGATGCACTTCTGGAGGCTGGGTGGTACACCGACCCAAGGGTTAATAGCAGCTTCTCTAGTCTGTCCAGTAACTCCCTTAATGCTCTGGAGGAGATCAGCAGAGTACCAGCTGCAGGGCCTGGTCATTTGGACAGTTTTCTAGAGGAGATGCCCAAATCAGATCAGGCTACAGGGACTAGCCTGGATGTGCACCATCCATATCTACTAGAGGTGCCTGAACAACAGAACCAGGAGGAGGATTTAGACACCCCAATGCGACCTTCTGACCTTGCATACAACAGGCACCCAGGTTTGCTCTCCCAAATGGCTGACTACCTACCCAGCCCACCTGAGGCCAGCGATGATGCACTTAGTGATGAGGATGAGGATCTTGGAGATGAAAATGGAAACATGCCTGCAGACCTAGAAGCTATTTTGGCATCAGGTAGTAGCAACAGCATAAAAGCTACGGTAGCTGGCGTCAATGTTCAAGCACTCCTAGCAAGAATGCGTAGCCATCCAACATGTAAGCTAGAATGGAAGAACCCTGGCCTTCTGCATAAGGCCGAACTTAAATCAAAGGGACCCTTGGCCAGACTAAAGCCACCACCTCCTCCTCCACCTCCAAGGACAGTGTCTGTAAGAGGCCCTGAGACATCAAAGGACTCCAGAGATAGTGGTACAGAATCAGAAGATGAATTCTTTGATGCCCAGGATCGCCTTACACCACCTATCCTGGAACATCCTGCAGGTTAGTAAGGCTTTTCTCATGACTTCAACTTCATAATTAAACACCTTAATCAAAGCATTTCATTTTTATTTTTTAGCTCAAGCTGATTTGAGGACATTAACATCGGAATTTAGTAAATGTAAATTCTAGGAATACTGAAACTCTTTACCGTTTAGTACCATTTAACCGTTTAGTACAAGCTCCCTTTGGTCAACATAATAGCAGTAATCTTCTGTAACACGTGATGAGATTAAAGAAAACAAAACAAGGAATTTAAGACCACTCCCCACTTCGCTTCCAGCAGACCCCAGAAGATTTCAATGGGAATTGCATCAAGGCACTAGGATAGCCATATAAAAACCTTGACTAAGTTTGTTGTAGCATTTGATTTTTGTCTCGTTAGACAGTAGAGCCTAGCTTCTTTCTTTGTGGTTGGATGAATGAAAAGGCCTCTGGCATGCCCTCCAAATAGTTTGTTGGTATGGAGGTAATGTCTGATTGTAGTTTTGGAGACTTGGTGACCCAAAAATGCTGCCATCTTCAAATGCTGTCTGCTAAAAAAATATATGCATTCCATGCAGCTCCTCTCTGTATGCCAGTAAGCATGCTGCCATTATTGTAGTCATCAGAATTAGCTGTTTATTATTATATTTTGTAAACTCTCTCATATATCTTATTCTCTAATGTTACCTTCTCAACCTCTTGCAGAGAAAGACAGGAGTGTGAGTAACCAGGAGCCTGGTCTAAGAATGAAAAATGTCAACATCAGTGTGGAGGAGGCAGCAGCACATAGAAACATGCGGAGTAGAGAAAACAAACAACAAACTATTTCACCCAATAAAAATAATCTAAAGAAGAAACCATCCCACCATAATCACCTCACACCTGAATCAACTGTTCTTGATAACCAAGAGTTGGAGGTTCATCAGCCTTCACTGACTCTGCTCCCTCAACAAACCCTTCTTGTTGTGGATAATCACGTCTCCGAGCAGGGCCAGCAGTGTAATGGGGATATTCCTGGCCACAATGCTCACCTGTCCTCTGAACTTTTAGAGATGGAGCCAGACACTATGGAGTTTAAGCCTGTTACTACAGCTGGACCACCTCTATCTTCCCCTTTGATTAAAGCAGTGCGGCAAGTGAAATCTCATCCACCAACCCCAACGGATCCTGCACTTTTGAATGGATCCAAGCAGCAAAACCAAACTTACAATCATGCCCCAGTCTACTTTGAACATATTACAACTTCTGATTCCCATTGTGCCACAAAACAGACAGAGACTCCAGAGGATATAAAACATGGAACTGTCATAAATGAAAAAACAGAAAGCCAATTACTGCCTTTTCCC
This sequence comes from Megaleporinus macrocephalus, assembly GCA_021613375.1. Classification (NCBI taxonomy): domain Eukaryota; kingdom Metazoa; phylum Chordata; class Actinopteri; order Characiformes; family Anostomidae; genus Megaleporinus; species Megaleporinus macrocephalus. Next base: position 19,580,637 of record CM038713.1, read on the forward strand.
CAACCTAAGACAGAAGACAAAAAGTTGTCCTCTGTTCCTGCCAAACCTCCAGTACCTCCAAAGCCCACATCTGTTGTTTCTCAACCATCATTAGTTCCAAATATTCCACCTACTCCAAAACCTGAAGGCAAAAACCATGTTCCTCCAAACGGGCTTTCCTTGCACCCCTGGTCCCAGCGTAACGGGGCCACCCCAGCCCCTATTCTAAGTAAGGGTGTTTCTCTGAGCCATGAGAATCTTAGAAGTGAGGTTAAGACTGAAAACACTACTGTCAAGGGAACTAGTGCATCAACTACTCCAACCCCTACTTCCACCCCAGCTCTATCCCCATCTGTAGCCATCAGAGGGTCTATAAGCATGGATCCTAAAGATCCATTTGGGATTGGGATGAGCTTTACAAGCAGAAGTTCTTCTGGACGCCTGTCTGCTTCAGCACTACGAGGAAAGATCCAAGACATGCCCTGGTATCTTACCCGATCCCAGGAAATTTTGGGTACGATAGCACTCAGCGGGGAGAAAGCTGCATCGAAGGATGCAGGTGAGCACAAAGAACCTAAGAAGGAATCACCAAAAGCTACTTCAGTCCCCACTTTGAATGACTGGAAAGAGAAAGATGCTGAGGTCGTTGTCGTGAAACTCAAAGATGGGCCACAGGAAGTGACCCCACTGGTGAAAGAGACCAGTGGAAAAACTTCATTGTCTGAACGTCCAGAATGGCAGGAAGGCTTGAGGGACTCTGCTGAGCTCTTGGCTCACTTGGGAACGTGCAAATCTGAGCAACCTCAGTCTCAAAACAACAATGGTACAAATGATTGTCTGGAACAACCTTCTCCTCCATCAAGCACCAGCACACCCCATCGTGAAGCATGTGGCTGCCACACAGTGTATGCCAACTGCTTCAGCGGGGACACGGAGGACGTATGTGGTTTTGACGACGACCTGACGGTGTACGAGTTCTCCCGTCAGAAACGGAGCAACAAACCAGCTCAGACCTCCATCGCACCTTCTCTGTGCGCCCCTTCTCCAAATATCTTGTCTCTGCTCAGAGACTCACCTCGCCCCCTTTCGACATCCTCAGAGCTCAGTCCCCTCCTCACCCCTCCCAGGCCACTCGAGCCTCGACCGCTGGGACGTGGCCCGTTGGAAGATCCACTGCGGGACCTCCAGGGCAGACGGTACCTAACAGGCTCAAAAGGTACAGGGCTTAAAGGGGGCTATGTTTCCCTGCACAGAGACATAGACGAGCTCCTGCTGGTGCTTAAGAATGGAGAGACTGCAATAAACCCTCCATGCCACAAGCAGCAGTGTGAAAAGGGCGTGAACGGGCACTCCTTTTCTGAAACGGAGCGCTGCCTGGTGCAGGCTGAGGCACGCAGGTTGGCGGCAGGATGCCAGCGCGCAACACGTGTCGGCTGGGCGCCGGACGACGCTCTCCTCAGTCTAGGCAACAGCTTCGGAGCTCTGGTGCATCTGTCGGCAGCTTGCTTGCGAGTTTCCTGCTCAGACTGCGGAGGCTGTCATGGCGATATCGACGGAGCCGAGGCCCTAAGGAAGCTTCAGGAGATCGTGTGTCTGTATAAGGAGTTTGTGATGGCTGTGGAAACGGCCCAAGAGGCAGAGGGCGTCAGGCTGTTGGCCAGACAGTGCACGGTTCTAATCTCCACAGTGTTTTCACTCACGCAGCTCTTCAGAACGCATACTCCAGACACAGACAATAGACACTTACCTCTGAACTTCTGAACTGAGCTGACGCTCTGCGAGAAACTGAGAAGCCAACTCAGAAAAGAGAATGGCGATCCCACTCTTTGCATTTAAAGACTATGAATGTGTGCTGGCACACATGAAATGAACGTAAGTGCCGTAAACCACAGACACATACATATACACTACACACTAACAAGCAAATAAGTCTGCCCAGAAGTAGAACTTTCCTCCTCTACAAGTGTTGGTCTTGCCAAGTCTCCTTATGAACTTACATGGGTTATGCATTTATTGATATATACTGTAGCTATTTTCAAACGATTCCATATTTCTTCAAGTATGTACAGTATGTATTTGAGGACCTATTTATTTTTACATACTATGTGTGTGCACCATGGATTCTAACCTATACCTACATTTTTTTGTTGTTGTTGTCGTCGTCGTTGTTGTTGTTTTGGTCTATGTAAATTCCTACCTCTTAGTCCACTAACCATGGAAACGTAAAAGAAATGGACAGTTTTAGGATGTCCCGTTTATCTTCTGTTTGTTTTTTTGTTGTGCTGCTCTTCAGTGGTTTAGGCATGGTACTTGATTAGAAGGACAAAGCAGATGCCAACCCTCCTCTTCCCCTTCCTCTTGACCACATGTACATATACTAGATGCTAGGAGAGATGAAGAAAACACTCAAGTAACACAAGAACAGAGCGCAGTAATTTATCGTTTCTGTGTGTGAAAGACGGATTAGAGTGGAATATGATAGCGGCTGGGTGGCAATAGAGATGTGATAGTTTTTGAATATCTGTATGTCAGTGTGTCATTGATGTTAGTTTTTATATTAGCCAATTAGTCGACTGTTAATAGTAGCGATCCGTTTTATCCAAAGACATTACAGCACAAAGGAGGTGCTTTTTTTCATAACAAAGTCATCACCATTCACTCATTACACTCTGACTAATTGAATAACACTAGTTGAAGTACAATATTTTCACTTGTCTTTATTTCATTACTATGCAAGTGTCACCAATTCATAGCTGACGTTTTCCACATATCATTCTTTCTTACGTTGAGTATTTTATAGATACGATCAAAACTGTTTAAAGCTGTTCTTGATCACTAATAATAATAATTTAGTTTTCGTATGAGGGCTTCCCTAAGTAACCTAAGCCTTATTCTTGATCAGGAAGGGTTTTTAAAAAAACAAAAAACAAATCCCAGATCGAGGTTAAATTGAATTACTTATGCAATCGCAACACAAATCCCAGTTTGCCTTCTACCGATTAGAGGGGGAAAAATTGTTGCCAAGGATGTCCTTTTACTTCTGCTACCATCTCAACAGTATTAAACATCCCCAAATTCAGTCAGTACTTTTGGTTGTATTCAATATGTATTCAATTCATGGTATTAGTTGTCTGGCATCTTGAGAGCAGATGGGTCATTGCTAGCATTTTGCATTTCAGCAGTCAGAGACTATCCTTCATTTATTTAATTTTCAAGCAAAATGGCCAATAAGAACTAGTTCTTTATTTTTAAGGAGATACTTCTGAAGAGATGCATAAGGAAGGGGAAAGTAAAGTGAGAATAGGTGGAAAAACAGGAGTTTGTGGGGGTAAAAAAAAAGAAGTGGGAGGCCTAACAGCCATGCAAGATCTGGTAGATAACCAAAACTGCCACCATCAGATAAACAGTACTTAAAGCTTTTATCTTTAAGAGAAGAAAAAAAACAAGCTCCACTTTTACTTCAGATCTGAAAACATCCACAGGTGTTTCTGTTCATCCTTCCAATGTGAGAAGACACCTTAGCACTATGGGTCTGGAAGGGTGCGTAGCTGTCAAGAAGCTGTTACTGAGGCGAGTAATTAGATAAACAAAAAAAGCTGCCCAAACAAAGAAGTTGCTGGTGTTCTCAGAACAATGGAGCGACCACCACAGAGTCCAGGCCGCAACATTCCTACTCGGGCCGTAAGAACTTGTAAGACTGAACTTTGGAGGGGTGGAAAAATATTCCTGCAGATTTCTTTGAAAACTTGAAAGCATGTTTCCTGAAGAGAATGAATTGGAAGTGGTAATGAAGGCAGAAGTGAATGCACTAAAGACTGAAAGCATTTATATCATATTTAGTTTGTGAGGCTGCTGTTTTTGTGCTTGCTGACAAATAAATAACTTCTACTTCAGGGACATCTTGAGAGGATGATGAATAAATGAAGGTTGGTTTCTGACTCTTGCACCTCACTGTATACTGGGTAATTCTTGGAGTTTTGATCTGTGTGAGGGAGACGGGTTCCAGTGCAAAAGAGGTATTGACAGCTCTGAATGATGCAGACCAGATAATGTGACCTGCTCCTTAAGCCTCATTGATCTAGCATGACATGAACCATTTTCAGCTCTTAACAGCGTTTATTACATTAGAGAGGAGCTTCCAGACGGTGACGGTACTGTCTCTCTCTCTCACAGCCCAGACACCATATCGAATAATAAAGTTAGGTGTTACGAAGTTGTGTTTTAGGCAACAGATCATAAGAACAGAAAAGAAAATGGAGAAATAACGAAAGAAGGACGTTTTCTACACACTCGTTACTGAATTTGTGGTCAAATGATTAGTTGATGTTTTAAAATTTTGTAGCACATCAGCACAAGTTATGGCACTTATCTCTACACTGTCAGAGAAGTCTGTTATCCAACTACCTGATTGAGGACGAGCGAAAATGTCCTGAAGCTTTCAGCGTTTTAAGGAGTGAGCTGCGTCGTCTTTATTGTAGCAAAAGAAGAGGGAATGAAAATGTGAATGGGTATAGTTTGTATTCAGAGTGCACATAAAGCCAGACTAGATTTGAAAAATGAGAAATGGACTGAAGTGTAAAGTAAGACAAAAAAATGAAGGGACAATCCTGTCATTTTTGCATTCCTTCTACTGTATCAATAATTAAAAAATGAATTTGAATGGAACCTGTTGTTCAGATGTTGCTTCCTATGTGCTTTTCCCCTTCTCTCTGACTTCTGGCTCACTGTTTGGTTCTTGTTCTCCACTCTCCGCTCTCCAGGGCTGCAGGCCTCCCTTTGGTTCACATATTTAAAGGCCCTTGATCATTACTTGTGCTTAAACTGGTTTTCATATCAACATAATGAAGCATCACTCCCATTGGTGTGCGAGCATATCTGCAGTGGGAGAGATTACAGACTAAGACCGGGATTAAACGCTGTTAAATTCCTTTTTCAGTTCAGACCAAGTGAGTGATTAGATTAAGGTGGATCTGTCCGCCCACTAGCTGTCGTAGCCGGTCTAATCTGCCGTATTTCAGCAGTGGAAGGAGGGGTAAACTTTAATGCTAAGGCTTTCAATGTGAGCTTTTCTCTATTACATTATTGATGCTTTTCCCTAGAAACGTAGTAGAGATTACCCAGGGCTTTATAACACTCAGTCAGGGAACTACTGCAATTAAAAGTATTGCAAAGGATTATTGCAGGGAAAACTGCATTGTTATGTAGAGGCTTGAATGGCCCCAGTCGAATGACATGTTTTCTCATATAGTTAAGATGTGCAGGGAAGAAACATACACTTTCTGCACATTTTGGTTTTCAGGGGCCAATGCTATTGGATTTTTTTTTTTCCCTTTTTTTTTTTTTTTAAGAGACCGGCCCACAATTTAGAGGGGGCGGCCCATTGGCCCATCTTCAATATAGACAGTGGACTAAACCAATCAGGATATAGGACGAAAGCGCCCCCACCCTTTTTCTGTTTTGAAAACACACAAACAAGTAAAATAACAGATCTTAAAACTGCTAAATGAAGTTAAAGCTTTACAATTTAAGCTTTACTAAAGTAAGTGTATAAAAGTATTATTAGCAAAAGGTATGTCCACAGTAAATAAGAGTAAGACTAATCAAATGCTGATGTGTTCACAAAGCAGCCCTATTTTTAGCCTGGTCCAAATGCATGTTATAGCTTTTTAAAAGAGGGAGCACCTTTTAACCTGACGAATTAGAAATGAGCTGCTATATATAAGCTGCTCCTAAAGTTTCACTGTAAATTTCTAATAAAGCAAAAAGTTATATTTTTTAAAATATGATGCTGTTATTATTTGATAATTATTATATGATAATAGTAAAATACATTCCTTTGCGGAACACGTACATAAATTACTGGTCAGCTGTGCTCCACTAATTATGACGGGCCGGTCTAAGCCGAAAATGCCAGGGCCCTGCTGTTACATCTTGACTCACTAATATTTACGCTCCCGAATGGTTCTCATATTCAACATCAACGGAGCAGCATGTGGAGACCTTTATCACTTCAAGCTGGTAAAGTGATGTTGGCACTTTTCATCTTTAAACAAAACTAAAGTCGGCTCCCTATTCGATCCAGCTTGTTTATCGAATGTTCTGTTCCACTTCAAGTGCTACAGCTTGCACTGTGGCGCCATTTAAGGTGGAACGTAAAATTTTCAAACAAGCCGACAAATGGGAGGCCTTGAGCTCTCACATCTTTGACAACATCCTAAGCATCTAAACAACTGAGGTAGTTCATTTGCTCTACAGACAGTTTCTCAATCCTTGGTCATCACAACCCCAATAGCAACCTGTAAGTAGCAGCCATGCTGTGAAATCTTATCACAGTTTGCCAGTTGAAGTCAGTTCATCTTAAACTGAAAGTTTCATAGTGAGTAATAATACTTTGAGTCACAATTAAGTTACTTTGGGTTGACATCGAGATTGAAAGCAAGTAGCCAGTACTGGTAACATTAGGTACAACTAAGCGCCAAGTAACTACATTAACATAGCTAACTAAACAATAGGACAACCTAGCTTGTTTACATTGAGGCTCATGTTAGTTTCCTGCTTGTATCTATTTTGACATGTTGCTGCTGTGTGATCATCATGCCGTTTTACTGTAAACCAGCCAATCAGAGTAAAATTCACCAAATTATTCATGAGTTCAACAAAAAAGGGAAAACAGATTAATTCTAGGACCAAATCACAGGTTTGTTAATGGGATTGTAAATCCACACCATCCTTCTATGTAGATATCAGATAAGAATTTGCAGTGCTGAATAAATGCTTTCTGTGGTGAATGTGTGACCCCTATATTGGACTGAATGGTCTGCTAGTTTTCAGTTATATAAAAAGTGTCATTTGACCGGGTTCCAAAAACTTGTGTGAGCACATCAGAAATGCCTGCCGATCCTGACTGACTGGAAATAACTGAATAACTGTCAGTATTCTAATAAATATTCCTTAAAATATTTGAAACGAACTGAATTTTATTTCCTAAGAATTTTTTCGGTCAACATAACCAGACAGGACTTTATAACCTTGGACGACAAACATTTTGAGCAACATCCTTCCTGGCACAGCCTCATTAATCACAAATATGACAGTGAAGCCAGGGTAAATATTTGATGAGCATGATATTTAGCAGTACAAACTCTGTGCAGACCCACTTCGGCTCATGATGGCGCTGTGTTCCCAGAGGAGAAGCTTCCTGACTGAGTTGTGAATCGAGTAGGGTTTACTGGGGTTAGTGATCATCATTAAAAAATTGGGTTAGGCTTTGCCCTTCCTTTATTGACCAATCAGTAATTAGTAAACAAGGAAATCCTTTTAGGAATAAACTAATAATAGAGTGACTAATCTTATTCTCTACTGCCTATGCAGAAGACTAGCAGTGCTATGCATTCAATGCTTTGGGAAAAGGCTTCATTTCTGCTTTGGATATACTGTAAACATCATGTTTACAGTATGTTTCTGAGAAACTTGAGAAACCAGAATTTCTGGTGTACACAAAAAAGAAAGTACAATTTTAAAAAGAAATAAAAAAAAGCAAAAGATCAGAATATGTAATACAAGCAGCAACCCGATAAAGCTTAGAGTCTGGAACACTGCATTATTCTACTAGGCTAAGTCTCCTGATGCCCTTCATCCGCCGGTTACTGTACACACTCTGGCAAAGCTGAAGGCCTCCACAAGGCACGACGTCAAGCTCGCGAAGCACTCAAGCTCAATAATTGAGCCCATTATGTCAGCAGAAGTTATGTAGAGGAGTTTAAAAAGCGTGTCACTAGAGCCAAGAAGCTGCGTGGGGAAAAATACAGTCGTGTTCAGTAGTGCACTGGCACAAATTCCAATACAGTATCCAAACGATGTGGGGGAAAATAGAATTTCTATTTTCAGGTGTCTCTCATGTGCTGTCTTCTGTGGAAACCACTGTTAATGATCAAGCCGGGTACATCCCATCAGGGTAAAGTAGACAGAGCGCATACACTCATCCTTGCTTAAAGCTTGATCTTTTTTCTGCATTTGTATATACAGGTTTTTTAAAAGCTGGCACGAGCAATGAGGGTCTCTCACTTGCTCTCATGTCCTGTATGGAAACCACCATCAACCATCAAAACAAGGGTGGAAAAGGGTGGAAAATGTTCTCACCCACCTCAAACGACTAGGCTTGCCAGACGTAAGGTTTGGGGATGTAACGATACAATCAGCCCACAAGTCTTGTGATATAGAATCCATGAGCCCCTGTTCTCACGATATGCTGAATAAAATTTGAATGAAGGAAATGGATGACTCTGTGATATGAGTAAGCTGTTTATTGGTGCTGATCATTTGCAAACGTCAGGTATTTAAACAGTGCAGTTGCATTCGATGGCACAACGAGTAGAACGTCCATGCTCCATGACGCATGTCGTCATAGTTTCACACTGCGATATCACAATTTCACCATGCAATGTTACTTTTAGCAAGGGTCGTGAATTTTGGGAGTCATTTTCTTGGAAGACTGGCACAACAGCTGTTGAAAAAAAGTTTTATTTATAAATTGACATCTCAGCCAAACTAATATGTATAGTATAGGATTCAAGTTGGGTAGAATGAAGACACGGTCACACTAAAGCTTTTTGACTGAAAGGACAGAAAGTTTAGACAAAAGAATAAGATATCAGTGTAATTGTTCATTGTTTACTTTTCACTTACAACAACTGGGAAGTTCCACACTCATCACAAGAAACACACACCAAAAAATTGTAGTAATAATAATAATAATAAAATCAGCAAACATCGATTTCATCCAAGTGACAAGCTATGACTTAAGAGGCTGATGGTCCACCAGTGTGCCGTAATCTGTTACACCACAAAGTAAACTGAAGGCACAATAAGTAAGATTTTTGCTTTCCACTTGCAAGTTCCAAAAATTCCCTGCTGGTCAAACTATGTAACCATAGTCATACAATCCAATTCATTCCACCATTTCCATCATTTCTCATGCTTTCTAGGTACCTTTTACCCATATTCCTCCCAATTTACTAAAAGCTGAACCACAGAGTATAAGGGTTTTGTTCTCTCAACCTATCAGTCTAACAAAGATGGGATAAACTGTAACAACTGGCCATGACCCCCAAGTGCTATAGGAAAAGGTCGTATGGCTGTTCAGAGCCTGACCTCACAGATGCCTGACTGACACAGACATGGCAAAAAGAAGAGGGGACACCTGTCCTTTCCCTCCTCTCAAAGTAAACACAGCCACCCACATTCTCTGCTGGGGGTGAACACAAGTCCCAGCAACATTCATTTTAAGATTCTGGAAATCATTTCTTGTGCTTTTAACAATGGCAAAACCGGCAGTGCCCTACAGAATGGACTGAATAGAGATCGGGTGTGGTCCAGGTACCAATCTGCGGGTTTTATTAGGCGGTGACAATGAACAACTCTTCATAACGCTCAGGGACAAAAACTGTGTTCAGTGTTGTAACATTTTAATTCTTAAGCCCACATCGCCAGGCCTCACAGACCACTTTCCAATACTCAGAAATAAGGACATAAACAGGGGTCACTACTGGTTTGCAGGACCTTTTTTTTTTTGCCCAAGAGGAACATTCAGGCAACACGATATGAGCAGTTCCTTTATGGTCTTATATGAAGTGCAGCTCGACCTGTTCATGAATATAAAATGAAATGGCAGTGTCCTAGATGTCAAACAAAGACTGTACTGTGGTAAAGAATAGAAGGTCCTCAGCTTGGGCTGAGGGAGAGTATCCCAGAAAGCAGGTTTTGTCACTTAACAAGATAAATTAAGCCCAAAGATAAGACGGTTCAGTAAAATTAGCTGTAATTCCTACTTAACAATCCTCAGTTTAGGCTCAGTCATCCATGTTACTGACAAATCATGGTAGACATTCCATATAGCAGGTTTTCTCAGTAAAGCTGGTTCACTGAAGCCCAAAAAGTCCAAGACTGTTTGATAAGAATGTTCCATAGCATCTCTTTTTAGACTTTGAGCTCAAGTTCTGGCTAACTGAGAAATCCTGCTTTGTGAAACGTCCCCTCACTCTGTGAAATACTCGCTTTGATGGCAAACATCCTGAAGTGCGCTCGTCCCATCATCCGTCCGTCCGTCCCTCCTCAGACGACTTTGAGCAGGAGTTCGTAAGTGGCGTTGATAATGCCCCACGAGAGCAGGGAGCGGTGGTAGTTGAGCGTGGCTCCACGGAACAGCAGGACCACGCTCCCACCTCTTTCCCTCCACACGGTGGCCAGCACCCGCAAACAGGGCACAAACTCCCCACCCACCTGCGCCTGCGCTCGCGACTTCACCACATTAAGCGGGTAGAACATGATGCCCAGCGCTGCGCCCAGCAGCCCGCCGCACACAAAGTCATTGAGCAAGTGGCCCGTCCTGGTGTGGGCGTCGGGCAGACGCTGCTTGATGGGCCCCCGCAGGCCGAAGAAGAGCACGTTGCTGGGTCCGTTGCGCAACAGCACAGGTACCAGGCCGCGGTAACACTCCTTCACTCCGTGGTCGCGCAGCAGCGTCCTGAAGGCGTGGGCTGTGTTGTGGAAACGCCCGTTGTGACGGTGGTCCTGCAGCAGAGTCTGCACCCTCTCGAACGGCGTCAGAGCAGCCTCGGCCGTGCCAGCCAAGGCAGCTGCCACACTACGGGTCAGCAGCTCAGGCGCCCCGCTGCCATGGGCATGCCGCAGGAGCAGACGGGAGAAGTCCTCGTAAAGGCCAAACATGATGGCCACAGTGGTGGTCTTCTGCAACAGCGGGGGCAAGAGGCCACGATACAAGTTGCGTAAGCCCTCGCGCTGCAGCTGCCGCACAGCTTCCGTGGCCCGTACGCCGTGCAGCTGCTGCCGGAACAGCACCTTCTGAATGGGGAACGTGATGATGATGTTGGTGAAGGCCGCCACAGAGCCACATACATAGTGTTTCCCTCGAGGCCCGAACCCGGCCCCTCTGCCAGCCGCAAAAACAGGCCCACTTTTACTCAGCTTGCCTTGCGGCGGTTGCTGGGCCTGGGGCTGCCGGGCTGGTTCGGGGTCCATGGTGGTGACCGACCCCATGGGAAATCAGGAATGCAACTGGTTGGTGCGTTGGCAACCCACATCCATATGAACACCCCTCAGCCGTATCTGAGCCTGTACGAGGACAACATTTAAAGACCCTTGTTAAATAAATCACCATCATGTCAATAACTAATAACAAAATCATCATCATCTGCGTTACAGACAACATGACTAGCTTGCGACTAGCCTGTGGCTAATAAATAACATGGAAGTAGAGTCTGCAAGCACTGCAACATGAGCATGGTGCCAAATTAGAAAGTAAAATCATCAAAAATAACTTTTTTTAAGCAGCTTTTAGTACACAGACATCGTATCTAGGAGTAGTTTTTTAATGCACAGGCCTAGACTTGTTTCAACTCCAGTGATAAGACCTGTTACATAACTCCAGGGCCAGTGCACAGTCCAGAGCTTGGACAGTAGGTCACACAATCATATGATATCTCAGAAACGTGCTGAAAAACGTGTAGCCTAGGAGGCAGAAGACGTTCAACGACATGCAAAGCACTACAGCAATAACTTATCAAGTAGTAAACTGACTTAGACTTATTTGAGATGTGAGCTGCAGGTTTGCCTTATGATCTGCATGCACTACTACACGCCATATGCTTCACTAAACCCAATTACGTTCTAAGCACTGACAGCATCCACTGTACACACATTAAGGCCTACTACATACACACACATATATGTATATATACACACACATATATACATATACTGTCCAGCTGCAGCTCTGGCCACATAATGAGTACATTTGCCAGAAACCTGGAGGAAGTGATCAGTAGATCAGTAGATTTTGGTTCTTACACGAGAAAACAAGCTGTTTTCTAATGACACTGCAAACTAAATCTCAGCTTAGACAGTTCACCACTTCCTGTAGCTCCTATCTAATCAGCTACCTCGCCTTTTTAAAGCAGTCATCAGACTCGCAAACTGAGTTGGCACCATTTTTATATCTCAAACGAGACTTTCTGTTTGATAAACTGTCCACGTGTTGTTCGTTTGGTAGGTATTATTTTCCAGAACAGTCTAAAGTTATACGAACATAGGTCTTCCAGAGAGGAACACGCCCACATCGAGAGCTGTAAGAGAGCTAATACAGCTTAATATATATGCGCCTAGTTAAAGAGTTATAGAGAACTTTTACTCTTCTCTGCGGTGTTAAAAAAGAAACTGGCTGCTGATCACGGTGGGCTGTAACGTGGGTCTGGATGCCCTTCATGTCTTAAATCTATCGTTAGCTCGCTAGCCTGCATGACATTGCTAACGCCAGCAGCGATGATCGCTTCAGAAAACCGGCTGTTTTTTTAAATCTGCACGTGTTAACGCAGTAAATATGTAGTTCATAATCATTAATTAAGCCATTAACTGAACCGTTTAGCTTATTTTTAGCTAAAGCTGCAAGACATCGCGTTAAAGCTGCGGTTGGGCGGGCGGTTAATCTGCTCCTCTGCGATCACACAGACACAGCGATCAGCCACACTTACTCGTCTAGAAGAGTGATTACAGGTTGTCTGATGTCAGAAACGTGTAGCGAGACGTTAACAGCGCGCAGTTCTTCGTGACAGATGCTAACTCGTTAGCTTAGCGCTGACATTGGCTGGGGCTCCAGCTGAGGCGGCATGTTCGGCCCACCGACGTGTCGTGACACGCAAGTAACGTCTTTTATCCCCGCCCGGACCTTCATCACACAACGCATCAATAATACTGCGATACCGCAGAACTTAAGCTACACGTCGCTCTGATTACCTGGACTGACAGGTCGAAGCGCTATTTTGTGAAACTGGTCCAAGAAAAGTGTCCCTTTGACAGGTCGCGCTTTTCCTCTTTTATACGGCGAGGCGGGCTTCACACTGCCGGCCGCCTCACTGCCCCCTGGCGGAGCCTGCCATACATAACAGCTCACTCTTTTTTTCATGGCCCGTATTGTACAATGGGACAGACTGGTGAGATATATATAAACACTGTTGAAGTCTTAATAGTATACCATTCACTCCTCAGTCCTCGGGCCTGTACAAATCCACTCCAGCCTCACTATATATATATATATATATATATATATATATATATATATATATATATATATATATATATATATATATATATATATATATATATCATCTATAAGTGCTCTTGCTGTAGCTTGGAGGCCTGTATAGCCTGGTTTAATCTGCTTTTAGAGGTGTCGAGGGGGTTGTGTTGCTGAGACAAGACTGCATGTGGTCTATATTAATGAATAAATCATATTAATAAATCACTTTTAGTGTGTAAAAGCTTTAACAAAGTCTAAAGTGTGGCAGAAAGTTTAAGCATAATGAATTATAACTGTAATGCACAAAGAAACATAAACATCACATGTGAATCTGAGGAGGAAAATACACTAAAGTACCAGATTCAAGATTTAAGACTCAAGAGTTTTATTGTCATAAGCACAGCAGAACAGACAGTTACACTGTACAATGAAAATCTTACTTTGCTGTTCCTCCATTCACCAATAAATTATTATATATATATATATATATATAAAGTGTAATAATATAAGTTGAAGTAAATAAAAGTATTTTTATATAGTTAAAAAAATAAAAATAATAAAAGTTATGTGTGCTTTTATGTGCAAGTATGAAGAGCAGCAGCCATGAAGTTCAAGTTGCAAGTAACAAATGTAAACAATAATGTTTTGCGAGTAGCGAATGTAAACAGTATTGTATGTAAACAGCAGTACAGTGAATGTAGGGTGCAGTTAGATGCGTGAGGTGTTCACAAGCCTGATGGCCTCTGCGAGTAAAAACTGTTATCTTGTGGTCTTGTGGTCCTGCAAAAAATGTAAGATACGGGACTTTAACGCCTTAACCTATCTGTCCTGGTGGAAGTGGTCAGATAATAAACAGATGTCTTTCCTCACTACTTCACCACCATCACCACACAAAGCAAAGCCCAAAGCCTCTGTTTGTGAATGTATTTGTTTTATGAGTACTCTTAACTACACACAGTAAAATTGACCTCTTAAATATGCAACACTACTTCGTGCTTCCATCCTTGTGGTCAAACTATCAACACCAAGCGTTTCCTCCATTATATTTTTGGTTTACTAAACTCTCAAACTGTTACTCCTCTGGCAGCGTGACAGTGAATACCTGAATCAGTGTGGCTCGTAATAGCACGGTGTAGTAGTGTGTCAGTTCCAGCAGGCGGCGACATCCTTCCGTGTGTGCTGCTGCACAGCTCTTACAGTGCGAGAGGAAAAAGGGGGAGTTGGTCCATTTTTTAAAAGAAGGGGGTGTACAAAATTATTAAACCTTTACTATCAACGTATGACTCAAATACTCATTACTTTTTCATTTAATTTGTATTTTTTTCAAGAATAGCTTTGCATGCCATATATCAATTTGAGCTCGATTCTCAAGATTAATTCAATAAAGAATCTTTATTTTTCGACGTGTCACCTATTTTACAATTTTAGTATTAACCAAACAGTCTAAACAATTCGCGGGAAAACACCGCGAATATAGCAGCGAAAGGTTTAATAACATTAGTTAAAAATATCGATTAATAAATATTTATTTGATGAAGTTGGTTTAGTTTATCGAGAAAATGAGCCGGATGACCAGACTGCTGAAAAGCGTTCAAAAGGAGCTCAAGGTGGGCAGATAGACGTTTTAAAGTCGTGCTGAGTCGTGTTGATGTTGACTGGTGTTCATGTTTCTGTCCCGTCTCAGTCTTTTTACAGTCACTGTTGTTGGTAAAGATGTGCGATGAGGCAAAGTCCAGTCGATATCAGCACTAAACACGTTTTCTGGATTGATATTTAGGGGTTTACACTTTATTTAACTCTTGAACAGCGGAATGTTTAGGTAACGCCCCTGCAAACACAGTTACGTTGAGACATCGTGTTGTTTTGGTGCCCGTGATGCTCAGATATAATATAATATACGTTGTGACAACGTTATGTGACAACATAGGAGCAACATTTTCAGTACGTTGTAACAACCTCCTGGAGTCCTTCGTACGTTCCATTATATCCACATTGCATTCATTGAATTTAATAGAAGTTTGCTGAATTGGCAGTAAATTTTCAGAATGCCATAAAAACATCATTGCTTAATAATGACGTTGTGACAACCTTGTTTAGGCAACGTAAAAAACACAACCCTTTGGCAACGTTTAAGCAACATTGTAAGAAAGTAAACAACGTTGTGACAACGCTGTGTGTTTGCAGGGTCTGGGTGGGGTTTTTTTTGTATAAATCAAAGCAGTTCCTTATATATGTTGTCCAGATTCTGCATTTTGAAATTGTTCATGTGCCCAAAACCACCATCAAATCTATGCACCAAAAATAATGTCTTCAGCAGACAATTCCCATTTTATTTAATCACCGGTCGTTTTAATTTAAGGTACTTTGAGAACATATTCTACATTTGGTGCTACTGCATCTTAGGTTGGACATAGATAAGTGTTTTAAACCCATGTGATGTGCCTTCTTATTTCCAGAACAGGACTCAGCAACCCGCTGAGGGTCTCATACAGTCTCCGGAAAGTCTGGATGTGTCTTTAATAGAGAAGGCCAGTTTTCTTCAAGGAGAACAGTATTCTTCCCATGGCATGTTAAAGTTGTTCATAATCGTAGAGCAGTTTTGTTTCGTATACTGTTAAATAAAGTAAAATCTGGACTTTTTTTCAACATGTTATTACTTCTCTTCAGGTAATCCTCTGCACAGCACTGCTTTAGAAGATGAATGGAGCCCTGAACCAAACAGTCATCCAACGGCGACAGCAAAAAGAAAAGCAGGTAAAGACAGAGTGCAGGAGAAAGCGCAGGACGTTGCAGAGGCTTTAAAGAAGTCTGCCCGTGTGGAAAGCGATCAGGCCAAAGCAAAACAGAAAGAGGATGCCCAAGCACAGAAGAAGAACTCAGAATCCAAAAAGAATCAAAGGTTGACAAAGAAGCCACAGCCAGGACCGAACCACCAACCAACGTACTGTTTTCATTTACAAATTCGTTTACCTTGTTTGATCTTTATCACAGGGCCAGTTTACTTTAATTACTGGTAATTATTCTGTCTTTGAGCCATGCAAACAGATCTACTCTACTACTACTACTACTAATTATTATTATTATTATTATTATTATTATTATTATTATTATAAGAAGAAGAAGAAGAAGAATTGTGGTGATAACAATACTAATGATTTACTCAAACCTCATGTTGTCATCCCCAGTGGTCTGCAGACCATCACGGAGAACAGAGAAGAAGAGGGCAGGAGGACAGCCCAGCCGAATGTCTCTGAGGTGAGTTTTCGTCTGAACAGATTTTTTAAATATTTGTATGTACTTTCTCAGTAATTTAAGATGTAATAATGTTATTTTTATTGTCTTATTGTTTTCTCTGCTATACATTAATTTGAAACTGCAGTACTTTCATCCTTTTTTTTCAGGATCCATCCAGGGAGGCTCCTGAGAGTAATGTGTCACCTGACGCAGCTCCTGCCAAGAACCAGCGCCGGCCATCATTGTCGTCAGAGTTGACTGATGAAGATGAGAGTTTTGTGAGATGTTAAATTTTTTTTTTTTTATTAAATCAGAAATGGCTCATAATTGTTTTACTCAATCATTGTAACATCCATGCAGAGAAAAAGTGTACATTTGTTTTTTGTCATTCTCGTTTATTCAAGCCTGTTTTTAAACAAACCTGTATTAATGATTCTTCATTTTTGATCCAGTCCATTATAATATTGCAACATTTAAAATGACTCATATTGTGTTTTATTCACAATATGAGTCCTTAATAATTAATAAATTAGATTTTTTTTTAACAAACACTTTTTGAAGGAGGAGAGATTGGAAAATGTTCACTGTTTTTTGGTACGTACTCACACAAATGATGTAAGCGAACCTCAGCGAGAAAAATAAAATACTAAGAAGCTGAAGAATCCAATGATGTGTAGGTTATGGTTACAGTTGACAGAATAGTTTTTAATGTGACTGTCTCTCTGCAGCATCCGAGCAACGAAAAACGCAAATCATCTAAAGTGAGAACTCAGAGGAGATCAAGGTCGTCCTCTGGTCACCAGCAGAGAGGTCAGAAACAGAAAAGAAAGTCTTCATCTGGATCCTCAGGTGAGAATCAGTGTTCAGTGCTCTTACAGCTAATGGAGAATCATGTTGCTCATTCAAATTGAAGACATGGTTTTGTAGTTATTGTTATTATTTGCATTTACCTGCTTATATTTGATTTTATACTTTAAATATCTACTCCTCACTGAAAAATCTTTAGTACTTTAGAGATGAAAGTAATTTCTTTCTTTTATAGATGGCGGAAACCTCCGTAAGAAGCAGAAACATGGACCAACGAGAAGTCAGATTGACCTTGATATTATTCTTGAAGCTTTCCAGGAATTTGTCACCCAATATAAGTAAGCTGTGAGCATTTCCTTAAAGTGCATTTGTGTAATTGTATAAATGATTTGTTTTTAAAATTGTTTAATATATAATACAATTTTGTTGTTTTGTGCAGAGAGACTGTAAACTCTGATTCTGTTAAACAAGTGATAGATGCGCTCTCTCACTCATTTGAGGAGCAGCTTACTGAGATGGTGAGTCTGTGTATATACAATCAGTGATGAATATTACGTTAAGCTCTCTATCAGAGACAAACATACTGGAGAACTGTTTCCCTGTTCTTAGGATCAATCATCATATGATCTAATGAAGTTAACACATGTCTTTGTTCTAGATTACAGCAACTAAGGAGTTTAATCATGTAAGCCGGGAAGCTGCAAAGGTAATGTTGCTGAATATTTGTCACTGTGACTGTTTTTACGTCACTAGGGGGAGACATTGGGTGGCATTCCAGTCTCACTAATAGTTCAGTGCAAGTTGTTTTACATAGGAAATGTTGGAGTTTTAAGGGTTATGCTAAGCCATGGTGAGTGTTCTGTTGGAACTGAACATCAGGTCAGATGATAAAAAGGTAACTGTATTAAATTGTGAGGAGTGTGACATCAACAACACGTAATTTGACCAGGAACACACTTTAACTGACATTCTGTGATAAGAGTTCTGTGTTGGGTCTCTATAAAATAGAAAGCAGGCCTGTGGACCTTTACGCATGTACGCAAACTACGCTGCTACGATTTGTCACTTCAAAATACGAGGAAATCCATCGATGGCTCTGAGTTCAACTACCTGTGCATTAGCGCGCTAGGCAACTCGTCTATAGGTGAAACCACATTGGGCAGCAAAAGGAAAATTTCAACCAATCATAGCGCTAGTTTTAAACTCTTCAAACAGGCTATGAGCAGAGAGCCATCATAATGAAAGTAACAGAATTGGGGTTCATCCCTCCATCCTAATACTGTGACTGGTTTTAAAGGGAGGATGGTGCTAAACGCAGTTTATAGGTAACTGGCAGGTGTGGGAATTATAAATTGTCAATGTCAAAACTAGGCGACTCTCACAAATTCTCTTGTGTAAATAGCGCGAGCGTAGATGTGAAACTCGTGAGCGCAGAAAGAAGCCCTGTATTTTGTGAGTGAATTTCTTTGTGCTCGAGTGTTGGATTGGGGTGGTTTTGTTTTTTATGTGTATGCATTCACCGAGTCCCGTTGCCCACTTGCCTGTTCCCCCATCAGCTTAAAACTCCGGTTAAACCGCCCATCGCCAACACGCAGTTAAACTAGCTGCACGTGAACTTTGAGCGCGCGGCTGCTATACACTTGTTGGTAAGAGTCATTGCACATTTAGACGTGAGAATAAGCCTTTAGTTCACAAGTAAAATTTATAACTTTATAAAATAGTAATCCATAAAGTCAACCAATATCAGTTCAGAGTCTAGGACACTATGTACATATGAATTATGAAGTGATTCTACTGTACAGTTTTTAAGTAAATGGCATCCAAAATCACCACCATGAGCAAGTGTATTTTAGTGAGAATTGTAATTTTACACATTAAATGGCATTAAATGTTCATAATAATAATATCAGTCCAGGGTTTATTCAGGCAAGAGTTTAATTTAATATTAATCACAAAATGTTTTTGTTTGTTTGTTACCAATGGTTAATGCAACAAGGACTGTTTTTGAAAGTCTGCCAGAATGTTCCAGAGTGACTGGGCATAACTAGATTAAAATATGGCAATGAAATATTCTCTGTACATTGACTGCAGGATTATTCTAATCAAATAATGTACATTTCCTCTGTGCTTAGGTATCAGGATTATTTATGATGCAATGTTTTGTAATATAGAGTGATATTATTGTATTGTCCTGAAAGAACAGTTGATATCTTCTAGAAAATAGAGCTTTATTGTTATTTATAATGTCCAGTGTATTTAAGACACATAATATGCTCAGGCCAATACAATTTTCCAAGTATGTTTAAGTTTAAATTCTCTTTAAGGGACATATTTGTAGGGATTTTCAGTTACCATATGCCAAATGTCTTGGTAAAAAAACATTGGAACATGTTCCAAAATTTGAAGTGTATGAAATATATTGCTGTTTTATTAAAGGAGTTTTTCTTTTCTTCATGTTCTCCTTGTATGTTAAATAACTAGATATGGTGGTGAAGTAAGTGGGTACTATGTGCTTAGTAATAAGTTGTGATGAGCGATGAACTCAGTCAATACTGATCAGCAAATGTGCCTGACCTCGCGCCGTACCGTGCCATGCCGTGATGTGCTGCACCGCCCCACCGCAAAAGTTGCTATTTAAAAAACAATTCCTAGTTTGGCAAGTCTAAGAGAGTAGCTGTTGACTTGGTACTCTCAGCTGTGTTGACTGACTAATTTTTCCAATTCAGTTTAAGATTTTTGTTTCTTATGTTTTGTTTCTTCTGACACACAAACTTTGTTCTTTTTCTTTGTTCAGATGAATAGTACCCTCAATCGCAAAAAAACTAGACTTTTGGAGGCCAAGAATGAACTAATTAAGTAAGTAGTAATATATATATATATATATATATATATATATATATATATATATATATATATATATATATATATATATAACAGATAACTCTCTCACTTCAGTATATTGATATACATGTGCTCTTAATGTTAAGTAAGTTTGCAGCCGTGTTGCAGTAGCCTTTGTACAATTTGTCTTTTCCAAATAGTGGAAACAACTTGAACTTGAACTTTAATTGGCGACGGTTGGCTTTTGTCTTCCCAGGAGTGAAGTTGATGTGAAGAAACTTCAGAAGGAGCATGATGAGTTGGAGCAGAGGCTCAAGGCCTTGAGACAGGGAACCACATTCCTTACTAACCTAAAGGATCTGAGCCAGAGATACCAAGAGCACTGCATTTCTCACCCTGGTGAGCCAAAAACGGTGAGGAAAGCTCGCAGTTTAGAGGTTTTGTGTATATTGAACAACTCAAACTTGCCCATGTCTTTAGGGACTATTTAAAAGTAAAGTGTGAACACACATGTGGACAGGGCACTTCTGACTACACTTTTATTTGTTCCTTTCTGACAGTATGACCTTTCCTGCATGCCAGCAATGCTACTGGAGGCCAAGGGCATCATGGGAGTTGAAAACCAGTTAAAGGCCATTAATGACACATTGCAAAAGGTGTTGAAAAAAAATGATCACAAATAGAATTGAATATTTTTGGTTATCAATAAATAAATATATAAATAAGTAGTACTTAAATGTATATAAATAAATAAATTGTACTTTAAACAGATTGCAAGCCTGTGCCCAGTGACAGTCAATTGGCTTACCGCAGTAACAGAGTTACCCAATTTCCCATTGGCTGAAACACATTGTTCATTTATTGTTTTATTTCATGCAAGCCATAGCAAGACCTTAGTATCTTCACATGTAAACATAACTGAACTTTTAAACATGCTGTGTAATGTAATATCATGCATACCACATTTATTTGAACACACAGAATTGATGTGATTGTTGTAGAAATGCAGCTGCACTAGTTAATTGTGCTCAGTGCAGCAGGTGGATATCATGCCTTTAAAATGTTAAAAGGCTATTGTACCTTTTTTTTTAAATATAATTCTGTATAAATAAATAGTTCAGATATAAACGGGGTCATAGTGGTATGACACGAAATGCTCAGTTGTAGAAAATCTTGCAAAGTTAGAATGGTTTACAGTTGTGGTGATAGGAACCAGGGATCCAAGTTGATACATGAAATGGTAATAGGATTCTCATCTAAAATCATTTTCTAGATGTTTTGGCCTAAAACAAATATATTGTCATTTATGGCAGAGTGGATCATTGGAAGTACTGTAAGGCAAAATAGTGCAGATTAAAACCTTTTCAATTTAACACCTATTTTAGCATTATGGGAGAAAAATGCTAGTAAAAATGCCATTGCTCTGCTTCCTCATATGAAATGGGCCCTGTGTGCATAGTGCCAAAGACAAAATAGACCATGCCTTTAAGATGCCCTACTTTTGAAGGAATAGGTGTTAATGAACTAGTTTCTCTTGCATGCTGTTTGCCAGCAAGTTGACAAAACAGTAATATTCTTATAAAGTTTCCCATGTTATATAAGAAAATTCCATATTTAGGCGTTAATGTTGTTGTCAATAAGGTATCCCTTCTGAACATGTTCATAGGTGTGTATGCAACAAAAACCAAGGCTTGTGCAATTGTGAGCAAACATAGGTTGGTGTGTCTCACTTGAGATTGCACTTGAGAGGCTTTTAATATTTAAAGTGTTCCACCAAAATTCCACCACAACGATGTGAAGCAGAGTTGCAGTAGTGATGGGGGACGATTCCATATGCTGAAGGTAAACACATACTTTTCCTTTGCACATCTGAAAGTCAGGGTCGACTCAGCTCAAAAGTAGTGATGCATGATTCCAACTCTCGACCTCTGCCAATGTGTTTGACACCTCAACTCCAATTTAAATTTTCAACCTAGACAGCCTCTCAGCTGATGGGAAAGGAATACCATCTTAAACACCGCCACTTTTTAGTAGCGATAGGACAAAAGCAGTATGTTTAGCCACAGTAGCACAAACTGGTTCTATACATCCTACACTGCAACTCTTTTTATTCTTTTCAAAACCAAAAACTGTTTTTTGCACAGCATTCTGTGAAAAACAAAGTTGTCAGAGCTAAAACTTGCTGTTATTTCTAGCTTCTTATTCAGATTGTCATGCCACCTTAAATAGCACTGCAGTTTCCTTCCCGGTATCAGTGCACGCTAGCCTCCAGCCTCTTACAAAGAATTGAGAATGATTTCCTTTTCAAATTCTGACTACAGTGTAACTCTGTTTCCCCTCATTATAGGCAATACGCTAAATTAGCGTCATTCATTTTGTTAGTGCCATACCACTTTTCAAAAGTACTACATTTAATCTGTACTATACACCTTTATTATCGACTCTGAGCCATCTTTATTTCAATTAAGTGCAGTTAAGCACTAAATTCTGTCAATTTCAGAGGCAGGAGTCGACAGTCTAAGTCGGCTTCAGAAAACCTAGTCATGCATCACTGGTTCGATAGGACACCTCCTTATTATACTAGTTTGTATACGTTTAGGAGTACAGTTCTAAATGGTTGATGGTTCTAAATGGTTCCTTCAATAAATCAAATGACCAATGTAAAACTGTATTTTGTGTATATTACTGTTGTTGTTATTATTATTATTAATATTATTATTGCAGGAGGAGTAGTTGGTCTGCATAATGGAAGATACCAACATTCATTCGTGTGCTCTTAGTATTTCAGATGTTTCAGATGAGAGTTCTGGAATTGTTTTGCTGAATCATTTATGTGACTTATTATTTGTTAGAGTAATGGAGGCCAGCCTTTAGTCATGTCAGTTTAAGCACTCACCAATGTCTTATTAATATAAGCCCCGTCTAGCCCTGGAGAACCAAAGACATTGAACTGTACCACAGAATTATGTTTTTCTTGCAGCATTGATTGATCAACTCATGAAGGGCTTGAACATGAGTTAATCACTTATTATACTGGAATTTTAAAGATTCGGGCATGTTAAAGCAGGTACAGACTCCAAAAGCGGTGGCTGTTCAGGAATGTAGTTCCACACATCTGTCTCGAGGAAACAGGCGTGCATTTGAAGTGACTGCTAACTTATCTGGCTCTGTTCTGAACGTTCAGTACAAATATAATGGTTATGACCTTTGTACTCGTACAGTGGTAGACTGGTAGAGTGTTTGTATTCCACATACTGTTCTTGTTTTTATAGTCTCAACAGTGTATAATTGTTCAAAACTACCACTTTTAAAATACAACGGTCTACAGTTAACGCTACAACAGAGTAAACACACTGACATGTTCAAACCGTGCATCAACCCTTTGGATGTAACGCTCTGGATTGCAGTGTTCTTACCATGTCTGACCATGTCCGCCACGGTACAAACCCTTAACACTTGGCATCAGATCTTATATGTATATTGTGTTTTTAGCTCAGAGTATCATTGCAAACTGGTGTGCAAAACCTAATTTGCACAGAGCAGTAATTACTTATTTGCAGTTCTCACACAGATGAAGCCCAGAACACATAACTGCTTCCAGTTACAATGCAAAGCTTGACTGAGACTATATAATAATCATATATATATATATATATATATATATGTTATACAATATAATTGTATAACACATGGTACTATGTTTTAGGGTATATAATGTAAAGTGAATAATAATCAATGTTAAATTAACCACAAACAAATTAAGTGCTTTAAAAAAAACAACCCTAAATCTTATTCTGGTCTTGGTCTTGTCTCAGTCTCGGATACTCTTGGTCTCGGTCTTGACTCAGACTTGATGTGTCCCGGTCTTGGTCTTGAGTACAACACAGTATTTAAAAACTTCAGTGGCACGGAGGCAAACAAGACACAATGTCAAGGTTAAAAAGTGTATGTTCCACATTAGGAGAGTCTAAAATTCTGGCATGAACATGATTATTGACACCAACACACACAAACATGTATATATATATATATATATATGTATGTATGTATGTATGTTAGTGTACTGTCATTGTCATTATAACTGATCATTAGAATTAATGCCATTGTTTCCTTATTTGCATTGGTTACAGCATTTTTGTTCTTACACAATACTGATACATGATGGTACTTGTTTTCATGTTGTTATGCAATTTTGATATCTATAGTGCCTGAATGCAGCTTTTCCCCACAACAGACATACCCTGACCCATTTTCATTACAGACATTAGCGTTATATTTTATATAAACAAGTAAAAAAGCACAAGGCTTTGAACAAAGCTGCATAGCTAGTAACACACTGCACTAGGTGTGTGTGCCGGAGCCTTATTGGAGTTGTTGCAGTTGCTCGAGTTGCGTTATTTGGCTCAGCTCAGGCCATGCCGCAGAGCCTCTCGCTAATATCCCAAAGTTTCCTGGCAATCTCGTCATCTCTGGCCTCTGGCTTCACTTCTCGGACCTCACAGTCAGAGAAGTAGCGGCCGCTCAGAGGCTCAATGCCCTCCTGGAGAGTGCAGTACAGCGTGGTCTGAGAGCCTGACATGACGTCCGTCTGGAAAAATATCTGCATGATGTACTTTGCTATTGTCATATACCAGGAATTCATTTCCCGGCCAAGCTCCGACCTTACTGATCCTGCAGCAAAGAATCAAGAAGCACACAATGGAAGTTAGCCAAGTGTATATTATAGTATTCTGTAATTGTATATTGTGTGTGTGAAATGTGTTTTTAATGTTATCTGTGATGCAACCATTACTGAAATCTCATAGATTTCACAGAGCATACACAATATAGAAGACAGCAAAAAAGAAACACAAATGCAACATTCCCCAAAAGCTTTCTGTGTTCTATGATGTACATTACACTTCTTTCATGTGCAGTGTATGACACAGGTGAGTTAAATTTACATGTCTAGGGGTGTGTTTCAAAACCTCGTGAGTGTCTAAGTAGGTACTGACTATGTAGGCAGCTGTTTAAGTAGCAGCGTTCTGTCTGACATCTCTCCTCATAACACAGATTACTGAGACGCTCTAGTTAGAGAGCAACTGGGTCACGGCTTGTTCCCGCCCACTGCAGCTCGCGACCCGTGGTTGAGCTGGTTGCTAAGCTACCAGCCGACGTCCAAAACAATAGCCCGAGATTTAAAACTCCTCTAGCATAAATGCTAATGGCTCAAGTATAAAACTGCAAAATGGTCAATGACTTGTTGCAAAGTTGCAAATTAAATGCTGTTTTGTGGGATTATATGACAAGAAACACATAAAACACCAGAGAGAATCGAAATAACTTACATTTTAAAACCACTTCACTGCTCTTAGATTTGCCTGCGTTGCATCACAGGATTGTCTTAGCAGCTGAGGAAGCGTTCGATGCTTCCTTAAAATCAGGCCAAAATAAGGTGCCTCAGTAGACAGCATGTTTAAGATGTCTAAGAATTGGGACAGCCTACATGTCGGGAGGACATACTATGACATAAAATGCTGTCTATGTAGGCAGCTCACTAGGTTTTGAGAAAAGTCCTAATTATAAATCTAACAGGCAAGTAATAAATGTATGCTTTCTTTGCTGTTTGTGGAGATGAAGCACCCCGTGTGCCTGGCTTCTAGATCACTCAGTCACGTTTACCAGGCTGAAGATTCTCCACAAGAATAACACTGTGGGCCTGATGTACGGTGCGTGCACAGCTGGGTCACAAAACAGCAATATGTGCCCGCAATGCAGCTGAAATGCACCTTGCTCACTGACTGCACATTCCTGAGTGCAGAGTTTACAAGGTGCTGTGAAATACAGAAAGACAAATAGATTTTCCACCAAACCATTCTAGACGTATATGCATACTCCTGCATCTCAGAGCCGTTTCCTGACTTATTTCCTGATCTGTAGATGTTTATTTTGAGCACTTCAAAAAGAAAGCACAATAAACACATCTTACATTGTGCTTTCTTTTCACCAGCAATAAATCACTCCATTATAGGTTGAGATCAACTGCATTTTTGAGTTACTGCAAGCCTGCGAGACACTATTCATTAGGCTATTTAAGGCTTAAGGCTGCCTCCTGTCCTGGCTGTTTCAGCAGCACTTCAGCCACTCTGACAACGAAGAGTCCTTCAAATACTTGCCTGGGTGTAGGCTGTAGCAAGTCACATTCGTCCCCTTCAGTCTCTTGGCCAGTTCATGGGTGAAGAGCACATTGCATAGCTTGCTGTGGCAGTATGTTTTGAAGGTGTCCATGTTAGACGAACCCATTCCGAGCCTTTTGTGTGTATTGATGCAGTTGAAATCGATGGTTCCTATGTCATGACCATGGGAGGAAACATTAACCACTCGGCTCGGGGCGCATTCTTTCAAACGGTCCAAAAGCAGATTGGTCAGCAGAAATGGTCCAATGTGATTGACACCAAATACTAGGCCAAGGCCATCCTCTGTGCGCCCTGGAACAGCGACTCCTAGGATCAGAAAACACAAAGCATGCCAAACTTGCCACAATTGTAAAAATAAAAAAATAAAAAAAGCTAAACAGAGCTGTTCTTGGTTACCTCTCCTTCTAAATACAACATTCAGTCATCTCTTTAGAAACCACTTTCCAATAGAATGGGACCAAGCTTAAAGGTATTATGAGTCATCATTCCCAATGTCAAGCATTTACTAAGCCCACGCCCAGGACTGCACTGTGGAGCAGTAGATCTGTGGACTGATCCAGAACTAATCAACCAACAGCTGACTAACGTTCCTGAGTCTGGAAACAATCAAATCCTCACAGCATCATTCCACTATCAAGTGTGAAGCATTCCCGGAGATGTAATGTTTACTACAGCAAAGGGACAACCTCACTATTACTTCTAAACATCTCCATCGGTGGGCATTATTTACCTGCGTTGTTGATGAGCACGTCAAGTCTGCTCTCAGTCCTGAGGAAGGTCTCAGCAAAAGAGCGGATGGACTTAAAACTGGCCAGATCCAGAGGCATGAAAATCACCTCATCACTCCCGCTCTCCTAAGAAGGCGTGGTCGAGAATTATTTGTAAGCCTTGAAAACACAGTTCAGACTAAATTTGATGCAGACCAAATGTGAAGTGTTGATGTGTGAATGGGTGGCTGGGGCCTTTGCTCACCCTCTTGATGTCTCGGACTGCATCTTCTCCTCTCTGTTTGCTTCTGCAGGCCACGATCACTCTCGCGCCCCTCAGTGCCAAAGCCAAAGCTGTAGCCTTGCCAATGCCAGTATTACTGCCTGTCAGACAAAGCAGTTAGTTGGTAGTGTGGTCACATCTGTAGACCCCATTCACTGCAAGCTCATGCTGTGTCAGCTTTTTTTTTTGCAAATGTCATGCAATGCAGAGAAATAAAGAACGATGCTAAATGTTTTTTTTATCTTTCTTACTTACTTATACATTCCATATATATGTAATATGTATGTATGTGTGTGTATGCATGTATGTATGTATGAATGTATGTATGTATGTATATATTAATTAGCTGAACCCACGTTTCTATTACTTCAGATTGTAAATAAATACCTGTGACTATCACAGTCTTCCCGTGGAGAGTCGCTGAGCTCGGGCAAGTCTTCCTCTGCACGAAGATCCTGTGAAAGATTAAATAGGCTCCTATTAGGGCGATCAGAAGAACCAGCCACATGTCTGCGTCCTCGGCTACAGGTTAGGCTCAGATCTGGAGAAACAATGTAGGAGTCACCGATAATGATCAGTTTTTAACCATGTAAGATTTCCGTGTTCTCCGCCCAGTTTCTCTCCGCAGGCTTTAGTCAACCGCTGAACTGAGAGTTATGTAAGAGTGACGCTATTCAAGCTCTATTCTTTAATACAAGTAAACAGTCCGCTGTTAAACTGTTAACGTGAAAAGATTCCTGGAGGTGAGAAAACAGACCTTACAGCTGTCATTAGTTCATGTAAGGAGACTGTAACTTTAAAAGAGTTGGCTGGTTCTGAGTGCACTGGATAAACTGTACATGATAGAACAGTTCGTGCTTATCTATTACGCATCATACGATGTGAACTTTAGCATGTCTTTTACACGCAGTAGAATATAAAGTTGTATTTATTTACATTTTAACAACAACAACAACAACAACAACAACAGTAATATGAATTATTATTCCTTTATTATTAGATTCGTTTCAATGTATCACAGCATAATGCATTACAACACACTGCATATACAAAAGTAATGTAAATTACTATCATGTAAATTCTATACGTAATTAAATTATATTATACCCAGTATTCTTTACAGTTATCATTTTATACCTGCTTCGACTACTCAGTACTTCATTAAGCAAAATCAGGATTTCTGGTGAACGCACTGAATAAATTCATACAATGCCTGGGGCGTCCAGGACAAATCTGAAACTAAACTTTGTTTTTCAGACTGCTTTACAAGTTATAATAACTAGACGTTTATTCTAGCAATTAATTCTAAAAGACTAGAATTACAATTAATTCTAATTCTAATTGTAAACCATGATATAACTAATTGCAATTTGTTAAGCCCTTAAAATTACTGCCATAATAATAACTGTTGAAATAACAGTAATAAAACATGTTCATACACATAATTATATAAAAAAAAAATCAGTAACTGCAAACCCAAAAAACACACAGTGGTCCTGATTCCCTACTTAATACATTACTCTAACACTTCTGATCCAGCCAATTAGGGAATTAAGAAAAAGTTGATTAGCTGGTATTAAATTTTGGATCCAGGCTTTGTAGGTAGGTTGCTCTTCAGGTCTAGGGTTGAAGAGCACTGATCCACAGGAATGAATAGACCACTTCTGCACTTTTGTTCATATATTATGTCTGTATAATTGGTCTATATGTCTGTGTGACTCTGAAGGTAAAACCAGGGGGTTGTTTTCTGATACAGTGTGTGTATATAGAGTGAGATTCTGATCTGTTCCTCATGACTTCCTCATGTGGCAGCACAGCTCCATCTGGTGACAATTGCAGGCTGGTTTATGTGGCCTAGAAAATTTAACACACAAGACAACCAACTACTTGGGGTTTTTTATTCTGGTAGATCTCAAAATGAGATAAAAAAATGTATTCTCTCCATTTTACATTGCATCAAGGTAACACTCTTAAATGGAAGACTATAATAGTAGATGTAACGCAAAGCTTCTGTTTCTTTTTTTTCAATGATAAAATAAAATTTATGTCCATTGTGTACCCCGTCTGTGACAGATGATTCAGAATGTCCTGGGTGATGTGATGTAAATGTAATGACCATTTATGATGCCATCTAAAAATCTCCAAATGTCAATCTCCACAAGCAAAACAATCAGCAAAAAGTTATATTCATAAATACCTTTACATGTGACCTTTGTGCCCAGAGATCTTTGCAATTATATGTCTACCCTAGTAAAGTTATACCTGCAACAAAACAAGTGTATTAAAATCCCAGCAGTAATCTTTTTTACATTTCTTTCTTTCTTTTATCTGAGTTTCAGTAGAATGTGTGAATTGTGATCTTTTCTGATGTTGTTCTGTAACAATATAAATTAATGTTTTCAATAAAAAATACATGAACAAAAAAAAAACCAAAAAAAAAAAAAAAGTAGCTGTGGAGTGTGGGCGGAGTTAGCACTAGAGTCACTGGACAGCACCGGTCGAGGGTCTTTTTGTAGCTCCCCCTTGATGCAGCGGGGGCATGTAAGGACGCATGTAAATGAACTGAAAGGCCTCTAATGTGGCTGTATTAAAGAGTTAGTCAAAATTCCACCACAACGATGTGAAGAAGAGTTTGCAATAGTGATGGGGAGACGATTCCGAATGCTGAAGGTAAATGCACTCTTTTCCTGAACATCTGGAAGCAGGCCCGGAGTGGCTAATCGGGAGATTCGGGAGGATTCCTGATGGGCCGGCTCACGTCACATCTTAAGTTTGGGCCGCTTGGAAGGGAAACATATTTTGGACACTGATCTGTCACTTCTCTAATCTTCCTCCTGCATTCATTCTCCACTCAACTATACATGTTGGTTGCGCCCACGAGTCGTCTTTTCTGGAGCGGTAAAATTAAATATAGCTACAGAACAGCGCCGAGAGTCAGTCGGTGGTGATGGAGGACAGGAAGAGACCAGGTGGAGCTGAAAAGACAGGTTAAAAAAAGGTGTTGGAAGAAGATGCTGCTTAACTTGTGAGACTAACAGAGCTGTTTTCTGGAGGACAGACCTACAGCTGCAGCCGCTAAACAGAGATATGGAAATAAGTTTGTATTGTCAGTGTACGGCTATTACATCATTAATCACACATATCCAGTTTTAAACTGAAAATAATGAACATAACTTAGAAGTGTAGTATATTAATAGCTGAACTCATTAATGGAATGTTAGTGGAAATTAATGTAAAATATAACAGAATGTGATTTACGTTAAAATTGTGTTGATGTAAACAGAGAAGGAAATTCTAATGTCTGTAGATAAAGTTATTAATAAGGTTGAGAAGCCAGTGCACTGCTTAGGAGGCTTTTGTTGCTGTGGGGAGCTACTAAACCTGCGTGTAGTGAAGCTACTTACGAGTTTTGTGTAAATCTAACAATAGAGCTCCTCTCTGTTGGGAAGAAAAATTTAATTTTAATTTTAAATTATTTTATTTTAATTTCAATTTATTGCTCCTGTACAAATGTAAATAGGTTTTCATTTTTATTACATTTTTCACCTTTTAAATATTTATAAAATCTTTTACTTACCAACATACACCTGAACTTATATCCAGTAAAAATGCAATGTAAGAGCTATCTGCTGATTCATTTATTCAGATTCCTCCTCCATGAAAAAAGTGGGTCGGAAACTCCCGGCCTGGAAGTCGACTCTGTTTCTCTGTTTACTGTAATCAGATCCAGGATAGTGACTCAGACTCTCGACCTTAGCCACAGTTTAGCCACAGCAGCACAAACTTTGCCCACAGTAACCGGTTTATCATATAAGGTTAAAGAAGCTGGCAAATACTAAACCAACTCCAGCCTCTTTGAAAGAATTGACAATGATTTCCTTTTCAAATTCTGACTACAGTATGTACACAGTAAAAAAAGAAGTGAAAAAAACGGTCAAATGTCCGGCAGCAAAAGTTGCCAAATAGTTACCATAAAATTACAGTGAAATACTATACATAATTCAACAACAAATCATCGTAAAATTACAGCTTTTCTCTGTATATATTCTTTGTAATTTTACAGATACATTTGAGTAAAATTACAAATTTTCAAAATAAAATGAAGGTAATCTGTCAATAAATATTCCTACCATATAATATTATAGTGGATAACAGTAAAATGTTTATTGATCATCCAACAAACTATTACAATGTACTGTTTATCCATGAGATTTCAGCATTAAATTGTTGGATTTTGCTGTTTAAATACAAAAATAAAGTAAAAATTGTATATATAAACGTCTAGCGTGCACTGGTACCAGAATGAAACTGCAGTGCTATTTAAGATGGAATGGCAATCTGAATTAGAAGCTGAAAATAACAGCAAATCTAAGCTCTGACTATTTATTTTCATAGAAAATTCTGTAAAAAGCATTGTTTTTGGTTTAGAAAAGAATAAAGGTGCAGTGCAGGATGTATTGAACCGTTTCTGTGGGCAAAGTTTGTGCTGCTGTGGCTAAATTGTGGCTAAGGTCGAGAGTCTGAGTCACTATCCGGCCCACGTTTTCCATGGAGGATGAATCTGAATAAATGAATCAGCAGCTAGCTCTTACAATGCATTTTTACTGGGTATAAGTTCAGGTATATATTGTTAAATTAACAGAAAGCACTTCACTTAAACAGGTTTAATTCAAAAAATCTGATAAAGATTTAAAAGGTAAAAATGTGATAAAGATGAAAACCTATTTACCTATGTACATAAGCAATCAATTTAAATGAAAATAACTGAATTAAATTTTTCTTCCCAACAGAGAGGAGTTCTATTGTTAGATTTACACTAAACTCGTAAGTAGCTCCACTACACGCAGGTTTAGTAGCTCCCCACAGCAAAAAAAGCCCCCTAGTGCACTGGCTTCTCAACCTTATTAATAACTTTATCTACAGACATTAGAATTTCCTTCTCTGTTTACATCAACACAGTTTTTAACGTAAATCACATTCTGTTATGTTTTACATTACAAATAGGAAGGGGTTTGCTGCTCCGACGCTACAAAAACACTCCATTAATGAGTTCAGCTATTATTATACTACACTTCTAAGTTATGTTCATTATTTTCAGTTTAAAACTGGATATGTGTGATTAATGATGTAATAGCCGTACACTGACAATACAAACTTATTTCCATATCTCTGTTTAGCGGCTGCAGCTGGGGGTCTGTCCTCCAGAAAACAGCTCTGTTAATCTCACACGTTAAGCAGCATCTTCTTCCAACACCTTTTTTTATCTGTCTTTTCAGCTCCACCTGGTCTCTTCCTGTCCTCCATCACCACCGACTGACTCTCGGCGCTGTTCTGTAGCTATATTTAATTTAACCGCTCCAGAAAAGACGACTCATGGGCGCAACCAACATGTATAGTTGAGTGGAGAATGAATGCAGGAGGAAGATTAGAGAAGTGACAGATAAGTGTCCAAAATATGTTTCCCTTCCAAGCGGCCCAAACTCGAGACTGACATGAGCCGGCCAATCAGGAATCCTCCCGAATCTCCCGATTAGCCACTCCGGGCCTGCTTCCAGATGTTCAGGAAAAGAATGCATTTACCTTCAGCATTTGGAATCGTCTCCCCATCACTATTGCAAACTCTTCTTCACATCGTTGTGGAGGAATTTTGACCAACTTTACCACTTAACTAAAAGTATTAAAAGTATTCGCCCCCCTTGAACTTTTCAACCTTTTGCCACATTTCAGGCTTCAAACATAAAGATATGAAATTGTATTTTTTTGTGAAGAATCAACAAGTGGGACACAATCGTGAAGTGGAACGAAATTTATTATAAAAAACTAAAAACTGAAAAGTGGGGCGTGCAAAATTATTCGGCCCCCTTGCGTTAATACTTTGTAACGCCACATTTTGCTGCGATTACAGCTGCAAGTCGCTTGGGGGTATGTCTCTTATCAGTTTTGCACATTTTTGCCCATTCTTCCTTGCAAAACATCTCGATCTTGGATGGAGAGCGTTTGTGAACAGCAGTTTTCAGCTCTTTCCACAGATTCTCGTTTGGATTCAGGTCTGGACTTTTACTTGGCCATTCTAACACCTGGATATGTTTATTTGTGAATCATTCATTGTAGATTTTGCTTTATGTTTTGGATCATTGTCTTGTTGGAAGATAAAACTCGTCCCAGTCTCAGGTCCAACAGGTTTTCTGCCAGAATGGTCCTGTATTTGGCTCCATCCATCTTTCCATCAATTTTAACCATCTTCCCGTCCCTGCTGAGGAAAAGCAGGCCTAAACCATGATGCTGCCAACACCATGTTTGACAGTGGGGATGGTGTGTTCAGGGTGATGAGCGGTGTTGCTTTTACGCCAAACATAATGTTTTGCATTGTGGCCAAAAAGTTCAATTTTGGTTTCATCTGACCAGAGCACCTTCTTCCACATGTTTGGTGTGTCTCTCAGGTGGCTTGTGGCAAACTTTAAACAAGACTTTTTATGGATATCCTTAAGAAATGGTTTTCTTCTTGCCTCCATAAAGGCCAGATTTGTGCAGTGTACAACTGATTGTTGTCCTATGGACAGATTCTCCCACCTCTGCTGTAGATCTCTGCAGTGATCATGGGCCTCTTGGCTGCATCTCTGATCAGTCTTCTCCTTGTTTGAGCTAAAAGTTTAGAGGGACGGCCGGGTCTTGGTAGATTTGCAGTGGTCTGATACTCCTTTCATTTCAATATGATCGCTCGCACGGTGCCCCTTGAGATGTTTAAAACTTTGGAAATCATTTTGTATCCAAATCCGGCTTTAGACTTCTCCACAACAGTATCTCGGACCTGCCTGGTGTGTTCCTTGGTTTTCATGATGCTCTCTGCGCTTTAAACAGAACTCTGAGACTCACAGAGCAGGTGCATTTATACAGAGACTTGATTTCACACAGGTGGATTCTATTTATCATCAGTCATTTGGGTCAAAATTGGATCATTTAGAGATCCTCACT
Organism: Megaleporinus macrocephalus; assembly: GCA_021613375.1. Classification (NCBI taxonomy): domain Eukaryota; kingdom Metazoa; phylum Chordata; class Actinopteri; order Characiformes; family Anostomidae; genus Megaleporinus; species Megaleporinus macrocephalus. The sequence goes on from CM038713.1 coordinate 19,614,726, forward strand.
GAACCTCTGGAGTGAGTTTGCTGCACTGAAAGTAAAGGGACCAAATAATTTTGCACGCCCCACTTTTCAGTTTTTTATTTAAAAAAAAAGTTTAAAATATTCAGTAAATTTAGTTCCACTTCACGATTGTGTCCCACTTGTTGTTGGTTACATATCTTACAATTTCAATTTCATATCTTTATGTTTGAAGCCTGAAATGTGGCAAAAGGTTGAAAAGTTCATTCATATATATATATATATATATATGTGTGTGTGTGTGTGTGTGTGTGTGTGTGTGTGTGTGTGTGTGTGTGTGTTTTTGTTCTTTAAATTCCAGGTTTTACACAGGAATTAATATGCCTGCTTACATAAACATTTTTTAAGTTACCTTTTAATTCATAATTCTGTAATTCCAGGGCTTTGAACGACGTGGGCAGTTTTTCTCAATGATCTTGCTAGGCCTCATTAAACCAGTGCCCACTGCCTCGTCTGTGAAAAGAGAAAATTAAATGATTAAATGATAAATGTATACAGTAATTCTGTGACATCTTGTGCATTTTACCTTACCATTGTAAGGTCAAATTGAAATACAAAAAAGGAACAAAAAAAAGAGTGAAAATATGAAATCATGATAACCCCAGATAGCAGATAGTTCTGAGCTGATTCTAGGTTTCATATGCAAGTTTTGTTTGACTTACTAAGATATTAGGCATGTGGGCCAGAATTGGGCCTGATTTTGGCAGTTGTGTATGGTTTTGACTCGTATCTTAATTTGAGGAGAAGTAATATTCTTGAACAAGCAAGTTTACATACTTTTACACTATTTGTGATGTGTAATTTCAAGATAATGTTCCAGTATAAAACAACTTTAGATAACAATACCATTATGGCATAACACTTGAAAAGCACTGGATAGCCAGGTAACCTTCCTGGTTATAAGCTCAAGATTTAGTTAGGCTACAATTATTTGCGGTTAATATTAACTTATTCCTTTTAAATGCTCAAAGTTTTTAACACTACCTAAAACCAGGTGCAGGTTGTTAAACTAAGGCGATATTTCCTGGTTCACATTAGTATGACCTGTAAGTGGCTTCATTTTGAATATGGGTTTCTAAAAGTTTGTTAGAACAAAAACTTTCTTGTTGTTTACAGGGCTTGCAGCTGTAGAGGTCTTGCCTCATTCTAAAGTAAAAGACCAAGCTTTTATTGGAGTTTGTGACTGCTTACAGTAGAACAAGTTACTATAAAATAGTGTGTCAGGCATGAGCTTGACCTCATAACTAAAAAACATCATAAGCAGTTTTCACTCCCAGCAAAGCAGCGATTTATTTAAAAAAAAAAGAAATAAATAAAACGTTCCTTCAGTTGAGGCTGAACACTGACACTGGGCGTGAACTGGGACTTCTGTGCAGCCGGGCTGGCGTTTTCCTGTGATTCTGTGAATAACTGAATGCGACGTCTCCAGGGAACTGGCGCTCAAATTCAAACTAGTAATTCTCGGCATTCATTGGCTGAACAGACCATGCACCTGCTCCGACAACCATGGTTTTGTCCAATCAACACACAGAACTGTTTACTGATGCCTCTCTGTCTCTCCCCTATATATTGCAAAGTTTTAGCAGGTTGTCTTTCTCTGTGTGATCCTCAGGAAAAGCTCTTCCAGGGAAATATTAATCTGGATTGAGGAGCAAACATTCAGCATCAGAGTTAAAGAAACAACACTGACTCGCGCAAGCAGTCAGTACTGACTACCAGCAATGTACAGCGTACCAATCTTATTTTAATTTTGTTATTTCAAATAAATAGCTTTTGTTCAGTACTTTGTCTATTTATAATATACATACTATGGATCTTTAATTTACCATGAATTTATGGTTTAAAAATGGCAAAAAAGTGGCTGAAAAACCCTCAATATTCAACCCTCAAAAAGAAAAAAAGTAAAACAACATTACTGTTCTGTTTTTTTACACAATTAATTTTTACATGAATAACTACTAAATTATCACTCAAGACCCTTAAAAATGGTTAAATCCTGTTATAAAACAAACTTGTAATTTAAGTTTACAGATTTTGACTGTACTTTTACAGCAGATTTATTCAAAAATGTAATTTTTTTTCTGTATTTTGCATGTATATTGAAAAAGACAAAAAAATATTGGATTTATTTACAGTAAATGTCTGTACATGTTTACATTGTAACTCTCAGTTTCCACTCATTATGTGCAATATGCTTAATTAGCATCATTAATTTATTGACTCGAGTTATATGTCACGTCGTGAACGCTATTCTGCTGAGGAGGACTTCATCTAAGAGAGAGAGAGAGAGAGAGAGAGAGAGAGAGAGAGAGAGAGATAGAGAGAGAGAGAGACAGGGAGAGAGAGACTGGGTCGCTAAGCTGTGTTGAGAACGGCACCTATCAGGACTGAGGAGGGTACAGCACGAGAAAAGAGACCACCTGCCTGGCCGTTGCACAATGACGCTCGCGCATGTGAGCGCGTTCCTGATGCGCCTTTGTGCGCAGAACTAAGGCCGACACAAGCGTTTTTGTGTGCAAGTTGAAATAAGTTGTTTTTCGTAGCGTTAACGCTGTAATACGTATTGCTTTTGTAGCTACTTTATCTGTTGCGCTGCAAAGCAAACGTATCTTACATTGTAGTTTTGTATTGTATATGTTCATAAAGTTACTTTATAGAGAGAACCTTAAAAAATAGGCAGTGTGTTAGCCTGTTGGTACAGTGTACATCCCACACGTTTTAAATTCTACAATGCGTACTACTGTGAGAGTAAATAAAGGTGTTTATATAGATAATAACAGTGTAGGGAGATGTATATTACTTTAAATAATTTAGTAATTGTGCTTAATCATTTGAGAAGCTGGAGCTCTTGAAAGTGTTAACAGCTTTTTTTCCCCACAGGTGTGGCTGAAGCTGGAATTGGGAAAGTTTATTAACTGCAAACAACTGAACAATGTTTAAACAGTGCAGTGCAGTGTCACTAAACCAACTCTGAGTGAAAGATAATGAATGTTCTGCTAGACACATTAACATGTGCTACTTTTGGAATTATAAAGTTTTAAATAGAAACTCTTGTTTGTATTTTTTTCATGTATTTATACCTGATTTTTATCTACAAAACATTGTTTAATGTGCATGCAAGTTTTCAAATCCTTTACAGGTTGCCTGCAACAAGATTATAATGCTATGTGGGGTGTTTCACAAATACAAAGACTAAAAGGTACAATTTGTATATGTAGTTATTTATTCAGTGGTTGAAATGAAAGACCTCAACGCTTTATGAACTGAAAATATTGAATAATTGCTAGAAAATTACAATTTTAACAGTTTTTAACTTGCCATTTATGCCTTTTATTTTAAAATTCCTTGCCAAGTGGTAAAAGAAGTTATTTATTTAGTGGTGTAAGTAACACATGAGACATATTAGTGTGGTATTTTCCTTTAAACTTATGTGTAATGAACTTTTGCGTTCCTAGGTGTGTCTCAAAACCTAGTGAGCTGTCTAAGTAGGCACCGAATGATTTCACAGCTTTAAAATTTACTCTATATTTTAAAATTGAGTACATCACAGTTTTATTTTTTAGAGTGTAGAGTCATGCATCACTAGTTTGATGGGACACCTCTTTATTATACTAGTTATATGTTTAGGAGGGCAGTTGTAATTGTTGCTTTAAGATGTAAATTGCATTGCTAGTTAGTATCAGTACTCTGACATGTATTAGGATATTTGAGTTCCAGAAATTTACCAGTTAAAAAACACAATATTAATAAGGTAGCAGAGTGCATTATTATTATTATTATTATTATTATTATTATTATTATCAATGTGATATTAATATAAGCCCTGTTAAGCCCTTGAGAACCAAAGACATCTGTCCCACAGAATTATGTGTTTTTCCTACAGTCTAAATTGATCAACTCATGAAGGGCTTGAACATGAGTTAATTACTTATTGTAATAAAAAATGGTGTTGACCTTTGTACTTGCACAGTGGTAGACTGGTAGAGTGTTTGTTTTCCACATACAGTTCTTGATTTTATAGTTTCAACAGTGTATAACTTTGGGTTTACAGTTAACGCTACAACAGAGTAAACATGGTGAGTAAATTACACTGACATGTTCAAACCATGCTATGTAAACAGTTGCAGGAAAAAGTAAGTAAACCTTCATGTAAAGCTCTGGATTGCTGTGTTCTTACCGTGTCTGACCATAAATGCCATAAATACAAACCCTTAACACTCGGCATCAAATCTAATATATATGTATTTTCACTTTTTAGCCTAAGAGTAGCATTGTAAACTGCTGTGTTTAAAGCTTAATGTGCACAGAGCTGTAGTTACTAGTTACTTTCAGTTACAATGTAAAGCTTGTCAGACAGTATTATATATTAATAATTTGTGTTATATTTTACAATAAAATGTTATAAAACATGCTATGGTTTTTAGTATATATAATGTAAAATAATAATTATAATAATAATAATAATTAAAAAATACTTGATCACAAAAAAAAAAAAAATAATAATAATAATAATTAACAAACAAATGATTTTTTTTATAATTCTTTATTCTGGAAGAAAAAAAATCTTATTCTGGTCTCAGTCTTGTCTCAGACTCGATGTGTCTTGGTCTTGAGCACAACTCTAGGACACAGTATTTAAAAGCTTCAGTTGCAATGAGGCAAACAAAACACAATGTCAAGGTTAAAAACGGTATGTTCCACATTAGGAGAGTCTGAAATTATGGCATGAACATGATTATTGGCACACACACGCAAAGATATATATGTTAGTGTACTGTCATTGTCATTATAACTGATCATTAGCATTAATGCCATTGCTTACTCATTTGCATGCATACCCAGACATTACTGACATTAGCGTTATATTTTATACAAACAAGTAAAAAAGCACAAGGCTTTGAACAAAGCTGCATAGCTAGTAACACACTGCACTAGGTGTGTGTGCTGGAGCCTTATTGGAGTTGTTGCAGTTGCTCGAGTTGCGTTATTTGGCTCAGCTCAGGCCATGCCACAGAGCCTCTCGCTAATATCCCAAAGTTTCCTGGCGATTTCGTCATCTTTGGCCTCTGGCTTCACTTCTCGGACCTCACAGTCGGAGAAGTAGCGGCCGCTCAGAGGCTCAATGCCCTCCTGGAGAGTGCAGTACAGCGTGGTCTGAGAGCCTGACATGACGTCTGTCTGGAAAAATACATGCATGAAGGGCTTCAGCATCCTCATATACCAGGAATTCATTTCTTGGATAAGCCCCGACCTTACTGATCCTGCAACAAAGAATCAAAAGCACACAGTGTCAGCCAAGTGTATATATTCTGTAATAGTATTTTGTGTGTGTGTGAAATGTGTTTGTAATTTGATCTGTCATGCAACCATTTCATTATACAATATAGAAGACATCAAAAAAGAAACCTTCATTTAGCACAGACACAACATTTCCCAAAAGCTTTCTGTGTTCTGTGATGTGTATATTTTATATATTTTTATATATTTATATTTAAATATATATATTATTTATATATTTTTTATATATAATATTTTATATTATATATGATGTATATATTGACACAGATGAATGTCTAGAATACTAGATATGAATCTAACAGGCAAGTAATGAATGTATGCTTTCTTTGCTGTTTGTGGAGATGAAGCATCTCATGATCCTGACTTCTTGATCACTCACTCACTCACACTCACAGGCTGAAGATTCTCCACAAGGGAAGCACTCAAATAGCTTCCTATCAATAACACTATGGGCCTGATGTACAGTGCGTGCACAGCTGGATCACAAACCATGCCTTCATTTAACAGCAATATGTGCCCACAATGCAGCTAAAATGCACCTTGCTCACTGACTGCACATTCCTGAGTGCAGAGTTTACAAGGTGCTGTGAAATACAGAAAGACAAATAGATTTTCCACCAAATCATTCTAGACGTATATGCATACTCCTGCATCTCAGAGCTGTTTCCTGACTTGTGATGTTTTTAAAGTATTTCAAAAAGGAAGTACAATAAACACATCTTACATTGTGCTTCCATGTATCTTTTCATGTATATTTCAATATATAATAATATTAATAATATGTATAATAATAGTATTACTACTACTACTACTACTACTAATAATAATAATAATAATAACAATAATAACTTATTAGGCAATTTAAACCTGCCTCCTGTCCTGGCTGTTTCAGCAGCACTTTAGCCTCTCTGACAACGAAGATTCCTTCAAATACTTGCCTGGGTGTAGGCTGTAGCAAGTCACATTCGTCCCCTTCAGTCTCTTGGCCAGTTCATGGGTGAAGAGCACATTGCATAGCTTGCTGTGGAAGTATGTTTTGAAGGTGTCTACGTCAGACGAACCCATTCCGAGCCTTTTGTGTGTATTGATGCAGTTGAAATCGATGGTTCCCATGTTATGAACGTGGGAGGAAACATTGACCACTCGGCTCGGGGCGCATTCTTTCAAACGGTCCAAAAGCAGATTGGTCAGCAGAAATGGACCAATGTGATTGACACCAAATACTAGGCCAAGGCCATCCTCCGTGCGCCCTGGAACAGCGACTCCTAGGATCAGAAATGTCAAGCATTTACTAAGCCCACGCCCAGGACTGCACTGTGGAGCAGTAGATCTGTGGACTGATCCAGAACTAATCAACCAACAGCTGACTAACGTTCCTGAGTCTGGAAACAATCAAATCCTCACAGCATCATTCCACTATCAAGTTTGAAGCATTCCCAGAGATGTAAGGTTACTACAGCAAAAGGACAACCTCACTATTACTTCTAAACATCTCCATCGGTGGGCATTATTTACCTGCGTTGTTGATGAGCACGTCAAGTCTGCTCTCAGTCCTGAGGAAGGTCTCAGCAAAAGAGCGGATGGACTTAAAACTGGCCAGATCCAGAGGCATGAAAATCACCTCATCACTCCCGCTCTCCTAAGAAGGCGTGGTCGAGAATTATTTGTAAGCCTTGAAAACACAGTTCAGACTAAATTTGATGCAGACCAAATGTGAAGTGTTGATGTGTGAATGGGTGGCTGGGGCCTTTGCTCACCCTCTTGATGTCTCGGACTGCATCTTCTCCTCTCTGTTTGCTTCTGCAGGCCATGATCACTCTCGCGCCCCTCAGTGCCAAAGCCAAAGCTGTAGCCCTGCCAATGCCAGTATTACTGCCTGTCAGACAAAGCAGTTAGTTGGTAGTCGTATGCGGAGCCATTATAATCCACCATTATAAAGAGAAGGATGAGAAGGCAAGGAGAAAAACCGCAGCCTACTTGGTGATGGATGGTGAAATAGTCAGAGTGATTGTTTAAAGTCACTGTTATGTTCAGATATGAGGTTTCCTATAGTTTAACTTTGCTGATGTTACAGTGTGATATGCTAGTTCACCCATGAGTATCAAGATAACGTTAACATTACTTTACACCTACAAATGACTAGTATCAACTTCCAGTGCGTGCTTCACGCTTTGAACTGGGCAGAATGTGTTGAGCTTCGACTCCGTGCTGACTTTCTCTTTCTGTTTCTCTAATCACTGTCGAGGAATACCGTTAGCTACGTTAGCTGATTTCGCTGATTCATGAACTGCTGGCTTAAATGACAGGTGTCGTAAAGGTTGTGTCTAATGTATCAACTAGCTATAAAGATTGATAAACTTCCATCTACAGTAGTCTCTTAGCCCCGACTCAAGTTTGTGTGACACAGTATCAGTGATGAGTAAGTTACTGAAAATCTATACTCAGGTACAAGTACAATTACTTATACTTACAGTTAATTCTGCTCTTCTGAACTGAACAATAGCTATGTTCATGTTAAGATGGCATCATTGATAGTTACAATTTTTTTTAACTTTGATTGTGTGTTTGTTTTCTTACATTTACATTTAGTACATTTTGTTAATAAACTGCAAATTTCATACGTCTTATCTCACGTGTACTTAAGATGTACTTTATGAAAACAGTATAACATTTACAGATTTTGATTGCAATTGACTCTGTTTCTTGAATATTCATTGTCGTAATCTGTGGACCCCCAACAATAGCTTTGGCCATCCTCTGGCCACCCCAAGGATAAAAGTCTAGCTCTGACACTGTTGGTAGTGGGGTCACATCTGTAGACCCCATTCACTGTGAGCTCATAAAAGAAGCTAAAAGTAAAAGTATATGTAATATGTATGCATGTATGAATGTATGTGTGTATGTATGTATATATTAATTAGCTGAACCCACGTTTCTATTACTTCAAATACCTGTGACTATCACAGTCTTCCCGTGGAGAGTCGCTGAGCTCGGGCAAGTCTTCCTCTGCACGAAGATCCTGTGAATGATTAAATAGGCTCCTATTAGGGCGATCAGAAGAACCAGCCACATGTCTGCGTCCTCGCTCCGCGCGGTTAAGGGTCAGGCTAGGTAACGGGTTCAGATCTGGAGAAACAATGTAGGAGTCACCGATAATGATCAGTTTTTAACCATGTAAGATTTCCGTGTTCTCCGCCCAGTTTTTTTCAGCAGACCTTAGTCAACCCCTGAACTGAGAGTTCTGTAAGAGTGGCGTCATTTAGGCTTTATTCTTTAATACAGGTAAACAGTCCGCTGTTAAACTGTTAACGTGAAAAGATTCCTGGAGGTGAGAAAACAGATCTTACAGCTGTCATTAGTTCATGTAAGGACACTGTAACTTTAAAAGAGTTGGTTGGTTCTGAGCGCACTGGATATACTGTACATGATAGAACGGCTCGTGCCAGGGGCGTAGCCAGGCCTAGTTTGAGTCCCAGCACCCCTAATATTATAGTAAAAAAAACGATTGTTTTTCTTTCAACGTCAATTTTTGTCTAACAAGCTGCAAATGTCAAAAACATAGAGAGTATATGGTTAAACCAATTATTTTAACAATGAAAATACAGCACCCCCCCCTCCCATCGCCTTGCAAAATGGTATGATCCAGCTTTTCCTTTCGCATCGCGCGCACTCACGGTGACAGTGCTGGATTTGACTGATGTTGTGTGTCTAGAGTTTAAAAATGAATATTTTTGTACTTTATCACTCAGAACCAACACATTGCAGTCATTATCAACTGTCCATGTTACTGATGCACTCTTTATTCTGTTATTGTTAGCTAGGAGTGACTATCTGAGATTTTATGTTTAATATGGCAGGCTAATGCTGCAGGTGGTGCTGTTTGTTAGCCTGTGTGTTATTAAAGCCAAGTGTGCTAGAGTAGAGCTGTTTGTATGTGTATTAGGTAATTAATGTTACACAATGATAACATATGAAGAGATGATACTATAACGTAACTCTGTGTGAGAGTGGTCAGCTACAGATAATCGATTCTTATATTCTAGAAAGACCAACATGTGTACAATGTTTCTTGCATAGCTAATGCATTAGCTTTACTCGTGAATGCGCTAATTAAAAGGAAAAAACATCCACGGCACTCCATATGAGAGGCGTTAAATAAAATGTGTTTATTTCTTATGTGTCAGAATTAATGTCTATAAACAAAGTAGTTCCATGTAAGAAACCCAACACAGTAAGTAAACTGTGCTGCTACTAAAAGAGCTCCCAGAGAACTGACCCAAGCTATTCTTCCCTAGCCTGAAGCAGCCTAGCTCTTAAACAGACAGTACTCCAAATGGTGTTAATCAAGACCAAAGGTAAAAGAAAGACATCCTTAGCCTCTGACTACCTAAACAGTGAAGATTTAGCTTTTAACATCTGAACATTTTAATTAACAGCAGTAAGTAAACACTGTCTCAGGTAATGTAATTTTATCCCTTATTATAACTTACTTTTAATAAAATGTCGTAATACATTTGTAAACTAAACTTTGTGAACTAAGGTTTTTTTTTAAAGATTTTTTGGTGCCTTTGAGTCACAGCGTTGCCCCAACACTGATTTCAGATTGATGGTCTGAAATGACATTACAATGTAGTTTTTCTATGAGCTGTTTTTACCCCTATACGTCTAAGCCTACAATCGCCCCTAATTTGTGCTTATCAATTACATATTACACGATGTGAACTTTAGCATGTCTTTTACACATAGTAGAATATAATGTTCTTTGTCTTACACTTGTATTTATTTACATTTTAACAATAAAAACAACAACAATAAAAGTCAAAATAATTTATTATTCCTTTTTTATACCCAAGCTTTTCCTGGTGTAAACTACCCAGTATTATTTACAGTTATCATTTCATACCTGCTTCAACTACTCAGTACTTCATTAAGCTAAATCAGGATTTCTGGGGCGTCCAGGACAAATCTGGAACTAAACTTTGTTCTTCAAAAGCTTCAAATCATGCTCGTTCTTTGCTGCCTTCAGGTGCTGACTTTTCCGCGCGCTACCCTCTCCTCCCCACCACCACAAGTTGACTTCCAGTCCTGCCATCCTGGGAGGCAGCTTCGCCCCTGCTGTCCATATCCAGCAGGATCTGTGAGGGTCTGCACGCTTAAAAACCTGGACCTAGGACTGGGCTTATGCGTTATCTGTATAAAAGACTGTCCACAGCCTTAAACAGTCAGACTCCAAACTCAGCCATGGCCAAGACCTAAGAGCTGTCGAAGGACACCAGGAAGAAAGTTGTAGACCTGCACCAGGCTGGGAAGAGTGAATATACAATAGGCAAGCAGGTTGGTGTGAATAAATCAACTGTGGGAGCAATTGTCAGAAAATAGAGGACATACAAGACCATTGAAAATCTCCAATGCCCCATGCAAAGTCCCATCCAGTGGCGTTAATAATGATCATGAGAACAAAAATCCCAGAACTACACGGAGGGACCTGATGAATGACCTGCAGAGAGCTGAGACCAAAGTAACAAAGGCTACCATCAGTAACACACTACGCCGACAGGTACTACGTGCCAGGCGTGTCCCACTTCTTAAGTCAGTACATTTCCAGGCCTGTCTGAAGTTTGCCAGAGAGCATATGGATGATCCAGAAGAGGATTGGGAGAATATCATGTGGTCAAATGAGACTGCATGAGTTGCATCCCTAGAACACCATACCTACTGTGAAGCATGGGGGTGAAAACATCATGCTTTGGGCCTGTTTTTCTGCAAAGGGGACCGGACGACTGATCCGTGTTAAGAGAAGAATGAACGGGGCAATATATCGTGTGATTTTTAGCCAAAACCTCCTTCTATCCATGAGAGTATTGAAGATTGAAAGGTTGTCTTGCCCCAAAACATCACTGCTCTAGAGAAGATCTGCATGGAGGAATGGGCCAAAACCTGGCGAAGACTTACAGGAAACATTTGACCTCTTTTGCTAACATTGCCAACAAAGGTTATGTCACAGAGTATTGAGTTGAACATTTGTTATTGACCAAAAGCTTATTTTCCACCATAATTTACAAATACATTCTTTAAAAATGCTGCAATGTGATTTCCTGGGTTTTTTTTCTCATTTTGTCTCTCATAGTTGAAGTGTACCTATGATGAAAATTACAGGTGAATCAGTGACTGACTAAATACTTTTTTGCCTCACATTATATATAATAAAGAAACAAATCCATTTGCTTTTTACTTGAAAAGTAGAAACACTAAATAAACAATCATGATTATTCTTGAAAGTCAGCTTGTTCATACCAAAGCTCTAAAAGTACATATCAGTTAGATTTTATGTTATTGCTAATACCTAAGCTCAGCAAGTAAATGTAATGATCATTTATGATGCCATCTAAAAATCTTCAAATGTCAATCTCCATATGCAAAACAAGCAGCACAATGTTATGTACATAAACACCTTTACATGTGACTTTTGTGCCCAGAGATCTATGCAATTATATGTCTACCCTAGTAAAGTTATACCTGCAACAAAACAAGACATTCTTTAATCCATCGCTATGTTAAAGCTTTTAAAGTGTATTAAAATCCCAGCAGTTTTCTTTTTTAATTCTTTCTTTCATCTGAGTTTCAGTAGAATGTGTAAATATTTTCCAAAATTGTTCTGAAACAATATAAATGAATGTTTGCAATAAAAAATACATGAACAAAAAACAAATAAACAAACAAACAAAAACAAGTAGCTGTGGAGTGTGGGTGGAGTTAGCACTAGAGACACTGGACAGCACCAGTCGAGGGTCTATTTGTAGCTCTCCCTTTATGCAGCGGCGGCATGTAAAGACGCATGTAAATGAACTGAAAGGCCTCTACTGTAGCTGTATTAAAGAGTAAGTCAAAATTCCACCACAACAATGTGAAGAAGAGTTTACAATAGTGATGGGGAGACAATTCAAAATGGTGAAGGTAAATGCATTCTTTTCCTGAACATCTGGAAGTTGACTCCGTGTTTTTTCACTGTAATCAGATCCAGGATAGTGACTCAGACTCTCGACCTTAGCCACAGTTTAGCCACAGCAACATAAACTCTGCCCACAGAAACTGGTTCTATTCTTCCTGCACTGCACCTTTATTCTTTTTTAAACCAAAAACAATGTTTTTCACAGAATGTTGTATGAAAAAAATCAGAGCTTAGATTTGCTGTTATTTCCAGCTTCATATTCAGATTGCCGTGCCACCTTAAATAGCACTGCAATTTTATTCCGGTACCAGTGCACGCTAGCTGTGTCATCTGAGGATAAAGAAGCTGGCAAATACTAAACCAGCTCCAGCCTCTTAGAAGTAATTCAGAATGATTTCCTTTTCAAATTCTGACTACAGTGTAACTCTCAGTTTCTCCTCATTATAGGCAATACGCTAAATTAGCGTCATTCATTTTGTTAGTGCCATACCACTTTTCAAAAGTACTACATTTAATCTGTACTCTACACCTTTATTATCGACTCTGAACCATCTTGGTTAAATTTAAGTGCAGTTAAGCAGTAAATTCTGTCAATTTCAGAGGCAGGAGTCGAGAGTCTGAGTCAACTTCAGAAAACGTAGAGTCATGCATCACTAGTTTGATGGGACAACTATTTATTATACTAGTTATACATTTAGGAGTTTAGGAGACACCTCAGGAATATGCTTTAAGATGTAAATTGCATTACTAGTTAGTATCAGTACTCTATGTATGTATTAGGATATTTGAGTTCCAGAAATCCACCTGTTAAAAAACACAATATTAATAATGTAGCAGTCAGAGTGCATTATTATTATTATTATTATTATTATTATTATTATTATTATTATTATTATTATTATTATTATTATTGCAGTAGTAGTAGGTCTGCATAGTAAAAGATACCGACATTTATTTTTATTGTGTGCTCTTAGTGTTTCAGATGTTCCAAATGAGAGATCTGGGATTGTTTTGATGAATAGAGGCCTTTATGTGACTCATTATTTGTTAGAGTAATGGAGGCCAGCCTTGAGTTAATTACTTATTGTAATAAAAAATGGTGTTGACCTTTGTACTTGCACAGTGGTAGACTGGTAGAGTGTTTGATTTCCACATACTGTTCTTGATTTTATAGTTTCAACAGTGTATAATTGTTTGAAGTATGAAAATATTTTTTTTCAACTATTTTAAAAATATGAGGGTTTACAGTTAACGCTACAACAGAGTAAACATGGTGAGTAGTTGAAGCCCGAGTAAATTACACTGACATGTTCAAACCATGCTATGTAAACAGATGCAAGAAAAAGTAAGTAATCCTTTATGTAAAGCTCTGGGTTGCTGTGTCTAAACATAAATGCCATAAATACAAACCCTTAACACTCTGCATCAAATCTGATATATATGTATTTTCACTTTTTAGCCTTAGAGTAGCATTATAAACTGCTGTGTTAAAAGCTTAATGTGCACAGAGCAGTAGTTACTAGTTACTTTCAGTTACAATGTAAAGCTTGACACAGTATAATATAAAATAAAATAAATGTTATGGTGTTTTAGTATATATAATGTAAATAATAATTATTATAATAACAATTACTGCTAAATTCACCACCAACTTAATAAATTCTTTATAATTTTTTATTCTTGAAAAAAAAAAATCTTATTCTGGACTCGGTCTTGTCTCAGACTTGATGTGTCCCGGTCTTGGTCTTGAGCATGACTCTAGGACACAGTTTTTAACAACAAACAAAACACAATGTCAAGGTTAAAAGTGGTATGTTTCACATTAGGAGAGTCTGAAATTATGGCATGAACATGATTATTGACACCATATATATATATATATATATATATATATATATATATATATATATATATATATATATATATGTCATCGCTTTCCAATGAACAACAAGTATCTCCAAAATTGCAACTTTACAGGAGAGACCAAAAACATACATTACTTTCAATATAAGTCAATGGAACCAGAATTTGTCTTCAGGTTACTTTGGAGCACTTCTATTTGTCCATTCATCATGAAATTTTTTCACAATGTAAACAATCATTGGCGTGTTCAAAAAATGTACAAAACTCAAAATCGACAAAAATGGAGGACATACATGTTTTTCATTTGATAGCGTTGATATATATATATATATATATATATATATATATATATATATATATATATATATATATATATATATATATATATATATATGATATATATGTGTGTGAGTGTGTTAGTGTACTGCCATTGTCATTATAACTGATCATTAGCATTAATGCCATTGCTTACTCGTTTGCATGGGTTACAATATTATTTTCTTGTGTAATGCCGATACATGATGGTACTTATTTACATGTTGTTACGCAATTTTGATATCTATACTGCCTGAATGCAGCTTTTTCCCCACACCAGACATACCCTGACCCATATTTATTACAGACGTTAGGCTTTGAACAATGCTGCATGGCTAGTAACACACTGGACGGAAATGTGGCAGCACAGCTCCATCTGGTGACAGTTGCAGGCTGGTGTATGTGGCCTTAAAAAATGAACACACAAGACAACCAATCCTATCCTTATTTTTTGCTATGTTAAAGTTTTTCAAGTGTATTTAAATCCCAGCGGTATTTTTTTAGTTCTTTCTTTCTTTTGTCTCTGTCCACATTTCAGTGGAATGTGTGAATTGATCTTTTCTGATGTGGTTCTGTGGAGTGTGGGCGGAGTTAGCACTACAGACACTGGACAGCACCAGTCGAGGGTCTATTTGTAGCGCCCCCTTTATAGAGCGGCGGCATGTAAGGACGTTCGCTGGAGCCGTAACTGACCCTGCAGCGCGCTGCGACCCTCGCCGACCCTGGCCGACCCCCAGCTCCACAGCTCCACAGCTCCAGATGCTGGTTGTGCCGATAGGGGCGGAGCTCCAAAGTTCAGCCGCATTGTTATAGGTTCGCTGTTGCCCTCGCGGGCGCGCGCTGCATCGCTGGTTTCAGCAGTTTTGCCAGTTTTACACCTCAAACAGGCGGCAAACGGCTTTCACTTCGCTCCTCAGACAGCACTTCGTAAGTAGACTTACTTAAATTCATAAAACTTAAAGGGAGTCGGTTTGCTGTAGTTAAGGTTTGGTTGCAGTGACTGTAGAGACACATTTCTACAGCAAGCTTGTTACTAACAAGAGGCACATTTAGGCCTGAGCACTGATGTGCTCATGTCTTTACAGTATAGAAGTGCCTCAAAGCAGGGGTCCACAACTGTGCAGCACGATTTGGTGTCTGACCTGCTCAAACACACAGCACATTTGGTAAAACTACAAGAATGTGCTGGACTCTGGCTGTCCAGGACCAGACTTGTGCACCCCTTGGTTAATGTAATAATGTGTCCTTACAGTGTTTTTACCAGCAGAAACAAACAGTCTGAAAATGAACTCATCAGAACAAGGAAATAGTTCAAAAATGAGCATTACCTAAAGCTGAATTACACTTCCCCAGCAGAGTGGCAAAGGAATTGACATTCCTATCATTATTTTATTATTTATTCATAAGCGGATTTACAAAACAAGTAGTGTTTTACTGAGTTGAGTCACCACAATTAGGAACTCTGGACCTTAGCTCTGATTGGCACTCATTGTCATACCGAAACTGAAAGATTATTAATGATTTAAGACACAACTAGACGAACAGGGTAATAAGGAAGTACAGCACTGTGACAGTCCCTATCTGTTATCACTACAACAAATCTGAGCTATACATTTCTTACTGCGGGCCTTTTGCGTGAGTAGCAGTGGTGAGCACATGCACAAACAAGGAAACAGGTCAGAGGAGTTCTCTGTACTGAATTATCACTAAAGTCTTTTTTTACAGTACAGCTTAAATGTGCATCCATGGAATTTACAGATTTTAGTTTTGACAAGTCCATACGTTGTTCATGCATGTTTTTCTTCTTTTGTTGTAGCAGAGATCATGTCTGACGTGGACAACATTGGCACAAATGAAAATGGAGGTGACACTGCAGATGCCAAAGGATTCGGTTTCATAGAGTAAAATACTTTAAAATATTTTAAAAAATTTAAATAGTGAAAATATCAGAAAGTGGGATTATTGTTGCGTACCTTTGCACAAACCGTTTCTAAGAAAGAACAGGTTTTCTAGCTAATAAACTGTAGACAAAATAATGTAAACAACTTTTCAGAAGTCATAGCTTTATTACCTCTCTTTGAGGAAAAATTCCACCAAATTACAGGATGATGTGGCTGTTGAGAAATAATATAATATAATATAATACATGCAGACCAGATCTGACTGGTATGAACAGTACAGCAGCAACAATTCAAGATCTACATTTAATGGTTGCAGTTTTTGTTTAAAATAACCAGAGTCTGAGTTTAATGACTGCAGTTTTGACTGCATGTGTTTAATTTGCTTTTTCGTTTTAAATGTATATTTAATGTTTGCAGTTTTGGGGATATTTTTTTGATTTACTTTGTTTATTTACTGTTAATTTTGTTAAAAATATTATGCTGTTTCACATGAGCTCGTTAAAAATGATAATAAACCAGTTTCGACCATGTTTTATGACTTGCTTGCGCTAATAACTACATGTAGCCCTGCCGTGGTGTATACTTCGCCCTCGATCGGTATCAGCTATCGGCTGATGGCGTTGAAAGGTGATCGGAATCGGCCTCAAAAACGCTGATCGGTCCATCTGTAATATATGTTTTTTTCCATCAAAATAAATGGAAAACTTTTGACTTATCTTTTAAACAGGGATTTTTGTTTAAATGTTTTCAGCAGTGCTTCGTATGGCGTTAAAATGCTAACATGTATCTACAGTCTGTTTAGGCCTCAGAGTGGATCTGTTCCAGCCAAAGCCAAAGACATGAGACCTCCTAACTCGTACCATTACCGTGTGGACTACCCAAACCTTGGGAAATGTATAATCATCAACAACAGGAATTTTAACCGTGATACAGGTAATAATTAAAGCAGACACTTCTCGCTCTCTGATATCATCGAATGTCAAGGAGAATGTTAATTTTGCATGTGTATTCTCTTTGAAAGGGCTGGATGAACGGTTTGGAACAGATGTGGATGCAGAAAAAGTGCAGAAAGTCTTCAAAGAGCTGGGTTTCAGTATTTCAGTCCATACCAACCGGACTGTTTCACAAATGATGGATGTTTTAACAAAAGGTTTTCCAGAATGTTTTTACACGTTTACATTATTTATCATATTTATTACTTCTGTGTGCATTAAAGCTGATATTACATTTTTTCATATTTGTTTGGTGCATATATAAATGTTCTGGTTTTTTACTTCTGTTGGGAATTGTTTGCTGATTAATGCATTGCTTATCCTCAGCCTCCAAAGAGGACCACAGCCAGTCAGCCATGTTTGTCTGTGTGCTTCTGAGTCATGGGGATGAAGGAGTGATATATGGCGTTGATGGATGCCTGCAGCTGAAGGAGCTAACAAGACTCTTCCGAGGAAACCAGTGTACTTCTCTAGTTGGCAAACCGAAACTCTTCTTCATACAGGTCTGATTTAGAGTAACTGCGTGATTTAAAAATCTTTGAAACATTACTTCAGTTGCCTCTTTTGTCTCGATGTATCGTCTCACCTTAATTTTGTTTAACAGTATAACATTTACACACGTTGGCTTGTTGTCAAAAGGCTTTTGCTTGTGTTTTCCCTTTAAGTATAAAACTAACAGTAGTCACATTAAGGAAATACTGTGCGTGAGACTTTCAGGTCGGATTTTATGGTCAAAAAGCAGCTGTACCTTTTTCACTTCTATAGTGGTGCTAACAGTATTTTTAGGAGTTTTGCTATCAAGTAGCAAATTCGTCATGTGACACATATTTCGGTAATAGCTAGAAAAGCTGTCCCCAATTTTAATCATTGCCCTACATAAGACCTCAACACTATAAGCTTATACGCTATAAGCTTAAACTTGGAAGACAGCAGTGTTCGTCCACATTCATTGTCAGTTTAGGTCATAAGGTGACTGACTGTCCAAGTCTTATAAGCATTCTGATCTACTAATCATGTGTTTTGAGTTTAGGCATGTCGTGGAAAACAGTTGGACCCTGGCATCGAGACTGACAGTTGTGCTGAATCAGAGGGCACATACAGGATTCCTGTTGAAGCAGATTTCCTATATGCATACTCCACCGCCCCAGGTAGGAATCCATTCTATGTCAGACTCTGTAGGATAGCATTGTAAAAAAAAAAAAACTCAGCTCACCTAGCTCAAAAATGTTCTGCACATGTTTAGAGAACATTACAATCAGATAATGCAGTAGTACAGCAGTGTTCTGTGTGGGTGGTATCGTTACATACGTCTTACTGTCGCTGTTCAAATAAACAACAAATATCCCTAAAATTGTAACTGTACAGAGGAGAGCAAAACATTCTTTACCCTCAGTGTAAGTGATTGTAAAGATTTTATTCAAAACAATTTTGGAGCATTTCTGTTGATTCAATCATCTTGAAGCTTTTCATACAATATAAAGCACAGCTACTAAGCTCAAATTAAACAGCAAACATAAAAACAAAAGAAAATATTAATAACAACAATAATAATTGTTTTGGGGTTTGTTTGTTTGTTTTTTTGCAGTGACAATAAAGAGGTATCTGTTCTCTCATTGGCAAGGTCAAAAAGTCCAAAGAAACATGGTCCAGAATTATTGAATTGAAGGGACCTTGTTAGTAATCCACTTGTCCTGGTGCAAAATGTACAACAATATAGTTACTAGGGAGACTCTGGACCAGTAGGCAAGGATCTAATTTCAGTTTCTTTCCTAGTATTTTCAGTAAAACATTGCTCCTGTATATCTGCAGTTTAGGACGTGACCAGAGACAGTGAGTGAGACTTCCAGTGCCTGCTTTGTGCCTGAAAACACTGTAAAACAATGTAATTCCCCAAGCCGTATCTCTGTGACAGTGTGAGGTTCGGCACACCATCTTCTCATTGCCTCTAGCAGCTCATTACATCAGCCACTGCACCAAAAATTGCTACTTCACAACTCTTGAAAAGTATACATATTTAAAACCACACTCTCGCAGCTGCAAGTGCACACTTATGTTTAAGAATGTCTCTTGCAGAAGGCCCACGTCCAGTTTTTCCCTTTTCGGAGTGGACAGATTTTTTTCATTTAATCGGTGAATTTAGTTCCATGTGCACATTCTCAAGATATTACCCATCATGAAATATTCTGCCAAACATATGTGGCCCAGCTGATAAGCTGTGACTTCTGCACTCTCTATGATAATTGATGCCTACAAAGCAGCGAAAAGTTTTAAGGAAAGATATCAAAGTGTTTTCAGCTGGCAATTTTCAAAATATCATTAAGAAATAGAGTAGAACTGTCTAAGTCAAAGCAAGTTCTGGAGGAATACTCCAAGTAAAACACCTGCAGGAAGGTTTAGCTAATACAGGAGTGGTGGTGAAACGTGCTACTGGTCCGCACTGCTTACACAAACATGAGGATATATCAGTAGTACTATTGCCCGTGTTTGTGTGTGTGCATGCAGGTACTTGCAGACATGTAAAGTACTTCATTCATGTATGTATATCTTCTTTCCCACAGGTTATTTTTCCTGGAGAAACAAAAGAAACGGGTCGTGGTTCATATCCTCCCTGTGTGAAATGCTGGAAAAACATGGAACAGAGCTGGAGGTTATGCAGCTCTTGACACGTGTGAACTGCAAGGTGGCGCTAGAGTTCCATTCTTCCACCATAGAGCTGGAATACAATGGCATGAAACAAATACCATGCATTATGTCCACGCTGACGAAAGAGCTGTACTTTCCAAAGTAACTAAGTATCAAAAGTTTATTCTAAAAGAAAAGATAAAACTTTGGTTGGTGCCAATGGAGTTTTACACCCACTTTTTGGCCCTACAACAGTTTTTAAAAAGTTTTATATCCACAATCAACAGAAAGTGAATTTAATTGTTAATTGTTTAATGAAGTTTTAATAAAGTTGTATTTCTTTTTCTGCTTTAAAGTTTTATATTTTCTTATATGAACTCATTAAAAAAACCTTTTTTGAAACTTTTGTTCTTTTTTATTTGCTCCCTTTACAACATTCCTGTCTGTGCATTCCATATATTTTCTGTTTCTACACCAAAAGGTTTTTTGGAACATATAAGCACCAAACAGTTTTTTGAAACGTTGCACAATCCTCAAATGTAATAATAAATTACCAATAAGTGAAGAAATCATATGCTGTTAGACTACAAAAAGCAGAACCACCAACACAATATATGATATGGTTTAATTCCCATTTCTTTCAGCAAATATCAACTAAAACTGTCTATTCCTCTGAAATGGAAGAATCCTTTCCAAACATGTTAAAGTTGTGTTTGTATACACTGTTTGCACAAACTCTGCTGTCAAGGCTCAGCTGTCCTACTGCACTGTAAACAGGGAGTTGTTGGTGAATGAGTGTATGTGTGAAGCAGTACAGTAAAGTTAATCAACCAACCAACACATCAATCATTAAAAAATTAATAATAATAAATAAAATGTAATTCCAAATGCCATGAAGAAAAAATGTTTTCTTTTGCCACAACAATTCTGATTCAGTACATCATTTTATCAAAAGATATGGACAATCAAGAGAAATCCCTGTGCACAGGGGGACAAAGCCAGTGGTCTATAATGAATGCTGGTTATTTTTGGGTCTCAGGATCTCATTTAAAAACTGGCATGAAAGAATCCAGAAACACCGCCATCTTCTCTGGGCCAAATCTCATTTAAAATGGACTGAGGCAACTGGAAAACTGTTCTGTGGTCCGATGAATAAAAATGTGAAATTCTTTTTGGAAACCATAGACATCGTGTCCTCAAGAGGAGAGGGACCATCCAGCTTGTTATGAGCGCACAGTTCAAAAGCTTGCGCTGATGGTATGTGGTTGCACTAGCATCAATTATGTGGGCAGTTTGCATATCTGGAACAGGTCTCTATAAATGCTTAACAGAATATAGAGGTTTAAGAACCACATATGCTCCAGAGGAGCCCAGGTGCAAATATGACCTGCCTGCAGTCCAGAATTTTACCATCAGAAACCATTCAGCTCATCATTAAACGAAAAATTTGACAAAGAAAACCCAGACCTGTTGAGCAGCTAGACGCATACATCAGACAAGAATGGGACAACCTTCCTCTCCCATAACTCTAGCAGGTGGTCTCCTTACTTCCCAGACATTTAAAGACTGCTGTTAAAAGAAAAGCGGATGCTACAATGGTAGACATGGCCATGTCCCAACTTTTTCTGAGATGCTTTGCTAGTAAATAATTTCATAAAATGGTCAAATGTCTCACTTGTACTATCTGATATGTGTTCTATGTTCTGTTCTGAATAAATAGGTATATGAGATTTGCTAATCATTTTATTTAGTTTTTATTTATTCAGTTTACATTAATTTACATTTCAAACAGCATCCTATGTTTTTGGAATTGGGGTTATATTAATTTTATTTGAATTACTGCCATATAAATAACTTTCAAATGATAAATATCAGTAATTAAACATATTTAACCAAATACCTGTTTCAGTTTACTTTTATATACAATAAGCTTCTGTATAGAAGGGCTGCAGTAACTGATTATTTGAATATAATAAATAGAGGAAGACAAACACAAAATGCAGCTTTTCAATAATTATTCCATTTACTGTATTAAAAATAAAGATTTAGTGAAAGCCTGCATGTGAAACTTGTGTGAAAAAGTAATTGCCCCCTCCCCCCTTGCATAGAAGATGATTCTACTATACAGAATTTTTGTAAGAGTCTTTGTTCTTTATGATCAGCAGTTTTGGTGTTGAGAAATCCAATGGGCAATTAAGGATGTATCTAGACCCATGTTTCTCTACACACAGCAGCAATCGTTAGCTACCCAGGAAATGGTCATACATACAGTCTAAACAAAAAAGTGTAAGATCAGGTCACATTTTCTCATTTTACAATCAGATCAAAGGAAGAGAAAATGACTGTTGTTAAAGTACATTACAATTATTATACGAATAAAGAAAAAGATTGGTGCTAGTGGACTCTAATGCTAGCTAGCTAGCTAAAGTTATCACCCACTGACAAAAAAACAGCTGAGCAGCACAGAAAGAGGCTAACAGCCAAAGCATGAAAATAGGTTCATAGCAATAAAAACCCTGTAAAACCCATAGCCTATATGAAGGGTATTCAAAAGGGGCCTATTTGGCTTTGAGGCCACTGACAAGTCAGTACAGCAGAGGCCTGGACCTGGAGTTGACGGTTCACAGGACCTGGAAATGATGTCAGTGATGTCACTTCAGACATCACTGTGGTTTGTCATCCTTCTTCAGGAAGACCAGAAGAGGAGGTTAAAAGAGGGGAAAACCCTTTCAGTCTGGTCATGTTGAGTAGGCCAGTTAGTCAAGGCAAGCTATGAACTGACAGGAAAGCATAACCTCAATATTTAACAGGGAAAACCTGGGTTTTTTCTGACTTCCTTTATGGTGCCCTGTACATGGCAAAGGCCCTGTAATAAAATGGAGATGTCTGGTTTCTACCACAACTGCTGAATAGAAACCTGAGTAATTTCACACCAAGCCGCTCTAATAATTCTGAAGACGCTAAAGCTTCTTATTTACCATCTTCTTCTTAGATTTTTCCTGTTTTACCTTTAATAGTGCTGGTTCCAGAATGTAACTGCTGTTTTTTTGTCATAATTTGAACAAGAAATCAGCAGATAGGGAGCCAACTTCACCCTAAACGTAACCATATCCTGGCTTGTCCCTCCACTCTGACTGACTGACTGACAAACTAACCATTACTGCAGTTTTTGAAAGCTCCATTAATTTATCTCACTGAGACATTTACACCCAGAGTGGGTGTAAGAATAATAGAACTGTATAAGGTGTGCACACTTTTTGCCCAGCAGCTTAAAGCCTTTCCTACTCTATCACACTCTCTGAATACGGCAAGTAACGTATTACTGTAATCCAGTGTGTTTGAACAGTAATCCAGGACCAGGACCAGAGTTATGCACTCCTGGTCTTTATCTATATTATTGCATCTAATTGGCTCAGTCCCTGAGGTTGCCAGTCATGCCCTTTCTCTGCAGGATGGCCCCTGGCTTTTGTAGTACGAAATTCATAGAATGTTTTTAACAGCTATATATGTGGAGTCTAGGAAGATGTAAGTTTTGGTATATGCTAAACATGTAAGATTTATAGTTTAAAATACTCCAATTTTAAACAAATCTGTCAACAGAATGTAAAGAAATAACTGCTTTAACTGTCAAAGAGAGTTAGCATGCTACCGCGTTAGGCCCGGCACAGCACTTTAAATATATATATTATATATATATATGTATAATATATCATTATAGAATTTTTTTTTCTTATTGTTATTATTCTTATTTGGCTCTAAAGCTTTCTAGTTATATAAATGCAGCACTTTAAACTAAAGTGAATTCTTATTTTTCTTCTTCTTATTATTACTATTATACTAAAGCTTCAGTGGCAAATGTAATTCTGTATTGACTGTCTGTCTGTGCGTGTCTGAAGGTAAAATCAGTGCTCTTAATCACTTCGAACTGAAATGTGGCAGCACAGCGCCCCCACGTGGACATTGCAGGCTAGTGTATTTTGAGGTTGGCAACACCTGCACACATTTAGTTGATTTTATTAACCTTTGAAAGCCATGAAATTGCATAAAGCTACATGGATGTATGAAGTGCAAAACGAATCGTCGCTGTCCTCAGAAAAACATGTGTCTCAATTTTTGGCAGTGTAAACACGGTGTAAAAGTTTCATGATATATTGGACCAATAGTAATGCTTTAAAATCACACGGAATAAAACCTCTTTACCTCTTTACTCACATTGAAAGATTCTATTTTGGAGATATTGTAGTCCATAATAAAATCCATCAATCTTAAATATGTACATTAATAATTAATTTAAATGAATTTAAAACATTTTAATTATATTGTTTTTATTTTTTTATTAATTAGTTTAATAGTATAAAAACTTATATTTTCTTTAAAAAAATATTTAAGAGCCTTTCTATTGACTTGTATGTCTGAGCTGTTCGGAGCTGGTATACAGGCTGTCTGGACGGGGAGGGGGCGGAGCCCTAGAGTTCAGCTACGTCGCGATTGGCTCACTGGCGCTCGAGGACTCGCGCCCTGCCCCACAGGTTCCAGTACTCACACTTAGAACAACCGGCGAACTTTAGACATTCCGTTCGTGTTTCTGGCAACAGTTTGTAAGTAGACTAATTTACATTTATCAAACTTAAACCACAAGTAGGAAGTGTTTTTGCTGAAGTTAAGGTTTGGTTATAGTGACTTGTGTGACCGTTCACTTTCACAGAGAGGGAAAATGAAAATACGTTCCCAAAAACAAGCTTGTTACTGATAAGGGGCACGCTAAGGCCTGTGCACTGACGTGATATGAATGCCAAAGTCTTTACTGGCCTTGTGGGTGGTTAAAGTAATATATCCTCTTATCCTTACAGTCTACAGACAAAAGCTGTGTGTTCTCTTGTATTTCCTATTTACTGCGCAGTGACTTTTAAAGAAGTACTTAACAAATGAACATTAGTCACGACTGGCTGGAGGTCAACCCCATACCCGCCCCATGTCAACAGAAGTGACATTGCTCATTATTTGACTTTTTAAGTTTATTTATTCATAAGCAGACATACAAAACAAGCAGTGTTTTATTGGGTTTAGTCACCATGATTAGGAACTCTGGACTTTAGCTCTGTTTACAGATTGGCACTAATTGTCATATTAAAAACTGAAACTGAAAGACTGTTAATGATTTAGCACACAAACAGTCGAAAGAGGAAATGGGGAAGTACAGCACTGATGTAGTCCCTAATAGTTATCACTAATACAAAATCTGACCTACACCCGTATTGTCCAGGGCTCTGGCATGAGTAGCAAAAACAAGCACATGTGCAAGTTCTCTGTGCGGAACAGAAAAGCTGAGTCAGTAAATTGTCATGTACAGATGTTACTCTTGACAGGTTACTATGTTGTTGCTCTGAGTATATTTTCTACTATTAAAAGCTATTTATTTTAAGATATTTCCAAATACACAGAAAACTCCACCTCTGGATTTTGTTGTTGGTATCATTATCATGTCGCTGTCTGTAAAACTGAGTGTGTATTTTCCCTTTTAAATAAGTGTGCTCTTGTAGAGGCCATGTCGGACATGGAGAATGGTGGTACAAAGGCAGATGCAGGTGACTCTGTGGATGCCAAGGGATTTGATCCCAAAGGGTAAGGGTTTTTTAAATGCTGGAGAAATGTATAAAACATGCACTTAGCTTTAATATTCAGAAGAAAACTTGATAAGTTCTACAACCAGAACCATTTCTGGGAAGGAGATTTTTTTTCCAGGCAATAAAAAACGTTTTCTTTGGTTATGGTAAACACCAGAGGTTTTATTCCATCATCTTAAAGGGGAAATTCCACCAGTTCAAATGGTTTTATAATAATCTGTTGTTTTTCAAACATTTGTTGTTATTTTGCCTGGGTTTTCTTTACCATGGATGTCTTCTTCAATGTAAATATTACTTGTATCATTTGGTTTATTATCTGAACAGTAAGTAAAGCTACATGTGAGTGTATAATGTTGATAATGCTAAAATTTTGGTAAAACAGTTTTCATTGGGGACTATTGTTCATTTATTGTCATGCCTGTATCAGGGAAGACAGCCGACAACAACTTAAGTCTTAATTTTGTGTTATATACAGTATATTTCAGAGGCTTCAGACCCCAATGCTTTTTGCACTTTATTTGTTCACTTCTCTTTTAATTAGTTGTTGATTCCCTTTAATTCATTTCAGCTGTGCCTCGTCTTGCATCAACATCTAATTGTTCATCTGCACCCTGTTTAGGCCTCACAGTGCATCTGTTCAAGCCAAAGACAAAGTGTCTCCTGACTTGTATAGATACCGTGTGGACTACCCAAACCTTGGGAAGTGTATCATCATCAACAACAAGAATTTTAACCGTGATACAGGTAATAAGTAAAGCAGACACTATTGCTTTCTGATATCATCGACTGTCGAGAAGAATGTTAATTTTTTTTCATGCATATTGTCTTTGAAAGGGATGGGGGAGCGGTCTGGAACAGATGTGGACGCAGCCAAAGTGCTAAAAATCTTCAAAGAGCTGGGTTTCAATACTTCAGTCCATAGCAACCGAACTGTTTTACAAATGATGGATGTTTTAAAAAAAGGTTTTATGCATTTAAATTACTTAACATTGTTATCACCCATAAGTAAATTAAGTATAGGCTTTTATTTTCACATTCTATATTAATTGGTATAATATAAGTGCTCTGGCTGTTTACTGCTTTTGGGAATGATCTGTAGATAAGTGTATTTCTTATCATCCCCAGCATCCAAAGAGGACCACAGCCAGTCAGCCATGTTTGTCTGTGTGCTTCTGAGTCATGGGGATGAAGGAGTGATATATGGCGTTGATGGGTGCCTGGAGCTGAAGGAGCTAACGGGACTCTTCCGAGGAGACAAATGTACTTCTTTAGCAGGCAAACCGAAACTCTTCTTCATACAGGTCTGATTCAGAATGATTACATGGTTTATAGCCTTTTGTCTGGATATATATTTGTAGAACAGGAAGCACTGTTTTGTGTTTTATTGGCACATTGACCGGTTGTCAAAAAGCATATCCATTCTTTACTTGCACATTGTGTAGTCATGTTTGTTTATCTTCTTCTTTTTTGTTTTTATTTTATAGATTTATGTTTTGCTTTGTTGTTCCTTTCAATAAAAAAATTATAAAAATAATTAACATTCGGTACACAATTTTAACAAAAGCACAGTTTGCTTAATGCGTTACAATTAATTTATTTAAAATAAGTCTGATCTACTATTCATGTGTTTTTGAGTTTAGGCATGTCGTGGAACAGATTTGGACCCTGGCATTGAGACTGACAGTGGTCCTGATTCAGAGGGCACACACAGGATTCCTGTTGAAGCTGATTTCTTGTATGCATACTCCACTGTCTCAGGTAGAAATCCATTTTCTATCAGAATCTACAATATGTCTTTCATAATAAATCCTTTTTCTGCAGCAATAAATTAGTATTAGAAACCAAACTTATACTTAACTTCTGTTAACGGGCATTAAACCTGCAAATAAATGTTTTGCTCTATGTGACCTCACAAAAACAATGAATTTCAAATGGCCCGATTATTTTATATTGTTTTAAACTCCTTTATTTAAAAAGTGAGAAATTCCACTTTTTCATGCTATGGGCCCTTTTAATGTAATGCAAACCGCAAATGATAGTACATAGTTACGTCATATTTCAGCAATGGTAAATTCAGACAGAAGGGGAAGCATTTGATGAAAAAAAAGACTTTGCCCACTCTTAAATTTGGGATGAAGCTGTTATTCTTTGGGGTTGGCTAACAGCAAGTGTCACAGGAAGCACTGCACATGTAGATGAAAGAATATCAGAAAATTCTGGAAGTAAATATGTTGTCTGCCAAGAAACTGAAGCCGGTATCTACAATAGGACAATGGTTGCATCATTCAAAATGTACCAGAAACTACTTCAAGAAGCTTTGAAAAGGCCGCATACTTCATTGAAGTGAGGTTGAACATGCCGTGCATGCAAGACGGCCCAAGAACATTACAGAACTAGAGGCATTCTTTGAGGAGGAATGTGTGGAAACAAGAATAGAGAGACTCCTACCTGGCTATAAAAGGCAAGCTGATATCTGTCAGAGGAGCTATTGACTTAGGCGCGTTTACACTGCTCCGGCGCACCCCCTCACCCGCCTTTCTATTGGCCTCATGTGGGTGTTACAAGGGAGTTCCCTGTGAAATCCAATTGAAAGGTAGTTTGCTTGTAAGTAATGCTTCAATTTTTTATTTAGTCATTGCATCATTGTGTATAATATGCATTATTACATTTATATTTTTAATGCATTAATAAGATTACACAACAAATTGGAATTGTTTTATAGGTTTGCCCAGACAGATATTTACATTTTGTAGGTACACAGTCAGGTTTTAGCATATTAGTTGTAGCAGCTGGTTCTACCATGTCGTGCAGGAATGTTTGAAAAGCGTAATCTTTATAGCTTGCACTCCAGATACAAATCACACAAACACCAGCTGCTTCCTGACTGGGTAGATGCAGTGCATTGTCTGGATTCAATTCCATAGTTCAACCTGCTCAACTTGTTTTTTTTTTATCAGTATTATTATTATTATTATTATTATTATTATTGTTGAGTAATAAACATATTAATATAATACAAGATATAAAGAGAAACAGTTTCCTGGTGGGTGGTAAAAGTGATGTTGCATATGTATTAAATAAATAAATTAAATTAATTCAATAAATAATAATTAAATAAATAAAATTTGCGCTTCAAATTTTTTGATCGCCTTCTTATTACTTGGATTTGTAAATATAGAATTTATCAAATAATTCTGTAAGTTATTTTGATAGAATGAGCAAAGTATTGTCATATTGTCACATACAATGGGGAATTTTGCCAGAATTTCATTGTATATGAATGGTATGAAAATAAACAGGGGTTCAGGATGCTCATAAGGAAGCTGCAGCTGAGACACAGAGGCTGATATACCTTTGTAAGAGTACTTTCTTTGGGTAATATCTATGTTTCACTTTAAATTACAATTAAAAATGTTTTGGGGGCCAAGTCCATCTTATACTACTTCCCATTGGAAGTAGTCGACGATTTCCATTAAAAAACATTTGGGATTGGTTCTGGTGCATTGATGTGCCAGAGCAGTGTAATTGCAGCTTTTTCTTATGCACATGCTTCAGTTACTTTATATATATATATATATATATATATATATATATATATATATATATAAATCAGCAATATATGTATATATTATGTATATATTATATGTGCCCTAATTTAACATTGTAACAGATGTACTTCATTTAGTAAGCCTGTAGGTTTGTGTATGCAGATTAGTGTCCCCATCCAGTCTTTTATTTCAGTCTTTCATATAGATCTCTTTTCCTGCAGGTTATTATTCCTGGAGAAACACAGCCAACGGGTCGTGGTTCATATCCTCCTTGTGTGAGATGCTGGAAAAACATGGAAGAGAGCTGGAGATAATGCAGATCATGACACGTGTAAACCGCAAGGTGGCGCTGGACTTCCAGTCTTCCTCTAACCAGCCAGGATTCAACGCCATGAAACAAATACCGTGTATTATGTCCATGCTGACCAAAGAGCTGTACTTTCCAAAGTGACTGAAATTAGGTTAGGTAGAGAGTCTTATTATAGAATAAATTAAGGCTGTCTGGTTGTCACACGCTTCACAGTGGACTTAAAAAAGGGGGGCCTTACAAAGACAATCCAAACAATGAGCACAACAGCAATGAAAAGACTTTTTATAACTTTTTATTATATCAACAATCAACAAAACATGAGTCACACTGATTAACTTAAGCTTTCGTTAAATTGTCTTGTTTGATTTTTCTCTAGAATGTGTCACAGTGATGTCTTGAAAACTCCAGCATTTTGTTTTCTTTCATGAACTCAGGGTCCTACAATAAATGTTTTTTTTGAAGCATTTGTGTTCATTTCTTATTGCTTAATTTATGACATTACTGTCTGTGCAATACACCAGATTAAAGATGCATGAATTCTTCCGTTACTACACAAAACTGAAGAGTGAAGTTTCAGTTTGAACGTACACAGTCAAGAAAGTGTAAAAGGTTGCAGTTACAGAATAATTACATTACATTTAGCACTTTCGATTTAGTGGTGCCATTTCAACCCAGTCCTCAGTTTTATTAGTAGGACCCCATAAGGTAAAGAAATCTCCTGTTGTGAGATTAAAAGGTCCTATTCTGTGCAGAACAGAAAGCAGAACCACTAGCACGTCACATTAAACGGTTTCATTTCCATTTCTTTCAGCAAGTAGAAACTTGAAGTATGTTGTGCAAGTTATTCAAACCAATATTGGGAAGCTAACAGTAAGTGGTACAGAATGGAAGATCACTTTCCAGACATGTTAAAGTTGTGTTTGTGTACACCACATTAGAAGTGTGTCCAAGGATCAGCTGTACTGCACTGTAAACAGGGGGTTGTTGGGTGTGTCCTTCTAGATAAGACTTCAGTGAATGTGTGCAGCAAGACAAGCCCAATTAGACTGTGGCAATGTAGCAGTAATGCAGCTTTATATGATAAGTTACAGTAAAAGCTGTTGTTTATCGCGGCGGCACTGTAGATGTGAGTTTATTGCAACATTAACTTTGAAACAACTGCAATGGGATGACTATAATGTAATTTTTTATGCAGTTTTATTTGTTTATTATTATTATTATTATTATTATTATTATTATTATTATTATTACATGTTGGTTTGACTGTCGTCCTTACTCATGCAGACTTTTACCGTAAGAAGAATATCCTTGCATTGAAATGTTTACATTCTGAAAGCTGATGGAAGTGTTATTATTGATTTTTACCATAATGTACCTATGAATTCAAATAATCAACCAATCATTCAACAAAGCAGTGCAAATTTTATCAATAAAATCTAGCCCACACTTATGTTTCTCAGCATGCCGTCAGATGGGCTGAAGGTCAACATCTTTGCTTTCCTTTGTCGCAGCAATTCTGATGAGGTTTACTTATGAATTAAGTTTCTGTTCCTGCTCTCTCTCGCTTTAAGAGGCTGTAAAGAGCCACAGGGAAGTGAAAACGAAATTGAGCGGTATGTTTTTTTTCCCACCCGTCTTCGAACAAATCCCGCCTCCTGGTCAGCAGACTGATAGAAGTGTGAAGTACTAGCCAATCAACGTGCAGAACGGGGGTCACTCCAGCCAATCGTATCACGGGATTCTCAAAACGGGCGTGGAGTAGCGCGCCCTCTAGCATCTCGTAATAGACAGTCCGAATCACTTTGTCAAACCGATTCTTTTGAATCTGTCTGGTTACACGTATCGAACGTTAGATTCATTGGCGGGAAGTCACTTTTGCTATTATCGTTATATCGGTACATTTTGCAGTGGAAACAGGTTCTCTGAGAGAGAAAGAGTATTAATAATGTTTACAAAGTCCTCAGCTGTAAGCGCGAACGTAAACCAGAGGTAACAAATGATTCATTTTCATTACTGAACCGGTTCGACCGACTCACAAGAACGATTCATTCACGAGTCGTACTGGCCAGAGCGAGAGCGAAGGGCTCGAGACGGGAGGGGATTTCCACCGAACACTGTTTCCTTTACTTGTTTTGCTTTCGATCTGGATACCGAAGTCGGTTTAATTTTAAGTTTCCCTTTTTATTACCGCACTAACACATTAAAAGGCAGGCTGCTCGCACCCTCGGCGACATTATTTACACATAACCGAGCCCGAATTTCTGCACATTGCACAGGTAAAGACATTTCCGCATTTCTTATTTATGGCTTGATTATTTTTTTTAGCATGTGTAGCAGCGGAGCTGTGGATCAGCACTAAAACGAAAGTACCCGTGTTTTCATCCAGTCGGGATCTGGGAATGTTTATTTTCACTTTTGAAATGACTTGGCACTCCGTCGTAGCTGGTGGACGGTGGAGCTGAAGTTTGGGAGCAGTTGACAGGTCGTAGCCAGAGCGACTGAGACAGACAGACAGAGAGAGTTGCTAAATCAATCGCCATTAACAGAGCGGTGAGAATGCTGGTAACGGACGACGGCGTAAGTCTCAACGGCTTTCTTCTGTCTGCAGACTAGATGAGTGAAGTGAAACAGCTGTCTTCTGTGTGTTATTGTGGAGGCTGTAACTTTACTGTCTATTTATCAAGACTGTCTCTCTTTCTCTCTGTGTGTGTCTCTCTATTTCTCCCTCTCTGTGTCTCTGTCACACACGAGTTGCTGAGTTGGAGGTAACGCTTAGTGTTTATAAAGCTGTTCCTACATCTGCTCCTTTTAAAAAGACACAGCTGGGCATTTTTCATCGTTATTATTTTGAAAATGGACTGATTTCATGTGACTTCTTACTTTGTATTGTAGTCATAGATATTTCGGTGCTCCAGAATTGGTCTAGTAAATTAGTAACCTGTCTGTATGTTAGGATCTTCACTGTGCATGTTGAGTGAGCATGCTGGCCACAGATGCACAGATTACATGTATGTAGCTCAGAAGACACAGATGAGGAGAATAGAAGCTCAGCTCCTTTAGGCTCCGCCAGCCTTTCTCCACATATAGTTATAGTAGCTTATCACCAGATGGACATCTTGCTGTTTAATTGGTCTACTTTAGGCCTAACATTTGTAACATGTGCTCATAACTTATGACAGAGGCATAAGACATCAGAGGATCAGTGTGTAAGTTCAGTAAAAACTACTGAGTGCCTCATTCTTGTTTAGAGGTAAACAGTCTTCACCTAGGGGCCTGTGTGTGCATGTGTACTCCAGTTACTCTCTCTAACAACCACATTACATACACATTATTTTCATAACAGTTCATTCATAAAAGTTATATACATGAAGGAAGAAGTCTTAGGATTAATAACCGTATAACAATCTAGTTTATTCACAATGCGTTTCAGTATTGCATCAATGATTCACATCACCCGTGTGTATTTTAGTTTTCATATCTTATATGAAATCAAGCAACCAAGTAAATTGATTATGAGTATGTTGTCAGTGAGAACACTTGCTATCTGTGGTAAATCATATACCCGAAATCACCAGTCGTACACCAGGATCAGAGAATGCGCCAGGATGTTTTTTGTTTCGTACCTCACCAAAAAAAAAAGGCACTCAGCAAATGAAAAAAAGAGGTCATGTAGGTTCAAAGCGAAGTTTAGCTTGTTTTATCAGTCACAGCAGATGCTGGCAAAGCACAGGAAGATATTAATTAGAGCGCCAGTTTGAAACATCCGACACACCCCTCAAGTCGTAGCCGTTTTAATTGGTTGATTGGGTTTGCATTGTTGTCAAATAAAGCGTGCATGAAATGCTGAGGTCTAGCCAGTTCAATTGGATGTAATGTTACTGCATGTGTTATTCATATGTAAATCATTTTGTATAGGGAGGTAAAGAAATAGTAGTATTTTATTTCTCAGTTTTGAGTATGTTTGGGCGTTGTGGTGTAATCAGATAAGCACACAGATCTGTTTATTACAGCCATAACAGACACACACTGATGTCTCCAAAATAGAAGCTGTACAGAAATGTTTACTGTTGGTAAATTTAAAGAGATTTTATTTTAAACAATTTAAACAACTAGTTCAACTATATAAACAGCTATTCGAATTTTTTTAAATAAAAAGCTGCTGCTGTGTTTAAACCATGTAGAAAAAAATTAATTGGGAAGCTATAAAGACATTATTCATTCTGGATAGCTCTTCAGAGCTGTTCTGGAGAGCATAGGCTGAGTGGCTGTTACTCATTTTACTTTAGCCAGACATTAATCAGATATTACAGTGTGGAAGTGAACATTTTTGGAAAGCAGATGATTGGACTCTGTTGAGTTGTTTGACTTGCGTGTGTCATGCTGTTTCTGTTTGAGGATATAAGTGCATTATGCAAGTTTGGAAACTCAACGTCAAGGCAGTATTTAAGCATTTGGATAAAACCAATGATCTGTTTTTTAGCTGGGGATTTGCCAAAATAGGATCAATAATCCATGATAGCTTCACAGCTTAAGCCAACTAGTGTATGTGGGAGATTTTTAGCCCTGTCTTTTTCTGTACATAATGAAAGAATGTAAGCCTGTAGTAGTAAACTGTAGTTATCTGAGGATGACACAGTCCAGATGACTCTTTCTCTCTCTCTCTCTCTCTCTCTCTCTCTCTCTCTCTCTCTCTTTCTCCTACCCTGACTCTCTCTCTCTGTCTCCATTTCTCCCTCCGTAGGCCACCATGCCCGTGGAGAGAATGCGCATGCGGCCATGGCTGGAGGAACAGATAAACTCGTGTAAAATACCAGGACTCAAGTGGGTCAACAGGGTAGGTAGACTTGCAGTTTCTTTCAAATGAGGACAATAGTAGTGATGCACAAAGAGATTCAAATCATATCAGTAGCGGCCAGAATTTGGTGAAAAATAGGTCCAATATTTGGATTTGACAGATTTCAGATTTTTGGTTCTCCAAATTAGCAGACAGTTAAGGCAATGCTGAAGTGCTACGCTAAAATATCTGTGTCTTTTGTTAATTTTCTGCATTTGTAACCCTAGACTTTAATCTTCTGTATGTTACTTTATTCTATAATGCCAGTGCAGATGGATCTAAACTCCCAGGCATAGAAAATGGGACAATCCCAAAGTACAGTGGTTCTTACTGATTGTTTTGGCCTGCTCAGAGTCCAGAACTAAACCCTATAGTAAATGTTTTGCCTTACATTACACACAAACTAACTTTATTTTTCAACAGTTTGAAGCCATCAGTGTTGAGTGGAACATTACTGAGTCTGTATGTTTGTTATATGTCTGTCTGTGTTATTTGTTGCTATATATTTGTCTGTATGTTTATGTACAGAATTTCATTATTTTAAGAAGTTTAAGGGAAAAGCTTCCCATACAAAATCACCAGACCTGTTTGTTAAATGATTTATTATTTAGACCATTAAAAGCTTAATGTTTCAGGCCCAGCCTACATATTGCCTTAATTTCTGTATTTATTTCTGTATATTATATGTCAGATGTTGATGCATCTCTAGAAAATACATCATATCATAAGACATGTCAAGTCGGTGTTCACTATTTATGTGCATGCACATACTCCAAAAATGCACGCAACCCTTTGTTGACACATCTTGTTTCGAATGGTACGTACTTGCAGGAGAAGAGAATTTTCCAGATTCCGTGGATGCATGCTGCACGGCATGGCTGGGATGTGGAGAAAGACGCTCCTCTTTTCCGAAACTGGGCCATACACACAGGTACAGTTCAAACGAACACATGCACGTACACACACAGGTTTATTCACACATTTACTTGTTTATTTGCATCCAATTAATCATTCATGCACACACTCACAACTCACACCCAGTCTGTCACTCACTAACCAAAAAATGGAGTGAAAAAAACTGCACAGGCTAAAAAAACAAAAACATGCAAACATAAATGTACATCATAAGCAAGGCATCATAATAAAGTAAACATCATGTGGTGCACCTTCAGATGCATTCAGTAACTCTTTTTGTTTCGTATAATATTTAGGCAAGTATCAACCAGGGGTGGACAAACCCGACCCCAAAACTTGGAAAGCAAACTTTCGCTGTGCTATGAACTCTCTGCCTGACATTGAGGAGGTGAAAGATAAGAGCATCAAAAAAGGAACAAACGCCTTCAGAGTTTACAAGATGCTGTCAGCGTCTGAGAGACAGTCAAAGAGAGGTCAGTGTCTATCACATGCACCAACACATGCACACATTGGCTGTGTACTTGCCCACAGCTGTATGCAAATGTTTGCGCTTATTTTATTAAAATTATTTTTTTCAATAAATGGTAGCCTGTCTTTGTTATCAATAATTTAAATCAGTGAGATGTTTCTGGATGCTTGCAGATAGAAGGAAGAACACTTTCTGTATTATTGTTTAAGGCTTGAATAATTAAAATTAGATCTATATTTATGGACTACATATTCCAGATAGTATGTTGTGGTAGCTTATAGGAACAGGAATGATTCTGGATGTAGCCAATCAATCAAGTTTAGAACTAGACCTACAAGGCTACATCTAATGTTGCTAACAAACACTAGAAGTAAATAGTCACCAAAAACGTCTTTAAAGTCGCACAGATTTGGCGATGTTGTTTGGAGCACAGTTTAATATACTGTAACCAGTAAATAAACAATAAGTCTGTACATGTTTTCTGCAGGTCAGGAGAAGTTTAGGGGATGTATTAACAGAAAGATTTGGCTGACAACTGAGTTCTAGTGTTTGTTATCAGTGTTACCCTCATTTATCCACTGCTTAAGTAATAAGCAAGAATTTTCACCAAACTCTTCCTTTAAGCAACTATTTGCAGCATTTCTTTATCTATAGAAATATATATTAATGAAATGTTATAGAAATTTTTATTATTGTTTGGCAAAGTGTGAATTGTAGAGCATTCAATTGCACATGAATTATTCTGAACTGGCTGTAAACAAACTCACACAATTGCACACCTTATAAACAAATGTTGGAAAAATGTGTTTGTTTGTACAGTTAATTTATGTTTTTTTAAAGTAAGGATTTGTACCATGTACCAAGACCAAGTTTTTAATCTGTGGTTTTTCTTTTCATAGGAAAGAAGAGGTTAGATAAGGATGTAAAGATAAAGGTACGGCACAAGCAGCTTTATTCACATCTAAAGTTAGATCCAATTGCATGCTTCTGCTGAGAGGTATCTTAAACTGCTCAGAGCTCATGGCAAGCCTTCTCATGCCTTCTTTAGTTCTGAGCATGTGTCTGTCCTGCAGGAGGAGCAGCCATGCCCGGTGTCTTCTGCCTGGGAGAGCACAAACGGCTCTGCAGCGAACACGGGAGCAGGAGCGGGAGCAGTCACAGTCAAACAGGAAGCAGACCAACCAACGGCTCCAGGTACGACAATTAACTCTCTTCACACACATTTGTGCATGTCTTGTCACACCCATACCTCTATCACCTGGGATCAGACTACACATGAAACTTTTTCATCTGAAAAGCTATTTTGGTATTTTCTGGGAACCTGTGTGTTCAGACTTGTCTCCTGTTTTCTAGTTTTTCTGCTTGGTGTAACTCCACCCCTGGCAGATATGCAAACCATTTCAGTTCAGTTCGGTGGCATTTTATTTGTGGCATTTTGTTTTTTTTTTCAACAAGGCAGCTGGAGAGAAATCTGGGTCCAGACCCTTAGCTAGAAAAGCGGAGGATGATAGTGGCAAGGAAAAATCTCATGATATGGCATGAGGAAGAAACTCAGCCACATCTGGCACTGGAGTGGTGAAGTTACGATCAGTCACATGGCACATTGGCCTCTCATGGCACAGTTGGATTTGTGATTAAAATGGTTTGATTGTGTGTCATTGAAATATTCAGCTCTGCTCTGTGACAGATCATTGTTCTAAAAGTGGGGCAAAACGACATGGCTACTCTAGCCCATTATAAGCCTGCTCCAGTAACCAGTATGCTTGTATGGGTTATTTTAGGCTTGTTTTCAGCAGTGTGACTCACCCTCTGGTCGAAAATTCCCTGGCTGATAAAAACACACAGGCATTATTCTTTGCTTTTTTCCTTACTTTATCCAGTTGTTGTATGTTGTATGTTGATTAGAGTTTACTTACAGATACACAGATTATTTATAATCTTTTTTTATCTTTACAATCTGTTTCCAGTGAATGTAAAAGAAAAAAAGGCCACAGTTTATAGTGGCCTGGGAGCATGGCTAGTGTGCAGCTATCATAAATCTGAAAATCTGAGACATTATCAAAGGCTGGCTTATGCAGTGAAACTTCAGCGCAACTAGTTGCATATTGTGAGCCGCCTGCAGTGTAATTTACATGAAGCTAGACAGTTACACAAAACAATTAAAAACAACTTTTTGTTTACTGCTTTTTGTTTTGGTTTTAATTGTTCTGTGTAACTGTCTAGCTTCATCAGCCAGGTTAGCTGCTCATCATTTTTTAAATGATCAAATTTTGCTCACTACATTAAATCAGCTGCAAGGTATTAATAATGTGTAGATATCTGTACACTGCAATCAATAGCGTCAAAATTAATTCTTTTAAAATGTAGACAATATATCTTACTATTTTTTTCTTTTTAATAAGGTTGTATATCTTTTCCATATTTTTGTATATCCGTATGTCTATGGGCTCCTTACTGTTTATTTTCAGTTTGTTATAGCCTTGTTGTGCTAGAAGCCTCATTGACCCTGTCCTAAAAGCACTGCAGCATTTCTTCTGTAACAATTTCTGTCTTTTGATTTCCAAAAAAATCTCCACTCTTTGTAAAAGTAGTTGATGTCAGTAGAACATAAAATGAAAACTCTAGCTGGATCTTGATATCAGCCAGCAGCATAAAAAAAAGAGGCAGTGGCAAAGGCACCCATTTAAACAGCTGATGGCGATAGCTGGGTAGTTAATGAAGCTAATTACAGAAATGTTGACTTTGAAAATCTCGTTCGTTTGTTGCTGTGGCTCAGGTAACTGGCAAAGTCAAACAAGTGGATTTTGTGATGTATTGTTTACATTTTGATTGGCTGTTCCATCAAACTTGTTCAGACTGTTCCAGCGGTTGCAACTGAGTTGCAAATGAGTCGCAGGACACGATATCTTGCGCAACTCAAGTTAAATTTTGTAGGTTTTGAGCAGCCAAAGTTTCATGAAGGCTTTACCATGGAAAGTCTGTATAAGACTAAAACCTTGTACTTCCTGCTTCTACATTTTATCCAGAATGGTTTCCGATATATTTTATAATATCTCTCAAGTACTTATCATTGTTTCCGCGTACTCAGCCTTCTTTTAGATAAGCCTGGAGAGTCATAGAACAAGTAAAGGAAAAAATTAGATTCATTAGCCATTAACTGATATATCAGCACA
The DNA here is from genome assembly GCA_021613375.1 of Megaleporinus macrocephalus. NCBI lineage: Eukaryota > Metazoa > Chordata > Actinopteri > Characiformes > Anostomidae > Megaleporinus > Megaleporinus macrocephalus. The sequence continues at coordinate 19,653,554 of CM038713.1, forward strand.
GTCTGTTTGCTGTCATCACATTATCCTCCAGAAAACGCTAGCTGAAGTGTTCCCAGCATTCCCCATCACCTAGCCTTTGTGGAGTTATCCTAGTTAGACCTAAAGTCCTCTAAGAAACCCATCCCACACATATGCATACACACGCACACACAAGCGCACACGCCTATCTGCATAGTCAGTTCCCCCTTATGTGTTCTTCATATTCACTCTCTCTTCCCTGTTTCTCTTCCACAGAAGTGGGTGGCCGCAGCCCCTCTGAAGACCATCTGATCATCCCAGAGGTGTGTCAGACAATCGAGGTGATGACGGAGAACGAGGAGCAGGCAGTGAGCTCTAGCCACCCCTACCCTCTCCAGATCTCTCCAGTGTCCTCATATGGAGGTCTGTCTGTCTTCCTCACTCTTAAAGCGCCCCTACAGTTGTCGTTTAAACGTTGGTAAATAAATATTATGCCTAATTGTAATGCCCAGGAAATCAGAAGACAAAGGAACATTCAGATGCAAAGATTCATGAATATGCACAATTATGCAAATTATAAATACACCTTCTGCATTAGGATTTCAAAAGCAGTCTTTGTTGCCTTGTACGGGGAGAGCAGAAACAAAGATGAACAACTGCAGCACTAATAATGAGATTTTCAACTCGGTATCCAATAAAAAAACATGAACAATTGCTACATGTTATACAGTGCTAAGGAAAACACAGCATACCAGATAACTCTAGGCATAGTTTCGCAGTGCTGATAACTTCTGAGACACCACAGAATACGTTGAATTATGTTTTTCTGTCACTTCAACATGATACACTTGACTTTACTTGTTCAGACTTGATTCTTTATCCGCTAAACTTGCCAAAATCAAGCCTTTGCTATGGTATGTGTGAAGCTGTCGTCTGTCGTCAGCATTCAGACGTAGATAGCAGTTCAGTTCAATTCAGTTTTATTTGTATAGCGCTTTTTTACAAGAGTGCTGCCACAAAGCAGCTTTACAGAAGTTTGAAAACGTACAGATATCCAGCATGTATTGTTCTGTTGGCTTGACAAGGTCCGCCCCTGAATGCAGGGTTCCCTAAAGGGATTGTTCAACCAAACATTCTCACATGGACACGACAAATGCACAGTAGAAAGCACAATTAACTGTAATGTCCTTTACTTCATGATATGCAGTGGCTGTTCACTTTTCTTAATTGTGAGCAACATTAGCTTTCTGACTGAGCTATTCCTTGAAATACTGTTTCTGTGACTTTAGTACAGTACTTATTGCAATAGTAGTAGTGTGACAGTTGTAATTCCAGCATGAATTACTTTCTGCAGGGTACTCCACAGAACTGGGAGCTCCTTCAGTGATAATGGTTCAAATCAACTTTATAAAAATACTAATAACTAATAATAACTAATAATACAAAAATAAAGTAACTAAACCTGCTAGTTTGTTTTTACGATTGTTTGTGGTATTCAATGTGCTATTGCAAGTCAGTCCAGACCATCTGTGGTAATTTGGGGAAATTACACAGAAGTCTTACCCTGCATGAATTGGCCAATCACATTCCTTACAAATTACATTATCAAACTTCTTCTGGTAAAACTAATTTATCTTGAATAGGGCTTCAGTCTCCTTTATTGCCTAATGCTTTGGCTACATGGACATAAGGGTTTCTGTAAAGCATCAGCATATGTAATGTCCAGCAGTCATCAAAAAGCTAAATATGGTTGCACTTTGCTCAACGTGTCCTTGTTCATACGATCTTTTCCCTATTTCAGAACCAGTAAATCCAGCAGTGGATTTAAACTTTTCTTACACACCTCTATCATTAAAATACAACCAGTTAATGTAGCCACTCAATAACAAGCCTTAGAATGCAATGCCAGAAGAAAGAAAGAAGTCTTAGTGGTTTCTCTTAGTAGTGGGACATTCTGCTGAATAATTAAAAGACTAACAAATTAACAAACATGTCAAATGCCCCACTCTAGAACAAAAATCCAAACTGTTCACAGTGGTGGTGATAGGAACCAGACGTTGGAAGCTTTGAATGTCTCTTAAAGGTCCCAGACAGAAAGGAATTACATGAAATTGTTATGAGTATTGGCCTGGTGTTTGATATATTGTTTTATGTTTTCAGGTTTGGGCCTAATTGTTTAAAAAATGGCAGTTATGGTGGAAAGGTACATGTAGGTCACTGTATGGTAGTGTAGTCCAATGAAAGGAGCTATTGTTTTTCAGATTTAAAGTAGTTTATCATGAACATCATTATGAAATTACTAGTATAATAGTGTATGCAGTATTTTAAATAGCAAAAAAAGGCTAGATTTGAACTGTAGACAACCACTGTTGTAAACAAAGCCAACTTAGAATGTTTCTCTGTATTTAACCATTTCACATCAAACCTCCCTGAAACTTTAATTTTCCTGAGCATTAGAGCCCAGCAATGGTCTGTTAAATTTTAATAGACCTAAAATTGAAATTTTGCTCTGATTTACCAAAAAATTTATGCTCTGTTTATCTGCAACTAAACTCTCATCTCTCTTGTATCACATGTATCTTATGCCTCCTTTTTGTCTATTGCTATTTCTCATGAAGGATTTTAGGAGAATAATCATTAAGGTCTCCTTAGATCTCATTTGCCACATTTAAACAATACCATTTTCCTTCGGGCTTTAAATGGCCTAGAGGGATTTGTGGTCTTTCCAGAGTCTATTACATAGAAACACTGATTTTTAAGGCGGGTGTCTCATGTACAAACAGTGGAGAAGTGAATGGTTTGCAGGAAACACTGCTTATTTACAAAGGAATCGCTGCATTCATTTTTAAGCCATTGTTCTTTCCAAACAACAGATTCCCCACAGACTCTGGCCTGACTCACATTTTCAGCAATGGTGTTGCTCAGCGCTTATAAGGGTTAACGTTTCTGGGTGTACTCTAACCAAGGTCATTGGCTCAGTGTTTATTACCGTGGCAGTACCTCTGTACCGGAGCTAGGCCCTGCCTCGGCACATCAGAGAGGAGAGAGTTAATGTGTAATCCTCCAGACTGTTCTTGAAGGGAGATTTTCAGAGCCACGGCTGCACTGAGCAAGTCAGTTTCAAGTTATTTGTTTGTGAAAACACAGTGACATACAGGCACATCATTTTTGGCAAACAGTTGTTAACCACACACAGGCCTAAACGAAAAAGTCCCAGCAGGCGTGTATTTTTAATGAGCAGCAGTCTTTGTCTTCGCAGAAAGCCTTGGAGGTTTGAGGGTGGGGAGTAAGTGCCTTGCTGAAGTGCACCATGCTTGTGGCGTTCATGATTAATCCAAACAGGTTTTTTTTTTGGTTGTTTATCTCAGCTCTGTGCCAAGTAGCTTTTTTTGCTGCACACACCTTACCTTACCTGACAGCTCACAACATGCCAAAAAAATGTTTCTATTGGTGCACTTCATCATGTGGTTAACTTACATCTGTGTGCTCCACATGTGGCATTCAGGTCTTGTTGAAAGTCTCACCCACTGATCTGCATAGCTCAATTGTTAAAATGTTAACATAAGTCATTTAGAATGGTTTGAAATGCAATAGTGAAACATGACATCACATTACCTCACCTACCTTAGCTCACATTTCTTAACAGTGGTGGTGGAACCAGGAGTTGTGATGTCTACAGAGCAAATAACTACCCAAAGCCACCAGTGAATCTGTTTATATGTTGATAATGGATAGCAAACTAGTGGTAAATCTGAAATCTTTATGCTCAATTTTGCTTTATGACAGCCTTCATAAACATATCCACCACGAATGGCTTTCAAAAATGTGTTTTTTGGCCAAACCTTATCTTAGAACTATTACAAAGCAATGTCTCAGACACCAGGCTGCATACTCGAAGCCATTTTAAATAGTATATTTCTGTGAGGCAGCTTTTGGGTACATTAAAATCTCTGCACGTCTCTGATTCATATTCCCACCAGCATTGTGAATAATTCTAACTTGGTGAATTTTATGATCTGAAAGATGTTGTTTTTGTCTTAACAACCAATTAATACAGGCACCTCGACAAATCTGTGGAATTCCCCTATTAACCTGTTTTTTTATTTCAGTTAAACATCTGCAGCTCTCTGTTCTGTGTTGGGACTTTTATTTATTCTGTGTTTAACTAGTGAGAGTGATTACTCGAGCTATGATACATAGAGCAGCCGTTGGCCCTTTATCAGCAGATCATGACTAAGCTGATGCTACGGTTGGTGTGGAAATTTTTAAGCACTTTATTCCTGGAGAGACACAAGATAGGTCTCTTGTGGATGAACTAGTTTTTCATCCATCTGCGTACATTCTTTCTTTCTTCTTTTTTTTCTGCCCACAGTAACCTGTCTATCAGGAAATCCCTGACTAATCGGTCTCACCTCTCTCTCTCTCTCTCTCTCTCTCTCTCTTCTCCTTGTGTGCACAGAGAGTGATACTGACAGTGTGCAGAGTGAAGAAGACTCCAAAGAGGTACGTGCTAACCTTGCCAAAGCAGCTTTGGAAAGCACTGTGGTTCCTTGTGGATTGAATTATTAGTGTAGCAGTGGCATTCGCCCAAAAACAATGAACCTGTCTGATGGTAACTGTGTTGCAAGCAAGTAAATATGGCACTGCCTCTTTAAGATTACGTCAGTGCCCAGAATCCACTCTCTGCTTGCTGTTTGCTTCCTGTAATGCTCGCAGCCATGTGTTTGTGTCTCTAGAGCCAAGAATGACTGACCGCCGATCTGTGTTGCAATTTCTTTTCTGCACTTGGCCAACGCTAAAAGGAGCGCAGCCGAGCTGATCCGGGGTCTGTACTAAGTAACCGGATCTTTGTGGTGCACTACAGGCCTCATAAATACACAGCGTACTCATGGCTACTTTTCATTTTTCTGAGACCTCTAGCAGTATTCTGAGTTATAGTGCAACAGCTCGGCTTTACAGGGATGTGGATGTACCTACTTCCCTTTTCAACGTTTAGGAACTCAGACCGCGCACTGGAGTTTCTGGCATGCCTGTGGACGGCAGCATAAACAACCTTTGGCTCAACCCCTATTCTCAGTTCCCGTCCCTTCGATTTGTGATGCAAGCTGAAGCTGGGAAGAAGGGGGCGGGGGGAGATCAGTGGCACTAATTGTGTTACAGATTGCTGCAGATGTGTTGCAGCTATATCTTTAAAAATCTACTGAACCTGATGTAAAACGTATTACTTTATCTCTTCCTGGATTCAGGTTTGAGGAACACGTCTGTGCTGTGCTGAACTGTCTTGATGGTTATTTACAAAACCTCTGTGGTTTACCAGACACTAAAAATAAAGCTGTTAGCCAAACTATAGACCAGTTAAACCCTAAAAAGAAGCTATAGGCCTAAAAAAAAAAAAACAGGCCTAAAAAACTTTTCTTTAATTTTCTGAAGTTTTATGTAGTATGTAAACATAATATGTAATTCTCTCACCAATACAGTCTATATTAGAAATGAAGCCTTATTCAGGTTCGATTAGTTTATTGGGGGGACATACATGAATTTTTACGTCTTTACAGAAGTACAAATAATAAAATTGTGGTTATGGATAATAATATATATTATATTTTATAATAGAATAGTGCTGTTATAATTATATAATTAATTTTCATTGTTGATGTAGGACATAAAACCTCATCTCTAAAATTATATTTTTACAGGAGAAGGACAAAACATACCTTACTTTAAATGTAACTCACTGTAATCAGGCTTTTGACAATGTCAGAAACTGAGAAAGTACTAGGTTCTATGTTGGCTGCACTAACATTAGCTGTTTTGATAAAAAAGAATAGAATATACCAACATATTTTGTTGTAATAATCATTACTGCACATCTGTGCATGAGCTTCTCCTGCTTCAAATCCATTTTGCAAAGAAAGGTCAACATGCTGTCTATGTAAAAAACATTGTTTACATTTACTGTTTTCATAATTTAGCTTACCAACAGGACACCTAATATGTACAGAAAATAAACTTTACTCAGTAAATCACACACAGCAGAGATAGCCGGGTAATTTACTCTATGGTAGACTTTTAAAGCCCACCATTATACCTAAATGTTTGAAAAGTGAAATGGAATAAACCATTATGCAAACATACTATTCAATATTATTTATTATCTTTTTGTTCTGCGATAACCAGCCGTAGATGGGAATCAGAATAAGGTTTCCTCTAGGTTTGAAATAGCATAGTGACTTAATATCTCTCTCTCTAACAGAAAAAAACAGACTGTTAATTAATAAATTAGTCCTCTCTGGTTCTTGCCCTGTACACATCAGCATCGGGATACTAGTCAACGATATCATGTTATGTCGTCCTATGGCTTACTTAACATCAACAAACCTCTCATATCTGAATAGCAAGTTTCTAGGGTGTTGTTTGCTCGGTCTTATGATCATAGAAATCTAAAAGTGATGACATAATGCTTTGTTCTTGTAGCTGCCATTAAACTGCCACCTTAATCAGCCTGCACATTGTTGTATGACTTAATTTTCTTTCTCCTCCTGCTAATATGCTGTCAATGTAGAGGGTGTGGATATGAAGTTCTGCCACCCAGCTGAAGTACAATTGGGGGAGTCTTCCAAAGCATCCACCTTTTTGCTTTATGGGCAGTGTTTAATATAGGTATGCACGCTGGGAGGCTAAATATGGCAGCTGTAGTCAAAAAAACCCAAAAAGTTTACCATAACGCAGAAAACGTTGGAGATGTGTATTCAGTACCACTGGTTTGGTGAAAACCAGTAGGTAATTCAGCCTGTAATTTTCTCAGAGGGGAAAAACACAGACATGGCTGATCCAGACGGAAATAAAATCACAGAGGAGCATGTGTAAAAGACTCATGACCACATGTAAATTTAGCATTTTTAAATGTATTATTTTTCTAATGTTAAAATTATAAGGATTGTTTCAGTTTAATGGGAAGCCAATCATAATCAAGGTGATTTGCATATATCAGCCTTTAATGCACACTAACAAAAACATGTTTAATTCTGGGGGATGAAGAAAAGTATATAGTATATAAGTATATAAATAAATGACTACCGGCCTATAAAGCCGCATCTAAAAAGTGGTTATATGGGTAAATAATAAAAATGTATGAAATATTTGGGATATGGGGGCTTAAAGAGTGTAAAGAGAGTTCTGAAAGCAGTGTAAATCAGATTTCCAGTTTGTTTTTGGTTGGGTAGCTGTGGGTTTTGCATACCGAGGCCACAGGGTTTAGGGTTGCATTGTATGTAGTATCAGTTTTAGTGTTTGTGTTTGAACAGGAAAACAAGTTGTAATTCTTCCACTGTGGGAAATGTGCTTCCGTCCTAATGGAGCAAAGCTGAACGCTTTATGGCCTCTTTGCCATTCGTCATAGTCATTTAAATTTGATTTAGAAGCGTTGAGGAAGCAGGTTTACTTTTGCAGTAAGCTGCAGCACGGTGATAGCGTCGTGGGGACCCTGATATCGCCAGCAATTACAATTGAAAGAGTAATAAATAATCTTAAAGGAATCTTCAAAGTTAAAGGGAATGCTCCTTGGGCCGAGAGTCTGTCTTTTTGTGTGCTGTGCTCCGTGTGAGAAAGAGGGAGTGTGTGTGTGTGTTTACATGAGGTGTGTGTGTGTGTGTGTGTGTGTGTTTGTATGGAGCAAGCAGGTGGTAGTGTGAGGTTTCTCTACATTCCAGTAAGGAGATGAATCATACAGAGCTCAACAGAAGAAAAAGTAGTTTACTCCAACAACTCTAAAGAATAGCACTGCAGTCTCCATGTTGACGCCTGTAGTGTTTAAACCTTATGGCCTGTAGCAGAAATTATGTTAGCTACTAAGTTTTAGCTGCAACACCTGGTGAAAATTAATGATTTACATAGTGCTTATCTTCGTCACCCATAAAGTGGAATTTACTCAATATGAATGGCTTTGTTTCAATCTTAATATTGTAATGCAATGTTATTGCACCTGTAAAGCCTGGAAGAAGAGTGAACTTTGCTCAGATATGGTGTTGATTCTGTAGTCATTTCAATGGTGTCTTCCTGAAAAGACATGCTGAGACAAAGGCTTCTTTTGGGCAGATCGTGTTCCAGTGTGAAACAGATAACCAAATATTTGCTTCTGTGTAGGTATCAGAATACAGAGACCTACTGAGATTTACTAAAAAAAGAGAAACAAAGTCTTTTGATTTAGATTATGCTAGAATACATTTAGAACTACAGCAGCGGCAAACACAGAAATGCTGATGAGTAAAATCATCTTAAGCTCTGAAATGATAGTTACACAAGGAAAAAAGGTTAATATAAAATAAAAAAAGTTAAAATATAAGATGTTATACAGAACGGTGAATCAATTTCAATGCTGCAAATAAGAAGTGGCCAATATATAAAATATATATCTGTTCATGTTCTTATTTTCAGCTTATTTAAGCTTTCAGTCTTATAGAAGAGTATGTTAGTGGTCAGCTAAATCAGTAACCACAAGGAGTACAATTTCTAGATGCTTTTCACTTGTTTTAACTTATTTAATCTAGCGAGGATATCTTATTTTGATTTGGCAGATGGGAAAATGACAACTTACAAGTTAAAACAAGCAGTGAATAGTTTAAAAAGTCTAGAAATAAGCTATTGAATCTCAAAACATTCTTACTACAATCTTAATGAGAAAAAAAGCAGATGAAGTGACTACATTCCAGATGAATTCAATTGCCAAGATTTAATTCTTTGCACTAGAAAGTTCTAGTATTGTTCCTCTGGCCGAGGCATTACTGTTTTAGTGGGTGGAGATTATATCTATATCCTCTGTCATGAGCCCCCTTTGAATCTGTGTTTCTGGTTCTACAGCACGTGCAATCACCCGTATGGGGAATGAACCCTGTGGATACGAAGTCAGTCGTGGGCAGCTCCGTGATGCGGACGTCCTTACCCAGCATGTCCACTTTCATCACCCCGACCAAGCCCAACTTCAGGATCACCACTGTCCGGGACCCCTCTTCTCTTTCCCTTCACGGCCCCCACAGCAGCACAGGACCATGGAGCATCCTCAGCCCTTCGACTCACCCTCCTTCACACCCGCCCGGGCCCTCCGGCCAACCCCCTAGCCATGAGAAACGAGCCAGCGTCATCATGAAAACCTCAGACGTCTCCAAATCCGTCAAGAGCTGCTAAGGAAGGCTGTTGGATCTATGTCCTGAGCCTGAGGCTTGCCTGGCTTCAGTGGAGGCTATACTGGACTGACTTTAACACGGAGCAGAGACCTGGGCAACTTAAGGTTGCCACCAAACGAGGATCTCATAGCCGACATAAACTGTGGTAAAAGATGTCCGGCTGCTTGAGTAGTTTGTCATAGCCATGAGTGAGGAGAACCGTCCTAATGCGGGGCGGCGTGCATTGTCCGATGCAACTCTAGGCCTTAAATTCAGGGAGAGGTCCAGTACAATACAGTACGATGACCTAGATCTCAAAACTGCCATTTTCAGGGGTGTTTCCATCTCTTGTGGAATCTGTATATAGATGAGAGTCAGTGGCATCAGCTTTAGCACCTTATAGAGAAGCACTGAATCAGATAATCTGTGGCCTTTTTTACTTTCTCCGCAGCGCCGCGACTGTGGAACACACTTCTGTGAGAAGCTTTGTTATTCTGTGGCTCAGCAACCAAAGACTGCATTCGACAACTCAAGATATCTTAACTCGAAACCAGTCATAGGCCAATATATCGGTGGGTCTAAAGGGAATTTTCTTAGATTTTTTTTTAGCATTGTTTTAATCCCTACGAGTCTCGATTTGGATTAGTGGATGATTTGTGAACAACAAGAAGCACTTATTTTCTGTTTTGCAAAAAAAAGAATACATCAATATTATGCTTTCTACTGTATGTGTGAACATAAATGTACATTTAAACCTATTTTGCTCAACGGTGCTGTGAAAGAGTGCTTGCCGGCCCCCCGGTATGATTTTCTGCATTTAGTTTGTTGCATTAATGTAGAGATTTAACCAGCATTTGTTTAAAGCCTCGACCACAACGACAAAGAATGGAACAACTACTTCAATAATTCATGCAACACAAAAAGTAATTGCCTCTTCCCGCCACCTTCAACAGCAACGGCTGCGATGACGAATGCTTTTGGCATTTACAGGCTCTGGAGGAACTGAGGAACGTTGGGCCTTTTCTTTCTTTGTGTGTGACTGTTTTGTCTCCGCAACTCGGAGGTTCATGCCACTAAATCTGAGCATGTCACTCAAAACAAAAACAGTCTTCATTTCTTTTACGGACCATTTTAGCGTGCGCATACATGTTTTGGGTCATTTTCCTGTAGCAGCTCACATGCTTCGAGAGTGCAGAGTCACTTCAGGTAATCGGGCAATGAGGGAGTCGTGTCAATCGGACAAATCCTAATGCAGCAAAGCAGCTCCGCGTACAGTGACATTTCTGCCCTCATGCAGGAGCGTTAAGCATTTTTGCTGTTGGGAAGAGTTTTGCACTCAGTTCCAAAGATATTGATCTAGAGGGTCATGTAGGTGCTTCTGGGCGAACTTGACACTTAAATTCCATTTTTTACAGTGTGCCTTTTCTCATCAGACCTTGAATAGTTTAAATAATTGTTTTGTGGGCGGCATGGTGGTGTAGTGTTTAGGACTGTCACCTCACAGCAAGACGTTCCGGTCCAGGCCGTTCTGTGTGGAGTGTGTATGTTCTCCCTGTGATTGAGTGGGTTTCCTCCGGGTACTCTAGTTTCCTCCCACAGTCCTAACACATGCATGTTAGATTGATTGGTCACTCTAAATTGCCTGTAGGTGTGAGTGTGTGTGTGAGTGTATGTTGGCTATGCGATGGACTGGCGAACTGTCCATGCTCAGTGATACTGGGATTGGCTCCGTGACCCCGACTAGCGGAATAAAGCGGTAAATAATGGATGGATGGAAGGATAATCTCTTTATTCTTTATAAAGATTTGGATTTGTTTATGATTCTGGCGAGAATGATAGTCCTGCAAGTTTTAGTGCTGTCCAGCTAGGCTTTACTGAAGCCGCACTGCTTTGGAAATGATAATGATAGGTATAAAGAATACTTTCGTCTGTTTGTTTTTGTTTCTTGTATTTTACTTCCGCGAAAGCGTTGTGTATTAATTGAATACTGAGCCAAGACTGAATCTCAAGGAAAATGATTGTCATAGGACGTACGAATCATGCTTTGAACTGGGTTGAGCTGAATGAAGGTGGCAATTACTTTTTCATGTCAAATGATCACGTATGCAGTTTTACTGTGCCTGAAAAAAACCAACTCGCAACGCTGTTGTGTACTTTTTTTCTACTTGCTGCGAAAACCACTAAACAGACTCGTGAGCGGGGGACGATACGTGAATGCAGAAAATCAGACGGGTGTCAAGAACTTTTTCCATGTCACTGAATGTCTGTGGCCGTGTGTGGAAACATGTGTTCGCTCAAGTGAAGGTGTCTCTATACACCTTCACTTGCTCCTCAATCCTGTGGATCACTGAATATCTAATCTATGCGTTCATGTCATGTAAGGAAATGATCTCCTGACAATAAATGTTAAACACTGCTTGTTTCAGAATAACAGGATCTGAGTTGTCAGCTAAAATGGAAACTACGTTAGCCATGTCTGATGCAATCAGGTACTTTACCTCGGCCCCTCTTTGACTCCTCACCGAACGTTTACTAAAAACAGTTAAGTCAACTTGAAAGCAAGAGCAGATGAATGTGAGTTAAATCATCCCGAGTGCAGAGTCATAAAACAGGAATTGCGTCATTTTCTTAAATATGAGCCTCAACATATGTTTCAGAATCACAATGTCTTAGTTTCTACTTTCCAAATAATTATAAACATGGATGAAAAGTAGAGATTATGTGCCAAGAGCTTGGTATGCTCAACTAGAGCATCCTAACATGTTTTCCAGATGTGAGCATCTTAGGGCAGTGAAAAATGTTAACATGGGAAATGGTATGGGCAGTCTTCCTGATGCCATCTGCCAGGGAAGGGCTGAAGGCTAAGAAGAAGAGATGGTGTGATCATGTGAATGAGAGAGCTTTACAGATTTACAGTCTGCTGCATCTCTGGCTTTGCCCCCTCCTCTTGTGAGATGGAAAGAAGTGTGCCAGTGCTCCCTGGAGACCTGCCCAGCAGCACTGATGGATATGGGAGCAGCAGGCATCAACAGTCTTAAAGGTCTCTGCTGCGTTGTTCTGTGAGAGACTGAAATTCGCATCATCTTTTGTCTTCGAAACCCCTCTCGAACAGTTTTGCATCCCAAGCAAAGTGAAACTGATTAGCAACACTTCATCCTCTGTGGCTGCAACTGTCACATCTACAGAGTTGGTATTTATTCATCATGACTTTTGTAACTATGGTTCTATGTACATCTTCAGCAGATAAGGCCTTTTATATACATCATCGCTCGTAGCTAGATCATCACCTCGCATCTCTAGTGACGTGCCAGTTGCCCTTTACCACCATTGTTTGTAAATCTCATGATAAGTGGACCAAAAGGAATGGACCAAAGTTAGTTGGAATAAAGGAGAAAAACCTACATTAAAGCTAAAGCATGTTTTTCAAATTTTACAGTTTTCGAGGTACAAGGTTTTGTTCTGACAGTGATGATCTATCTCATCTGTATCGGTACAACATGACAATATATTATTATATATTATTGGATATAAATGGATATTAATTCAGTAACACTTTACTGTGGGGAAATGTGTAATTTTATATTTACACCTGCAACAAAAAGATTTTATTTTAATGTAAACAGAGATTAGTAGTAATGTATGTAAAGTACTGGATGAATAAGTTATTGTATTATTTTATTTTATTTTTGTATTTGCTTTTTCATAGTGGAAGGATGGATGGAAAGATATTTTTAAGATCTGAAGCAAAAGTAGAACTTAAAGATGAAATATCTGATTATCTGATACGGACAGTTTTGATGGTCTACCAGGTCATACATGGCTGTTAGCCCTCTATTGCATGAAATTATTGCTTCAAGATGATAATGTTTTAAAGTGTGTTTTATTATTTAAAATTGTTTATAGAATGAAAATATTTGGATTTTTTTAAAGGGGTTTAGTTGGTAAATTGTTGTCATATGCCAACAATGCGCAATTACGGACGGTATCATCAAATCTGTTTTTCTCCAAAACCATTTATTGAAATCAAGACTAAACAAATTACATTACACTTGTATAGCCCAATGTTTACACTGTTATATATTATTATATATTAAATATTTCTATATATTATGTTATATATTATTTAAGCTGTTATTAGGAAAATAACATTATTACATATAGTTGCTGCCTACAATTCCAAATACCACATATATTATCTGGACTATATATCACTATATGACTATATATGTATTTGCCACCCATAAAGCATCTACAATATAATAATCTTCTAGAAAGAAATGTTAAACCTTGTGGGCCTAAAGCCTTCTGATAAAACTGTGATTCCCAGTGGTGTCAATTGTGATCCAGATGTTATGGTTATAAAATGTTTGATGTGACAAAATATAAATATAATATAATGGGCTAATTGCTATGTAGATCACTTACAGTCCAAAGGATTGAACATAAACAATCAACATCCATATTCTTATATAGTTGTCAAAAAACAACACATTAATTTTACCATGTTACAATAACATATCACATCGAAACTTGTTAGTCCAGATAGTTATAATTTTTTTGTTTCAATAAATCTTATATTGCCTAAATATTATAACTAAAACAATTAGTTAACTCTCAGAAGGTCATGACCTGAGGAAACCCTTCAGAGTCTGTTCCAATATTCACACTTGCAGTCTTGCGCCCCTCATTTGCATGATGTGCATGCTTACGTTGTTGACGCCATGAACACATTCCCCCCCTTTAGCTCACCCTTTGTTGATGTCATGAAAGTGCACACTTCAAGGAGGACTAAAGGGCATAGATCAGGAATTGGGACAGTGCCCCGGTGTCAAGTGTTTATGGAAAAAGGCAGTGCAAACAGGATTTCCTGGTCATGTAATGTCCAAAATGTTAAGTAAAAGACCTCATTTACATAATTAAAGAGAAAATTATGGATCTCATATTACTGCCCTTTATTAAAATTTACATCATTATTGCTATTTTGCAATACCAACAGACGGTGAGAAGATTTTCTCTGTACATTGTAATCATTTTGCAAACTCCAGGTTTTCCACATAGTTTTTTTTTGCTTTCTCCTTTATACCTGATGAGGAAGCCTGGTCTCTGACATTTGCACAGTTTTGTATGATATTTACAGATTTATATATTTATTTGGGATAAATATAAAAAATATTGGGATTTATTTGGGGATTTTTTTTTATATTTATTTGGGATAAAATTCCCCTGTTTATATTTTTTATATTTATTTGTGATAAATATAATAAATATTGGGACTTATATGGGGATTTTTTTTAAATATTTATTTGGGATAAAATTCCCCTGTTTATATTTTTTATATTTATTTGTGATAAATATAAAAAATATTGGGATTTATTTGGGGATTTTTTTATATTTATTTGGGATAAAATTCCCCAGTTTATATTTTTTATATTTATTTGTGATAAATATAAAAAATATTGGGATTTATTTGGGGATTTTTTTATATTTATTTGGGATAAAACTCCTCTGTTGATGCTAATCAAGTTTATTTCATTATTCAATGACTTTCTGTCTCTGTACACTAGGATGTCAGAATCACTGCCAGTCTGCAGTTGTAACATGATCCATCCTGTGTGTGTGTGTGTAGGCGGAAAGGAAAGGAGTGGCCTCCCTGCCTTTTGGTTTCGGTTGCTGTTCTCAGGCTATGAATCCACCCACGCCCACCCCCAGCAAACCCCCCTCCCCAAGCCTAATGGCACCTGGGTTGCCATGGCATCATGGCAAATACGTAATTACTCAACTCATAAGTAAACACAAAGGTCATTATGAAAGTTTACTTCCTTCTTCCTCTCCGTCTCCCTCTTTTTCTGCTTTGTCTCTGCCTAGTGGCCAAAGTCTGAACCTTCATTATGTGAGAAGCTACATTAACTATATACTACTTTAACTATACATCAGCACATAATACATCAGCACATGATCACTGTGTTCAGTAGATACAGATATATAAGCAGCATGGTAACATGTTTACATCATGTTTATAGGATGCTTTATTATGAGCATTGTGACAGACACAGAGTAGTGATGATGCTAATGTGAATCAGATAGGATCGTATCTAGTGATATGGTTGAACACGTTCAGGTAATGTATGTAAGCTGCAGAACGTGTTAAGTGTCCGGTTTTGTAGAATAAAGGTTGTGTTATCAGTAGTGCTGTCTTCACTCTTAAATTTGGTAGATTGCACAGCCTAGTGGTACAGCTGGGAAGTGTTCAGTTGCCAAGGAATAAAAAAGGTGTGCAGAAGCCTCACGGGCATGACAAAGATTACAATTTACATTGTTACTGTGATCTATCAGTATTCTTTGACTTTAATACCCCACGGTATACCTCTAGAGTGCTCAACAAATCCTGACAGCTGTAGATTGATGAGTAAGTACATATGTTTTCGAGATGTATAATATCGCACTACGTTTAATTGGTTGCACTGCTGTAAGTACCTATGAGTACCCACAAATCTCTGCTGTAAGTACCCATGAGGACCCACAGATCTCATTTTCTCATGAATTAATATTTTAATTCAATATAATTTTAATTGTGTGAAGTTTGTGAATAGCAAATTTTTAGAAAAAAAACATTTATAGATTATTATAGATATATTATAGATATGTATTTCAGTATTTGTATATTAAGCATGGTCAAACTATATATTTAGATCATTTCTGGACAAGTAAATTAGATTTTTATGCTAAATCATATTTAGGATGACTAAAATAATTATTTAGGATCTCTGCAGGTTTTCTGATTGTGCAACCATGCATTGCCGCATTGCCATAGCTTTGTTTTACAGTCTCACTGATAAATATAAAGTTTTATGACTGATGGAGGCTTTAGTGCTGTGCTCAGCATTGAGACAAGGTACGTCTTTATTCAGTCCTCATATAAAGTACTTTAAGGAACCTCAGGCTAAACCTCAGGATGGATGGATGGATGGATGGATGGATGGATGGATGGATGGATGGATGGATGGATGGATGGATGGATGGATGGATGGATGGATGGATGGATGGATGGATGGATGGATGGATGGATGGATGGATGGATGGATGGATGGATGGATAGATAGATAGATAGATAGATTCAGTCAGAGGGATTACAATCAGTGGGGATTCAGTCAGTAGTCTTACTGTGAGTGGTGGTTCAGTCAGTGAGGTTACAGTCAGTGGTGATTCAGTCAGTGGTCTTACTGTGAGTGGTGGTTCAGTCAGTGAGGTTACAGTCAGTGGTGATTCAGTCAGTGGTCTTACTGTGAGTGGTGGTTCAATCAGTGGTGTTACAGTCTTGGGGTTACACACAGAGGTGGTTCAGTCAGTGGTGGTTCAGTCCGTGGTGGCTCAGTCAGAGGGATTACAAACAGTGAGGATTCAGTCAGTGGTCTTACTGTGAGTGGTGGTTTAGTCAGTGGTGGTTCCATCAGTGTGATTACAGTCAGTGGTCTTACTATGAGTGGTGGTGCAGTCAGTGAGCTTACAGTCAGTGGTGATTCAGTCAGTGGTCTTACTGTGAGTGGTGGTTCAGTCAGTGGTGTTACAGTCTTGGGGTTACACACAGAGGTGGTTCAGTCAGTGGTGGTTCAGTCAGAGGGATTACAGTCAGTGGGGATTCAGTCAGTGGTCTTACTGTGAGTGGTGGTTCAGTCACTGTGATTACAGTCAGTGGTGGTTCAGTTACTGTATGTGGTGATTCAGTCAGTAGTGTTACAGTCTTGGGGTTACACACAGAGGTGGTTCAGTCAGTGGTGGTTCAGTCAGAGGGATTTCAAACAGTAGTGATTCAGTCAGTGGTCTTACTGTGAATGGTGGTTCAGTCAGTGGTGGTTCCTTCAGTGTGATTACAGTCAGTGGTGGTTCAGTCAGTGGGATTACAGTCAGTGGTGGTTCAGTCAGTGTGATTACAGTCAGTGGTGGTTCAGTCAGTGGGATTACAGTCAGTGGTGGTTCAGTCAGTGGGATTACAACTTTGCTGATGTTGAATATAACAGACTATGTAGTACACTCAAACTACATATTACCATATATTCATTTTCATGATTAATAAGCAAGTAATCTGTGGTTACCATGATCACTGACCACGAGCTGACCAGCAGGTTTACGAGATAGCCAGCTCTGCTGACCAGTGTCAAGTGTACCGCACAGTTTGTGGGTCATAAACTCTTCACTCCTGATTGGTGTGTGGGTTTGAGTCTGGCGCTCAAGCTCCAGCTGCTACAGCTCGTCGTTGACAGACCCCTCCTCCGCACGCGGTCACTCCCCCAGGCTGCACCGCGTGCTCTCCCTAATCCCCATCAGTCTGCTACATGGACGTGGTCGAGACACCATGACGGGACCCTCGCGCGCACACAGCTTCATCATCGTCCTCCTGGCGCTCGCGGGCTGCTGCGATGCCGGCCAAAAACTTTTAGTTTTCCTCATCGACGGTTTCCGTTACGATTACATGGACGACTTGCAGAACTTGGCCGGTTTTAGAGAGATCGTGCAGAACGGCGTGAAGGTGGATTACATGACGCCGGACTTTCCGAGCTTGTCGTACCCGAACTATTACTCCCTTATGACAGGTGAGCACAGCTGACAGCTACAGAGCACTTCTACACCAGGAGTGCGCATGCGTGCGCATCTGTCTTTATTTTATTTATTTTAACATTTTAATCCAACTTGTTTAGTTTTCTTAGATCTAAAGATCCAGTCTAAACTGGGACTTACTGTATTTACCTTGGACCAGTTTCCCAGACCTAGATTAAGCCTGTGCCTAGATTTAACAGTGATTAGCCATTGGCACTGAATTTAGACCAAAATTAATCCTTGTCTAGGAAAACAGTCATATGTTTATTCTAGCATTCAAAATTTTGAATCACTGTTTCCAATTATATAAAACTAGTCCTGTTGCTTATGAGTCAAGAATTCTATTAAACTTTGTAGGAATCTGTAAAATTAATTTTGTAATTTTTTTTGTAAAGTTTTTGATGAGGAGCTGTAGGAGCTGTATTGACAGAACTGTAGATAAGCATGTTATTACAAAACAATTAATTGAGAAACTGTGTAGCATTGAAAATGAATTTATAATAAAATGAATTTCCATGGCAGAAATCTCACAGATCAGATAGCTGTTCATCACAATGTTGTTAAAAGGAATAATTTTACTGTGCACTCTGTAAGATACTCCTACCTTGCTGATCCACCTTGTAAAGTCAGAAACAATAGCTCATCTATTGCTGAACAGTTCCTCTAGGGTTCCTCTAGTCCTTCGTCAGTGGTCACAGGACGCTGCCCACAGATTTTGGCTGGAGATTTTTAGTTGGTAGACTACTCTCAGTCCAGCACGGATACTGGCCTTTTTTAAAACTTCAGCAGCAGTGGTGTGTCTGATCCACTCACACCAGCACAACACACGTTAACACAGGGTCCTGACCACTAAAGAACATGGTGAAAGTGCATTAACATGGGTATGCAGAAAAACACATATGCTACAGAGATAGAACTACAAAGAGCTGCTATATGATAAGTGGAGCTTATAAAATAGACAGTCAGTGTAGATACAAAGAAGTATACCCAAACCTCTTTTTGACCGTCGATTCCATATAGACCCTCTTGTCAGCAGCAGAAACCCCACTAAATATCTAGGTGTCCATTGCCTTCTCTTTGAAAGCTCCTGGCTTGAGTAGTATCCCCCTGGGCTTGGCTGTGGCACTGACACACAATGCAATGTCTACCCTCCCATCCATTCACTGTCCATTTTGTGAAAGGGATCTTTTCTTGCGCCGTGCATTAAACACCAACACCCTCTCTACGAGGGTCTACGAACCGGCTCAGATGATATGTGTTAAGGTGCACTTAGCTCAGGGCCCCCCACCAAAAATGTCGACTCATATCGACTTGGCTGCTGGTGACAGACATGAGTTGGATGCTTGTTGCTTCCCAGCAGGCCAATGTGTCCATCCATGCTCAGGGTGTCTGACTGGCTGGAGATTTTTTGATTTCCATCAACAAACTGGACCTATTCAGATAAATCACAGGCTTATGCATTCAAATAGAAAAAAAATATTAACATTAACATTATCATTTTTTATCATGAAATTAGATTTTTTTTCTGTGGGTACTTATGGAATTTATGTATTAATGTTAGAATAATTATATGCATTATACAAAGTCTGAGGCATATAGACTGTGCATTATGCAGTATGCAATGAACTTGTAAGCCCTTGAGGATATCATGGGTTCTTGGCTGTATGAACCTGAATTTTCTTGGAACATGATAGTGTCATGAGGTTAACACCAGACATGTTTTGAAGGAAACACCCCAAGTTTTCAACAGAGAAGCTCCCGAGGTCTATACCAGTGGTCGTCTGTTTAATGTATAGGGATAGAAGGAGGAGAGGTGATACCAGTAAGAGTATAAAATATCAACATTCTTTGTATCGGTGTGTTTGTTTGCCTGGGTTTACTTGCGTGTACCTGGAGAGACTTTTCTCTATTTGGAGCAAGAATAAAGAAGCTGCTCTTCTGTCCGACGAGTAATTTTGTTTAGCTTTTTGAGCTTGTTTTATTAGTGACTTAGCCCGTGGTGTATAGTTATATTATTTACTTTAATTTATTTAAATGTCGAAGGAATGACAGTACTCTCACTGTGTAATGGTCAATCAAATCATTTACTACCCTTAAAGCTTTTAATCTGTTATCAGCGTGCCAGTGCTTAAATTTGAAGCACCAGTTGCAGTTAACAGACTAAACTGCAGGCTTTTTAATGTAAGACTCTGTCCTGTAGAGCATGCTGTTTTTAGTCTCGCCACATAGCATTACCAAGAAATGCCTCATACTGCAGGAAAAGGAAAATCAGATGACACATAGAATAACAAGACATAGAAGGAGAAAAACAAGAAAACAAAGTCATGACGTAGACAGTCCCTCTGGAAAATTAGAAGTATACAGTGAGAGGAGCATCTGAAACTATGGCTCACTAGGCTGAACTTGGAACGTTGGACAAGCGCAATGCAAGACAGAGAAGTCCGTATACATGGAAGTGCGGGTAGCCACTCAGAATGCAGCTGACAGACTCCCGACAGTGTGGCCATATTAACGCACTAAAAATATCAGACTTTCTATTTACATGTGGCTGGAGCATCTGAGGCTGAGAATATGTCGTCTTCTACCTCTCTAAAGCCCAAAAACATTGTTGTCCTGCAAATTTGGTGTTACAATGTTCTTTAAACACGAAGGCTGAAACATGCTTTGTTGATTCTTTAACACTTTAAACATATAGTTCACATTATTCAGAAATAAATCTCAAGAACCAGGATTGGTAGTTAAGGGTAAGCCTTCTTTTATTAAAAGAATAAGGCATTGCAAGAGTTAATCTTGAGTTGTAGCCAGCGGCCACAACTGAAGAGCAAAGAAAATACATCAGTGTTTGTACACTTGGAGGGTCTTCATTTTCCCAATTTATCTTTTCTCATCCCATCAGGAACATATTATTTCTTAAACACATTAATTTTTATTTGATTTGCAAAAAGTTTTAACCACCAGCACACGTACAATGATCCTCAGTATAATACGGTTACCTTATAAAAAATAATCCAGCTATTGTTTGAGTAATTTGAAAAACTTTTACATATTTAAAAAAATCTTCCACAGCTTTCTGAAAATATCAGAGCAAACATTACTTCAATAGCTACATTATTGGTGCTATGCTAATGCTAATAGCTACATTCTTGCTTAATATAGCATTTCAGCTGCTTAACAGGTTTGCTGTCTCCTTTGTTGTATTTTTCATTTGATTATGCATCAAATGTTGTTAGTGGGTGAATGGTCTGGACTGCAGGCAGGCATGTTTACTGCATGTTGTTGTAATACAGGCTGAATGTGGTTTGTCTTGCTGAAAGAAGCCTCAAACCTTAAACGTATAAGTCACAGTGCCAAGTTCAGTTAGTATCAGAATCAAGACTGGAAGGAGAATGTATGAGCTTAAAACAGCATGTGGGATTTATAGGTTGGTTTATAGATTTGTGAGGGTTAAGGTTTACGTAAAAGATGGTCATAGAAATCTAGCATTAACATTAACAGCTTTTAATTGAAGTTCAGAGAGGTTAACCAGTATCAAAAGGGCAATAAACATACTGTTAAGACAATGCTGATCTCTTACTGGAAAGCAGATGATGCCATGGTGCCATTGATTACAAGAGCCTGGCACAGCACAAGGCTTTAGCTGTGATTCGTCCTCACAAGGACTCTCCACAGCGATAACAGTTGTGCATCCTATCACCTCTCTCACTCTCATTGAGGCCATTATGTTGCTTACAGTTAGGCAGCCTGCTTTGAAGACTGGACTTTAAAATGTTCATCAGGATTCTTGAGGACTGAAAAAGCTTGTCCTTCACTGGCACGTCCTTTTTTTTATCTCCCTTGCTGCTCTGCTCTTACTCTGGTAATCTTTCACTAAGGCCATAGACAGTCTGTTCATGGCAAGCTAGATACTGATGTCTCCATAGTGGAAAACGAACGATAGCAACAATTAAGTAATTTCTGAATTAATTGCCTCTTGTTGAGAGGAATGTACAGCTGAATCAGCACTGAGGGTAAAATCAGGACACGGTGCATATACTTCACTGTGAGACTATCCTTCATTTATCTAATTTCCATTATATTTAGCCATTAACTACAAGTTATGCATTGACAGAATCAGGGGGCGAAGCAGAATATGGCTTAACATTAAGAGGGCAGGAGGAGCTGGTTCTGGATCAGTATCTATGCTTGTACACTGATAAAAAAAGTAATGCATTGGATTTAGATGATTTAAATGTATGTACAGTGCTGCTTGAAAGTTTGTGAACTTTTTAACATTTTGCAAATTTCAACGTAAACTTCATTTAAGTCATATAATAAAGAAAACCCAATAAAACAAATCACAGGTACAGTTTTGCATTCATTTATTGAAATAAGTGATCCAATAGTAAATATCATGAGATTTCAGAGGACCTCAGAAAATTATTTGCTAAAGCTCATTTGGCTGGAAGACATTCTAAAACCATTTTTGACTAGATCTGTCCACAGTCAGGCAATAGTGTAAAAGTAGAGGAATTTAACTCATTTCCTATGTTTGAAGCTCCTAACAAAAAATTATTCCAAAATGAAAGCATATAATATTCTTGGGGATCACAGAGAACCTCAGGGTAACTCTGAACATCTGAACATCTTTAACATCCAAGGATCTGTAGGTCACACTATCTAATGACAGTCCCCATAATTTCAGAATCAGGCACTGAACAAGTACTGTATGTATGGAGAAAGTCACTTATCTTCAGGATATCTGCCGGTTAAAATTTTAATAAACAAGCTGGGTGGAGCAGAAGAGTACTGCCACCATGTCATGTGAATAAACAAGACAAAATGGATCTTTATGGCCTAAATAATAAGCATAAGAACCTCATCCCAACTTTGAAACATGGTGGTGGCAGTTTTAGTGCTTTATTTGATGGAGTTGTGAATTGGAGCTATGGACTATATAAAAAAAAAATCAACAAGAGAATGTTAGAACATCCATCTGTCAACTGAGGCTCAGCGAAAGATGTGTCCTGTAGACAGAAAACAACAGTAAAATCAATAAATAAAATCTACAAAGAATGGATAAAGCAAAATAATTGTTTTATATTGGAAATCCAGACCATTATCCAACAGACATAATGGGGCACACTTGAGTCACAATAGTTAAATAGGGCTTTCATTATCTATTGTTATAGGTAAATAAAGATCTGATCATATTTTCAGTCACATTTATGTAGAAATTCACAAAATTATATCATGTTTGCAAACTTTCAAGCAGTCCTGTACAATTTCCACATGAATACGAGATAATATGTCAACACAGGTTTGGCTTTTACTTGCTTTAGGCAAAAATTATCTCTCTCTCTCTCTCTGGCCCTCAGCGGAACAAAGAACAACACTAAGCCCCAACACACACAGTTCCAGTCCAGCCTCTCCCAATCACTGCAGCTCTGTGGGGGACGATTTGCTGATGGTAGTTGTTTTGCTCAGGCTTATACATTTGCCCCCTCTCCACAAAGCCTGGCTAGGGTCAGGAGGGAGTCCGCCCCAACAATCAGACTCAGGCATTAGCAAAGAAACCAAACAATGAAGACAAAGCCTGGTCAACGTGAGGTCAGTTTGTCCTGCCACCCCGAAAACAGACTACAGTAAAGCAAATTGAGCTTTTTCTAAACACAGAGGGACACTACCTGGCTGCAGGGAGGATAGTGTAGTAAGATAAGATAGTATAGTAAGAAAGTGGTTGCCTGGCTGTGATATGGAATAATAACTACATAGATATGAATTAGACCTCTTTTTTGTGCATTATGATACATGGAGTTACAGTGTTTACCATTAACTGAGTGATCTCTAATGCTTTGGATGGCATGCTTTAGTTGAACCAAAGTTCGCTCAATGCATTGTTGATAAACTTGCTGAATTTCGGATTTCTTTTTGATGGCCATGTTGAGAACAGGGGTCTCAATATACATAAATTTAATTTTTAAATGGATAAGAGAACTTATATTATGTTTTTTCGAGTGTTTGTATGTAATGTTGTTAATAGTAGTAGTGTTTTTGCCATACAACACCCTAAATGTACTTTACAAATATATACAATTTAGGCTGAATCCTTATCTTAGGCAGCAGACAATGTATTTCTGACTGTTTTGTATCAGGTACACTTTTGTATGTCTGGTTCCTATTACAATTGCTGTGAATAATTCTGCCTTTGTAAGATTCTCTGAAGGTCTCACATAATACGGCTCGGAATGACTTTGGTGGAAATGCGCAGTACTATGAAGTACCAACCTCTACCCTAGTGTAACTTATAGTTATCATTTGAGATAACAAAACATCTACAGTCTCAAATATGTTATATTACATAGTATAACATACTCAGGTTGACTTTTACAGTAAAGAGGCATTCCTGTTTTCAATTATTAAAATGATAACATCCAAGTTTGACTTTCGTTACCCATGCTATGTAGAGATAGGCAGTTGTTGTTGCAATAAATCTAGCTTTACTGAAAATATCTTGGATAACGTCAGTGCTTAAAAAACACTGAACAACTACATGGTTCATTATAATAGAGTATAATAAGACGTTTTAATTTGATCCACAGTAGTGCTTTTTGTTCAATGGTTATTAAAAATTGGTGTATAAAGTAGATGCATTGATGTCACTTTCTGCCCAGAAAACACCCCCTCACTCAGACTGAGTGGCAAATTAGTCCACAAGAGGCCTGCGTTTAATGTATGAAGTATGAAATGATGTATGGTAATTTATAATATGTGGTCCCCATAATAGTCCTGGGGAATGATTAATGTGCTTTATAGTCATATGACCATAACCTGTCCTTCCCTTGGTCCTCCAGGTCGCAATTGTGAAGTACACCAGATTATTGGCAATTACATGTGGGATAAGGACTCAATGAAAGAGTTCCTGATTGGAACAAATTCAGACAGCCGCTTACCTCTGTGGTGGGATGGCTCTGAACCTCTCTGGGTAACCATGCAGAAACTGGGCAAAAGCGTCTACATGTACTATTGGCCAGGTTAGTGAATGGTGCATATCTAGTCTGCATTTAGTACCATTTAATTGTTGTGTATTGTTTTACTATATTTGCTTTATTTTACCGGATTTGAAATATACATGTAAACTAGCAGATGCATATTATTTACTAAGAAATTGTACTCTGTGCAGGCTGTGAAGTGGAGATCCTTGGTGTACGACCCACATTCTGTGAGGAATATGTTTACAATCCCACTGAGAAGAACCTAACTGATTCCATTGAAAATGCACTAAGTGTGCTAAAGTAAGTCTTATACAGACCTTTCTAGCTAATCATTATTGCGACCACAACATCAGCATATATAGAAGCACATAGCTGGTTGAGTAGTAAACCCAAGCTCTTTAGTTATTGGCAATGCAATGAACAAAGCCTTATACTCACACTATGGCCACAGTTCATGTTTTGAAGTCACTTCCATTACTAAGAGGTGTATAAAATGAAGCACATAGCCAAACAAGCCATACAATACTAAAGAGTTCAGAGACTTGAATTTGAATTATGAGACACTGTCATAGGATGTCACCTTTGCCACAAAATGCTTGGTGAAAATTCAATTTCTGAGATCACTGTGATGCCAGATGTCGGCTGAAGTGGTGTAAAATACACAGCCACTAGACTGTGGAGCTGTGGAAACGTGCTCTGAAATGAGGAATGATGTTCCACTACCTGGCAGTCTGATGGATGAATCTGGATTTGGTGGATGCCAGTAGCTGGAATGCACTGTGTATAGGGGAATAATTGGAGAAGGGGCATAATCTTATTGGTACAGCACAAAAACAACTTTAATGTGTCAAAAATGTGGGTATACACTTCCAACTTTATGGCAACAGTTTGGAGAAGGCCCCCTTGTAAACAAAGCGAGATCCATAGGGACATGGTTTGATAAGTTTGGTGTGGAGGAACTCCAGTGGCCTGCATAGAGCCCTAATCTTAACTCCACTCACTGAACACCTTTGTGATCAGTCAGAACACCCGTTGCTATTCAGGCCTTCTTATCCAACATCAGTGATTTCTCATCCAACATTGGAAATCTTGGTCAAGTGTCCACATAGTTTTTGCCATATAGCGTACCCTTATATTTATAATTATTTAGCAACGATTTGAAGGTGGTAATTCAACTGCAATGATTTTAGAGTGTAAGAATAAGTATAAAGATTCATTTTTAGACCAAAAAGGCCATTACCTAGCTGTGGTCACACATAAAGAAACACAATGTGTTGTATTGTTCCTACAACACACATGTTCAATGCATTTTAAAGTGATTTTAAATCAAAATATTGGGGAACATTGAGATAATGCACGCAGTTTTTTTCTAAAAACTGTAATTGAATCACATTGAGTTTTATATCCCTAATTCTATGTGTATACTAAGTGTTTTTATTATTTTAAGGAATAATAAAGCAGACATGGCAGGTGTGTACTATGAAAACATTGATGTGGAGGGGCACCACTATGGTCCTGGGTCACCGCAGGTAAAGAGGGCTGTCCAGGCACTGGACATGGCAATCCAGACCCTAAACCAGAAAATCAAGGTCTGTGCATCCTTTTTATTTATAAAATAATATAATATAACGTACATAAATCAGCCATAACATTAAATCTATTTGATTCTGTGGGGGTTCTGAGCATTGAAGAAAGGACTAAGTGGAGGATAACAATGTATGCAGAGCAGCAGATGGAGCAACAGATGTAACTCTAGGACTAAAATTGTGCTCCTATATTGTAATTGGAGCAGATAAAAAGAAAAATTAGTTAGTTTTATTGTTGTGGCTGTGTGTGTATATAGTACATGTATAGTATCTGTGTGCCAACCACATATACATGGGTGACAAATGAAAGAAAAAAACATATTTAATAAATGGAGGAATATAACACAGATGCTGACTTTTATGACTTAAACACAGATGCTTCTATCTGTCATGAGACTGTATGAGCAAGATCTGTCTATCCACCACTATATAGAGAGAGCTATATAGTTGTAAAGTGTTGTAATATACTAGATTAATATATACATCTGAAAGTTCAGTGGTACAAAAGCCATTTTCTACTGAGATGTGGAAAAAAGATGGTCAGATGAGTCTAATATTCTTATGGGTGAGCACATATGTGGCATACACCACGAAGATGGTTTGATGAGTGTGAAAAGGATGTAAATCACATGCTATGTCCTTCATGGTCACCAGAGGAATATTTTAAACTGACATGTTACTGATCTTCAACACTATCACCTGAAAGAAAATATTTTGGACAAATGCCATTACATTCCTCCTGTACAGAAGCAAAGACCTGCAAACTATGTCTGTTCATGTGACTTGTAGAGCCCCAACACCTTAAAAAGACAGTTTTCTATAGTTTTTCCCTTAAATGTGTCACTCATTTAGGCATGCAGACTAACAGACATATTGTAATTGTGTACTGCAGGAGAAGGGAATGCAAGATGAACTGAATGTCATTATGTTCTCTGACCATGGGATGACTGATATCAAATGGATGGAGAAAGTTATTGAACTGGACACTTACATAAACATGTCCCATATCATAAAGATGATGGACAGAGGGCCAGTTGTCAATTTGTGGCCGCAGGAAGCCAAGTTTGAAGAGGTGGGTTCCCTGTAATACTCATGTACTCCTATGAAAAGTTCAACAGGTGCAAGCGGTTACCGCAGAGGTGAACTTTGTCTTTCTCAAGGGCCTGTTCAGACTTCGTTCTAGGTCTGTTATAGTTTTACGCCCAGTTATCACAGTACATGTGCATTGACTAATGTGTACAATATCAAAGGTTTCTGTAGAGACACAACACTTTTTGAACTTTTCAAAACCTTGAGCTAACTATAAAACATATTAACTTCATAAAAGCAATGCACATAAAAAACATAAAATGCTGTGATTGTGCTCTTATATTGGTGCTATAACAGCCTCTATGTCTCTGTTAAGGCTTTACACTAAATTAACCTTTCTCTAAGGATTCTAGCCTGTCCATATTGGTCTCTGGCTTCTCCAGAGTGTCCCATTCTACTGGCAAGGCTAAGAATGAGACTATACAAGTGAACACCTGTGTCAGCAATTGATCATCTTACCACTTTTTAAGAACATATGTTTCTTACTCTTTATTTTAGGTATACAAAGCACTGCAAGCAGTGGAAAACATGAATGTGTATCGGACAAACAAAATCCCGGACCGCTTTCACTACAAAGCTGGAAGATTTGTTGCGCCATTGACGCTTGTGGCTGAACCTGGATGGTTCATCACCGAGGTTAGTCTCTTCAGTGTAAATACCTCAATGTACTAATAAAGTGGATGACATTAAGCCACAATAAAAAAAAATAGTAAAAACATTCTCAATCATGACTGTTATGTATACTATGTATAAATACATAGACTGATTGAATTTTTTCAGTAATATACAAAATTAATGAAAATACAGTACAGGGCAAAAGTCAGAGACCGCCCTGTTTTACCTCACAATGTCCTGTGTGCAAATTTTGTCTTTCACCTCTGAGAGAAGCTCCACTTTTGATTCAGATCTTAAGGAAAATCTATCCATTTCTATCCATCCATCCACTGTGAGAAGACAACTCAGCACTATGTATCTAAAAAGATGTGTAGATGCCAAAAACCCAATACTGAGAAAAAGGAAATAGACCAAACCTGAGATGTGGAGTAACGTTAATGGACTCATGGGTTTAAATCAGTTATTGAGAAGCACAAAATTCATCCAGCATCCAACAATATGAACCCTAAAGGATTCGATATAGACTTTGATGCTAAAATTGAAACCTGGGTTTAAACTCTAAAACCTAAAAACCAAACGTAACTAGATCCTAGTCTGAATATTTGGAAATCTGTAATCTTAACACTTAAAGGCCTGGCTTCCCAAACAGGATTAGGCCTAACCCTTGTCTAAAAAGGACTTTAAATGATGAATCATCGCTGACATTGCAGATTATTAAAAGGTGTCGTTTAGATCCAGTAAAAAAACCCTGAAGGTTTAAAGTTAAAGTTTATATTGACCTTGACATTCATTTTAACCTATAGATCTGTTCTCCTATTCTCAGCACAGGATACTTGTCAACTCCCCTGGAGCACATCTGATATCCAAAAATGCCAGTCATCTCTGTATGCAGCGCAGTGTTCCTCTTTCATCGCTGTGCTCTCACGGTACCCCTGCTGATTAGGCCACTTCTTAGCATTCCTTTCGGGCAATTCAGCCGTGATTCAGTCCTGCATGTAACAGCCCCATTTTGACAAAAACAATCGTCTTCTTCTAAATCCTTTGAGCAAAGACCTGGCAAAGTAAGAAGTAGCCCCCATTTGATGCGTCATCTGGCTTAGAGCAGAAACAAAAAGCATTCCATAGTCTTTAGAACCTCAGGGTGGGAAAAAAGGTGGAATGTGCATCAGTGCAGAATCGGTGAGGAAGGCCAAACTCATCTCACTCATCTCACCTCATTCTGCTTGCAGAACAAAACCAAGCTGCCCTACTGGCAGAACGGCACTGGAGAAGCGAAAGCTTGGCAGCATGGTTGGCATGGCTATGACAATGAGTATTTGGACATGAGAGGCTTCTTTATGGCTCAGGGACCAGGTAATCTGTATACGTTATACCAGTACATTATACACTTACTGTCCACTTCATTATAAACATTTAGCCTCATCTGAGCAGGACTGTAGCTCATCTCAGCTGTTCCAATGCCAGTCGCAGCTGTTCTCTTATTCCGACTGTCTCTCGTGGCTGCCCATTTCCTATTTCATTAATGGGTGGTTGTATAACAAATACAGCAATTTACTGCATTAGCAGTTTATTTGGATGATATATGAAGTATAGCAACAATTTTGAATTCTTCAAAAGGGACAGTATATATATATATTTAATATATATATATATATTAAAATAGGGCTATTAAGGAGGCTTTAGTTCCTCTTCTAATTGTGACATAAATTGTGAATTAAATAATTGCAGTTAATTCAAATGACTGCAATCATTTAAGTAAAATATAAAAGAAAATAATTGTGTCATGTCTACACTAAACCTGACCTGCGCTGTATCTGCTCTCTACCTGTCAGATTTTAAGAAGAATTTCCGAGCAGGGCCGATCAGAGCGGTGGATGTCTATAATGTAATGTGTAAGACTCTTGGCATCGAGCCCCTTCCCAACAATGGTTCCTGGTCTAGAGTGGAGTTCATGCTGAGGGTCCCTGCTGGTGCTGTCCAGCCCACGCTTTACAGCTGCATGCTGCCAATGCTGGCGCTGCTGCTGTGTGCTCTGATCTAGAATCCCCTTAGGCCTCCCTCATCAGCAGAACTACTCTCTCACCCAGACTTTCATCAATGCTGTTTAAGGACCACAGTAAACAAAATAATATTGAAGCTGTATAAAGACCTACATGGAGCTCACACAGGGAACCTGGAATTATTTTTAAAAGTGCATGTTATGTAAATAATTCTTCTTTAAGAGCACATGTAGCCAGTGGCCTTTTTGCGGCTATAGTGGGCAGAAGTGGAAACAAGTGCTTAATAAAGGATGATACAACTACTTGCACATGTACAATAAACTGAAACATGATTTAAGACCAAAGAGATTGCTTACCATTGTGACAGACTGAGTTTCCGTTGCCATTTTAGACTCACTTCACTTGAATACTTTTGAATCTATTCTACTGATTTACTGTAGAACGATGTTGTGGCTGGTTTTGTATCCAGTCTGAATGTATTGTTTCAGTCTGAATAGCACAGAAATAAGAATGGATGCTTTGGTCTTTCATTTCCCAGCTGTGAAATTCTGCATTGTTCTCAATGTGAAGGAATGTATTAATTTTCTTATTTTAATTTTTCATTCATCTTTTTTTTCTGAATACGATTATCTGTATGCATCTAGATTCTTGTACTAATATCAATTTCTCAATAAAAGCAGTGTCAAATTTTGTCTTACATAATCTGTGAGAATGTGCAGTCCCTATTATTTAACCCTTTATGTTCCTAAATCGTTGTAAAGTTTATCATTTAAACTGTCTTTACAATTTGCTTCTCAATCTGTAAGATTTTTAGTTTCAAACATTCTAAACTAAAGTGACATCATGAACCGAATATAAAAAAATAGCAGTTTTGACAGACGTCAAAGACACCTATGTGTCATGTTGCGGTGGTATCTACTAAGGTTTGCATGCTAACCAGCTAGCCGCAGCCCACCCTGTCTCATAAGGCTTTGTACCGCAAGAGGTGCGTAA
Organism: Megaleporinus macrocephalus; assembly: GCA_021613375.1. Classification (NCBI taxonomy): domain Eukaryota; kingdom Metazoa; phylum Chordata; class Actinopteri; order Characiformes; family Anostomidae; genus Megaleporinus; species Megaleporinus macrocephalus. The sequence continues at coordinate 19,684,516 of CM038713.1, forward strand.
TTGTAGTGTTGTCTTCCATCAGTCCAACATGAGAGGATGAAGAAGTAGCACTGCCCCAACAGCATATTCTAACCTCTTGTCAGTCATTTTGAAGGTTCTGGTCCCAGTTAGGTCATTTAAAGAGAGGTATTCAACATCGCTATTCGTACAGTATTAGTGTTACCAGAGGAGGTCCATGTAATTTAACTGGCCGATTCCCACTGGATAAAGGATCACTGTAATTTCCCCCAAATTACCCCAGATTGCAGCATCATTGCAGCACCTTTGCATCAGTATTATGTGGCAGGCGCATAATAACAACACAATGTGTGGCTAACCATAATATAATCTAGTATTAGGCTAATTAAGTGGGTTCATTCAACTTACAAGATGACCAGCAACCCAGAAGATGCATTCAGGACTAGGGCTGAAATCAAACTCTGTTGTGGCTGATAGCTTCGTCTTCATATCACAAACAAGAGGCACAACTAAAATCAGTTTCTTAATCACCGGCTTCTTGTTCGAATTTTCTCATTCCACCTTTAACAGTGCAGAGGTTATTATTACGCATCAGCCCCCAGACTACAACTACGACACTATTTAAGGCGGAATGAGAAAATTTCAACCAGAAGCTGACTTCAGGCTTGTCCGTTTCCTTTTACCCAGTTCGGGTATTACATTACAGAGTGGATTTCAGCAGGACTCTCATTACAGGGGGAGCTCTGTGTTGGGTGAATTACAGGAGGTAATTATTATAATAATCATTATTTTTTAGCAGACTTGAAAATTTTATGGATATTTCATTCGTATTGGATTTAAATCAGCTGTCACATCAGCATATTCACTCACTCATATAGGGATAATGAAAGGAAGAATAAGTACAACAATGACTGAAGCTCTCAGTAAGCAACCATTATAAGTACTGCTGTGTCCCACTGCCATCAGGAATCCACGTTTGGCAGCAAAGACAGTGATACAGGTTTGATGTTGCATCCACCGGATATACAGACGAAGTGCGATCTTGAACTTGAACAGTTCTTGAAGGCTGTCAGTAAACACCTGGTAATGCTAACACTGAGGAGGAGGGACTGTGCGTTTTCTTGGTTTTTTACAATGGGGCTGGAAACCACAACTTTCTTGTGATTTTTTGCCCCCTATTGTATTAAGCATAAATTCGACAAGGTGCATCATCTTACACACTGCTTCTTTAAACTGGGGCTGAGAACAATTCTATATTTAACATTCGAAGTTTTTTTTGATGCAGCTAAAGTTACTGACAAAGGATTACAATACAGTTACAGCTAACATATTTTAGGCTCAACATGACTTATCAATACTGTCAAATACTGTTTACATTATTACAGAAAACTACAGGGCCACGTGTCTAAAAGGTGAACGTGTCTAAACGTTTTTGGAGTGAATCAGCAATCACACAAAGATCTAATCTTCAATAGCACATTCCCATTTTATGCTTTTGACTGCAGGATAAGTATAGACCTTTGGAATTGATAAGATAACCTCCCTAAGTATTTATGAATGTACTATGTACTGAGTACTAGTTTAAAGTCAGCGTAGTGAGGAAAACTATGGCCACTGCTACACTGTACACATTTTGAACAGCAGATGTCGCACAAGTACAAGTAATCGTTCATTAGTTGGGGACTAGCAAACGCATTATTTTAGTGCTCTGACCTATATGCGGTAACACAGAACTACATATATGCTGTATATGCCTATTAAATAAGACTACACTTACGAGACACTAACACTAACGAGACTTGAGGCACATTCCATATATAAAAAATAATAATAACTAGAAGAAAACTAAAAGTCACGCCTCGAAACAGGCGTATGATCAGATTATCCAGATCATCAGGACTGGCGGTTTACATGATCCATTTTCTGTGTAAACGGAAATCCCGACGCGACCTCACTTCTTGACCTTGAGACCAGCAACCTAAAACTTAATGGATCACCCCTCGGTGACTGGATCTAGCTGCTCGAACGCACTGCTCATCTGCTCTAACACACAAAATACTTCAGCTCTCTGTAATGATGGCTTCGTCTGCTGTGCAGCACATTCAGGGTAGTTTAGCCACCGGCCCATGACGTACGGTACGCGCTGCTCGCTGATTGGTCGAAACGCTTCACGTGTGCGCTAGATCTGTGTTGTTTCCACCCCCGAAAGGCCGGGGAGTGACAAAAAAAAAGAAAAACAGGAGTCTTAACATACGGTGACATTAAGAACGAAGGGGAGAATTTCAACACGCTTTCGGACGATGCTCTGCCGTCTGGATCCCGCAATGGACCTTATTTAACCGGGATTTGACGCCTTTCGACGTGCTCTTGGGAACTTAAGCCATTATCACACAAAACTACGCAAATGAATCGTTAGCGGTGTAAGCAAATAACACACTGGCGCCCTAATTCACCTTAGCTAACCAAAGTTGATGTCATCGTCTGCGTGTCCTGTTCGGCTGGCCTGGTCTCGGTCCCGTTATTGAGTTATTGTGTCGTTTTTATGGAACTGTGACATAACAGTCCTGTTCGCGGGGTTCGTGAGCTTTTAATTATGCAACCGTCGTTATAGCAACCTGGGAGCGTTGTGTTTACATTCGAGGCTATACTTCATTGTTTACGGTCGTTCCAGAATAACGTTAACGTCCACTTTCCATCTGTTTGCACATAAACCTGAACGCGACATTACCTACAGCAGCCGCGGTTCTGAACGACTACAGCAACCTTTCATCGCGTAGCAGCTTTTTATTTAATTAACGTTAATCCAACGGAGACACAGTGTTTACGTTACATACGTGCATTTCGGCGTAGCCTAGACAAACATGGGTTGGTTTATCGAACTTGTTTAACATAACCTGAGGATTAACAACAAGATCTGATTATTTACCCAAATCTTATAACGGTACCGCTGTTTCAGTTTCACGCTTATCCTGCCAAATTCAGCACGCCTCCGGCTCGGCTGGGTGATAAGAAGGGTTTAGCCGGCTGTAGAACAGTCTTCGAGTAGAAGTTAACCTTAAGATCGCGTTGGCGTACAACCGCACAGGATTTATGTAGCGCTATTGCTTTAACTAATCAGGAGATGTGCAGGTGGTCAGAGAGTGGACTTGCTCCACATGTACACCCCCTCTCGACATCGCGGCTCTAAGTAGCTTGCTTTCCAGCAAGGTTGCTCAGCCAGCCAGCTAGCCACTTGTGCTGGCACATAGCCGCTTTACATTAACATTAGATGTAGTTAGCCTGGCCTCGGCGGCCCCCGTTCCCTCCCTGCACTTCTCCAGAGAACCGATGCTAAAACAGCTAGAGAGCAGGAAGGTTCTCCTCTCGTATGGTCCTTGCCATGAATGACATCCCGAGCCTTGCGTAGCTCTAACGCGCCGTCAAAAGTGGACCCAAGGTATGAAAAGCGGAGCAACTCGAGCGGAATAAAGCTTGTCGTGTGGACATGCCCTTTCCAGCAGCATGCAGGTTGATGGCAGCAGCAGCGGCAGTGCCCATGCCCCCATGCCGGGCGCTGCGTCTTCAGCCGGCTCGCCCTGCCGAGTCTTACCGGCGCTCACGCTCGGCATCGCCGCGGCGGCGGTGCTCCTGCAGTTCAGCTGTGGAGGACTGAGCCTAGCGGCGTTTTTCCTAAAGCTGTCTATTTCTGTGTCCTTCACGTTGTTTTGCTTCCTGCTGGGCTGCTTTGGCTTGCTCGCCAAGAAGAGTCCACCTAAAATCAGCAGATTCGACACTTCGAAGAGGCCGTCGCCAAACTTACTGGACAAATTGATGGTAAGGATGCTTTTGGGTGGCTTTAATTCACTGTTGTCTGCGTTCAGGCCGCCCACTACATCTGCTGTGGGATGCTGTGTATTATTACACTGCCTGTAATGATCCGCTCGGTTAATAATGGGAAAGCTTGCTTTATTTGATCAGGATTGATTGCTCAAGTGCGAAACTTCCTCCATGTGTAATCATAGCACAGTCTGTTTATGTGTAGAGTGCTCTTAGACCATGAGGTCTCCTTCATCACTATAGTGTTGTAGACTGGGATTTCCATTATGAGACTAACACTGCAAAAACAGTGTAAACACCTGGAGTAAAAACATACTAATATCATTTGGAATAAGTAGATTAAAAAAAAAGTGCATCAGATTAAGGCATCAGTGAGCTTCAGAAACATGTAGCATAAATGTTGTGTGAAATAACAGCTCTGTGTTTCCTAACAGAAAGTTTTAAACATGCCTCTGTTGCTTTGTTTTATTAAAGGTCAGTGTAGTAACCTTTTTACTAAAGTACACATCTCTATTGTACTGTGTCCACTCAGAATCCCAAGCGTATAGGTCTGATGAAGAAGCTGTTGTCCAGCATGACCAGAGACAGAAATGACCTCATAGCATTCCACGAGGTCATAGCACTGCATGCAGTTTTAGGTGCAAAACAGATTTGTGCAACTACTATCGTAAAAGCACTAGTAAACTGTATCACACCATTAGGGTTTTATCCAAATTGTATATCATTGCTTTCATATTCACTAAATTATTTCTTCAAATGTGTCAATTAATGCTCATTAGCTTCATATGTAGTGTTCTGTCCATACTAGCTTCAGTTTTCCGTGTCCCTGCGAGAGGAAAGTGGGCAGCAAGGAAGCAGGTAGTAATGCGGTTCTATACAATATTCAAACACAGGTGTAGCAGTAGTGTAATACCTGTCGAGCATTCATTCTAGAAACGGTTGTATATATAGGAGAAATATGGGATAATATCATGTAACTGAATTGTATTACACTGTCTACTGCACATTTTGCACCGTGGAAGTATTTTAGTATATTATACTATAGGAAGTATTTTTGCTCCCAGATTTACTTTGGAATTTTGCATTTCACAATAAAAGCACCAAATTGTTTTCAAATTGAAAGAAATTGTGTTTGTTGATAACAAGTCGCCACTGTCCAATGAAAAAACATATTGCTCCATTTTTATGGATTTTTATTTTTCTAGGGCATTTGAACACGACAGCTACCCTTGTATATAGTATACTGTTTGAACGTTTCATTATGACTGGACCAAAAGAAATGCTCTAAAATAGGTTGGAAGAATTTCTGGTTCCATTGACTTAAATTAAAAGTAAATAAGGTTTTTGGTCTCTCCTGTAAAGTTGCTATTTTGGAGATAATTGTTTTTCTTTGGACAGCAATGACATGCTGGCCTAGAGTAACAGGAAACAAATAAACTAGCTGAATTTATTAGAAACAATATTTTCTTTCAGTTTTTTAATCAAGTGATGGGAATATACTGATAAAGGGAAACTGGTACCAAAAGGAAAAAGCAGTTATTGTTGCATCTGTTGTAAACTTGCTCATTCACATCCTGCACTGGTACCACAGTAGCCTCTAGAGTAAGATTTTCCAGTTTAGAGACTAGGAAACCCCCCTTTCTGTTTACGCTTCTTGAAGGTGGCAGGAGCTTCTGAATATCTGCAGCTGTTGTATGAGTGGTTTTTGGGACAGGGGCAGACTGTTGCAGTTCATGTATCTTATTGTAACTGTAGTAACAGTTTTTTAATCATCATTGCAGTGAAGTTTACTCAAACATATCTCAGGAAGGCCAATATTTGAAGGCTACAGTTAGCAGCATAGCTGGCTATCTAGATACCTTACCTCACTTTGGCTCTGTTTTTCTCTGTGAAAGGGTAAAAAGCATCGATCAATCCATTTTGGCATGAATGAAGATCTAATAACTGTTTTGTTTTTACACTGTTGTTCAGTGATGTTATTTGTCTTCACAAACAGAGGCATAACAAAAAAGGGACCAGTCCTGAAATGATAAAACAGAAAACTTTTATGGTCTAAACAACAAATTATGAAACAAACAGGTAGTGGCTTAGTATGGGAGCTTCTCATTTTCATTTCTTTACATTCTTCAAAGAAGTTTTGTGGGTAAACTTGCAGACTGTCTCTTACAGAAAGCTGAAAAACATTGCCAACTTAGTTTGTGTTTAATGTGAGACAAAATATTCTCTGTAGGCTTTACATCTGAACTCTCATCGGGTCAAAACAATCAGTAAAACTGTGTCCTTTTGGCTTGGAAGTGTACATCGGTGGGTAGACTAACAGGTAGGATTAGCTGACAACACAGGAATTCGTGTTGGTGAAAGTGATGAACGAAGCACCGTTTGTTAATGATCACTAATAAATGAAAACCTAAATACATGATCAAATGATTATTTCTGTTAAACCTATAAACAGGAGGAATATTCAACACTACGAACATCTCATTACTCAATAAATTACTTATTAAAATACAATTTTAGGCCAGAACATTCTTCTAATAGAACATATGTGTGTGCTTTTTCTCGTAACTGTTACCAGCAGATTGCAAAGTTTACAGGGTATTAAAATTTGTGCAGCTTAAAAAGTGCTTTAAAAGCAGAACTGGTTTAATGTTGTCATCACAGCCTGTGTCCCAAACAGAGGAGTGGTGTTTTTTGTTTCTGTGCTGTTGTATCTAATCTAGCTTGCTAGTTGTATCTCAACTAAGCGTTATGCATGAAATGTGAATTAAAAAAACAACCATTAAGCTATTTATTTGGTTATGTGCTGTTTAAACGGCTCCTTCTGTCTCTCTGTCCTACAGGGAAGGTTCTCTGTTCCACTGCTGGACTCGGCGCAAACCAGACGGGTGGTCGTGTCTCACAATATGGATAAAGCTCTTAAGGAAGGTGAGTAGTGTAATCCGTTCACAGGAATGTGGAGAATTTAGGTACATGTTCATTGGTCCTTTGAAAGGTCATCGAGGAATACATTGAAATGGATCTGAATTCCATATTAGACATACGTTTACAATGAACGGATGGACCTGAAACTGAGGTCATGAATCATAGATAAATGAATGAATCATCATAGATAAAGGCTAAAATGTGCTCTCGCATTCCTTCTGCCATGTCGCAGGAGAAGACAACCAGCAGCGCTGAGACTCGCCTTGCATATCCATCTTCCGCAGATGCTGTTGTTTCAAAGACTGGAAAGTAGCTGTGAACAAATATCATGCCAAAATCTATCAGCTTCAGCTGTCAGGGTGTGATGAATAAGGGTGTCATTGACACAGGCAGAGAGCGAATGAGAAAGAAGGTAGAATGATATGTCTGAATGCCTTTTTTTTTGTACCTAGGATTGAAACAAGGTGTCGTAAACAGCATGGGAAGAATCACAGCTGCCCAGCTCAAACTGGCCCCAGAGGCCTTCTCGCTTTTGCCCTCTGTCTGTCTCTCCTAATTCCTCCATTCATACACTCCTGCATAACCCACTGAATTTTTCCAGGCACGCTCAGGCTTTGAACTTCCCATTTTATACGTGTGGCTTCTCAAAGAGCAAAAATCGTGGGTTGGGTTTACGGTAGTTCATGTCTTAACCATTATGCTCCAAAATAAGAACTGATTCACATCTAGAACATGACGTGACATCACTATAATCAGTCTATGATATGTATTTATTGGTCTGTAGCTTTTCTGAATCTAAAGCAGTGTTTGAAACATGGGGCACATTTTGAGTGAGGCTGGGGTATTTTTGGCTGCTGAGCTCAGGGACCGTGACTTCTGACGGTGCACATTTCCGCTGCACGAGTCTTTTTTTTTTCTTTTTTTTTTTCTTTGTTTCCCCTCTATAGTGTGGGCGAAATTAGATTAGAACACATGCCACTGCTTGTGTGTTTCAAGCATGCAGTTCGTCTCCATGAGAGGTTAAATTTTTTTTTATGTATTGACATTGCTTTCATATATTTCAGAGAGAAATATGGTGTGTTTGATCTCTTGAGATCCACTTGAATTGGTGTGCGAGATACCAAACAGCTTTGAAGACAGCGTGCTTTGATTGAACAGTGTAGTGAGAAGACGGCTGGTGCAAACACTAATTGCGCTTGCTTTGGGTAGACAGTCAAATCTAATATACCACTCTAGCAGTGGTAAAGGAAAAATTGCAGGGGGGATTAAAGCAGTAATACAATGTTCTGGTTAGTACTGTACTACCATGTTGCACTTACATTACAACTAGTGATGAAATTTTGCCCTAGCCCTTTGCCAGTTAGTAATTAGTTGCTGAAGAACAAGCTTAAAATTAAAATATATAATATAAAACAGAAACGTGGCTGAGCTGCATTTAAAGGCGTAGTTATTATAGTTTTTATTGACATATAAACTAAACTATGTATTTAAACTGAGATAACAAAGATTAAAAACTGTATTTTGTTCTGATAGGGTATGAAGTTACCTAAATTGTGTTAAGCATTTCCTGTGTAAGATCATGTTTTAAACTGAGGGATTTACAGCTACCCAGTGATGGGCTACTGAGCATTCTTTAATATTAAAGTTTTAAAGTTGTGTTTAATGCCCACATGAACATAAGTCATGACCAGGGCTTGATTTGGCTCATCCACTGCTCTCTGTAATCTGTAAAATACAAAAAGTTCCGTTGTAATCTGTAAAATACAAAAAAGTTCCGTTGGACTACCTTGATGTATGAACCACTGTGTCTGCTTCATGAAAGCATTGTGTGACACGGGAAACTAGCAGAGATTGTGTGCGAATGATCAATCAACGAATCCACTTTAGTGGGTGAAATCAAGTCTCAGCCTACCACTGCCTCATTTACATGTTGAAGTGCACCCCAATTCACTAATTCATACAGATGTTTCTGTAGGCAGCCAATAAAATAGCTGCTTTTAGTGACTCATGTGCTAATGGATATGCTCGTGAGTTAGTGGAGTTGTTTACCTGTAGTACCATGTTTCACCTCTGCCTGTCATCTAGCAAAACTGAGCTAGCTCCTCCCTAATGTCTCATTTCACTCAGAAATACACACATTGAGCAGTTTCTTATGAACATCTGTACACTGGATTATTCAGGCAGTTATCTAATCAGCAAAATCAGCTGGCAGCAGTGCAGTGCATAAAATCTCAGAGACAGACCAGCAGTTTAGATAATGTTCTCATCAACCATTGGAATGAGGAAAAGATCGCAGGGATTTTGACTGTGGCATGATTGTTGGTGCCAGACAGGCTGGCCTCAGAATGCTCAGAATGTTACAATCCACTGACAGAAACTATATATATATATATATATATATATGTATGTATGTATGTATGTATGTATGTGTATATATATATATATATATATATATATATATATATATATATATATATATATATGTGTGTGTGTGTGTGTGTATGTATGTATGAGTGTATAGAGAGAGGCCTATTCACCAGTACCACAACATTATGTTCTCTGTTTTATAAGATTTGTGTATGTATGTATGTAAGGTGTTCATGACTCCCAGATAAGTCTAAATGTATCATGCTTGGTCTTAGTGAGGCATATGCATGTTTTTGGACCTTTGGCCTTTTGCAGATGATAATGCAACTGTGCTTACTGGACACATTGTGCAGCTGGTTGTTGAGTTCATTGATGTCCAGCTGTTTCTGTGTAAGTGGGGAATGTTTGTTTTACTAATTCTATTAGTAAAATGGTACTGCACCACTGTGGTGGCAGCAGGGTCTAAGATTATTACACAGAGCTGGCTTATACATGCTTAACGTAGCATAGCTGGTTGTGCTAAAAACCGTGATCTAAAACGTCATTCATGCTGTAAGCTTGTGTGCTAGCGTGGATTCAATCAAGCCTTGTAGTCAGCAACAGAAGCCTGTTGATCCACAGTAAAGCAGAATGTGTTGAGTGGCATAGATGACTCTGTGTTTACACTAACACATGCAGACTTTGCTCCCTTGCACTGCCATCTGACTTATTCTTCTCATTAGCTAATGTGCAGTAGCATAAATTGCAGCAAGAAAAAAACGTGTGGTGGTGAACACCTTCAAAACATTCAATAAATAAAGGGACTAGAAAATATCTAATTTTCATAGAAAAACAAGAAAACTTGGTTAAAGTTTCAAAATGTAACCTTCACTTTCCAGGACATATAAACTATACATGTAAACTAAGTTGTTTCAAATTAATTATTTTTAAGATGTCATGTTAACCAATGCATTTATGTCACAGCCTTTTTAGCCTACGGCAATTTAACCTGCCCATCCACACTAAAGTGTTTTAGCTCACAGTGCTTATTGAAAGAGGCAGGGCAGACAGTCAGAACTGAGTTCACCTACATATACCAGTCTTAAAGGCACGGCAACAAAAACAGCATAAGTGATTAACTGTACTGTTTCAGGTATCGCTATTATGAATTAGGCCTGTGTATTGGAAAGAAGACTGGTAATACAACACATATCATGATACAAGGTTACAATTAAATGTATTGCAATACTGGAGGGTGATGTATTGCAATTCTGTATATCTAAATTTAGTCTAAAAACCACAAACCACATGCATAGGTTTGCCAGTGCTAATGCTGCAGTGCATCTGTTTATGTTGGAGTGTGAAAGCCTAATAGCTGAAGATGTATTAGAGCACTGCTATCTAGCGGTGAATGGTTTTAACACAACACATAATGAACCACCTGCCATGAATCTGTGTTTGTAAACTATTAATTATATATATATCACTTATATCACTACTCTGAAAACTGTAATCACTGTATCGGTATTCATTGTTCAAAATTATCTAGTCACTAAGAAAAAAACATACAGGGCAACAATTTACTATACGCTCCTATATTAGTAAATGCGTCCTTTCACACCAGTCAAGCGCGTCCTGTGGCATGGCAATATTTTCAAGGCAGAAGCGGTAAAGAAATGCAGTGTGTATGCTATAATATACAATTAAAGTTGATAAACAAATATACAAACATAGCTTTAAGTTTTTACAATATGACAGAAAGAAGGTTAATGTTGTGAACCCATGTGCATTTCTCCCGGCCGGGTCTAGGGTCCAACTGGAGCAGAGAGGCAAAACGAGACAACTGTGTCGTTTCTCATTAAGTTTCTTTTTATTGAGCAGAGTGTTTAAACTTCAGGAGTCGACGAGGCCAACACAACAAACAAAGAGCACTAGCTGAGAGAAAGAGACAAGCTTACCAAAACAAAGTGAAACAAAAAGACACAGATCTTCCCTTACTAGTGGCAACCAGGAGAAAATGTGAACACAAACTCAAATGATGTCAAACACCGTGCTACACGCTATCCACAGTGTGTACAGGAATCATTTACAGTTTATTTACAGTCAGCAAACCAAGCAAAAGACAAAAAAGCAGAAAATCACCAAATCACAAGAACAGAGACAGCAGTCTGGTAGCCTCTGAACTTGACTTTGCTTTTGAAGAAAAGCTGAGAACCAGGCAACCAATCAGTAACAGGGAGATGTCACAGACAATCACATGCTGACAGGCTATACCTGGAATAGGAGAACAGGAAGAAAACAGGTAAAAAAATTACAACAGGTACATCACATGTTGAGAAAGCTAGTGTCAGTCACAGCTGCAGTCACAGCTGTCCGGTTTTCCGGATATAAATATCTGTATTGACCATTTAGTGCATAAATAAAGTTTAGGTGTATATATAAAGAGCTCAACAATGAAAACTGACTGTATAATGTACAGCTGTATAAAGAGGGGGAGATGGACGTGGGTTTATAACATTAACATATTCAATAGCTCTATCACTTTGTCAAAGTGTTAGAACTACGTGTGTTTCTTTGTTGAGTCTTCGCTGGATATTACAACAGAAAGACTACGTTTCTTACAGTTTGGTCAATAAAAACAGGTTTCGAAATAATTTAGTTCATTTCTGTATTTAGTGGATCTGGGCTATCCAGTGTTTAGGGTCTGTGTTTGCAGTGTTTGTATTAAAGCAGAAAGACAAAGGAACTGTAGCCAATATGCACACTTTAATATTCATTTATCACATTGCATCATCATATAGAAAGCTTTTTTTTTTGTGATTTTAGTATATTCAGTATATACTATACTACTGCAACTACAAAACGTGGATGCCTCAACATAAACATTTAGACAAGGACATTTTGTTGCTGGGAAAGCTAAATACTTTAGTATTCTAAATACTTTATTTTTCAGTGTTGCTCCATTATAATAAGGAGAAGAAGAAAAGTGTAGAAACTCACAATTAAAACATTTACCACTTTACCGGTTAGCTCTAATGTTAGCTTTAGCTCATTTAGCCCATTCAAGGCAAAGTAGCCTCTGTTACTCTATTGAAAGTATCCAAGAAATTCCCCCTAACTTTTTAAAAAAAAATCATCAGTCTTTTTATAACGTGCATTTTCATCTGTTCAACAGCTAGCTGCCAGTGCTTCACTTACTTACTATAAGTGTGTACTGAAATTTGGTAGAATTACATGAAAAGCCTTCTTTATTCCTGGTGGTTCACCAAATCTGCTTATTAAGTCTAACAGATACTTGAAATGTGAAAGTGAAGCCAAGTGAAGCAAAAATGACAAGGTGAAAGACAGAACGCACATGCTATCATTCAGACAAGTTCTGCATACACATGGGCTTAACTCAGCCTGATAAACACTCTCATGCAGACTGAGGAAATGTTGAGCCAAAACTAAACAGGTAGACTCATCTGACCATGAAGTGGTTTATGTAAAGCATCTTTATCCAGCACAATGCCGGAGACAGTCACCGTGCTGTGATCGTATGCCTCAGCCCGTCACAGTGATGCGCAGTAGAGGGGAGAGATAACAGTTGGAGACTTCAGTCGTTTGATGTCCCAGTTGACTCATGCAAATTGTAAGAATCTGAATAACAGGAGAAGGAAGAAAGTGAGTGATTCTGTGCTTTTGGTATTCCACAAGACAGTTCCTTTTTTAATAATTTAGTAGACAGTTTTCCACGTGCACTATTTAATATTCATATGAGGTGCCTTGTGGTGTTTAAGGCTTGTTTTTTTTTTATTTTATTTTTATGATTTTAGAAAGTGTTCTAAATGCATCTCTTCTTCATGTCCTGCTTGTGATACTAAGCTTTAATGTTACTCATTATTACTGCTAGGTCTGAAAAAGAAGGAGAATCTGGATCTTTATTAAGGAAAAGATTAAGTTGGAGACACATTAGCACATTAGAAAGCTTTGCTGTTTTCGTTTACTAGTCATCCTCATGGCTGTGTATTGAAGCCTTTACCTTTCCTAAAGTTTGCTCATCTTTGTTTATGAATCATGGTGTAGGCAGCAGATGGCACATACTCAGTGATTCAGGCTGGCTTGTTTATACCAGTGAGTGTTAGTGGAGAAGGTCGCTTTAGGGAGTTACTAAGGCCTGCTTTACCTGTTTACCCCCCCACCCCCCAGGTTCAGATTTTCAGTGAGTGATTGTCGCATTGTCTGGTCTTTAGCTTTCAGAGCGGAAATGTTATGATAATTGGTTCAATTGAACATGCACTTTTGCACAATTCTGGTACTTTTAAGCTTTTGAATTATTTTTTCTAGCTCACTAAATGCCTCATTCAATATTTTGTTTACGTACTGCTTACAACTGAAATTAGCTATCAGCTATCAGCATTTGTCCTAACTTTTATTTTCAGAAACCTCATGCATGTTCGATAGGTTGAACAGGGACAGAAGGAGTCTGCTGCTACCTCCATGATCCCAGTTTAACCCAGTGTCCATCCTCTAACCTTGCCTAATAGGATGATGGGCATCATTTGGCCTGCAGCGTCTTTAGCAGAGGGTTGATATGAGCACGCCTGGCACATGCAAGAGGATTTACCTGACTCACTGTCTTTTGCATGTGCATCCATGCTGCATATTGTCACTGTCGCAACACAACCTCTCTGGAACGGTAACTTTACAGAAGAACGAAAAAAAGATTTAATTGTTAATTGAGTTTTTCCCTCAGTAGTTTCTCTGTTCATAGTGAAATTTTAACAATGTAAAGCACAGTAAACACAGTTTGAAGTCTTCCAACAGTGACAGTGTGTTGCTGTAACAGGGGAACAACCTACTCTCACTGTGTTGGTTGGTCTCTTTGTTTTTATTGAGATCTAAAGTTTGTCTAAGAGGCTTAAACAGTGTGACCAGTCCCTAAAGCATGGAAGTGTGAACCCTACCATTCCATGTTACTTTGATAGGTACGATTGCATTTTTTTTCCACACCCTAAACATACTTGACTTTAATGTTTTTGTTTTGTAGTGGAGCTTTGTAGTGGAACAATGGACGTCTGTGGGTATTATAGACCACATGGCCACATGAGGCTTTGTTTACATTAAAAGACTTGTTAATGTGTATCTTATTAATGTGAACAAACCTGTCTCCTGAAATGACCTGCTTGCCCACATCCTAATCAATAACGTCATGTGAATGAACCATGTGCATCTTGAACAGTGAATAAAATAAACAGTAGAACAAGTCTTTCTTAAGAACATAATTAACTATGAACAGGACCACATATGAAAGTGACTGGTCATGTGAACATAGCCATAAACTTCGTTATTTTTTGGAATTCGCCCTGTAACTAAAGACTAAAGATGCAAGCTTGTGACATAAAATGTATCTTAGCAAACACTTGCACTTATCTTGGCAAGTTGATTGTTTTTAGGGTAAGGGGAAAATGATTCTTTATTTATTTATTTATGTATTTATTTAGACAGTCATTTTTTAAAGAGCAATCAAAATCATACCATGTAGTTTTGATTACATTAGTATTGCACTTTTCAAATAGTATTGTTATGAGAGGAAGATGTAGAGCTACATTTCTTGCTGAAAGCCATAAAGCAAGAAAAAGAGGTCACTGCCAAAACATGTGGTTGGCTCAGCCTGTGAAAAATGTGCTGCAGGAACCAGACCTGAATGCTTTTAAGATACGAGCACAGGAATCGAGTACGTACAGAGTTGCTGCAATAGTTTGCAGTGGTACCAGCCTCATACCATCTGTCACTTGGAACCAAGTCCCGTTGCCCTTCCCAAACTGTCTCTGCAGGGCTGTTTGCATCTCTCTTATAGGCCCATTTCTCTGCTTAATGTAGCTCTAAACCTGGAGTCAATGGGGCTGAAAACAGGGCTTCAGAGGGCCATCAGACTAGCCTGGCAGCTGGAGTGGCATGTTAAAGAGCATTTGCTCTTGTGCAGGTAAACATAGGAGAGGCACTGAAGGTTGTTTCCTCTAGTTGTCTCTTCTGGGTTTTGTGTAGATGTACTGGTGTCTGCACACAGTATCTGAGTCGTAGTCATATGGTCACCATATCATGCCACGCTATTGAATGCAGCTTGCGTCATTGGCCATCAATGGCAGTGTTCATGGAATGGTATAGGTTGATGGATGGAGGGCTCTTGTCACTCCATTATAGGACCACATGATGTGCTTAAAATATCATACTGCAATTGTGCTTCTTAGTATTGAGAATCTGTTACACCTTATAATGTATATAGTTCTATGCAGTGTACTTTTAAAACCATGTATATGATTCATTCTTGCATCATTTTTGAAGACTGTTTTATTTTGACCAAAGTTATTTTGTTTGTTGGATGACATGAAATATTGCTGGTAACTGGGCTACGCATGGCACTTTGACAACACTCCCCAAATTATTGTTAGGCGATATTTAATGACCATTGGCAAAAGTCCAAATCATCCTAACATAAAAAAAATAGTATTGCACAATCCAGTTTTTGTCAGAATATGTCGCAGAGTAGTCGCTACATAATTGCAACACTGCATGTGCTAATTAATTTGGTAAAAAAGTCATTAAGAAATGTTGCCCACAACAAAACACTAACACAACAAAAAAGCTGAATCAACAGCTACAACATACAAAATTAATTTATTCATCATCTACACAGCTTATCATTCTGGGTCACATGGGGTGGACATGCATTCAGACCCACACCTAGGGGCAAATTAGCATCTCCTGTTTGCCTGGCTCCCTGTCTTTAGATCTGTGGGAGGAAACTGAATCACCTGGAGGAAATGCACACAGACATGGAGACAGCATGTAAACTCCATCAAGAAAGAACCCTGGTCGCCAGGCAGTGGGATTAAACCCAGGCCCTCCTTGCTGTGAAGTGACTGTGCTTTCAACACCCTTCCCCAAGTGGATAAATCTGATAATTGTGAACATGCTGACAGAGAACATTTTATTGTTTTTATTTGGTAAATGAACATGTGTTTTTTTTCTTCATTACTATGCAATGCAACTTCAATTTCATTTCAATTTAAAGCACATCAGTTCAAGGTAGAGTTGAGTTTAAGTTAATCAAGCTTCTCTTCTCCTCTTTTCTTTTCAGTCTTTGACTACTGCTACAGGGACTATATCTTGTCATGGTATGCCCCCCTGAGTCGAGATGAGGGCCAGCTGTATCAGATGCTATCTGAAGATTTCTGGGAGATGATCAAGCAGCTAAGGAGCCGTCTCTCAGAGGTGGACGTTGTTAACGTGGTTTGCAACGACACTGTCAAGACCCTCCATGCCCATTTCTGTGACCTTAAGGCTGCCAATGCCAGGTGTGACACTGCAGGGTTAGTACTAGGTTTTATATTTATATCTGTATCTCAGTCCATTCATCTGAATAAGTGTTATGTGGTCTTGATAAACATTCCATTTGTCTGTGTAAGTGTATAGTGCACAAGCCTCTTTTCTGCAATGAAGAAAACAAAAGTGTAACAGAAAACCTCACATGGCTCTAGTCTTTAGCACTGTTCTCTTATGAAATGTAAGCTTTTTTAGTTGTGATAATATGAAGATTCCATATCTCATTTGTGGCTCGCTCCAAGGGAAGTCTGATTCCTATTGGATAAAATAGTGCTGGGAGTGTCGTGTCTTGCTTCAGGCTTAGTATAAACTGCCTTTTATTTGTACAGCCTTTTAAATCCACCAACAGCAGTACTGGGCCTTAGTCTAGCTGGAGCAGGTTCATGTCAGTGTGACCTTTATATAATAGGTTGTGGAGATGGAGGAGATGACAGAGATGACAGATATAGCGACGATAAGACTTTGATGTTGGAGGTACTGTTTGGCATAATCTGTCTCATTAATGAAAGAATGGTACACCGGGCTTATTTCGCTGCTCTTGCCACTAAACTCATTTTTGGCAGGCTGTGTTGTGCAACCTGAACTTCCGAGAAGGCATATGAGTCTTGATTTGTAGTTGCAGCTCAGCCTGCACGTTTAATCAAAACTTGCCTTTCATTTCCACTGACAGGTTGCCGTGTTGATTAACATTTTTCTGCAGTACTGTGCGTGATGTTCAGACTTTAGCTTTCATCCATTTGTGATGTGAAAATCTTACTTTCTGCCCTCTGCTTAATGAGTTTTCTTGACTTTGAGTTGCACAAGCAAGCAACGAGGCAAAACTTTGGGCTTGGGTGAATTAAATCAGCTTAATATTGGCTTAGCTTTTCTGTCTCATTGATTTTTTTCTCCCCTGCTTCTGGACTAAACATGCGTGTATAGAGTGTTTTAGGTCCATTAATGCAGATATGCTGGGAGTAAGCTGTTCTGGGTGGTTCTGCTCTTAGTCATGGCAGTGCAGTGGGTGTAATTGATTAACATCATCAGCGATGCTGCCTTGGTGCACACAGAAAGGGTTCATGCCTGTCTCAGAATGCAGTGATGCCATTTGCCATCATGTCTTCATAGATCTGTCTGTCTTTCAGCGATCGATCAGCAGACCTCATTAGCTGAGTGGAAGTCTAATGCAAAGTCTCTGAATCTTTTTCAATTTCTCTGTCTCTCAATGTCTGTTGTTGTCTTGATTCCTGTATTTCATGTCAGCTTTACTGGAGCTGGGCAATATGTTGTTTATATAGAATTAAACCTGTTAAAAAAATAGGTTCCTTAATGGTTCTTGGCCTGGATCCACATTTAGCATAAAATAAGAGTGGGGAATTTGAGAGTATTTCAGCATATTGCAATAAGTGTTATCCCAGTAGACCATCCTAAGCTTTTCTGTGGATATTGTGAATATTGTCAGTACTGTCAGAACACTGTCCAGCTGTATGTTTTACTGCAAGGACTGCATAATGAGTCCTGTTTGTCTGTTTTATACAGTTAAAAAATTGTATTGTGTATTGTGAAAGTGTCTGATACTATATAGTTTCCCCAAAATGTCCATAGCGATAAATGTCCCTAACCCTAACCCTAACCCTAACCCTAACCTTGTACCTTCTGTGGAAGTTCTTTTTAACAAAGATTTTTACACACTTAGTATGGTTCAGTTAAAGAACTGTCCATTAAACAGTTGTTTGGCAAACCAGAAATGGGTTCATTTGTGACATTGCTTCATAGATCTCAAGGTAGCTATTTTTACTTTTGCATTATTAGTGCCTTACAAAAGCTGAAGTACCCAACAGGGCCATTGAAGTTTTTGTAAGCCATTCATATTTTAAAAGCTAATGATACATAGAGGGTGGTTGCCAACTTTTAGATTCACAATAGGATCTAGTTTTTACATGTAGTTTTACATTACAGACTGTAGTTTATACATAATGTTTTAAATATTATCTAATACATATATTAGATAACTATTGTGGTAGTGAATTGTATCCTCAGTAAATTGTTGGAGATCACACTCCATGTATTTAGCCTAGTTTCTAGTCAAATGATCATGTTTCTAAGGAGATTAGATGTAGATAATAAAATACATTTGCACAAAAATGGGGGAAAGATATAGTTGTTCTCCTAACAAGCATACAAGACCTGATAGACCATTAAAACTAATAGATAAACAGAACTTAAAGCTTTGAGAGCGAGACGAGAAACTCAAACTTCACTTGCTTCGGATCTGAAACAAAACCATTGTTTCTGTTCATCCTTCTAGACAACTCAGCTCTATGGGTCTAAGAATATGTAGCTGTCATGAAGATGTTCCTGACAAAAGAAAGAAAGTTTGCAAATTGAATAAAGATAAAGCTGGTGTCAGAACAATATAGCAGCTATGGGTAGTGTTCACATCAACTGTCAGAGTGGGGGAAGAAATAAGTTCTGTGATTTTGACATTGTCATGATTGCTGGTACAAGACAGACCAGTTTGAATATAACTGCTGATCTTCTTGGATTTTCACACACAACAGTCTTTAGAGTTTACTCAGAATCATGCATTAAAGGAAGAGCATGCAGTGAGCATCAGTTGTGTGCATTGATGGGAGAGGTCAACACAGAATAGTTAGACTGGTTTAAGCTGACACAAAGGCTGCAGATAATCGTTGTTTTTTAGATAACCGTTCTGTACAACTGTGCTAAACAGAATCTCAGAATGAGGTGCTTTGGGTGGATAGGCTACAACAGTGGAAGATGAGGCTGTGTTCAATGGTCTTAGCCATCAGGGGCACAGCTCACTGAAACTGCACAGTTGAGGACTGAGAAAATGTATCTTAATCTGATGATTTCTGCTGATGCACACAAATAATAGGAGCAGAATTTGGTGCCAAAAGTATAAATCTGTGGACCTAACCTGCCTTGTGTCAACAATCCAGACTAGTGGAGGTGGTGTAATGGTGTTGAGTCTTCAGTGTTCTTGAGCCTGTTTGCCTTGTGTCCTGTACCATGTGCATCCCTTCATCGCCAAAATTTACTATATTGTTTATCATGGAAATGTATATTTTAATAACAATATAACAATAAAATAACAAAAATAATAACAAAAAAATATAAATGATCATGCTATCATAGTTTGTATATTTGATTCCCCTTTAATTGTACGTCTGTTGTTAATACTGTGCTGTCGTTTTCTTTTCTGCTGCTCTTGTTTATTACTGTGCATCGTTGTTAAGCTCTGCTCTCTTTTGTTCATGCTTTGTCAGACAATCTTGACTGTATTTTAAAGAGAATGTATTAATGTAATTTTTTCACTAACCTGTGTAATGTCTCTCCTTCCCTGCCACCCTCCTGGGTTCTTTTACATTTCTCCCTTTCTCCTTGATTCACTTATTGTGGCCTACCTAAACCCCGCCCCTCTCTTTAGGCAGGAGGAGTCTCCGAGGCCGTTGCCGCTGCACCCGTGTCTACGCAGTCCTGAGGAAGAGTTGCAGTTTCTGCGCTGCTGCTCACGCCTGCTCGTTCTGTGTGTGCTGCCTGCACGTGACGCTCGCTGCCGTAGCCTCCGCCTCGTCCTGGTCGAGGTCATTGCCACTAAAGGTGACCCTCAGTGCTTTTACTCACCCTAACTCGATGTTGAACTTGCACGCAGTTAGGGATGGGTTACAATCTCTTCACAAAGCATGCGTAAAACATGACACCAGTACTAGCATGATAACACTGAAAGCCGATAATTGAGTTCCCTGACCTGATGACCTCCCACACAGCACAGTTTCTACCTTTTCCTTTTAAACACAATCTGTACAAGATCTGTACAATATGTTAGAGTAAATATTCATGTGTGTGTTGTGTGTGTGTGGTGGGGATGCATCTTAACAGAAGTAGGCAGCTTGCCTACATGCTGTCCTTTATTACAAAACACTTTTCTGAGAATATATTGTGTACTGTGAGTACTGTGTACTGTCTAGAGCAGACTGCATATAAAAAAGACCATCATAGACAGCTTGTAAACAACATCCGCCTGCACAATAAAAAAAAATCATTGTTATTGCATGTCTTTCCATGCATAACTTTCTATGATACACAGATCGTTAACAACTCTGATGACTCAGTGGATTAAATTACCTCATGTAGCGCCGAAGTAACACAATTAGAATGGCGGGACATCGGGACATACCATTAGAAGCTCAGCTAGTGCTTCCCTGTGCTGGGCTTGAATCTTGCTCTTTTCCCACAAGTGATACCAAACTGTCACTGGGGTGGTACCGTCAAGGATGTGTTTTCAGTACCTTAGGTAGGTTAGGTATCATAATTGTATTGTTTTCTTTTCATTATATTATTAGATTTTAGGGGTTTATTTTTCTAAGATGCATTAATTCCATACAATTTATTTATACTTATACTTATACTTATTATATTAATACATTTGGACCATAACGACACTGATGTAGCTTTGGTGTTATATTTGTATTGTTTGAACCTTGATAAACAAAAGTTTTACTGTGCAGTACCTTTATTCTGCTAATATATTATATACACACATGTACAGGTGAAAAACTAGCCTTGATCCTGTAAAAATGCCTATAAGGTGGTGATTACTTTCACTCGCAGTGTTGACTGTGCAGTGTATGAATCAGTAATAGCTACTATCACAACAAACATGCATTACCATTAGAAGCTTTTAAGGAATTAATTGTATTTTTATTGTAGATTTAAATAGACAGTAATATATATATTTCTTATTTTGCAATCCTAAAAAAAGCTGTTGAGGGAATTCAAATTTTTCAATGTTATTAGTTCTGACATGCATGTAAATATCTATTTGTATTCATTTTGCACATTACATGGTGCTTTTGTGATTTTGTATTTGTTTGAAGCAGTGGTTAGTTAGATTTATGTTTTTGGAGGAATAAATTATATACAAAGGAACAATGTTTTATCCAAATGCAGCTGTATTTCATTTTATGTCCTTCATGTATAATGACTGCATACTGTGATTTGTGCTGTGACTATATTGGTTTCTGTGACTTATTTCTGTTGGATTTTGAAATGATTGATACCTTACTGATATTTTACATGCTGAAGCATTAATTGGAAGCTTGTGTACTTGTGCTTGTCGATGTTAAAGGAGTCACAGCACCGTCTCATTTGAGTTAATCAGACAGGAGAAACTAAACGTGTGTTGTTGCTTTTTTTTTTTTTTTAACAGCTGTTCGCTTTTACAGCTGTTGGCAGTTAACGAATGAGTCATGCTTGGAACCAGTGATTTATGTGCTTCGATAATTAGCAGGAAGCACCCTACTAAAGCCAGTAGTCTGCTTAATTACTCTGTGTGTTTTTTTTAGTTGCTTATGGATCCCCAAGGCAGGTCGTATCGATCTGCTAACTCCTCAGAATCGTTGTTATAAAAACAATGTGTTTGAATTATTAATTGCTCTTTCTATCTATAGGAATGATTCCAGTTTTGACTGCATTTATTTTGCTGGTATCTGTGAACATTAGTGACAGGCCACTGTGGATGCAATGAACAGAGGATTCCAGCGCTGTGTGTTTTTGTGTGCAGACAGTGTGGGCAGGCTTTACTGATCAGAGGTGGCTCAGATGCCCAGGGGAAGGGGGATATGTTTGTTCTGCAGATTCGCTGAAAACAGCAGGGTGACAGAAATGTACTCACAGAACCTAATTTAATCTCTTTTTTTTGTTACTAAGCAACATCTCTCGCCGACCAAAGTATGCACCACAATTTTTTTTGCTTCTTATATCTGTTTTGCCTGCCGTTTTTTTTCCTCCCCAGAGAGTAGGATCGCTTGCACCTTCTACTTTTGTAATGAAGAATTCTCCTTTGCACTGGCATGGGCCCACGTAAAGCCTTGACTGGCATCGGCAAGAATAGGGCACTTTAAGACCTGCTAATTAGATTTGGAAACTTTGCTTTTGGCTTCAGCTCAGACGTCCGCACTGGTTTTATTTGATCTGTTAGTAATTTCATTTGAGAGATAGAAGCGAGCACAATGATCTTTCTCAGAGTCATATGTGCTCTGGGGCTGCAGAATGTGAACTGTTCAGAAGTCTGCCTTAGGTTTTACTGTAGCTGTCTTGGCTATAAACTTCATCTCCAATCATAGATCTAATCGGATCACGGATACCAGTTGTCTGCAATTGGCCATGAAAACACTATTAAAGGGTAATTTCGAATTGAGTCACAGAGAGGGCAGCTCAAAATGTGATCTCAAATCTTCAGGTACTGGTTATCCAGTACATAGTAGGAATAATTTTAATGCAGAATAATTACAATGTTGTGCCTCTTTGCTTGCCTTTATCCTAGCTGTGTGACAAAATTCATTTAGATGTTGGTAAAGGAAAAAAAAGCAACAAATACCAACACTGAAACAATTTTTTTGACTCATTTCTCATGCTATGACTAAACAGACATTGCTCTATGCAGCAGGGATGGGTCGTTTGCAACAAGTCAATGCTTTGAAGTGATTGCTGGGAGCTGACTGTCTTTTTATTCCCTCTTTTTTTTATTTGTAAATTAAGACAAATCAAACAAGTATGTCTTATCATAACATAGTTGAAAATCCCAGGCCTCTTCTGGATTTCTGTGGAACAGTCAGTCCTTTTTGTTTGTTTGTTTTCTGCTGATTTTTGAAAGGTAAGCTGCCTTTGTTTGAGGACTGGTTGATTGATTTGCTTGCATTTGGACACAGAACATCACCTTGCTTAGTTGTATTGTTAGCTAAAGAAGCACCCAGTCCCAATCTACCTAAAGATTTTACCTAAATATTCTCTCACTGTGTGTAGTATAGAGCTCATGGCTGTGGATTGGTGTGCGCTTGGCTTCACTCTCAGTCTGGCAGCCTGGCACTAATTTGCAAAGTGAGGCTTCATCCATTCAACTCTGTTTCCCTGTAATGGACTGGTGGCTTTGGGCCATCTGCTGAAGAGTTGACATCGATGCTTGCTACATTGCTTTTGGCATATCAGCGTCTTGTGAGTTATGCCCCTGGAACATTAAGCTCTCTGCTTAATAATATTTGAGAAACCGAGGGTTGTTGCAGGGTGTTTGGGGGAATTTAAAGGATGATAAAGAATTAAAGCTTGGTATTCTTGTGTTTTAAAGCTGAGCTAGTGCATTTTGTGCACAAAATGTGTGTACAAACATTTAGCAGTGTACATGCCCAATTTTGTTTCTAAGTGGGTGGGTATGTGTGAACTAGAGCTGTGTTAATTATTTGATGTCATATTTTAGGTGTTGGATAATGCAGTGAAGCAGTAATCATGATTACATAAACACAGACAGAATAAGAATAATCATCAGGTTTTTTGTATTGTTATATTTAAGTTAGGATAGAGATGTTTTTGAACTGTGTTTCTGTGTTTTTTCGTTGTAAGCTTAGATGATAATGCATATGTAGATATTTGGATTTAATTATTTTTTGCAGAAGTATCATGATAAATAATCTAAATTTAATTGCAGGGTACAACATGTCAATGTTAAAGAGCCTTACCCAATGGCTTGCATGTTCTCTCATAATCATGCAATTGGTATCTGTGCTTACTTGTGATGTGCTAATTTGGCTATTTGTAACGTGACAAATGGAAATAAACAGTGTTGCATTTCAGCTGTGCAGAAAACAGATTGTTAGTAAGAGCAGTACTGCCAGTTTGCTAGCACATCTCACAGCACATCACCCAGTCTTGTATGGTAAATGGGGTTCGGTACGTAGAAGGTCAACTGACTGGCAAAATCAACACTGTTTTTTGGTGAGCTTACCAATGTTCCTTCTCACGAGAGTAGTTTTATTTAATTTTTTGTTTTGTCTGTGTGTGCCCCAGCATTTAATGACTCTAAATTAAATGACTTTAATTTTAAGAAAACAATGTTTTTACCATTGAGAAAACATGTATATGGTCACTGTCCAATGAAAAATATGTGTCTCCATTTTTGTCGATTTCTATTCTATATAAATTAAATGCAGCAGCTGCCTTTTACAATGTGGGAAAATTTCATGATGAATGGACCAATAGAAATGATCCAAAATAGCTTGGAAAAAGATCTGGTTCCATTGACTTACATTGAAAGTGAAGAAGTTGAAGTTTTTGTCCTCTCCTGTACAGTTACTATTTTGGAGATGCTTGTTTTTCATTGGACAGCAACAATATACTAACATGTGTTTCTGGCACACAACAGTAAAGGTTACATAAAGGTGTGTTCTTTATAGTATCTGTGTTAATTTAAATGATCTGAATATTCGCTAATGTCAGTTAAGGGCTCAAGTCTAGTGCCTTGTAATTGACTTTATAGCAGAGTCACTTGCTGTACACACAGGAGACCTAGGTTGGAATCTGTTACTGCTCTAATGTTAGACATGGCTTCTCTTGTTAGTATGTGGTACTACACATGTGTAATGTAATCTTATCCCTTATATGCATATGTAATAATAATCATATCCCTTTTATCTGTTGTCGTCTGTTATGTGTGAATCCGTTATCACAATGATAAAAAAACAGGTGGTCTTGCAATCCTAGTAAGAGGCAAACTCTAATGTCTCTCTGTCTCGCTTTCTGTCTCTCTCAGTGCTAAAGCCATTGGTGGAGGTGCTAAGCGATCCTGACTACATAAACCAAATGCTGTTGGCTTTGTTGGAGCATCGTGAGCAGCATAAAAAAGCGTATATTTACGCTGACTCATATGAAGATTTCTTCAAGCTTATCAGCAACAGCACCGACATAGACTTCCTCAAACAGCTCAGGTAAGACACATCACCCTTGTCTGCCCCCCTCTTCTCCACCCAACTTGCCCGAGTTATCAGCCTGACTAATAAAATCTGTATATACGCCATGTTTGTTCTGCTTGATATCTGTGTCAGGTCCACGTCATGGATGCAGTGGTTCATTAAGTAAACAGCCCACACTGTAAACCTACAGCTGTAAATCTTGCACATATCAGTTTCCACCCTTTTATTTCTTAAATAAGTTTGCTATCTACAATTTGCAGTGGCCATCAAGAAGTTGCGGTTATTTAAGAGGCAGCCATGTAGTATAACTCACTTACAGAGAATCTCTCATTGTGATTTAGGTTAACTGGCAATAAAAGATTCTTGGTAGTCTTTTATTTCTCAATCTGAAGCTATTTTTCTGGGATGTGTACTGCAGGATACATTTTGAGTAAGATTTAGTGCAGCTTATGTCAGACGAGACCAAATATAGATTTGTTATTTCAGTGCGATGAAGCGCTGTAAGGCAGCTCTCAAGTTCGTCTCTGCGTGAACTGGCAATAAGTCATAAGAAAGTGACATTTGAAGACTTTTCAGCATTATTGATCTGTACCAATGAAAGATGGATTTTGTGGTTTCTTGTAAATGGTTGTGCAGAGCCCACACTATCAGTCTCAGACGTTATGTTTATTTAACACTGTTTGAGAATGCAAACTCTCTGTTACACATTAAGTTTGAAGACTTAATGATTAATGTACCAATAAAATGCATGGAGGGAAAAGTTCAGTACTTAATCATTCATTAACTTAAACCTTTTCCGCTTATGAAGTTATTATTTCAGATATAAGTTGTATTATAACATTGACAGGATGCTTTTCACTGTCCTTTGGAAGTTGATCCGAGTTATTTTCTCACAGAAAGTGTCATATATGAAAAGGTAAGTTTTAGGCAGTGTGGTAAAAAGTCATGTTACAGAAACATATTTATGTTTTCCAGTAACACAGTTTCATTAATTGCATTACTCGTGTCTCTAAGAGACCATCAGTTCTGCGTGAATCATTGAACTTGTAAATTTTGTCTCTATTTATTATCAATATCTGCTTTTTAATATGATTTACTTGTGTTACTTGCAAGTGCTGACTGACTTTGAGCACAGCACAAGAGTAGAAAGCATCATAAATCATCAACTGCAGGTTGTTTGTCAATACATCAAATCCTGGTAATATGAAACGAATGGATAGCGATTTCTGTGGTAAAAAAGATCTTTAAAAAAGATTTTTATTGAGGTGGCTGTTTTTGTATGTGTCTGCTTACTAGTTTCAGGGCTTTCAGACATCATCAGCTATTCATAATTTTTCATCAACATAGCAGTCTGCATCTTGTTTAGAGCAAAGGCAAAGATAATGACAGGCCTTTTAAATGATGTTGGCCGTTTCTTCCCAAATAAGGTCCTGAAAGGTCTATTCGGTTTTCCCTTGTACTCTCCAGCTGTTAAAGATGTGTTTGGGTTTTAGAGAAGTCGGATTGCTTTCTACAGGAAGCAATAAGTAAAGTAAGTGCATTTCAGTTTGAGAAGTAATTAGTAATTTTCTGTTGATTGCTTTTTAACTACCCCAGCACTGGAAATAGTAACCGGCATTATTCTTAAATATTCATATAGTCTAGTCCAACATAGCTTAAACTGTATCAAGTATTAAAATTTGAGCAAAACATTTAGTCTCTGGGGAAGCTTACTTTCTTTACACTAACTGGTGAGAACTTGGTTTAGCATGATACAGAGTTAATAATTCAGTGTATTGTGATATATTGTGATCCTTTAAGCGAGGCGATATATTGTGTCATAGCGTTAAAAACACAACACAATATGTAAAGATTTACAGTCGCTAGTGATGTATTGTTTATGTTGGAGTGGAAGAGTTTAATGGCTGAACAGAATAATCCACTGTCTGCCATAAGTCTTTGCATGTAAACTATTAATTAAATCATTTTTTTTTAATAATTCACAACTGTGTTTTGATACAAGATTACAAGGCATAATGTTGTGATACTTAAGGGTGTCAGTATTTCTTTAAACCCATATAAAATAGTATAGTATTGTATTGTATTTTCTCTTAGCTGAAGGTGTTTAAAAGGAGACATAAAGAAGAACATTTTTAAGTACCATTCATTTATTACCAATCTATAGGAACCAATAAAAACATCATTGTGGAACTTTTAGTGCTGAGCTGATGGTCAGAGCAAAAAGCAGAGTTCCAGTTTTGTTGTGCCAGAGGTTTTAGTGTTCTTTAAATCTCGCTGCCCAGTGTCAATTGTGTCAAAGATTTAATTGAACTCTAAACAGAAAATTAGGGCTCTAATGGCTTTATTTCCATGGCAATAACCCCCTTCATTTTTGTTTCATTTCTTTTCAAATGACTGCAACTTTAATCACAGTCTTTTGTTACGAATGAAATCAACACCTAGTGAGAATAAAGAGTTGCCTCTTAGGAGTTTTAAAGAGGGATTTCAGGCTGTAAAGCAGGCTTGTGTTACAGGTTGATTAATGAGCCTCTGACGTCTGTGCCTTAATAAGAGAAAACTGTGGAGAAGAAAAGAAAGTGCCCATGGTTTGCTGATTTAATAGGAGTTCCAGGCACAGCGTCACTATCTTCTCCCAGCCATCTTATTGCTCCATGGGGCCAGCTAATGAGCCTGTTGCTAGGCAATGCACGTAAACACATGGCGTAGGATAAAGCGAAGCCAGTGTAGACGAGCCAGAACGAAGCCTGGGCGCGAAGCTTTGATGTCGTTTCCTTTAGTAAAATAAGGGAAAAAAGAAACAATGACAATCCACCTAAACATAGCCTTGATATTTGTCTGATCAACAACCCAAAAAGCTTTGCGTTATAAGCTTAATGCTGTTAAGAAGTTTATGTTTCTACATGCAATATTATGTAGCATTTAATTTTCCTCTGGGAGACTTGCAGTCTCCACTATAGCAAATCCCAGCACATTACTCAAAAATGACTACAGTTTGACTTTCATGAGCTCATCTTATTTAGTATATCTTTCTCTTTTTCCTCTTGTCACCCCACTTAAGAGCTGGAGGGAGTAGTCTGTAATGAATATTCAGTTCTTCTTTTGTATGCAAGACAATCCATCCCATTCATTTGTAGTTATTATATCCTTGGAGGAATTCTCCATTTTCCTTAATGAAACATGAGACTATTTGAGATCTTAATAGTCCATTTCATCATCAGCTCCGGCAGTTTTGGATGTCATTTTGCATTGCAGACACTATTAAATGAAAGAAAATCATTCTCCTGTCCCAGTCAGCACCCTGATTATGCAGTACCGAGTTTATGACTGTACTCGATATTGCACTGTGGTAAATAAATCAGGTGGTTCTCTTTATAACAGTGCCATGTACACAGTAAATTGCGTCTCTCCAAATCCTTGCAGGTATCAGATAGTTGTGGAGATTGTTCGAGCAACCACACTCAGCAGCATCCCACAGTTCAAGAAGCAGAAAGGTAAGCCTGCCTTCTTTCTGTTGTTGATGTTCATAATTTCACAGATTAAAACATTTGCTTTTATATATTTTTTTACTTTATTTCTAAACTTAAAAGTTGAAGCCTGATCTTGGCTTAGCTGTGATTTTTGCTGTGACTTCTTCTGCTAAATTCAAACCCTGACTTTGCTTGCACAGACTGACAGTAACAGATATGGTGTATCGTAGACATGGTTTTATAGTGCTTTGCTTGCTTGGGTTAAGCAGCAGAAAGTATCCTGCTGGGATGAACTGGCAGTCTGTAATACCCAAACAGTGTATTTTTAGCTGTGTATTGGAATTGCAGATTACAGAACAGTATCCACCCTCCTCTGATCAGTTGGTAGTCCCACTGAACTAAAGATCCTCTTGCCACTGCAGAAATATCTAATACACTTTGGACAAGCTTAACAAGCAAGATCCATTGTGACCTTTCCTCTAACTCAATACATCCCTTTCATCATCTATGGTGTGATCGTGGCTTGGTCACACATTCTTTAAGCTCAATTCTGAATGGAGCCTGTAACATTAGTAGAGAGAGAGAATGAGACATTTCTTTTAGAAGAGAAACATTCTCAAAATACGCTTTTGCATTTTTCTCTCTGGTGCAAAGTTGGAATCAATCGCTCTCTAATAGCTGTTACAATCTCCAAGTAGCTGTGTGAAATTTGTTCATGAACTTGTGTCCTGATTTGTTGTCTTGTAGTGTAGTGTGTTTACTTCTCGTATAATGAAACTGAGAAGCTGGTGTGTATGCAGTCACTATAGCAAAGCTGTTTCACTTCTTTCAGTCCAGCTATTTGCCTGTGTGAGACTGACAGGCCAGTAATTACAGCCAGATTGGCTTGCTGGCTCATTAAATGTGATCAGAGACAGAAGGCTGTGCTAGCCAGAGATGGCATTTAATGTGTCCTCTTTGAGCTACTGTGTAGTCCATAAAACATAGCAACTGCTCCACAACTAAATGTCACTCACTGACAGTTTTAATTGTGTTGCGTTTTGATATTGCTCGCTTTTCGTCCTTCTCCTTTGTTCTCACAGGAAATGGCTGTTTTGGATTTAATGGAAGATGATTATAAAGGTTTAGCACAACGATTTAACAGAAAAGTCATATGCAAATATTTAGGCTCCACTGGTGAAATTGCATGTGTTGTTGGTTTTCTAAGTGGATAGAAGTTAATCCTCTACAGACACACAATTTAATGTACAATTACTGTTTATTTGCTGAAATTAACATATTGAGATGAAAAACAAAGGCATGTTCCCAATAGGTTCTAATAAATAGTAAACTAGGAAATGCCTTATTTAAGATTCTCTGTATAAGTTGTGTTAACTGTTAAATTTTAGCTTGTAAAATCAACAAAACTTGAAATTTGACCAGGTGTTTTTAAACTTTTGTATGTAACTATATAAGATATCCTCTGCCTTGTGGTGTGTACAATTCATCTGTTCACTGATGAAGTCCGCAGAGACAAATAGCTATGGGCTGCTTTCCCAGATCCTGATTGAGCCTAATTCTCGGCTAAAATGCTTTCCAACGATAAATCACCATTTACTACTTTAAGAAGCTGAAACAAGTGTTCAGGTGGACACAAACAGCTTGTAAAGTATGCACAGAAAAGCTTTTCTGATAGAATGACAATGGGGAGCAGTCGCAAATAAGCTTAATGTCACCAGGCCCAGTGCCAAGTGTCAGCTTAGGGGATCTTAAGCTTATTGTTGTGGTGCAAAATACAGCCTAATTTTTAATAATCAGGGTAGTGAACCTCTCTCTCCAGTACTGTCATGAAATAATAGTTAGACTGGCAGGAAAGAGAACAGCAGCAGAAAACATTGTGGCGCATTAAGCTGTGCACTGGTTATGTGACAGTTGTAAAGTTGTTGCTCTATGCAGTCCTGCAAATCCAAGTCAGGCAAAAAAATATGCAGACCAATCTGTGTTTACATGTCAGTACTGTAAAACAGTCTCCTCAAAGGTGGGTAAACTTACTGTATGCTGTATAATTGTTCATATGCGCCATCACGCTGGTGGGTTTGCAAGATCTCGTCTATAGTTCTTCGAAAGTTCTTTATAATACTCCGTGCCAAGAATCAGCTAGACATCTATAAAGCCCAGCTTTGATATGTGGAGAAGTGGAACTGTGTTCTGTGGAGTGATGGTGCACTATCCAATACCCTTTGGATGCATTAAGGGCTGATTTATACTCCCTCTGTTTATATGTTTGTTGAGCAACACTACCCGTAGAGGACAGTTTGAAATAAATCAAACATGGCGATGCTGAATGAGCTCGTAGATTTACTTTAAAAACAATGAAAAACAACAGGTTATCTCTGGGCTGCGGCGAAGTTACATTATGTTACAAAATTTCTAACCAAATCACACTGCCCCCACAGTCGCATATAAATAGTATAAATGAGTATAAATGAGCCTTTAGAGTGATCCTGAACTAGTCATCTAACTTTATTTCCTAACCTAACACTTATGCTCGAGTGGCTTTCTCAAAAATATCTAGTCTAAAGCCTTCTCATAAGAGTAGAGCCTTTATTGATACATTTTAATTTTACTTGGATTAACAGGTGTCTACAACTTTAACGTATACATAGGACAGAAGTAGAATGTTTGCCAGGAAGAGGAAATTATTTAAGTCATCAGGTTTCTTGAGAAAGCAGACACTGTGAAATCTATTGAATTTAAATGTTATATCCTGGGCGTTCCCAATATGTTCTGTCAAGCTGTGTGTTGATCAGGCAGTTTTTCCTCCCCTTTTATGTACCTGCCAGCTCCAGCCACCCGATAATGAACCAATCAATAAATCCTCACAGAGCTGTCACTGTGTCACATTCTATTAAAGCGAGCGGACACTGTGAAAACTCTTCCCCCCCCCCCTCTCTCTCTCATTTTCAGTCTTTCTTTGTTCTTGTCACTCTCTCACTTTCACCCCTGCCGCCTTTTTTCCCCCTTTTTCCTGATGTCGCTTTGTCTTTCTCAGACAGAGCGTGCCGAGATGACGTCTGTCCGCAGCGACTGCTCATTTTTCCTCTGCGTTATTGTTGGGTTATATCTATGCTTTGCTATTGGCTCATTTTACAAATGTTTTTTTTGGGGGGGAGGCCAACACAAAAAAATACAGCCTCCATTGTCTTTCTATATAATTTAATGAACATATCATCGTTGATCACACATTGACTGTCCTTAAGAAGTTGTGATACCTCATCATTGCAGAGAGACAATGGTTTCAGTGTTATGCAGGCTTGGCTAGTGTCATAAGGAAGCTAACAGCTCTTCCTGTCACACTCTGAAAGTGAGACAAGCGTAAGCAAAATGCAAGGCTGTGTGGAGCCTGTCCTCCTACACCCTGTTTTATGGCCTGAAATTATGGTTTCTCTTTAATCTTCCTCCAGCAGGGCCCATCAGAAATCTTGTCTCCTCTTGCTTTCTCCCTCTCTTCATCCCTCTGCAGACAATAAAGGGAAGGAGGTAGCTGCTATGAAGGCAGACCTGCTAGGAACTAGGGACATCAAGCGCTACATTAACCAGCTCACAGTGGCTAAGAAGCAGTGTGAGAAGAAGATCCGCCTGTTGGAGGGTCCCAACTACGAGCAGCAGGATGATGGCAACCAGGACGAGGGATTTGGCCCTCAAGGCCAGAAGGTGGGGAGATTTTGAAGGAACCATCGTGATCGATGAGGCAAAATGAAATGCTCTCATACATGAACGCTGTAAACATGGAATGTTTGTGGAATGTTATGAATATAGCCCGGCCCTGAGCTTTGCAAATAAGGGAGATTGCACTTTCTGCAATGTGTTTTTTTCAGGTTAACATTCAAATCAATGAGAACTGATTGACTGTGCTGAGCATTTCCAGTCATTTTCACTGCCACATCCTGATTGTTTTGAGTCCAATTAGAGCTGCAAATTGTACTTTTTGTTAATTCTATCACGATATTGCCCTTTCCTTTACTAATACAGCAGAAGCCTGCAGTAGGCAAACAGACCCTCTAACAAATCACAGTGTTTTAATGTGTTGTGAGCATCTTAACTAATCACCTTTCCTTGTTTATGTGGGCGTTTTGCTGATCCAAGGTATTCATGCAATCAACAAACAAACAAAAGCTGTTTATTTTGGTCAAAACAGAGCAGGCCAATGTACAACCATGTCACATTATTGATTCATTGATGCTTTTTAATATATGTAAGGCACAGTAGTTGGCCGCATGAACAATTTTTTTATAGATTACCAGTAACGATTATTTTGGAATGTCCCTTCATTTTGGAGAGAAATCGTGTTTAAAGGAGCAATATGTTTCATATTTAAACACCATCCTCCCTTTTCACTCTTTCCCCCATTTCAAGAGCATCTCCAGCAGTTGAAAGCATGCAACTTTAAGTTAATGTCAACTTTTTTTATTTGCTATTTTTGTCACTACAAGACTGGGTGGGCTGGGACTTAAATAGATACCTCTGCGACACAATACATAGGCACCTTTGTTGTATCATTAGCTGTTATTTTATTTTAGATTGTTTTAAAATAAAAAATGTTAGGTATTGATTCATCTATTGAGCCAAATAAATGTATATTTAAAGCCTAGTCTAAAAGCTAATCCCATGAGCTATGTCTTGTCTTTCATATTTCTCTAAAGTCCATTCCATCGTTAACAATCTGCGCTAACGTTATCTCAGACAGTACTTGACTTCTCAGCGAAAAGTAAAGTATGGGTGTGGTTTCATTTTGACTGAAATGTGACTGAAGCCTCCCTGACTCAGGCATGTAGCTAAATAAGCCTGACATGTTTTGCACTGTTTGTGTGATCTATATATGGGCTTTTTTGTGGCATGCCAGTGCAAACTAGTAGCTTATTTGCAACCAGTATACAGAACAAATTGGTGTACTGGCCACTATTAGCAAGGCATACTGAAATTACCATATTTACAAATATAATTCTCTTATTCTGTCCATATCATAAAGCTGTGTTTCTCCAATTTAGAGGTTTACATAAGGCAGGGCTTGCTAATATAGAGTCAATGAGGAGATGCCTCTGCTGAGACTTGCTGCTCTGAATCATGCTTTCTAAAAATAGATTCAACCGGTCACACAAACCATGGGTAGTGCTGTTATGTCTCTGTTGTCATCGTACCCAAAGATCCTACGCAGGCATCTCTCCTTTGCTCCTCTGTTCTCTCCTCTGTCTCGCCTCTTTTCTCAGAGGAGATATCTGCTACCACATGGGGGAAGACCTCCATGCCCTGCTCTTAATTGTATTACATGCTGTTCTTGTCAGGGCCGCACGGGGCTGTCATAATGCAGCGCACAGACAAGGCTGTCTCCGCCTGTCTCTGTGGAACACGTTTAATGGATCTAGCCATGAGCTGTGCATTCAGATTGGGTTTGGGGAGAGGCTGACAGTTCATTCCGCTCTGGTGGGCTCATCGTTATTCTTGGATGCTCAGTAGTTCTCATGCTCAGCCAGGCTTGACCCACCGACTGTCTGATGTACTTCCGTGTTCTTCCTGACAGATTTCAAAGAAGCGTTTGCATTTAGTCTGTGTGTCAGGCACTGGTGCTTCTGGGTTGTGTTGAATCCTTTGGCCAGTACATCAGACAGTGGAAGTTGATTCTAATGTGAGTGACGGCCATAACCATAGTCAAGTTTACAATCTGTGAAATACATTTAGACAGCAGCTTTAGTATAGATTGTTTCTGGGTTTCATTGCTAAGACACTCTGAAATGTGCTAATGTACAATGTTAAACTGTAAAAACAGTTCAACATGTTTTTAACCAGTGCTTAATTTGTAAAACATCAGGTAATGGAACACTAAAGGTGGGGTGATCCAGCAAGTGGCAGTGAGGGAAGAGGTCCTGGAACGCATAGGCACAACAGTGCTTCAAGTGTCCATCTAACATAGTAGCAATCTATACAATAAAATAATCTTAGCTTTAATGAATGCACAAAGGAGCTGCAACCATAAAATCTCAGAGATGCCACTGGACGAATAGCTTTTGGTGTCTTACAAAAAAAAGACATCAAAGAGGTGGTGGATCCACATAAATAAGTTCTGGAACACAGGTACCTGAAATATGAGAGGTGCCGGATCTTTGTTCCGGCAAGATCCAGCACAAATTAAGCACTGTTTTTAAACCCCTTTGCGGGTCTACCAACTTTATTTTACCTGACTTTCAGAATCGGGCATAACCAATGCCATTGTAAGAATAGCCACAGTGGTACAAGGGAGGAACAGCCAGATGCCATAATTACGTTTGAGCTGTTAGAACAAAGTGTCCAGTATAAGCATGTTTCGGAAAAACTAAGGCATGTATATCTGTAGACCCCAAAAACAGATTTATAAACATGGGAAAAATAAGAATAACAGTATAATATATAATAAACAGTGAATCAATTGCTGCGGGCTTGTGTAATGGGTGAGTGGAATCGTTGTTTTAAAGAAAGTCTTTTTTTTTTTTTTTTTTTTTAAGTTTTAAGGAATTTTGTTGTTTGTTAATGCTATATAGCAGAGGTCACTGGTGGGCGGACCACGGTCCAGGTCTGGACCCAGGCTTTGTCCAATGTGGACCCAAACCGTTAAACAACTGAGAGTGTTTTAATTCTGACAGTGTTTATTTTAAACTGTGGAACATTTCTTGTCTTTACGGTATACGGGCTATGCGGTGCAGTAAACTCACAGACCAATCGTGTGCATTATAAGATCACCACAGGCGCTCAGCCAATCAGATCTGTGCAGATTCGGACCTGTGGCGCACACACAGGCGAGGTACGAAGCGAGTAGCAGCAGTTGGAGAATAAAACGAGTCAGAGAATAAAGCGAGTCAGAGAAAGGCTAATTCAGACGGCCTACTCTAAAACATTTTATTTACTTTTTCTATAAATAAGCACTTTGTGATGTACTTTTTTTCAAAAGCATTCTGTTTTTTTTTGAGTATCGTTGTTTTTACTTGAAGTGATAAAAAAAACATTTATTTGAAGTTTTATAGATAATTTATTCAGTTCAGCATTTAAAACAATAAATATAGTTGAAATATACTGAATGGTATGTGTGATGTGTTGGCTGATGGTATAAGATGCTGATACTTGGCTACTTCATGTTCATACTAAACAGGAAATGGCACTGAATCATAACACAAGTTAGAAATAATGACGGTCCCGACTTCGGCCTCAGGAAATTTCCTTTAACTGGACCTTACTTAATTCTAATTGAATACCCCTGCTATATAGGCTGTATCCCCCCCACCTCAACACCAATCTAGATTTCAAATCTGTGTTATTACAGTTTACTTTTTTTTTATAAACTCTGATTTTTGGTAATTTATAATGGATTATATTTTTAAGTAATTTCCCCAACACTGTTTATTATTATCAGTGTTTTAGCAATACTATGATACAAATATCACAGAAGCCTGCAGTATGCAGAAATTAAAAATTATATGTTGTAGGCCTCTTGACCAAATGGAGTTAAATCAGGCATTTATGTAATCCAACTGTTATTTTATGGATGTATTTTTGGTCACATTTACTAGTTACAATATTTTCTTGACAGGGTGATTTGTACAGTTTGTGCAGCTGTACAGGGACCATACTGTCTATGGGTTTTACTTATGGCTGGCTACAAAATGTTTTCTGCTTTTCTCAACAGATTCTGCAGTTTGAGGAGATCATGTCCAATGCCATATACCGGGAACATTTCCGCATCTACATGGAACGAGTGGATAAGAGAGCTCTCATCAGTTTCTGGGAGCTGGTAGAGACACTCAAGACAGCTAACAAGGTGAGATACAAATTCAGTGGGAATGAATGTAGTAACAGACAAGCTGTTTTTCAGGAGCGACATTTCTTGTTTATTGCTTGTGGTGTGTTGACATAAAGCCACAACACTTGATAATGCTCAGATTTTTTCACAAATTTTAGAGTCAGTTTTTATGTCAGTGTGTTCAAACCTAGAGTCATATGGTGTTCCTAAGGGTTCACGCTACGCGTCTGAGCAGTTACCCCGTCAAATCAGTGTCGCAAAAGATTTATTCCATAGTTCTCTCTACAGAATTAGATCATCCCTTTGTATGTGTTACTTTGCTGTAGGCAAATCAGTTGACATGCCAGTTAATGTAAACATGTGATGAGCACAAGTTGGCATTCACTGGCCTGGTTAGCACCGCCAAATGTGCTGGAGGCTTTATTTGAACAGGGAGCTTCTGTTTGACATCTCTGTTGTAATTAAATGTGCTGAAGAATTGCTGTAGACATGCACTGGTTGTCCACAGGCAAAGGTTGAAATCTGTGTTTCCTGTCACATTTGTAAGGTAATTTGAAATCATTTGACTACATGCTTAAGCAAGCAAATAATGCAAGGTAATGTTGTGGAAAAGCATCACCAGACCAAAGAGCTGAGCAGATGGTTGCTACTTATACAAATGAAAACTAATGCTCTACCTACCTCTCAGTAAGGTTATTTTAAGCTGTGTGCATTTGAATCATTATTGATTTGTTAGCTGTATGGCACTGTACACAAAGGCCTGACTGAATATTACATTCCACAAGGCTATGTTTATAAATACCAGTTTACAGAATTAGTTCAAAATTTAGTTCCACAGTACAAAAATAAATAAATAAAAAGATGCTATGAAATGACTTTGGGCTAAAAATTCCCAGATTAGGTTTTACACACTTATTTACAAATCTATGATTCGGCCCTAGAATGAAAAGCTGTTTACTGCTTTTTTTTTTGGTGAGCTCATGAATAATTTGCTAAGCTCTGCTGTAATTTGCTGGTTCGTCGCGTGTTGGACCACACAAGATAAAATGAATCTCAAAGTAATGAGCTAGGTCATTGTACTATTTAGTTAACTAAACTAATGTTACTAGTAATTAACATTACCTATACTAGTTACCTCTCTTACCCAACAACACAAAGTAATTTAAAGTTAAATTATAAAATCACATAACATGGCTGTTACTTATAGTTGTGGCTTTTTATTGCTAGTTTTTTGTTAGAATTTTTTAATTGTTGGCCCACAGATACACAAAGGCTTTCAGTCCAAATTCAGACCCTTGTTTTTAGCCACACCTCTACATTTTTGACCAGGACAGAGAGAGACTGCATTCCTGTCCTTCATGGCCACATGGTGAACAGGTAGAGCCCATTGTTTTTGAGTAAGTTGATTTTAGACCTACCCCAAGTCTAAAATCAGTGTGTGACTATAAGTTTGTGTTTTAATAAAAAGTCTTTTTTTTCTATGTGTGTACAGCTGTGTTTTCTAGTCATGTACTGCCCATCAATGAGCTAAAATTGTCACTATAACCCCACTCTCTATAATCCCGGTAACCCTCAGCCTTCTTGTCCTTCCCTACAGAACGAGGTGCCACAGCTGGTAGGAGAGATCTACCAGGACTTTGTGGAGAGCCGGGAGATTCCTGTGGAAAAAGCTCTTTATAAAGAAATCCAGCAAACTCTCGTTGGTAACAAGGGCACAGACGTATTTCACAAGATCCAGAGTGACGTCTATGAAACCATGAAGGAGCGATATTATCCATCATTCCTAGTTAGCGACCTGTATGAGCGGCTCATGAAGCGGGAGGAGCAGAGAAGCAGCTCACAGTCGAGCAGTGAAGACAAAGATGATGGGGTGAGTACCTCCGGCCTTTAGAATTGCCATAAAACCAGGTCCTTTACCAGTGGTTCCCAGTTCCTGGTCCTGGAGTACTACTGCACTCCACATTTGTGTTTTTACCTAAGAGTACAAAAAGGAAGGTATAGCCTCACATTGTTCCCCCTGTTTAAAGCTGTGCAGAAGTCAAATAAGCAAGTGCAGTTTAAGTGCAGTTCAATAGGAAGAATAAAAAGCATCATAAAAAGGATCCATATTTTACCTTTTACTTGATTTTTTGTTATTGTAGGTCGATTCTAACCTTACTTTCTGTACCAAAAACAACCCTAATTTATTTCGACATGGCTGTTGTCCATCATCTGCTCACGTCTTAGAAATAAATGGGGTTGTTTTTGTGCCTGATGACTGATCTATGTAAATATCCTTTGTTTTGATTCGCTGACTTTTATTCTTCCTCATTTAAGAAGCAGTCTTGGCAGAATCGCTCTTTATACTTATCTGCCTGAACAGGTAGGGCTAACCTGTATATAGTATTGAACTTGTGTATAAGTATTGAAAAAACATTGAACTTTTGAAACATCAGACAACACCTAGGTAAACAGGTTGCTTACAAAGCGGAGTGTTCCAGATAGCTTGAGAAAAGACATGACAAGTGCTTCGGATGGGAAATTCCCTTGTTTGTGAAAGCATAGTGGTTTTTAAGATTATCATACTTGTGATGAAAGTGATACTCTGCTGTGGCGAGGTGTAAAGATACACTCAGCCCACGATTACATGTGATGTACAATAATCAGTTCACGATTCTGTATTCTTACAATAATAATGAATAAAATGCCCATTCTCCATGATGTATTGTCACACCTCCACAGTGAACATTGTCACAGGTTTGCATTGCAGTATCACAGTTTAATAAGGCATTGTTACACCCCTGTCTGCCACAGGCACTTTTTGGTGCCTTGCATTTGGAAAACTTACCTAGTGATTAATTGTTATTAATCCTTTAATATATTTTATAGATAGAGTTCCCCTGATTCAGAACTGGCAGTGTTTGTTTTCCATGTGTTTTACTGTTAATGTTTGCAGTGCCAGGCCATGGAGGGGGTAGAGGTGGCTGTGGATGAGGGCAGTAAAGGTATTAATGAGCAGGCCAGCTACGCTGCGAACAAACTCAGCCAGCTGTGTGAACGACTGGAGTATAAACGCCAAGCGCTCGGCATCATACAGGGTGCACCTAGAACTGACAAAAAGGTAATGAGTGCTTGCTTGTCTGTGTGATCTTATTTTATGCAGAACAGAACCTTGATGTGATATAAAACTCCAGTAGTGTTGAAAGAATAAAAAAAGGACAAATATTTTCGTTGTCAACTTATTTGTAACGTTATTTGTATTTTGTAAGTAAAGCCCCTATAGGGAGTTAATGGCTTCACCTGAAGAAGGCAGAAGTTCAATTATACTCATACCAATGTAAGCAGATCTGAGAGTATTTTCTTAGAATAAACAATGTCACATAAAGTAGTCACATACAACTTACACTACCGCTCAAAAGTTTGGGATAACAGTGAAATGTTCTTGTTTTCAATGGAGTAACCTTCCTTCCTTAACACAACAATGGGCTGACGGGTCTCTAAAGAAAGTTGTTTCTTTCTGGTCATTTTGAGCCGGTCAGCAAGCCATCAACTGCTGATGCTTCAGATACTAAACTAACCTAGAATGTTGTTCTCCCTTTTATACTCACTTATTAGTAGAATGTTTTTCAGCTGTGCATCACAATTGAGCAAGAGTGTCCTAACAACCAATTAACCCAATAACATCCTTAACTTGGATTGGTGGCCGTACCAGGAGATTTAGATAGAGGACTGAGAATTACTGATAATAGAACTATATGCAAAATAAGCCTCTATACAAAAATAGGCTTTAATACAAACATTTTTTTATTGATAAATGATAGCTTTCCCTTCATGCTGGTGTTCTGACAAACAAACTTCCTCCCTGAGAATGTGAAGTTCGCACTGCAAGTGATTTGACAGAATTAGGCAATGTTACCTGTACAAAAATCACTCATGTTACATCAGATTAGTCACAGGAATACTCTAAGCTATACTTTCTGTTGATTAGATGACATAAAGTAACTTCAAAAACAATTGAACAATTTAACATTTGGCAGCTCGAATTGTTGTATATATTGGAAAGCTAGCTAGTTAATTAATTACCTAAAAAAAAAAAAGCAAATACAGATATTTTTTTAAAAACATTATATGTGGAAAAAAAAATCCTTGGAAGCTGTTGTGAACGACCATGTTAACTCTGATTAAGGTATGCTACACTCTGAAGAGCTGTTGTGTTTAATCACTTTACTTACTCAAAAGTGTTGGCAGGCTTAAACATCGTGTCACTTTTTCCATGTTGGTAATTTAGCTCTCGGTGAATTGTCATTTTGACATAATATTGTTAAACATTTTCTTGTTACAGGTCTTCACATTTTCAGGCTCCCTTTAAAGCGATTAGTCATTAGGTGATTAATTCATATGAATAATCAAATAATCAAACTTTGGTTTGTTTGCAGTTTTTTTTGTCAATCCAATAGAGTAAAAGCATTAATCACTAATTATTTACTCTGCTGTGTACTGTGTTGAGTTACATTTACATTTTTACTCTATAAAAGCAACTTTTATAAATGCTTCTCTCAAGCCCTCAATGACGAAGGGTCTGACCTACCCAAGGCATGATTTATTAATCCCTTTCTCATGGTCACGATTTGCCTGTCAAGGTCAAGGTCAGCATTAGTGTTCTCCTTCTGGGAGCCACTCATGTTAAACCTGTTCACTGCTGGCAGGAAGTGACACATGTGCCCTCGCACAGTCAAATACTGGAAAAGGCAGAGATACGCTTTCTTACGAGTGCAGTATGGAATGTATTAGCAATAAATATGACTAGGAAATGCTGAAAATGCAAATGTGCTTTGCTCTGCTGATAAAGATTTACTACAACAATCAGAACATGATGCTTTATGTAGGGCTTTCACAAATATTTAACAAAAAGAATTTTACTTTCTCAGTAAATTAATTATAGAAATGATATACATATAATGAAGACTTCCTTGTTTCTTTTAAATAATATATATATATATATTTAGGAATCTCAGCAAGTCTGTGCATGGTTTGTTAATGTGATCAGTGTATTCACTATTATTGTTTTAAAACCTTAATTGTTATAATAATAATAATAAATAGTAGATTTTAATCTAATATTGGCAGCACTGTAGCCAGCAGATTAAAGCAATATGTAAAAGCCTTTCATTCAGTGGGTTTTCACAGTTAGAAGTACATTATTTGGTATCTAGCAGGATCTGCATTTGCTCTGTGCCTGTGTGCAGATTGTGACTATGCTTAAGGAGGAGATCAGGGCGATGGAGAAGGAACACAGTGACCTGCAGCTTCATATCTCACGCACAGATTGGTGGTGTGAGAACCTGGGCACCTGGAGGGCCGTCATAAACACCGCCGAGGTCAGTCTGCCACCAGCCGAGTGTTTCCCTAACAACAGCCTATCACAGCCTCAGAGCGCTCTGGCGTCAGTAACAGCCTGCCTGTCCTGTGGCTGCAGATTCACAGCACTGCATGCTCTAACCATATTTGTTTAATAATATAATATGCCAAAAGATAGTTAAAACTGAGCAAAGGGTCTGACCCACATTGTACATTCAAAATAGCAATGTGTCATTAACCTTTTTGATTCCCTGCTATACCTAAAGCATCACTGCTACTCAGTAGTGTAGGTTAGAGAAGTTTTTTTTCCTTGAACATAGAGGAACACCACAAACATACAAGTTTGTCACATGTGTACGCTTTCCATGCACTTGAATGCTTGGTGCGTTGTTTTGTTTACAGATTAGTTTAAATCCACTGTCTTTATTGTCATTGTCATCATGTGATGTGTAGTCCACATTCTGCATTTGATTGGTTTTGGATCGAGATCCACAGCCAGTCAGATATGGAGACTTTAAAGTCAAGGTGTGCAGTGTGGGAAAAGATCTTGTGTAGGATTTGCTAACTAGACTTCACCATATAAACTCTAAACAGTAAAAAATGTAGAAGGCTACTGCCCAGAAATAGGTCATAACATTTTAACCCAAAACTCCTTCTTGTTTTCAAGTTAACATTTATGGTGTAACTTCAGTAAAAACACCAAAAAGTGTTCTGCTGTTGTCACAGCTTTGACATTATAACAGTAGAATATGTCTTTTTAATACTAGATGCATTTTCCAATGTCTTACACAAAACTGTACACAATGCATTCTCCAACATTTCACCATGCAAAGAATCTTTTATATAGAACTCATTGTTCTAAATAGAACCATGACCTTTACTAAAGAACTCTTGAAGACACTGTTTTGAGTATGTACTAAACAAAACTAAAGAAAGTGCACAACAAAACTATGCAAAGGTTGAAGTGTGTTAATGTAGGTCTTTAAGAGTTAAGAACAGCAAATTGGCTTGTGTAGCATTTTCAGTGGCATCGATGTTGCAAAGTATGTTTTCGTAAGTGCTTGTTTTCAGGCATCGATCATTTTAGAACGACTTATTAAAATTTAATTTATCATGTCTTATTTAGACTAAAAAATGAAATCAATAAATCATTCATGTTCATGTCCTTGTGTGCAACAAATTTTTGTGTGTTTTGTGCCATAAATAATCTACTTTCTTTCTTTCCTTTAGTGCCTTTGTTATAATACTAGACTTTGAAAGTAGCACACTGAATTACACTCGTGGTTTTGTAAAAAGCCTGTCAATTGTTAATGGATTTTTGTTCTCTTCCATTTTTTTGGCTGGCGTTCAGAATACCAGCCTTTCTCTGTGTTGCCAATATTTTCTCTGACTTAATTTGCTGTCAGGCATTCAGTTATTGCCTTTCTGCTGAATGAAACAACAACAGGCAACCAGCTATGTCTGATTATGTCCTCTTGTATGTCTTTCTCTAGTGCATAGTCATATCAGCTAGAGTGACCTTTTAAGAAGTGAATTGCAATTTATGTCAGTCATCTCTGTAGCATTTACTGCTTGTCTAAATAAGTGCTTGCAGTTACTGGTGATGGCTTTTAAATGAGCTCAAAGCAGACCAGTTACATTTGTCGTTATATTTGTCATATTCACTTGCAAGGATGCCTATTTAAGACATCTTGATCAGGGCCTGACTGTTGTATTGGTGGTCCCATAATATTAACGGATTGAGATAACAATATTTTTAAAAAACTATGTTTGTAAAAGTAAATATGAAGAACCTTTTATAAAAATCAAGAACCTCCACATAATATAAAGGTTTTAGGAACAACCCTTAAATAGATATGGAACTGGCTTGGGTGATGGGTTGATGCCAGTAGATATTAACAGTGACAGATCAAAGTAATTGTCAAATATGTAAGAATTTCCATACAGCCTATTTG
The DNA here is from genome assembly GCA_021613375.1 of Megaleporinus macrocephalus. Taxonomy (NCBI): domain Eukaryota; kingdom Metazoa; phylum Chordata; class Actinopteri; order Characiformes; family Anostomidae; genus Megaleporinus; species Megaleporinus macrocephalus. The sequence goes on from CM038713.1 coordinate 19,728,230, forward strand.
GCAAGGTGGTTTCGAGTAGTATTCTAGGATCTTATCCTTTTTTAAGTTATAAAACCTGAAGTACACACCAGAAGGAGAGACTTCTTTCTCACTTCTTTCAGCTGCCTGAAACATTTTGTTGGAATTTCAGCCCTTTTCTCTGTTACAAGATGACATCATTTCAGCACAATCCAAGTAAAAAATGTTCTAATTATTTACAAAATTACCCAGGTGCACATGGAACATTTGAGTAATGTGTAATGTGAAGGTTCTGCACGCTCACAAATTTCTTTATAAGATTGTTTAGAGAACCAAAAGTGGTTCTTCTATGGCACTGCTTCATGTTATGTTTTTGTTTTGTTTATCAATAGTTTTGTTTTTGTGCTTGTTGTTTCTTTTTGCATTGCTTGTCCCTAATCTTAATATATATGTGGCTGTTCTTGTGTGTGTCAGGCCTGTGAGGAGAACGGTGAACAGATGCCGTGCTACTCCGTAGCAGTGAGTCTGTTAGAAGGAGACGACTCTCAGAACAACTGCTGGACCGTCACCAGAAAGCTGAGCGAGTTCCAGGCACTGCACAGGAAACTGACCGAGGTACTGGTCTTCACCTGGTCATGTTTATGACATAACGTTCCCCTGTTTTTTTCCAGAGATTATATTATGTATGCTTCGATGCCGACATCTAAAATACCACTGAGATTCGGCAGTCACTCTTTAGCTGTGCCTGGATTGTGTTGCTGTGGCAACAAGATGAGTCATCACACTGTTGCATGTTACTAGATGTGATACAAATTATGCATGACAGGACTGTAACACCACAGGCCGTCAATCTCTCTCTCTCTCTCTCTTTTTTCTCTCTCCCTCTGTTCACCCTTTTTTAGTGTTTTCCCTCTCTGAAGAAGGTCCAGCTTCCCTCTCTCAGTAAACTGCCATTTAAATCCATTGACCAAAAATTTCTTGAGAAATCCAAAAACCAACTAAACACATTTTTACAGGTGAGTCACAGAACAGCTTGCATTGCATTACACACGGCATTTCCTACATTCATTCTGCTCTTTGGTTCTGTTCCAAAAATTAAAATTCTGTTACACAGAACAAAAGTGATTTCAGCTTCCAGGTAGATTGATTTCTTTGTGTTCTGGTTGGAAAGCTTTTGAAAGTTAGTCTAATTGAAATGTGTGCTCTTAGCCCACCATCATAGATTAGACAAGCGGTGGAGGTACTCTGGGAGAGACAGATGAGAATACAAACTGAAAATACAATAGGAGCATATTCAGATTTTACTTGCAACTACTTTAACCATGTTTTGATGATAATAGCTGGCTTGACCACAAAACACTGGCATTATATATTAAAAGGAGCTTTTCTTTTTATTTAATAGAAACTGTATTTCATGTCTGTTTTTCACTTTGTGTAAAGATAATTACTCTTGGCCCTGCAAAACGGTATAATTGCGTTATCCATGATATTTAAAGATTTATATTTAAAGTGCTTAAGATGAGTGCAAGTATTGCAGTTTCACAAGTGTCTGCTTGGCTGTAAGATTTAACAATTTAACTTTAGCTTTCCCATGGGCAGTGGGAATAATGTTTTTTACTGTGCTATCCAGTAGAGGTCCTACTACTGACACCACTGACTAGTTTCTTTTTAAAGGTTTCACAAATTTTTAAAAAGAAAATTTTAATGAATGAGTGTTTTCATTAACTACTGTTTTGCATGAATTGCTAAAGATGAGGTGACACGCTTGTGACATATGATCTGAAAAAAAAAAAAAAAAAAAGATGCCAGACGTAGCAGGTAGTGGCTTGTTTAATGAGGCTAAGAGTTGCTGTCCCACTTTGTCACCACCCACTGAACCCACATATGCCACCGTTCTAAAAGGACATAATGCCAAATATGTGACTTTCATTTTCGATCCCCAGCAGCACTTCTGTGTTGGCTTCTATGTTTTGTTTTGTTTTGTTTTGTTTTTTAACATACCAAAATACTCAGTTCAGTGCTTTGGGGTAAAATAATCTTATGTGTTTTCAGTGTCTTGACTTATTGTTCACGGCTGTGTGTGTCTGTTATAGAAAATGCTGACGGATGAGCTTATGTGCCAAAGTGAGGCATTGTATGCTTTCCTCAGCCCTTCACCAGAGCACCTTAAGGTCATAGACATCCAGAAAAAATCCTCTTTCTCGTTCGCCTCTTTTCTGGGGAGGTTGCCTCGTGACTTCTTCTCCCATCAGGAGGTTTGTATGCACACACACAAATGAACGTACATGTGACACATTCAGAAAGTTATTTGTAGTTCACTGAAGGAATAAGGAGCAGTTACAGTAATAATAACTGTTGGCCTACTTTCAAAGCTAAAGCCCCAGAATAATGTGGACAAGGTCTGTTATCAGAGATCTGACTGCACACCCTTCAGCTTTTAAGAAATAAAATCTTTCCTACTCTTCCTTGCTCTTTCCTTCTTTCTTAGGATGAGGCCGAAGATGACAGTGATCTCTCGGACTATGGTGATGAGGCAGATGGAAAGAAAGATGACCTCGCTGAGCCCTTCTTCATGCTCATAGGAGAGGTCTTTGAACTCAGGGGCAGTAAGTGATGTTTCACATACTTACTTAATGTAGTGATTTACTGTTGCAGCTCCTGGTGTGTGTAAGTGTGTGCGATTGTGTGGATGGATGCTGTTATGTGTTTATTTGCATTACACTATGCACAAATCTGCTATCAACATCAGTCAGCATCAGCAGGATGCTATCCATTATCAATCAATCAACCTTTACTTTAACTCTGAAGTATATTGAGGGCAACCCTCATTTTCAATGTAGCCTAGCATTTACAAGAACAGGGATTGACATGACATGAGTGTATTGTGGCATTTATAAACATTCTGGAACAGTATTGTCTGTTTTTCTTTTTGTTTGTTTCTTTTTGGGGTTTTATTTTTGGGCATATCGTATCGTACACAATAATATCGACAACATTTTTGAATATCGTGAACGATATTATACCCTGAAATCACCCATCCCTAATTATCACATCAGGGTTCTACTTTTTACTGTTTTTAGCAAAAGAAAAATTCACACTTTTCTCATTTCCCATTATATATCTACTAGAGACAGATTTTATCTGTCCAGTATCATTCACTTTACTTCAGTCCTGGATATATAGAGATATTTGTTGTGCATTATTTAGTATCATGACATTCTGGATCATTGACTTCTGTTACAATCTGATGAAAGTTCTTGTATTTTTTAATACCTCAGTTGTGCCATATCATATCATATGCAATAATAAAATTTTATTTTCAATTTATTGTAGTGTATTGTAGTGTATTCTTAAAATATATTTTTTAAATTCAATGTTTTGTCATATCGCCAAGGTTATCGTTATCGCAAAAATACCATGAAATATTGTGATATTATTGTATTTATATGTCAATGAAGTTGAAACAAATTTGTGGCGTCAGTAATTTATTGCATTACCACGTTAACATTATCTCATTTGGCAGCCTGAGTGTTTGTGTGTATTATTGTGAAATATGGCTGCCCAGAGTATATTATAATGTTTAATAATTTCAAAAAAAAAGAGGAGCTATTCGAATCAGTGTCTCATTTAACACGTATATGTTTCCCCACCGACATAGCTGGGTTCATATATGTTTACCAAACTCAAGCTTCTCACCAGCAACTGACAAACTAATTTGGCTCAGCCAAGGTTCTCTCAGTTTAAGGGGGCAGTTGTGGTCCAAGTGTACTCCAAATAGGTTACTTGCTCACCAGCTAGCAGGCTTATCGTAAGATTTATTGGAAAAAAAAGTCGTGCCAGCTAGCTTTCCAGGAAAAAGATTCTGACTGCACTGGCTATTAAGGCATTTAGTGCATGCTCTAGTATAAAGAGCTCCCCAGTTCACTGCCAAGAGTTCATCAAAAAGTTGTTTTCATTTTTTACACTACGGTTCCTACTATCCTGCACTGCTTACTACTGTCCATTCAGGACCCAATCAGGGTTGCCAACATATGAATCAGTTATGAAATAAACTTGTTTAATAGTATAATATTTTGCTGTATAATTTATTAAAATTATTTTTTATTGTAATAGAATATTTGGGATCATGTGTGATAGAATATTCAAAACTGTGTGACTGTAGCCCCAGTGTGAAAATAGATAAATAAAGATGATAATGCTGATGCTGGTGTGTGCACAATACACTTTTGTCCTGGCCCACTCTGCTGATCCTTCAATAATAGGTTATCTCTTATTGATCTCTGCTGGCTAATTTGCTTTGCAGTCAGTGAAGTTGTATTTACATGGTACATGCTGACGTTCAAGTACACACACATTCTAGAGTAAATGAGTAAATATAACATTTTCACTCTGTAAGCTTTTGCTCTGTGATGTTCAGTCTGGGCTCGTTTTAACAACATGTACTGTTTTAGGGAAGTAACTGACTCTCTGGAGAGCAGCTGTCGTTACTGTGTTACTGCTCCCCTGAGTCTCTCTCACACAGAGGCAGTGAGAAAGAAAAGAGAAAGGCAGCTAATGCCAGCTTCTTCATGGTGCTGTGCTGTAATCTTCAGTCTACTCACTACCCTTTATCCCAGCAGAAACTCCTCTGTTTATATATGTGATTGTGACAGTGATTGAAAATAAAGTTTTGTGTGGATTTTCTACTGTGGAAAATAACAATGTTTTTCTTTTCTCTGCAGTGTTTAAGTGGGTACGGAAGACACTAATTGCACTAGTTCAAGTAACGTTTGGCCGGACCATAAATAAGTAAGCACAAATGCCTCTCTTCCATTCAATATCTGCCGGCCTCTGACAGCTAATCAAAGGCAGCCAAGCGAAGGAAAAGATTTTGATCGCCCGCCGCAGGTTGCTCTGACATTTTAAGAGTCATGCCAAGCAGAGCAGCAAAGGATAGCTAGCACTAGCAACGTAAACCCTGGGCACATTCCTAATAAGTCAGATGCACGCTGCTTTGGTTAGCCTGGGCAGTGTGTCTCTGCCAAACGCATATACAGAGAATGTGCAGCAAATATAAAAGCTTTTGTTTGTAACAGGGGCTAGAAGTCAGCGGGGTGTTTATAGTCTCTGTCCACAGTGTTTTCAGACTTGTGATAGCAGGTCGTTATTTTGTCATGTCATGGTTCCATCCAGCACAGTGGGCTCTGACACTTCTGTCATGGAGAGAAATGTCTCGAGTCTTCATTAAACTGTTTGTTTTGCTCTGACCAGAACTGTTGTGAATCTTTCACCACCATCACTGTGACATGCTTTTAACTGTTGTAACTTGTTAGCATAGCAAATCAATTGATTGGAATCAATGAAGATCAGAATCAGTATGTTTTTGGTCCAAACTCACAATTGGCAATCTGGCGATGTTTTGTTTGGTTTGGGTTCGTGTGTGGTTTAGTTTTATCACGTTTGGTAGATGCTCTAGCGCTGTTTTCTAATGCTGCTACTAGACTTTGCTTTGCACATGTCTTATAACACATTCGATTTTTTTATACATCTATAGATCTTTATTGGTTAGAAGCTTTTGAATTGCACTACATAGGAAAGCAAGTTGAAAATACTATGTATAATATGGAATGGTTACTGGTTTTAATGACATTATGGCATAAAACCTATTCACATTCATAGACTTTCCAAGTGTAATGAGTCTAATAACCCTGTAGTATTTTTTAAGATTACCACAGAAATAATGCTGAATACTACAAAAGATGCTACAGTTTTACAAAGCACACACCAGAGTGGCTGCTTACAGGTTTTCTTGCTTCACTCCATGTCAGTAAAACACATACATGTTTTACTTCACTCCATGCCAGTCCTCTGACTGTTTGTTGTCCTCGACCCCTGTAGGCAAATCAGAGACACTGTAAACTGGATCTTCAGTGAGCAGATGATGGTTTACTACATAAATATATTCCGGGACACCTTCTGGCCCAACGGGAAGCTGGCGCCCCATAACAAAGCTCGCTCAGATGGTGAGCGTCAGGAGACTAAGGAGAGAGCCCAGCAGAAGCTGCTGGATAACATTCCAGGTGAGAGACTGCACTTGCATGTGAATTAATTAAAGTGATACTCAGCATATTCTCTTTGTGCTGAGTCTGAATTGCACTGTTGATTGCAGTAATTTTGACCCGCTTCCCTGTACCGAAGCACACAAGACTCATGAACTCAAAACTAAAGAGCCCATTTGATGGAAACTAGATTTTCTTTACATTTTAAATCAAAGAGTTTGATGTATGTAGATGTTAATAAGGTTTAAGGTTAATACATTAAAAATTTCGCTGTAAAAGAAGCATTTCTTCATGAAAACCAGTGAGATATATTTAGCCCATATTTTAGGCCTCAGTCATTCTTACTGAAGCTGTTAGGAGTGCTGCTTTCTAAGCAAAGCACATTACAGGGCAGCAAATCAGATGTGATTTACATCAGCCTACATTAATCTTAATGGCATAGTAACAAAAACCATTCTATTTAAGAGATGTCGGGGAATGGTCATGTAAAAATAATGGTTGTATTTTATTTTTTTTGTACATAAATCCGCACAAATGTCATGAATCAACATCAAGGATGAAAAAAGAGTACAAGAAAAATATGGGAGTGAACTGTTGCTGAATTTTGTGAATAAACATTTGAGTTATCTGACTATGCATTGTGAAGTATAGCCATTGCATATAACAATACAGGTCTTAGGCTGAGACCGACATGAGAGAATATGCTGCCAAACCTGTTCTTATGTTTTATTGACCTCTGCAGTCCTAATTACTTTTGTTTTCCCGTATGTTCTCTGCTATCCATGCAAGGCAGAGCCCGTGAAGGTATCTATGTACCATACTGATAAACTGAGTACCTTTCCTCTGGTGAACTAATCTGTGAACAAATAACTTACACCAGTTTACAGCTTTCTTAGTGCAGAGCTTATCAAATCCTCTCAGTGGTTTTAATCAACTGCACAGATGCACCACCTGGAGATTAAGAAGAAAAATAGTGGCAATATTCTTGCCCTCACAGTGCTGAAATGAAGTAAACAACAGTGTTTTAGTTGTTTTTCCCCCCTCAATCTGTTTTGTTACTAATAACACAGAATTGTTAGGCTGTTGATGTGAAGTACTGTTACCTGCGTGGCGAGGCAGTGGTTTTAATTAAAGGCGATCTGGGGTCCACTATAAACATGTTTCCACTCAGAGGCTCTCCGGTGAGCAGAGACGTGCAGTAATTACCCACTGCTCTACGTTTGATTCTCCCAGCTGCACACCATAACAGTGTTCCAATTCGCAGCTTTCAGCACCCGGCCCCAGCTCGCTCTCTGCGCTGCTGCGTGAACAGGAAATTGGAGGCACCCAGAGGAGAGGACTATACAAAACAGTCTGCTTAATGGATTGTCAGCATGATGTGTTGCTAAAGTGAATTTCTAATGGCCACGATGCACCAATCTTCCAGGCTGTAGTCTACTGCAGTTCATAAGATGCATACGTGTATGAATAGAAACTATGAATGCATCAAATTGATCAGCTCTTGTTAAGCTGATGATGATTGCTTATAAAAATAATGGTCATTTTAAAGGATGCAACAAATTATGAAAGCAAAAACACTGTTTTATATATTCCAGTGTATATTTCCAATTCAAATGTACATACATAATTTCTTTCCAATGGCTTACCAATGTATGTGCGTTTTGTAGGTATACAATAACAAATTGTGGTCAGTCTGTTTCTGTGCATAATTTGTTATCCCACCTGATCTATGATCAAGACCTTCAGGGCCACCACAAAAACAGGTAATATTTGGGTTGTACCACCCATAACCGCTTAGCACAATTACACACTACTACCATATCAGTGTCACTCCAGTGCTGAGGACACATAATACCTGCTCTGTGGTAGTCTTGTGGGGGTCATAACCATTGAACAACAGAGAAAAAGAAGGCTAACAAAGGGTACAGAGAAACAGATGGACTACAGTTTGTAATTGTAGAACTACATCGTGCAGCTAGATTAAATAGACCTAGTTTTGATAAATGTAGGTGTACCTAATAATAAAATACTCAGTGATTGTATTCGTATGCACTCTTAGACTTAAGGAAGGTAAGAGATAAGCCAGCAGGCACTTAAAAACTAGCAGTAAATAGTACTAAGCAACAAGCTGCAAGAAACTTCACCGCAGTCATCTCCATTCCTACTCCTCACACAAGTCCACTGCTAAAAACCCACATAGGTGCACTTCTGCAATTTGCATACGATGTACTCTGGTCAGAAGAAACAACAATAGAACTCTTTGACAGTAAATCAGTTTGGAGGGTTGTGACGGAAACCTGATTGGACAGATGTACCAAGACATGTTAGAGTAGAATTAGCCAAGAGTCTAAATCGATGAACATTTAAACCTGAAATTTACCCCAAAAATAAATCCAAATAAATCAGGACTAGTTTCTAAAAACCAAGGTGAAGGTATATACATGGCCTAGCCATTGAAACTGATATTGAAAATGGTTTGCTGACATTAATGGGCTACAGTTGAACCACAGTGCTGCAATGTTATATTATTAAATATTTTTGTCAAAGGTGCCATAGAACACACTTATTCAGCATGTGACTTTGGTCAGGACACATTACCTAAAATAGCTACTTGCTTTCAATCTCGACACAAACAGAAATTTGTTGTAGCTCTCTGTTAAACTTTTAGTTCAAGATGATCTCCTTTAACCATCAAATCTGGATGAAATTACACAGCACGTTGCTATATACAGGTTGCTGCGGGTGTTCTAATGCTAACAAAGGTGGAACTGCACCTTTCTTAAGTTCCGTCAGCATCTAATGCTAAGTGAAGTCTGCTCAATGTTATACAAGGTATGAGAACTGCCCGAGTAAAATGTGCAGAGCAGACTAAGAACTTGTAATTAAAGTTGTGGCAATTGTAGCATCCTTTTTTGCAAGTGGTTTTGTATTTGAAGAAGAACAGTGTTTGAGGTTAACAGTATGTCAGTTCTAGGTACTGAATTCTCTTTATTCGACTTGTAAATATACTGTAAATACTGTTTTCCATTTGATAGGACCTATGAATATGTACTGTTCTGTAAAGTTCACATGTACAGTAGAAGTATATTAAACAAGACTAGAAGTGTCTGAATATTAGTTTCCTCTCATTGTATGTTAGTTTATATCTGCATCTTTTTATAGTTTCTATTCCATCCAATGTGCACACACACACACACACACACACACACCAATTATACTCAGGCTCTTAGCACTGAGGGTAATAGTGTTCCACTTCAGAGCTCTTAGCACCCAATCCTCATTTTCAGTGGCGCTAGATGAGTGTGAACAATAGAGAGCACTTTCTAACTCAGAGGAAGGGTCATGCTTCACAGAATATTGAATTTAAAAGTGCTTTGATGGTGCCATATTATCACCACTGCTAATGTTGAGTGGAAAATCTAAATCCTAATTTCCATCTTTGATGTGATGTATGATCATAGCTGAGCAATATAGGAGTAAAAGTTAGACTGTCGCTTGTTTTCATAATGAAAGTACTTCCTCCAGCACCTATAGCACCTACATGCCTCACAGAATGTCTGTCTATTTATGTTCAGGCACATGATAGTAAGTCTATAGATATTGGCCTGCTGTAGATGCCATCTATAAAGCCATTTCATGATGTAATCAACGTTGGTACGTGATAATAGGTATTCAGCTTTGTTGTCTAGTTTAACACTCAACTTTAATTAAGCTATAACAACTATATACTCTAATTATTAATTATATATAATAATTATTATATTATTATTTGTGTCCATCAGTTGAACTACAGAATCTAGTAGGGCAGCAGAACGCCAGGTATGGAATCATTAAGATCTTCAACGCACTTCAGGAAGCCAGTGCCAACAAGCATCTTCTCTATGTAAGTCTGCATCAGGCCCAGTCACTCCAACCTCAATGTAACCTTACTGCTTCAGCTGCAGCTGCCGCTCTCATTTCTCTTTTCGTTTAAAGCTCTTTCGCTTCATTAAAGGTGGTGTTTTCACAGGGATGTCTGAATTTAGACTGTACAAAGTGTGGTTTTGGTTTGGTATTTTCCATGACTCCATCCAATGTTTACGACCGAGAAACAAAGCAGTTGTAAGCATTTTTCTCCTTCCTGTGAGAGATGTGGGCGGTGTTGGAGTAAAGGGAACATCTCTGCTCTTTGGCTTTGTTGGTAGTGACATCTAGTGGCAGAGCAGAGATAGTGTCATTGAAGTTGCTATTAAAACACCAGCCAGGAATCAACACAAAAAGGTGTTTATTGTAGAAAATCCTCACTAGTTGGGAAATAATAAAACTTGCTAGTTGCTAAAAATTTTTAGTTTTGGTTTGTTTTAAAAAGGTACCATCACCAGTCTAAAAACAACTTCTTTTTAATTTATGAAAACTAGACCATTAATATATATATCCACCTATCCAGCCTACAGCAGTTTAGCTCCGCCCAATCGCACTGAAACTATACAGAATGTTTTAACTTGGACTCTTTGAGTGAGGCAAAATACAGAGCGGCCAATAAGAACAGAGCTCATTTACATACTGCAATCCCCAAAATAATACATTAGAAGGAACAACATACTTTTAATGAAGACTGTTTTCCCCCCAAGAATTAATTCTGTGGTCCATTTATTATGGAATGTAAATGCAATGTGAAGAGACTTTCAAATTATTCCAGAAACTGAAAAACAAAAACAAGTCTGCTTAGTTCTAAGGGAAAAGAGGGGTTAAAAATAATTTGGAAATATTAATTATGATTTTGTTTTGGTCTATAAATCCACTCAAACTCTGTAAGTGAACCTCAGAGTAGAATAAAAATTAAGAAATCTGAAGTATGTAGGAACCTTTACTAACATCAGTGAAAGTTCATTAAACATGGTCTATTTCTGCTCCACGTCTCTCTCTTTCCACAGATCCTTCTGGAGATGCTTCTCAAAGAACTCTGCCCTGAGCTGAGTGTAGAAGCGAAACAGGTCTGATTGCACATAAACTCATCTGGTGAAGAAAGGCCCACATCAGCCTCGGTTGTTTTCTTTTACGTTAGTGTGCTGGACAGAATTTGTTTTTTTTCTGAATCTTTATCTGAAAATACTTGACTTAGTAGCACTCGTATTAGGGGGCTTCACGGACATCACTATCACGTTTTCGTCTTCTCCGTCCGTTCATTCTCTTGCTGGATTGTATCTAAACACCAGGTCTACTGCCAACCAGCCAAGTTTTATTTGTTTTTGTTTTGTTATTTTTTTCTGTGGCTTTTTGTTAGACCTGGTAAGGTCAAAAATGTGAATAGTTGTGGAAAGAGTGTTGTACTTACTTAAAAAAAAGAAGAAGAAGAATACCTGGACCTCCTAAACCTCCCTACAGTACAGTACATATTGTGATCATTTTGAAGACTTTTAATTGTTCAATATGTCATGTAAAGTTATTGTGACAATTTCATTTGTGATATTATTATTATTATTATTATTATAGATTTTATTTTTACCAAAAATAGAATAGAGCATTTATAAGCAATAAATTGCAAAAGAATAAGAGTGTCCCTCGTTTTTATTAATGCACCTGTTATTTCTTCAGTCCTAATCATGGGAGGGCAGGTGAAGTCATTAAAACTGAGAAAGGTCATTTAAACAGGCCTTTATTGCAGACCAGTGAAGAAAGCTGGATTTCAAGCTCTGCTATTTAAAATATAAAGGCTATGCACAAACATCCTGGGTGTGGCATTTAGACCCCAACTATAAGAAAATGCCACTGATTTTTCCAAAAATTCTGCATAATTATGTAGATAAAAAGTCGGGTTGAGGTGAAGGGTCCCTTTCTACAGAAACGTAGTGGCAATGTTTTTGACAACAGTGGTGATAGGAACCAGAAGTCCACAGAGTTTAAAGGGGAATTCTACTGCTTTTTCAATTTTTTAGTTCACAGATAAACAAAGCTATTAATAGTGGTTTCACATGTAATTGTTCGTTGTGGAGAAACTGGCCAACTTTGTTTAGAGTGGTGGTAATAGGAACCAGGGGTCCAAATATGTAAAACACAGAGATAGACATTTTATTTAATATCCAAAGCAATCAGTAAACATGCAGGTGTCTTCCAAGATCTATGTACTGTTAATAGTGTTATATTGGTGCTATATCAGGAAAAAGGTTTCTTTATCACAACTAATGTTAGGCAGCACATTTATCAGTACTTCATAAAACTTTCTGTGAGGCAGCTTTTAGAGTCCTAAAACTTGTCAAACAATATTTCCCATCACCGCCACTGTGAACAATTCTGACTCTGACTCTGTTCTAATTGTGCTTTTCACATCAAACCTGAATGATTTTGTTTACAGCCCATCTATTTAATTATGCAGAAACTTTAAAACCAAAAACGTCATGACCATAAAACTGTATTTATAGTTAACAGTTTCAAAATAAAGTTTTGACATTTTTCATCTATTTTTAAAATCTATTTATGGAAAATAGTATCCAGGACAAGGCTATACTTTCAGATTTACCACAATCTTATCATATTCAATGTTACATATATGCACATAGGTTCACTGGTCATTTGGATAATAAATAAAAGGGCTATATTAGCTGTGTTGACCTGTAAAGATGTCCTGTGTCCTCCTCAGACTATAGAGGTCACATGATTTGTTTTTCGTATATGAATGAAATTGGATTTGCAATGAGCTAAAAATGAAACACACATTTCCAGCCCTGCGCTCAACCCCATCATTACCCCACTGCCCAATTTAATAATCTTTTTTCCAGCACGTGCACTGGGAAAGTACATAAAATTCTGTCTCAGCTTTTAAATACCGATTTGTGGGAACAGTTTAAAAGCTGAGCTGGTTCCCTCTTTTAGGCTGGCATTTGTTTGGAATTCCAAATCATCTTTCTCATGTTTAGTTACCAAATCTGACCAGAATATATTGCTTTGGACCAAAAATAAAAGTAGCACTAATAGCACTAGTAGCACTAATCTGAACCAGTATGCTGATAAAAAGGGTGGATGGCAAAAGTTTACTCTCATCATAGTTTAAGACATTTTTAATTTTGTTTAGTTTTATGAGCAGAATGCATTAGCAAATGAAAACGTACCATTTCACAATGAAAGGGAGGAAAATGAATGAACACAGTGAATTATTGTTTCAGTTACTATGCAGCTGTTCAGTGTTCTAGAAGTAGATGCAACTTAACAATAACAATCATGCTGTATTGCCCTCCTTAGCTGCTGGTAGCTAAAATAAATACCCTCAATAAATTAATTCTACTGTTGGTGCAGGTTTAGACATGTATGCAGGTGGGAATTCTCCTGGTGGCTTTCCTACACAGACAATTGTACACAGCGGTGGGTAACAGCAGTCAGACATCTGAAAAGTTGAATGTCTCTAAAAACTACATCACAGAAAGTTATTATGTGGATTGTTTATAAGTTCTACTGCCTGATTCTCCAGCATGGTGGCTTTTCTGGAGGTCCTTGGAGACTGAAGTAGTGCTGGACACATGCTTTAAATCCTGCCATGAGTGATGTCTATCTGGAGCCCCTTACACACTTCAGGGTTCAACAGGGCTGCCTGGAGAGAAAGATATCAAGCTCTGAAAATGTGAATACTTCAGCAAGTATTAGTAAAGTCAATTTACACTGAAATGAAACCTCAAGAGACTGCAGAACTGTCAGGGAACATGCTTTTACATGTTTACATGGTGGCCTCTGGTCTTTCAAACAGCTAATAAAAGGTTGAGTGTTATCCGGAGTCAATATAACATTGTGATATGCAAACTGCAAGCTGCAGAAATACCTTGATGTAATAGTGCTGAGCTTTCTCTCTGTTCTGAGGAACTCCTCGCCCCAGCTGTAGACAGCGTGCGTAATAGAAGAGGGCGATGGTGATGCCTTTATTGATATACTCAGGGAGACTGCCTGTGCTCTGCGCTATGGTATTGATGTCTTCATATTGACATGTCCTGCAGTGGAACAACATGTTTATTATTTATTTAAGTAGGAAATGATTTTATAATAGATATGATCACCTGAGAATTAAGTAATATCTGAAAAAAAAAGTCTTGTTTATTATTTATTGATACTAAATTTGTGCTGCTCTGTATTGTCATATAAACATTGCTTTTATTGCAAAATGTCTGTAACACACAACAACACAAAATGAGTTATAAAGCAAACAGTAATGCTGAAGCGATGGATTTAATGTTTAAACACATATTAATCAGTAAAATGAGTCTTAGGTTAGCACCAAGGAGATAATTTGTATATCTGCAAATTAGAGAGATGCACGGGTTCTCAAGTCCTCTGGTTACCCTTGGAACTGACAGTATTGTTCAGGTACTTGTTCTGATTGATCACAAGAAAACACAGAAAATATAGAGACCAACAATGAATTAGTCCTTCGTCTTTTAACAGGACTGTAAAATCATATGGTTTTGTTTACATTTATGAGCAAGTATGCACATGCACAAATATGGAGATCTGCCAAACTCAGACTTGTCCATCACACTGCCGGATGGTAAAGCATTTAAAGTCCAGTGGTTGTATGTGTTACACCACACCAGCCGGCATTTGGCATTGCACATAGTGATCTTAGGCTTGGGTGCAGCTGCACAGGCATGGAAACCTATTTCATAAAGCTAATGTTGCTTCCAGAGACAATTTGGAAATATATAGTGTAGGAGCCAGCAACCAGTTTTAACAATAAGTGCATAATAAATAATGCAAAACACATAAAAAACAGGGTGTTTATAGATATACAGCCCTTCACAAACTATAGAATGTAGATGACTGCATGGTTTACTTTGATATAACAACTGACAACTAAGGAAATGCTTAACCACAGTAATACTAAGAAAACATGTATCCCTATTGTTGATAAAATTACTTTTCTGCATCACTTGAGCTTAGAGCCCATACATTGTATGAACCAATAGAAATTAAATAAAATTTTAAAAAAAGGAATGTTTTATTCGTCTTCTGTAAAGTTACCATGTTGGACATACAAATTTTTCTATGGACAGACACGATTGATTTCGTGCTGTGTTGGTAATGTAGTTCTGGTACATTCCGGTGCAGAATTATTGGTATCTTTGGTAAAAATGGATAAAGAAGTAATAAAAAAAATGCAAATTAGACTAAGAAAACAGAAACCTTATCAAAACAACGTTTTAATAAAGCCATGTGTCATAATCATTAGCACCTCTAGAAATTCTTATCATCGCTGTCCAATGAAAAACATGTTGATTTCTATTTGTCTACATCTTTAAACAAAGCAGCTGCCATTTACTTTGTCTGAAAATTCCATGTTGAATGGACCAATAGAAATGTTCCAAGATAGCTTGGAAACTTCTGGTTCCATTGACTTGCATTGACAGTTTCCTCTCCTGTAAAGTTGGCATTTTGGAGATACTTATTTTTCATTGGACAGCGACGATATGAACAAAAATGCAACTGAAGCATATTCCCTTTTAGATTACAGGAACTCCTAAGTGGTCATCCATGGCCTCCTGGTTCATTGGGATATAAATGTGAGGTGACACAAAGGCCAGTTTTCATGAGTCATTTATCAGAATGGGGACTGTTGGAGAACACTTATTATAGAATACTGAATTATACTGAATTATAGAATAAGCAGTGACTGTGAAGCACACTGTGAAAATGCTTATATCCACAGTTAGAGCAGTAATTAACTTCTCTTTATAAAGTGTCCGGGAAGTGTATATTCTGATTGATTTTCATATATTTCATGTATATTTTTCATATTAGCGTTTTCTAAGGAAGTCTTAGAATAAGAATAAAGGTAACATGTATCTTGTGAGACCCCCATAAATCAGTTCTGTGCTATACTGAATAAATATTAATGAATATGTTACTACATGTTAATAAGGAGTAGTTAGCACTGGGCGAGCACCTCTTTGCTAGAACTGCTGCTTTGGTGTAGAGTTTTCGGTGGTAGTAGTAGACTACAAGGTGTCCCTGGGCATAGACATTACCCCTCCCTGCGGCCTCTTTCAGGCAGTACAGAGCAGCCTGCAGGTCCTTTGATACACCGTATCCATACAGGTACATAACACCCAGTGCCCCCTGTGACTCCAGACTGCCATTACCACACGCCTCTGAGTGCCAGAAGAAAGCCTAGGGTACAGATAGACAGAAAGAAGTGCTATAACTTCTGCACAGACCACACTTTATTTTTTATTCATTGCAGGGCAATGCAGAAGTGAGTGATATAAGGAGGATGTATTAACTTTTTATCATGTGAGAATGGATATACTTGAGTATATTGGGTATTTGGGTTTTATTTTATTAACCAGGCTTTATATTCTCAATCGTAGATACTGTTACTTCCCCCTGTATGTTGATGTGCTTGTTGGCTTCTTTTCGTGACAGTTTCTGGGAGCTGTTTGATGTCTGTGCAATGCTCGAGTACCTTTTTGAGATCTTGTGTTTCAGGGCTGGAATAAAACATGCCAAGAGAGGACTGAGCTTTCATGCTGGCATTGGGGTTTCCATTATCTGCTGCCAAGAGCCAGTACCTGCAGTGGTGGAGAACAGCTGCTAGCTATTCAGAACCAGAGATCTGTTATTGATTACTCATCAGAGGAGTTGCTCTGACCCCCTGCCTCACCTCTCTGCCTCTGCACTGGAGGCCTGAACTCCATAACCCTCCAGGTAGGCCCTGCCCAGGTTGTACAAGGCTGAATATCTGATGGTGCCTGCATCCCTCTCTGCCACTCGTCTCAAGTAGTCTACTGCTTTGCTCTGTTTAAGATTATGAAGGGAGAACATACATTGCACTTTATCTCTGTTATATACAACCAGCTTTGGTTCTACTCTCTAATTGGCTCAGGGGTTTTGAATAGACATTCACCATTATTATTAGATACTCATTTTTAGCATTAGGGCTGGGCAATAAATTGATATATGGATGGGATATAGAGTGATACAATACTGTTTATATGGGTATGGTTTGTTGCTGTGTTTAAATATATCACCCTAAAATGGTTCCAGTGCATTTCTCCTCTCGGATACTTTCTGCCTAGTCCCCGCTAACCCCAGCATTATATGCCCAGTTAGGAAATCCTACTCAACTGAGGTTGATAATCGCTTGCTATGTCCTACTAGCTACTGAGCTGCCATTACCAACGTTATTGTGTCTGTTTTTATAAAAGTGCTTGTTATATGTTGTGTATTGCCATTCAGCCTAAAAACACAGAGATATGATTTTTGAGTCACATTGCCCAGCCCTTCTAAGAATTAGGGGAAAAAACAGAAAATGTTTCTTGATAGCTACACCTACATTTCCTTTGAGATCCATTTAGTTTTAGAGTGAGATGCTGTCCTGAATTACAATGAGACCATAATAAGCAGCTATAAATGACTGTACTGTGAAACAATTCAATAGAACTCACCTGATCCACAGTGGTACCTAGGCCATCGTAGTACATTACAGCCAGCTGGTAGAGAGCTTGAGGTTCTCTATCCTTGATGCCATCAAATATGGTCTCAGCTTCTGCATAGCGACCCTGCAGAACAAGACTAATCGCTACAAACTGAGATAAATGGTGAAGTTCAGCATTGCCTGTTAAGTGGTGTAATATCTAATCTCCAACAGGGCACATCACGTCCTGGAGGCATTTAGTACAGCATGTATGGTTGAACAAAATCAGATTCAACTCATTCGATAATGATCAACTTTAGCTGGTGTGTTTTAGCAGAGGAATTATCAAATTACACTAGAGTCCAATCCTCCAGGAACCCAACTGAAGAACCCAGCTTATGGTATAGAAGAAAATCAAGGCTTTTTAACTTTCAACAAGAAACTGCACTATAAATCCCTTAATGTAACGAATACATGGTGCTACACAGCATCCTCAGTCTACCTCTTAAGTAATAAATTGCAGGTGATATCAGAGTGGGGTGCGGTTGGGGGGTCAAGGTGGGTTAAAAGGAAAACATGCCATTACCTCCTCATAGTAGAGCTGTCCAAGAAGAAAGCTGGCCTGGGAGTCTCCCCTCTCTGCCCTGCTCTTCAGCAGCTTCTCAGCCTTCTCCACCAGTGTAGCAAGGCTTTCTGCTTGAGAGTCCACTCATGTCTGGTTAGACGTGTCCAATTACCACACTGATGCAACTTTAAAGTAATTTCAGTCTTGAAAGGATGTAGGGATGTCAGATTAAAGTAGACTAAAATGAGTCGTGGTGGTAATGTTCATTTTTTTTTCAGAAATCTGGATTTTATGTTTTCAGTCAATGCATGACTTTCTGAAAATGTAATACTATATGTCCCTTAATCAATACAATTCATTAGACATCATTTTTGTAAATGACATTGTACAGTTAACTCTTTTCAACCCGATTGTATTTCAGTTGTAATTTTATGGATTATTATTCCCTAACTGATATAACTCATTCTGTAACTATTGTAGATGTTATTATCTTTATTATTATTGAAGTTATATACATAACTGAGATCGAGGAACAGAGCTTACACACAGAACCTTAGGTATTAAATGTAACTTGATAGGTTTTCATGGGGACCAATTATTTAAAACAAAAAAATCCTGTGAGTGCAGTGGTTCAAATGGCTGTTAGGCAGCCATTGCTCATTTGTTTACCAAAGTGTCCCAGCTGACAAACTGTGCTGAATAATGTTTTTTTTTTCCTTCATTTCTATACGGTCTGAGTGAGATAATATTAGTTACACTTCGATAAAATAAAGATTTAAAATTCAACAGACATGTAAGCAGCAACCAAGTGGATCTGCTTTAGGTTACCTGATTTCTGGTCGAGACTGAACTGCTCCGCTCCATCGCAATGGTAAACATCAGTAATAGCACTTAGCAGTTCGGCAGTAGTGCTCAGTCTCTGTGGAGCTTCGAGCTTCCAGCCAAGCTCAGAGGAGCCCATCCGTCTTTGAGGCTTCAGGACATGCCTTAATATCTTCTGACTGGAATTTCAAATTGCTGCCAACACAGAAAAACCCTCAAACTATTACAGCTTAAAGGAAGTGGAACCGTGTAACAAAGCTTTAATGTGTGCCCAGCTGACCCCCGCAGACTGCTGCTGAACAGAGACGTGTTTCTTGTTGTTTTTTTTCTTCACTGGGTCACAATAGCCATCTCAGTGGCAACCAGTTCCATGGTGACGCTCACTGTTATGAAGGCCCGGGCACTCCTGTAATTCCCACCTCCCCCACCTATAATCAGGTCTGTCATTGCATTGGGCTCTGTGTAATTACTGTGTTCCTCAGATGAGGTTGCGTGTGTGTGTGTGCTGGTATGTGTTGGATTCTTCATGCATGCAAAGGTCCAGTGATCAGTAAGTACTTTTTGTTCTTTTACACTTGGTTAAATGAATAACAGGCCATTATGTTCTGTAAGTAAAGTTATGTTGTAATAATTGAGTTTGAGTTCAACAAGTGTTAATGGCTGGTGTTTGAGTACACAGCCAAGAAGAGAAGAGCAGTAAGAGGTCTCATATCCTGATTTCAACAATGCCAAGTGTACAAGTGAGCTGCTGTTAAATTCACACTAATGCTTTAGTTTAATTTCACACCTTGGGTTAGGGTTAGGGTGATATTTTCAGAATCAGAATCAGAATCAGAATCGGACTTTATTTGCCAAGTATGCTCACACATACAAGGAATTTGTGTTTGGTAACAGAAGCTCACAGTGCACGATAACTGACATTACAGAAGTAGCACATCCAATCTACACACACACACACACACACACACACACACACACACACACACACACACACACACACACACACACACACACACACAGTGACATACACGCACAGACACACCTGTAAACTTAACATGTGCAGAGTTGTATATTTAAGTAAAGTGCTAAGTGCAGCAGTGAAGGACAGTGCAGACTGAATTAAATAGATATAAATATGAAGAACAGAAGAGTCACTGGTTGAGACGATGGTGTGGAGTGTTCTGAGACTATCAGATAAATAAAAAATGCAGAACAAGAAGAAGAGTGAGAGATCATCAATAAGAATTTTGATTCTTATTGTAAATACTGTTTTGTCTATAGTAGCACACATCCAAATACCCACATCCAACTGAAAAAAAAAACAAAACAAAAGAAAACTGTGGGTTTATTCAATCGAGTAAGTGGAGGGACTTGGTTCTTTGTGCATTCAAGCCAGATAACCCACAGAGATCCCACCTATCTCCAATAGTGCCGTGTAGCAGCGCTCTCTCTGATACTCACATTCTAATACTGATTGCATTCAAACCATTCAGATCTGCAGGATTCAACTGAGAAAGCAAACTTCAGAAGATTAATAAAAAATAAATGATCACTTTATAATTTAATGGTAATAATTACACGTTGGAAAATGCTTCATTGGGCTTAAAGTCAGGACACTGTGATGGTCTATTTATTTGTGAAAATGATTCCTCATACTCCCTGAATCACTCTTTCACAATTTGAGTCTCAGATGAATCTCAGCAATGTTGAATATGCCCCTACAATCAGGGAAAAAAATCTATTGATGGAATAATCGTCATTCAGTATACCCTAAGCCTGCAGCAAGTACCCTGACCAACTGCAGCAACCCCGGTTCATAAACTGCCTCCAGAGGCTTGTACGATGGGCACTGTACATGATGGGTACATGATTCATGCACTCCTCTTTGTACCCTGATGCAACAGCTGCTCTGGAATATGTCAAATCAGGACCAATCAGACCACATGGCCTTTTATCATTGCTCCAGATTCCAATTTCTAGCAAATAGTTGTAGCTGTGAGTTCTTCTGTGAGTTCTTGTCACATTGTGCTATTCCTTTCATCATGAACTTAACCGTGAGTTATATTGCCTTTTTACTATTTTTGTACTACCACAATTATTCTGCAGAGATGATGGTTTACCATAGTCCCTTTTAATAATGCATTGTAAAGTTCTTAAACCAATTCCAGTGATTTCATCTTTAGTTGTTTACTTGCCTAATGTAGGCCAATAATTTGATCCTACAGTAACTGTACAGGACAGTAACATCTTTACTTGTGAATTCTTTTCTTCTTTAGTATTTTGAATTTTACTAGTTTAGTTACTGTTTAGTTATATCTTAATATTTTAGGTTATATTTCATTTATATTTTATTTATATTATATTTAGGAGTTTTGCCTGTATTTCATTTGTTCAACTTGAATTCTTTCATTAGAAACTTTAACTGAAAATGCTTTTAAATGTCACTAGAAGGGGTCTCTATTAAAACTATAAAATAAATATACTATATACAAATAAAACAAGCAAACAAAGAATAAAGCACATAATTTCAGAGAACTCCAAACTCAACCATTTTTATTTGGCACATAAATGTGTGTATGAAGCTGTTCACTACCAGCAGGCGGCAAGACTTTTATTTTGAAAGGTACTTTTACTCAGCGGTCTTGCGGGTGTTCTGTCAGATGCAGCTTAGCCTAGCCGCTCGCCCAGTCAGGCTCGATATCCAGCTAGTTAACGAAGTTCAATTCAAAATGTCTTCAGTTGAAGAAATCGAGGAAATACACAATTCTGTGTCGGACGCAGTGGAGGAGGAGAAGGTAAACAGTGACAATGTGGAAGGGGAGCCAGACATGGAGGATGAAGAGCCTGTGAGAGGAGGATACTTGTTTTACAGGTCGGTACTGTAACGTTATCAGGTCTTCTGTCTCTGGCTGCTAGTTGCTCACTTAACTTAGGTTTATACCTTTAAACTGGCAATTATGGCATCACCCCACAGCTGTAAAGTCTATTTTCTAAGATATTTAGAATTTGCTAAGAGTAGCGCCAGCGTTTTATTTCTTTATGTTTATTTTTTACAGCGGTGGAGATGTATAGCTAAAGCTAAGACGGTTAGCTGGTGTGACTACAATGCTATGCTAGCAAGCTGCACTAGTGTTCGCTAATAGACAGTAAAGTATTGTGCACAAGTTCACCAAGACTCGTTATTTTGTTTTCAAAGGGATAGAAAAGAGTGGGCAGATCTAGAGCCTGTTCCTCAGGACGATGGGCCGAACCCTGTGGTGAAAATAGCCTATTCCGACAGATGTAAGTATATCTTCTGTGACTCCACACACACATACACCCATGTCGGTAAATATGGTGAACCCTCTGATCACTAGTGGTTTGCTGGTCTTGTACAGTCACAGATGTGTACGACTACTTCAGAGCACTGCTGAAGAATGATGAGAAAAGTGAGCGAGC
Source organism: Megaleporinus macrocephalus (assembly GCA_021613375.1). NCBI lineage: Eukaryota > Metazoa > Chordata > Actinopteri > Characiformes > Anostomidae > Megaleporinus > Megaleporinus macrocephalus. The sequence goes on from CM038713.1 coordinate 19,750,422, forward strand.
CTTTGCGCTGACCGCTGAAGCTATTGACCTGAATGCAGCAAATTACACTGTGTGGTGAGTTTGTACTTTTGGGTACGTTAAGAAATGAATGGTGAGAGTGAAGTATTTGGCACTGGCGTGATCAGTTTGTGTTCACTTATTATTGTCTGTGTTTTTTTTATGCTGGGCCATGTCTACAGGCATTACAGGAGAGTACTGCTGCAGGCTTTGGAGAAGGATCTAAGAGAAGAAATGAAGTATATCACAGCTATTATAGAGGATCAGCCCAAGAACTACCAAGTCTGGTAATTCGCCTATGCACCAAACATTTAATCACTTCATGCCCATTAAATGTATTATGTACAGTTGTACCGAACTTGTGCTGATTGATCTCAAGCAGAATTATTCCTTATAAAAAAATCTACAGCTTGTTTTGCATAGGGTGGGGGTGGTTAGTTCAATGTTCATTGTTTTCATGCTAGTAAAGGTAGTAGGTACATCGTATATTAAGTTGTTAGGACATGTATTTTGTAGTGTTTCAAATATATTTAATACATTTTAATAGATTTTTTTTCCTTAAAATTTTAAGGAAATTAAGAGTTTAAGTTGTATTGAGGCTAGAATTATGTTTGTTCTCTCATTGGGTGTGGAGGTGTGACTGGAACAATTTTCTGGCCAAATCCAACATCCATACAGCCACATTGTGGCCAATACACCACTCTATAAGCAGCCCAGCTCTAGAGCATGGCCTTTTTTTAGATTTCATGGATTCATGGACAATTTTGACATTTCTGTTGTTTGGTTTTATTGTTGATAGACTGCATTTCATATGTTCACATATTCATTTCGTATGATGATATAAATCTCCCTTTTTTGGCAATGTAGTGAATGTGAAACTTGTATTTCAGATAATACATTTTAATGGGCTAATGACCACTTAATCAACCTGTAATTATGTGCCAATTATGTTTTACATTTTTTGTCATGACATTGTATTGTAATTGTTTACCAATGGTGGCGCTCAGTCACTTAGTCTTATGGCTTAAACACTCTCTGATCTTGTGTGCAAGCAGTGTCTGCCTCTTGATGTGCTGTATTCTTTGCATTACCATGTTTAAAGTATTGCATTATTGTTGAAGCTATTCAGTTCTCCTGATTTTGACCTGTGTCCTTGACTAAAGGCATCATAGACGTATGGTGGTTGAGTGGCTTAATGATCCATCCGAGGAGCTGCAGTTCATAGCCGAGATCCTTAGTCAGGATGCCAAGAACTACCACGCATGGCAGCACAGACAGTGGGTCATTCAGGTAAAGGTCCTCACTCACTTTTCTCACAGTCTTGCAAACTCCTAGTACGCAGTATATCAGTATTAGTTGGGATTTGGTTCCTTTTGAAACAACAACAGACACATGAAGTCATGAGAAGTAATGTGGAAGTGAATAACAAGAAGAAATAACATATATTTTACATTTTGAGAGATTTCTCCGGCAGTATTGTTCTGTATTAGGGAATGAAGTATCATTTGTGAGAGGTCATGTGTTTGCTTGTCCCACTGATAAAAATGAAGCAAAAGTTGGGTTCTTGTATCAGTATCAGACATGCTGTAGTTAAAATTATTATTTTCAAAATTGGTGAAAAAAACATATTTTCTTTATTTGGGTGAAGAGTTCTTATACAGGCATGAACATATTTGTAGAGGCTGTGAGAATAGTCTTTTTGTTTCCAGGCTTGCTGTGGTATTTTTGACTGTGGGTTTGTGGGAATGCATATATCTAGGTTTTATATGCAGGGCTTGTTTTAGTTTCTCTTGGACGTGTACATGTACAGTCAGCCTAGAGGGTAAATGTTTTTTGCTATAAATATAAATAAAACATATATAAAAGAAATACTGATTAAAATAGTTCATGCATGCCAGCCCAGATATATTCATAGTCTGTTATATTCACTCTTGAAGTATATAGTCCATATCTGCTAATGTAGTGGGTAATGTATTAAATGACTTTGGACGCAGTGTATGTATACATGAGAATATTTTTTGGATGTTATGTGTTGTTTTCTGGAAAGCTGTCAAGAAAATTGTAATACGTTAATAGTTAGGCTAAAAATGAAATATTTATGATTATATTTAATTATGATTAATTGTTTTTATTTATTTGTGAGCAGGAGCTGCCAGGATAAGGTTGCTTACAAACACTGGAAGACAAAAGTCTCCTGTACAGTTTCTGGAATTATGTGTCTGGAGCTTCACTCAACCCACTCAAACAGCAACTTAATCAGACAGATGATGTTGTTCAGAGGGGGGGGACGACATTCTGGTTAGCTAAAAAAAAGGGGAAGCTATTTTTATGACTGGAATCACTTCTTTGTCGAGCGTTACAAGTTACTGAACTTCCCTCTTGCTATTTTTTGGTTCGTTGCCAAAAGCCACAATTGTAACGTGTCTCTGTCAGTAGGAAATCAGTGGTAGTCTAACAGGCTACATTACTTCACTTCATTCTCGTAGATTTACAGTAAGTTGCTGTGCAAGTTATGACTCTCCTTCAATAATCAAACATGAGATATTTACATGCCTCTGCATGCTCAGTCAGAGTAGGACAGGAAACGGCGACATTGTGCAGCTAATATGCTCCATTTTACTGAAACTTTCTTTTTTAGCTTATTAAGCTAGTTTGAAACACGTATATGAAGATTTGGACATGTATTCCAGAAAACGGTTCGGGTAACCACTGACACAGTGGTTCTAAATTCTAAGCGAAAGAAGTAAAACACCAAACACGTATTGGGTCATTAACTGCAATGGGGAAATTAAAAACTATTGTCTGTGTCAAAAACCACTTCATTTGTGCCTTTGTATTTCATTTGGTTTAGTAGCTGTAGCTACACTCTTTGTGATGTCTTAGCTGTGTTGTATTTCTGTGGATGCGTTTGGGATGTGGAGGTGTTTGGGTTTGTCTGTGTTTAAAGGTAAGCATGAATCAGCAAGCTTGTGAGTGTGTTACAGTATGCCTGTTTGTGTGATTTCAGGAGTACAACCTGTGGGATGGAGAGCTGGAGTATGTCGAGGAGCTGCTGGAGGAAGATGTGAGGAATAACTCTGCCTGGAACCAGCGGCACTTCGTTATTACTCATACCTCAACATACTCTCCCCCTGAAATACTGGAGCGAGAAGTTCAGTAAGTGCTGCAGTTACACCAAGATTCTTATTTTTTATTAAGTGGACAGACTCTTGATTCTTTTAATACCAAACGTCCTTCATTCTGTTTATGATATATATTTTTACCACATTTAAACAATGAATGCAGGTGTTAATTTATTCTCTCTCTTTTTCGGAAAAGGTACAGCATAAAACAAATCAAGAAAGCGCCCCACAACGAAAGTGCCTGGAACTATCTGAAAGGGTATGTGTCAGTAAGTTTTGTTTTGCTTGTGTAAGTCTTTTCATTTGTAACTTGAACGGTCTGTTTATGTCCCAGCAGTGTAATTTCGACACACAAACAGTAGATGGTGCCATTTGCTGTTATATTAGACTTGGGTCCATTTCTGTGAATTGCTATAAAAGAAAAGGCAAACGGCTCCCTACAGCAGAACAACAGCCTGGGAGCCTGAAACGACTGAATGCTTAGCTTGCATAGTTTTTGAATCTCAAATACAAATTGTAATATTCTTATCACCTTGTTATATGCCAAATGGAGATTTAAATCTAAAACATATTAATTGCATTTATTTTTGTATTTAAATAGAATTTGTGCATTGCTGGAGTTGCATTATTGTCTTTTGTTAAATAGAAGTAGTTGGAGTAGCAGTAGTAGTTGGAGCATTAGTAGTAGTAGTAGTAGTAGTAGTAGTAGTTGAAGAAATAAGTAGCAGTAGTAGTTGGAGTATTAGTAGTAGTTGGAGTATTGGTAGCATTAGTAGTAGTAATAGTATTAGTAGCGGTAGTAGTAGTAGCAGTAGTGCTAGGAGTATTAGTAGTAGTAGTATTAGTATTAGTAGTATTAGTAGCAGTAGTGGTAGTAATAGTATTAGTAGCGGTAGTAGTAGTAGCAGCAGCAGTAGTACTAGGAGTATTAGTAGCATTAGTAGTAATAGTATTAGTAGCGGTAGTACTAGGAGCATTAGTAGTATTAGTAGCGGTATTAGTAGTAGCAGTAGTATTAGTAGTATTAGTAACATTAGTAAGAGTAGTAATAGTATTAGTAGCGGTAGTAGCAGTAGTACTAGGAGTAGTAGTTGTATTAGTAGTATTAGTAGCAGTAGTGGTAGTAATAGTATTAGTAGCGGTAGTAGTAGTAGCAGTAGTACTAGGAGTATTAGTAGCATTAGTAGTAATAGTATTAGTAGCGGTACTAGCGGTAGTACTAGGGGCATTAGTAGTATTAGTAGCATTAGTAGTAGTAGTAGTAGTATTAGGAGCGGTAGTAGTAGTAGTACTAGGAGTATTAGTAGCATTAGTAGCATTAGTAACAGTAGTGGTAGTAATAGTATTAGTAGCGGTAGTAGTAGTAGTAGGTGCATTAGTAGCAGTGGTGGTTGTAGAAGTAGTAGTTGGAGCATTCATAGCAGCAGCAGTAGTAGTTGAAGGATTAGTAGCAGTAGTAGTAGTAGTAGTAGTTCTGTGGACTAACAACCTTGTGTATGGTCTGTGGGCTAGGATTCTGCAGACTGGAGGACTTTCATCGTACCCTGGGCTGCTAGAACAGGTTGAGGAACTGCGAGAGACATTCTGTTCCCCCTACCTGCTTGGGTTTCTGGTGGACTTCTTCGAGGACGCACTTGAGACCAATAATAGCAAATACAACGAGACGGAGACACTTAACAAGGCCTTGGAGGTAAACTCAAAAATGTCTTGTTAACTAACATCTCCCACCATTATTTAAGTTTGTAGGGTTTAGAACCTGAACTCTGGTGTTGTCCTTCCCATGATTTTGTAAGCCGGTGAACACAAAAACGTTCTACTGATTCATGGTAGTGAAGTTTGAGCAAGTCATAACGTTTTGGAGCAGTGGTTTTGCTCCAGGTGAATAGCTATAAAGTGAAAAAGAAGCTCAGGTGGTGCCTAAAATACGCAGGTCTCTGTACATTTGCCTAGTTAATAATTTAAGAAGTTAAGAATAAGAAGTACAGCATTTATACTTTGTATTTATTGCCTGACGCCCTTCTTTAGACATAAACTGTATGCTCAAAATTTTGTGGACACCTGCTCATCCAGTGTTTCTGATATTGGACAATGCACTACTCATCCTTGGAACATTCTGCGGTGCTCAATCACTGTAGTTTTACTGCTTCACAACACACTACTGGGGGGCTTTGTACACTTGCCATTTGGGCACGGTGAGCATAGACTGTTCCTGGGCATCCCATTATATGGGCAGTGCTTTTGTGTATGGGCATTCTGTGCTGTGATGTGTAATCTGAAACTCCAGTCTCACACACACACACACGCATACACACACACACACACACACACACACACTCTCACACTCTCACATACACACATAGCAGTAAGCTTTCCAGTACTGCCACACATGGAAAAAAAACATTGAAAACAGCCTTTTTTTCATTCTCAGTTATACTTTAATGTTTAGTCAGCATGAGATCTTTTCTCACTGAGTCATCAAAGGCCCAAAATTCAGTTTTAACTAATATCACACTTCAAACAAAGACATTGGCCAACAGCTAGGGCTCAGAGATTAATTGTATTTTTATATAAAAAAAATCAATTTTACAATTTTTGTATCGCAAGACCTGCTGTTTTTTTATAGCCTACATTATCAACAGTGTTGTCTTAACAGTGTTTTAAGTGGAGGAAAGTAAGAACTCCCCCTTGATGAGTTTTGACCAGTCAGAAGCAATCAGTAGTTGTGAAATGACAACTAGCAAACCAAAAAAATATTCAAACTACAAAAACTGTATTCAAATGAATGATATAGACAGGCCTGGACCACAATTCATAAAAAAATTAAATTACAAGTCAAATTAAGGTCACAAGATTCTTCTACAAATCGTTTAGCCCCCAGCAGCACCTTTTGTATGTGGGGTAGAGTTTGAGACTCTGCAATAGCTTGAATCACCAGAGCAAGCATGGGGTCTGGCATAAAAGACTGCATTGGTGATAATGTGAATGGTTTTTAGGACTTGTTGTGATGTTTTTTAATTTTTATTGTCTGTAAAACACCAAAACTCATGTAAACGTTTTAGATCACTACCAGTCAAACGTTTTAGTACACTACCAGTCAAACGTTTTAGTACACTACCAGTCAAACGTTTTAGTAAACTACCAGTCAAAAGTTTTAGTACACTACCAGCTAAACGTTTTAGTACACTACCAGCCAAACGTTTTAGTACACTACCAGCCAAACGTTTTAGATACACTACCAGTCAAACGTTTTAGTACACTACCAGTCAAACGTTTTAGATCACTACCAGTCAAACGTTTTAGATACACTACCAGCCAAACGTTTTAGATACACTACCAGTCAAACGTTTTAGTACACTACCAGCCAAACGTTTTAGTACACTACCAGTCAAACGTTTTAGATACACTACCAGCCAAACGTTTTAGATACACTACCAGCCAAACGTTTTAGTACACTACCAGTCAAACGTTTTAGTACACTACCAGCCAAACGTTTTAGATACACTACCAGCCAAACGTTTTAGATACACTACCAGCCAAACGTTTTAGATACACTACCAGCCAAACGTTTTAGTACACTACCAGCCAAACGTTTTAGATACACTACCAGCCAAACGTTTTAGATACACTACCAGCCAAACGTTTTAGTACACTACCAGCCAAACGTTTTAGATACACTACCAGCCAAACGTTTTAGATACACTACCAGCCAAACGTTTTAGTACACTACCAGTCAAACGTTTTAGTACACTACCAGCCAAACGTTTTAGATACACTACCAGCCAAACGTTTTAGATCACTACCAGCCAAACGTTTTAGTACACTACCAGTCAAACGTTTTAGATCACTACCAGTCAAACGTTTTAGATCAGTTTTAAGATGTTTGACATCCAGTGATCTAAAATGTTTACTGGTGGTGTACGTAACTGTAAACTGTTCCGACCTATGAATTGTGTTTGTGTATTTGAATGACTTCGTCAGCATGGGGGATATCATGTATCATGTAAAAAAAATAAAGAAGACCTGTTTGTAGCTAAGCGCAAAAGGAAAAAGAGTATATTCAATTTGATAGCTTTCTCCAGCGGGATCTGATTGTTTAATCACTGACACGAACAGAGAACTATTATAACGTGCAAAGTGACTAAGAGAACCACATAAAAAGAATTTTATATTAGAGAGAATTAGATTTAGTCAAGAAAGCGCAGATCTATAGAACGGAAGGAGTTTTACACAGCAGAGTATTACAGCCTCTAGAAAGAGGAAGCTTCAGTAGGGTTGATCAGATTGTCTTTGATATGTTTTTAAAGTTTAACAGGATATTTTATTTCTCTTTTGATAACTCGATTTACCCCTAGCCATACATATTTCATCAGTTTCATATTATGAAACATATTTCATAATATGTTAGATATTTTACTGTTTGACAATCCATATGAAAATCATGTTACGACCTGTTTCCATTTTGATCAAAGAGAATCGGATTTGGAATGGAAAGCCCAATATTTTTCTGGAGACGCTGAAATATTAACCTGCGGACAGATTGATTAATGATTGATCGGGAATAACGAACACACTGTACACAGCGGAAAGAAAGACAGAAAGAAGAAGTAGAGGGGGAGGAGGAAGAATCTTAGATGTGAACTTGCACAGTGTTCATTAATACTGATATATTCCACCTCTCCCTCACGCACTCTCTCCGCCCTGCTCTATCTGTCTCCTTCTCTTTTTCTCACGCGTGTAATCCAGCGCTGACTGGTGTGTGCCGTTTGAGTGGCACCGCGTGTTGGATGAATATGTGGCAGCTGTGGTTGGGTTAATGAGGTTTCGGTGCACTGCGTTTGCTGCACTGTGTTGTCGTGATGATGCGGATGATTGGAGTTTTGGGACAGAAGGCTTGCTTGATTTTCTGCTTTGTGTCCCTTTGCAGAGTGATATGATGTTGCAAATATGCATTTCAGCGGCAGTGAACCAGCTGCCGTCCTCATACAGAGAGATGGGAAATAATCTAGACCTTTTCCAGTACAGGGGCACTGAAGAAAGGCCTGTGAGAACAGACTTGTTACTGTAAAATATACAAAGCTCTGTTCTCAGAACGCCGATACATGTAGCAACCAAACAAAGATTCTTTAAATATGTTCAGGTTTTTCTTTTTCTCAGCTTCTTCTGCTTGAGGTTTGCTACAGCAGTGCAGAGTTAGCAGTGAGGGTATGAAATGCTGAATATCGTCATTGGTTAGCAGTAGGATCGCTGTCTCACCAAGAGGCTTAGTGGTCTCTCAGGAATGCTGTGAATCAGTCCGTTTTCCTGTGTGGAAAAAGGCAGAGTGTATTCCGTCCTGTCTGCTCATGCTGTGGATGCTGGTGGCTATTGATATTGAGGTCACTGTTGAAGTTTGTGCGTTTCTCTCTCTCTCTAGCTCTGTCTTTCTCTTTCTCTCTCTCTCTCTCTCTACCCCTCTCTCTCTTATAGTAGTCAGATTGGTTAATTGGCTATCTTGCTTTCTAATTACAATGAAAGATAAACATTGTGAGCTCAAATAAGCATTACTCACTGCTGCCCTTTAAAGGCTAGAGGTGTTGTTTTTATAAGACACCTAATGTCTCTGTAATTATTTTTTTTTTGCTGTCTTTTATTTTAAACTAATGGAAATGCACACAATTCACATGGTAATGAGGGAAAACTCATGAGGGTTGAACTTCTTTCCAAATGCCTGACACCTAAAATGTTTTTGTTTATTATGGAAAAAAATATGGCGAAAAAAGTTCATAATACGCATTATTCCCCCCTAATAATTGAATGAAAAAAAAGAATATGTAATGCTACATATAGACTAACAATCAATGAAGGCCTCAGACATTGGTATGCGTAGATTTGGTCTTCAAGTGATCGTATGTGAAAGTTTACATTTTAAGTTATTATTTTAGTATTTTTTCAGCCTGGTATAGTAATGACCATCCACTTATCTTTACTAATGCCACTTAAGAATAATAGTTGCTGAAAGCTGATAACATAGGTATTAGTAGTGTGAGTGTAAACATACTTACTCTCCTCATTTCCCCTTCTTTGTGTGTCTCTCTCTCAGCTTTGTGAGCTGCTTGCCCAGAAGGAGGACACTATCCGGAAAGAATACTGGCGCTACGTTGCCCGCTCCCTTCAGAGCAAGTACGGCTCAGGAGAAACCCCTTCTCCACCCTCCTCCAACCCTGCCCCCATGGAGCAACTGGAGACCCCCAACAATGACTGAGAGGAAAAAAAAAACAAAAAACAAAGTGAGTGATCCACACATGTGGATAACTGGTTATAGGGAGCAAAGACTAAGTGACCCTGACTGGACTCTGTGTGTATGTGCAGTCTGGTTTTACCACATTGGTAAATCCCATTACGTAGCTTTCGCAAGTGGAGAGAGGCTGTGTAGTCTCTGCATAGTCATGTAACAAGACTGCAAAGAATCAGTCATAGTTTACTAGCAACTTGACATGGCTTTTGTTTGAATATGAGTTAGAGGACGTTGGAAAAAATGAATGACTTTCAGTCACAGCACTCTTTGGTCTGCATCCAAACTCTACAGGGGGAAAGTCATTTAGCAATGGAACTGTACAAATATGTAACTAAGCTGCGATTATAGAGAAAAACTGTTGCCAAAACATTCACTAGACTGTATTACAAAAATATCTGCATTGCTCCCAACTGTATTGTGGTTTTTTTTTTGTACGCTTAGAATAAATAATGGTTAACACCAAACTCGAGGGTGTCATCATTGTATTCTGTATTGTTGATGTAGGAGAGTGATTGCATGCAGGTAAGCTCTAAATATAAGACAGTATTAGAGATTGGAAGTTGGTGTTCAGACTGCCTGAAATATATAGAGTTTAGCTGAATTTTAAATAGTAAGATAACAGAACAGTAATATGTGCTTTATGTCCAGAAACATATTATTATTTTAAGTTCAAATATTGTAGTTTTAAGGCAGCCCAAACACTAACTTTCTTAAGTTAAAACCCCCACTTTGTTATTTTTTTAAAGTGTAGAAAATCCTGCTACACTTCTTATAGTAGTGGTGTTGAAAATCAAGGTTGTCTACAAAACAAAATAGTTTATTATCCATTTTGTTTACTATCCAAAGCAACCAGTAAATATGCACATCTCTGTTGTGAGATGTTTATGTTAGTGTCGATAATAAGAAAGCAGACTAAATCTAAAAAAAAAGGGTTTTGTGTTGGGATGGTGTTTTGCCTGGGGTAGCTTTTTATGTATGACTCCACCATGAATATGATTGGAAGATTCGGGTTTGTTAAACTTTGTTTAAACAGTGTTTCAGATATAAGACTTCATATTCGTAACCTTTCCATGTAATGACCTTCTGTGAGGTAGCTTTTAGACTTTTGGAGGCGCTCCAGACATCTGGTTCCTATAACCACTGCAGGAAAAAAAATCTGACTTGGTAAGTGTCTATAGAAGCCCTTTGAGGAATAAGCTGTCACAGCATTGGTGGCAAGGTTTAAGGTGAACGCTGGCACAGTATAAAGAAAGTAATTTTATTGCAAACCAATATCTTCTAAGATGGTTTTCAAGGTCAAAATTTGTTATTGTCAGCAGATCTTCAGAAAGATTTTTTAAGGATGTTGACTTGGCCATTGTATAACATTCAGCTTGTTGTCCAATCACTTCTGTGTTGCTTTGGCTGAAGGGTGAAGTTTCTCCCCAGCTGTTGCAGACCGATGCAGGTTTTCTTGTCGCATAACTCCTGCAGGATCCATACAACAGGGTGCTGCCACTCACATACTTTACTGATGGGATGATGTTTGCTGAGAAAAAGCGCCACACGTAGGGTTTTTTCTTTTTCCCATATTTGAGCTGAGTCACTGATGTTTTTTGGCAAACTCCAGATGTGCTTTGATTTTTTTTTTCTGCACTAATGGATTATTTCCAGCCAATCTCCCTTGCAGTTGTATGCAAAGCTCTTGGTATCGTTGACTGGTGCATGTTTACTCCGGTCCCAGCCACTGAGCTCTGTAGCTCCTTCAAAGTGAATGCTGCCCTTTCTGTGGCTTGCCTCACAAGTTTCTTTCGTGCTCTGATGCTGAGTTTTGAGGGACAATCTTGTTCAGGCAATGCTCGAATGGTTTGATGCAGCTTCCATTTCCTCCCTATTGATCCAACTGTGCTTATTGGGTTATCCAAACTCCAAATAACTTTAATCTCCAATTTCATTAAAATTCTCTTTGGTCTCCAATTTTCCCAGCTTTCTTCAGATTCACCGTTTGATCTACTGTATTTGAATTAAAGGGGGTCTTATATTGACTTTTTAATGATTTGCAATGACCTTATTTGGACAGTATCTTTCTGTGTAAACTTAGAACTTTCATGGCACAGGGGTTGAGTACTTTGCACTTTACCTTAGTCATTTCGTCACAAAATATAACACATATTACATTAAATGAATTAATTTTGTGGGTCACTGTCTTATAATAAAATTTGGCACACCATAAAATACCAAAGGGTCATATGTAATCTTCTATAGGGTCTTAAATACTTTTTTAATACTTTTTTTAGACCTTAATTAGCTTATTTACAGTATACATTAGGAAAGACCTGTTATATGAATTTCTAAAGCTTTATGAATACTCTGATTCCTCAATCCCTATCCCAACAGTCAGCAGCCATGGGCTCCATAGGCAGCTTCTGTTGCATTATGAAAATTATGTTGTGTTGAACAAATGGATTTAATTAAATGCTGGAACCAAACATCACATCATCTGTAAAAAAAGATGTCTTTTACAAGAGGATAATGATCCTAAACTCATCTCAAAATCCACAATAGATTACTTTACAAGATGAAGGGTTTGCTGTGACACAGTCCCCAGACATCAACAATTTGTAATCAATCATATTTGTGGATAGACCTTAGATGAAAATACTCAAAAAAAAGACTTAAAGCTTGCTATAAAGATTGTTTTGATACTTGCTTAAGTGGGTTTTACTAAGTACTGATCATTCAGGGTGCCCACATTTTGCTTTGGGCCCTTTTTCTTTTTTGTTATATTGAATCTGTAAATAATAAGAAATAAAATGTAATTTAAAGAAATGCGTAATTATTAAAGGGTCATTCTTTATTTGTTTTGCAATCCACAGTAATGGAAATTATGCCCTACTACAGATAAATTAGAAAAAATAGAGTGCTAAATTAGAAAGATATACCCACAACACATAATATAATACAATGATTCGTGGGACATTTATATTTCAAAGGCCAGTATCGCAGTGATGATTCACAAATGATACGCTGTGCAGCCCTATAAGGACAGAGAAACTGATGTGAATGAAAACAGGTTTACAGTTTTCCCTCTACACTACCGCCAAGTGCACTCTTTCTTAATGAGTTCAGCCAGCGCTCGTACAGGGTTATATTTTTGTCAGTCCCCCCAATGTATGCTGTATATTTGATTTAGGCCACTTTTTCCCCCATTAGATCTTTATGAGGGGCTGGGACTAATGAATTGATATAGTTGGCCCTAATTTATGTTGTGTCTAATCCATTCTCATAAATTCAGGCCTGGTCTAATGGAGGCTGGCCTGAACTGAGGGGGAATATACCAAGTTCATTATCAGGGTTGCGTGGCTAATGAATTCTGGGAAGACTTCTCTGTCGAGGAAGGATTAAACTGGAGCAAAGACAAAAACGGAAATTAAGTGCGAGAAAAAAAGAATGTTTTAAAGATGGGAAGAGATGTGATGTGTCGTGTTTTTGATTCAAAAACAAGAAATATTTAGCCAACCTAAAATCAGATTTATCTTTGGTCATATTAAACATAATATGAAAAGCATTCTTCATATTATTTTGGAAAGGCAAAAAAACTTCAAATCCAAAAATAGTGGTTTTTGCCCTTCTCAAACATCACTGTATATCCTAATGCTGGGTTTTGATTTCCAACTAAATTACCTGATTTCCAGGTAAAATGTTTTATATATCTGTATAAAGATTGAAATTGATTACTTTCAATAACCCTATTTTGTTTCCTCCTCACATTTGAATATGGATGATGTGCATGATTTTTGCCTAGCTCGATCTAAAAGTAGAAATAATCACTTATTTTTCCTCTCACTGCACAATAACCCTGCTATGAGCATGTTTGTTCTGTGAACTTGGACTTGCTTTAGATGCCTAAAATAAAAGATGCCGTCTAATTTCCCATTCCAAACATGCTTGTGGACATTGACCGCCTTGTTGCTGAAGCAAAACAGTGTCTTCCAGGTCACGCAAGAGAGAAGCGGAGAATGCAGAGCAGAAACTGTCTGGACAGAGACAGTAAAGAGACTTTCCCATGTTATTCTGCCACTATACCGTTTACCCATCTTTAATGTGAGCGGTGCCGGTCTTCAGCATTTTAAACCGAATGTCCATCGGTCTATTATGTCGCACACTTGGAGGGAGAACATATCGTCGCTGTCCAATAAAAAACAAATATCTTCAAAATTGCAACCAAAAACTTACTTTACTTTCAATCTAAGTGAATGGAACCAGAATATTTTCCAAGCTATTTTGGAGCATTTCTATTGGTCCGTTCGTCATGAAATTTTCAGACAATGTAAACGACCACTGGCGTTTTCAAATGATGTAGAAAACTCAAAATCGACAAAAACGAAGATACTTGTTTTTTTATTAGACAGTGATGATATTCGGATGTGTTATTGTTATTTAATAATACATCCCCATGGTTATGAGGGTCCCTCTGAAGGCCATGTGTTTTGAGTGGGTTTTGAATTTTATTAATGATTGAAGACAGGGGACTGTGAAATTTGGGATCTAAACTCTAGGGTTCCCACAACCCCATGCTCTGCAGGGGTCAGGTGACCATTTGGCATTTACCCACACAAACTCTGCAGGGGTCCGGGAGATCACGAGAGTAACGCAAACTAAGAAGAAACAGATCACAAACTGCATGTACCACAGAAAACGAATGGATTTTGGGAGGAACTATTTGACGGGAAAGCGTCATTGGTCAAACGAGAGTGAGCCGCTGCACTTTTTAGTTCTCTTGCTGGCGAGAACAGCATTTTTCATTCCTAAGGCATTTGGTTTGGTGATTTATTTGGTTTAAAAAAATTTTTTACTGACCTGGTACTGTAGAACTGCCACCCTGCATTGTTATTCATATGTTTGTTATGTTTGTTATATGTTTGGGGTCACTGTCTTGTTGAAATGTCCATCTTCTCCCCAGGTTCTGTGGCTTGGCCAATGGAATTATGTTCTTCTCTAGTATATCCCAGTACATTACACCATTCATAATACCACTTAAAGAGAAGCAGAAGCTGCCATATTGTGATGTTTCCTCACTGTGAGCATTATGTTCTTGAGCTCATATGTGAATTGTTCCTTAAATATTCATATTCAATTAAATGCCTGCACATACATTTTAGCTGAGGAGTTTTCCAAAGGTTGTTTGAAAGGAGATGGTTGGGTTGCATTCATTACCCATTGCTGAATTTTCTCTTACCTTCCTTATCATTAGTCTGAGAGGGCATTGCATAATCTTGTCTGTGGGTTATTATTTGATTACTTTCCAGTTGAACATTAATTAAACCCATTGTACCAGCATGTTTAAGGTTTTCGCTGTGACTCTGTAGGCTCTGTTTTCTATTCAACTGTTGTTTAATAATGTGCTCGCTCAGAACTTAAAGAAGCTCCATCATTGTTACCATGAATCGACCCTACTAATGGCAACAAATTATGCAAGTACCTTGTTTTTTGTTATATTGATATCTAGAAATATATTTATTTTTATGCAGCCTTTGCATAATATTTTACCTCTTTATGTTAAGATTATTTAAACCATAGATTTTTTTCATAGATAAACAAAATATATACAGGGGTTGGACAATGAAACTGAAACACCTGTCATTTTAGTTTCATGGTTTCATGGCTAAATTGGACCAGTCTGGTGGTCAATCTTCATTAATTGCACATTGCACCAGTAAGAGCAGAGTGTGAGGTTCAGTTAGCAGGTAAGAGCACAGTTTAGCTCAAAATATTGCAATAACACAACATTATGGGACATACCAGAGTTCAAAAGAGGACAAATTGTTGGTGCACGTCTTGCTGGCGCATCTGTGACCAAGAGATGTATCAAGAGCCACGGTATCCAGGGTAATGTCAGCATAACACCAAGAAGGATGAACCACATCCAACAGGATTAAATGTGGACGCAAGAGGAAGCTGTCTGAAAGGGATGTTGGGGTTCTAACCCGGATTATATCCAAAAAACATTAAACCACGGCTGCCCAAATCACAGCAGAATTAAATGTACACCTCAGCTCTCCTGTTTCCACCAGAACTGTCCATCGGGAGCTCCACAGGGTCAATATACACGGTCGGGCTGCTATAGCCAATGCCAAACGTCGGTTTCAACGGTACAAGGAGCGCAAATCTTGGGCTGTGGACAATGTGAAACATGTATTGTTCTCTGATGAGTCCACCTTTACTGTTTTCCCCACATCCGGGAGAGTTACGGTGTGGAGAAACCCCAAAGAAGCGTATCACCCAGACTGTTGCATGCCCAGAGTGAAGCATGGGGGTTGATCAGTGATGGTTTGGGCTGCCATATCATGGCATTCCCTTGGCCCAATACTTGTGCTAGATGGAGGACCATGTGCATCCAATAGCTCAAACATTGTATCCTGAAGATGGTGCCATGTATCAGGTTGACAATGCACCAACACACATAGCAAGACTGGTGAAAGATTGGTTTGATGAACATGAAAGTGAAGTTGAACATCTCCCATGGTCTGCACAGTCACCAGATCTAAATATTATTGAGCCACTTTG
Source organism: Megaleporinus macrocephalus (assembly GCA_021613375.1). Lineage (NCBI taxonomy): Eukaryota > Metazoa > Chordata > Actinopteri > Characiformes > Anostomidae > Megaleporinus > Megaleporinus macrocephalus. Next base: position 19,766,361 of record CM038713.1, read on the forward strand.
GGGTGTTTTGGAGGAGCAAGTCAGGAAACATTTTCCTCCACCAGCATCATGTAGTGACCTGCCCACTATCCTGCAAGAAGAATGGCTTAAAATCCCTCTGACCACTGTGCAGGACTTGTATATGTCATTCCCAAGACGAATTGACGCTGCATTGGCCGCAAAAGGAGGCCCTACAACATACTAATAAATTAGTGTGGTCTAAAACCAGGTGTTTCAGTTTAATTGTCCAACCCCTGTACAAGTTGCTTTCTATTGGTAAGTGGTCGTCCCAAACCTATGGCAGACAACAAATGATTATTATGCATTTCCTCATGGTGGTGCTCCAACTTTGCCAAAATAAAACTGTCATTTCAATTCTGTTTGTCTTTGCATTTTACTGTCAGCGAGACTGTCTGTCAATCACTTTGACAGAAATGTTTTTTTTTCCACATGCTTTTCCGCGTTACCCTGAACAGCGGTCATACATAGAAATGCAAATAAAAATACAGATTTGTATAAATATTCTTTAATACACGCCCCTAACAAAAAAAACTTTCAAAGTATATTGACCCATGTTTTCATGTCACTACCAAACAACCAAGGATTTTAGTCCATAGGCGGAGCCTTATCTTAGCCACGCCCCTATATTTTAGAACAGGGAGTAAGACTGTTTCCCTGTTCATATCATAGCCATGTGGTATACAGTTTAATTCTATTGGTTTGAAGTAAATGCATTCCATTTGAAAATCAGTGTGTAACATTACCAAATGTGACTACCCAAATACAGTTTCTGTAATGTAATATAAATAAATAAATAAAACAAAACTAGTTACTGGCTGACATTTGTTTGTTAGTCATGCACAAGATGAGCTACAATTGTTAATGGCAAAAAAAAATAAAATCCCAACACTGTTGAAACATTTGGCAAATGGTTGTCTTATGATGATGTTGGCCATGACAAAATAAAATGTTCAATGGTAAGTTATATTAACATAAATGTAATTTAAGTATAAAGTGACTCAAAGCCAAAGGATTTCAGCCTTTATGTCGTGTTTACATGCATAACACTTCATAAAGCAAGAGTTCATAAATTCACAAAGTCAGGTGGTTTATTGTTATTATTTATATCCATATGTCAAAAGACGTTATGTGTGCGAGTTTGAGGTGGATATAGGCACTGGCAGTATATTAAATCAAAAAAACAAAATTGCCTGAAAACCTATTTCCCTCAGTGAATGATCAATTACCGCAGACAGTAATTTCCCTGTGCGTAGAAAAGGACTCTTCAGCTCAAAGCACTCACAGCAGAAGCCCATGGGAACGTTTTCAGTGTTTGCCATTTGCTTCTATTACGAGAATGTTTCGAGTCAAGAGGTTTTCTGTTCTGTTACTTAGTACGGCCAATCGCGTCTAACGTATTGTCTATGGTAATCAATCTTATGCTTGAGCTGTAGAGAGTATGCTCGAGTATTGCTTTATGAAGTTGTCTAGTCAGAGGAGCGAGGCTGATTATTCCTGTAGTCCGTGTGTTCAGGCTGGTGAGAGCCTGGAGACCCCTGGAGCCCAGCGCTTCATTATCAGTGTGGAACACCACACTGTCTCCAGTGAGATGCTTCAGGAATAAGTGGACATGGGCTACTGAGTTCTTTTCCTCTCTCTCTCTCTCTCTTAAAATTCACACCAAGTTATTCCTCTCACTGCTCACCCCTACCACCTCTGCTTTCCACAGACGTTCGGTTAATTCGGTTGACATGTAACCTCAGCAGACTGCCACAGCAGGCCTGTGTAGTTTGGTCTTCTGGCAGCTGTGCGCTGTAGAGCTTGAGTCTAATCATATGAATCTGTTTTTTTCAGACCTCTGTCTGAATGCCCTCAAGGCTCGCTTCAGGGGCAGAGAACTCTAACAAACCATTACTCGACTAAACTGCACTTTAATTATTCTGCTTCAGGTTGTTCTTGATTTAGCTGAAGTTCTACTGTATGTACCATATTATCACTACAATGTCATTACCGCGAAGGATTATAGAGTAATTTGCGTTTCGCTTTACTGCTCATATCTGGATTTCGCAGAAGCTGCTCTACCCTCAACCTGCTTCCAAAAATACGCTGAAAAACACTGAGGCCCGTGTTTATAGGCAAGAATACAGAAGGTGGAGGGGATGTTGGGAAGCTTTATATAGCCACCTAGGGAAATGCCAGGAACATGAAAATAAATGAGGCAGAAACTCATCAGAGGAAGTCTATAGGAAATGATTTCTGATGTTCTGTCTCTAAATGACACCCATCCATTATTAATTACAGGGTGTGCCAAGAGGCGCCACCCAACCCACGCTTACAGCACGACAGGTCACCAAAGTCATTCTTAGATTAAAACTGGAGGGCAATCTACATCAGTACAACAGAGTGTGGATCTGTTGAAGTGAAATGAATAAAAATGGGTAACCCTTTACTTTAGGACATCATTCATTGTCATGTACTTGATGACAACTGACATCATCCTACATAAACTTTTATGGAGGCTTATTTTAACAGTTGTCATGAAGGCTGATGATATTGCCCATTTTGACATACATTTCATCTCAGCAAGTGTTGGGGTACCTGATGCTTACCAGAATTGACCAACTGGGTAAGCTCAGAACTCAGAACTCAGAACAGACATCTGCATTACTTCTGCACACACTTTATTATTATTAAGCTCCTCAATTCAAAAAACTTTAAAGTGAAAGTTTGATGAAGCATCTACACTATTTTCGAGACAACAGACATAAATCTACCTTAACATTCTAACAAGTGTTGGCTGCTTTTGTGTTACGGCAGCCTGAACCTATCAAGTGACATAAGCAACTGCATAGGGCCCTGTGGCCACCAGGGGGGTGCCATAATAACTTCTAGGTTATTACTACACCACTCTGTTGTCCAAGATGCTAACAGAAGAAAAAGCAACTAGTTAAAGCAACAGCAGCCAAAACCAGAAAAGAAAATAAGAACATCAGGAGAAAAGCTTCATGGTAAAAGGTGTTTTGTGGTGTTTGCCACTTGTTTTGGCTTGTGGTTGGATGACACTACGTGGTGGATCTGGATTTTGTCTAATGAAGTACAAACCCTAAAAAACACACGCAGATAACTTGTTTTGCAATAGTGATTCAAAACGGTCTCTGTTAACTGTTAATATTTAGATGCTTAGATGCTTTAGATGCTCCAAGTTTAGAGAACTTCACACTCAAGCTGTAAAATAGAGGCTACATGATTTCAGATATGATAATCAGTTGATTATGTCAGCAATAACAACAAGAGAGAAGAAAACACTTTGCAACAAATGAATTTTAAAATCCAATTTTAGAAATCCAGCCAATGCCCTGGGTCACCCTTTCAAAATCTTGGACATCTGTACCCAATTTTGTTGCACCCTTGGCAGCCTTGCTGAGACACTCAACCGTGGCGTTGGTCCAGAGAGCTGAAACATTTTAAAGCACCATAACTCTAAACCAGAAATGAAAGTATCTGACTGCAAACTTTATATTTACATTTACAGCATTTAGCAGACACGCTTATACAAAGTGACTTACATAAGTGCTTTTATGTTCGGTCCGAGTGTGTGTCTCTAGCTAGTACAAACAGGCTTAAGTCCAAACTACCCTTGAGCTCAAACACTGCCATAAACAAGGGTCAGTGCTGATACATAGAGAGGTACAAGGCCAGATACAGTACAAGTGCAATACCTAGAAATACCTAGAAAGATGAGAATAAAGTACAGAATTACATACAGTTGAAGTGCATTCAGCCAGCGTTCCTACCTAGAAGATAAAAGAGTTAAGCGCAGCTGCGTAAGTGCAATAGGATTCATTCCAATAATATATACAGTAGATTTGTGCTCATAAGTGCTTCACAAAGAGATGGGTCTTCAATCTGCCTTTGTAAACCATGAGAGAGTCCGCTGTTCAGACAGCCAATGAAAGTTCATTCCACCATCTAGGTGCCAGAACAGAGAAGAGTCTTGTCGCTTGTCTTTCAGTGCATCAATCTAAGTGCAGCTTTTGACACTATAGATCACGTTATTCTCTTGGACAGATTAGAAAATATGGTTGGAATCACCGGAATAGCGTTATCTTGGTTCATATCCTACCTTACTGATCAATTCCAGATCGTAAAGATAAATAATGTAAAATCTAATTTTACAAGAGTAAAATATGAAGTTCCACAAGGTTCTGTTTTAGGTCCTTGCTATTCACATTATACATGTTACCATTAGGCTCAGTTATAAATAGACATGGAATCAGTTTCCACTGCTATGCTGATGATACACAGCTATACATATCAGCCAAACTAGGTGTCAAATCCAGATTAAATAAGATAGAAGATTGTGTAAGAGATATTAGACTTTGGATGCTGCAGAACTTAATTCTTTTAAGCCCCAATAAAACAGAAGACTCCTTTGTAGTTCCTAGTTCAGTAGCCAAAAATCTTGGTGTGACAGTTGATTCAGATCTCACATTTGACTAACACGTAATATTACAAGGACAGCATTTCTTCACCTGCGAAACATTTCAAAGTTAAGAAATGCGTTATCTATGTTTGATGCCGAAAAGTTAGTGCATGGCTTTATAACCTAAAGGCTAGATTACTGTAACGTTGTCAAGATGCTCCAGCAGGAACCTGAATAAACTTCAGTTAGTTCATAACGCTGCAGCTAGAGTACTAACTAAAACCAGGAAATTCGATCATATCAGTCCAGTTTTATCAGCACTACACTGGCTTCCTGTTAAATTCCGTATCAACTATAAAATTCTTTTACTGATGTATCAAGCCCTGCACGGTCTCGCACCAGAGTACCTGCAAGATCTTATTTCCTATTATGAACCACCATGCTTACTTAGATCACAGGATGCCGGTTTGCTATTGGTTCCGTCAATTGGTTATTGACTTCAATGGGGAGAAGAGCTTTTTCCAGTGTCTCAGGGTGCTCTCATGTCTATGTTATCTTCTGGTTCTCCTCTTTAATTTAGGCTGTTATAGTTAGATCTACCGGAGTCGCCAGCCACACTCTAAAATTCTGATTATTCATATTCTCTACAGTCACACTCCTGAGCCGAACTAACTTTCTCTCTTTACTCTTCCTGAGATAGTCACTGTCTGTTGAACGCTGTTGGAAGACTGACTATCAGGGTCTCCTTCCCACCCTTCACCAGCCAGCTCTCCTGTCCATTTGTGCCAACTGCTACACCCTCAGTTACATCACGGTTCACCATCCAGATGCACCAGCATTGAGATAGGATGGGACTGTTTCAGCTCACGCCCACTTTACATAAAGACTCAGTCAGAGACGGCCTCATTCAGAGGCTGCCTCTACCTGTGCAGCTTCTAAAGCTTTGCCATCTTTTCTTTGGTGTTAAGTTTATTAAACTATAAATACTGTTTGATCAGAGAAGGATGGGTCTCCCCTTGTGAGTCTTGGTTGCTCCAAGTTTTTCCTTGACACTGCTGCCTCTGCCTTGCTCACTGGGGGATATATGTTGTAACTGTCTGTTTTCAAACTTCTGTAAAGCTTTATGGTAAAAGGTGTTTTGTGGTGTTTGCCACTTGTTTTGGCTTGTGGTTGGATGACACTACGTGGTGGATCTGGATTTTGTCTAATGAAGTACAAACCCTAAAAAACACACGCAGATAACTTGTTTTGCAATAGTGATTCAAAACGGTCTCTGTTAACTGTTAATATTTAGATGCTTAGATGCTTTAGATGCTCCAAGTTTAGAGAACTTCACACTCAAGCTGTAAAATAGAGGCTACATGATTTCAGATATGATAATCAGTTGATTATGTCAGCAATAACAAAACTGTTGATATTTACTGTTCAACAATACTGTAAATCGGCAAAGAAATCCAGATTCGAAGAAGAATGCAATACTCCACAGGTCAGTAGAGCAAGATGTGCCCTTTCCAACGAGCTCTGGACTGTATTGATAGCCTTTAGGAAGATATAGACCCCAAAATCAGGCTCCTCCTCTTTTGTCTTTTCTGAAGGGGTCCATGTTGTTAATACTTTAATCACAAGATCAGTGACTACTTAACATCATGCATCACTGCTGAACAGTAAATTTGACAAGTCGACTAGTCAACCGCTAGCATGAAAGTGTGACATTTATGACGAACGGCCAATCAAATGAAACATGAGGAGGAGCCACCAAAAAGAAAGAAAAAAAGAAATTATCTACATAAATATGTAGAAACAGTTCAAAAGCAAAGCTGTGTCCACTGCCACCTGGGTTAAATCAGGCATGAAGTTAGCTAGATAAGAGAAAGTGCATCAGAAAGCACTGAGAAGTTTATCTGCATTTTAAATTTTAACTTTAATCTCAAACAAACAATACACAGTTAGGCAATTGTTAGTTTGTCTCTAATTTTCTAGTACGTCTGCTGGGAAGACAGGAACCCTGCTTAGGGTCTTCTGAAGGCTAAAGGCAACTGATGGGATACACCTTTATGTATGTCTATATAGGATTATATAAGTTGTCATTAAGGCTTGTGTAAGTGTTGTGTATGAATATGATGCATGCTGGTCTTCAGTGACGTGTTATCATCTTTTCTTGTTTTCCTCCCTCTGAGGTCTGCGACAGTCTTCTAGAACAATTTGAACAAAACTTAGTCGAGACAATGGCTAGACCACACTGGGAGAAAACTTGATTCTCTAGGCTCTCATTATCTTGGTGTGAGTGCACACGTGTGTGTGACAAATGTGGCTCTTTTTCGTGCCGCCGAGCAGGTAAACCCTTGTCGAGCACCGGCTGAGAATACTGATGAATGCAGTCACACTTATTTCAGAAGCTTATTAAATTCTGCACGTGTTCATTTCCTGCTCGCAGCGCCATTTGATTGCGCAGTACTCCGTTCCCTAAATTGGTGTGACTGGAACTCGAGCGTGTGTCCATAAACTCTTTATAAACTAAAATGTACCCTTACCTGACAAGCTGTGAACATGAAGAACAAAAAAACGAAAGAAAAGAGCTTTAAAAGTAACATGCGTGCTTGTGCCGAGTACAGTGATGTGTTAATGGATTTAGAACCTATTTCTGTATTCATTTTGTAACTCGGTAAGTGTGTAAGACAACCAATCAAAACTGAACTCTCTCTCTGTCTGCCTTGCTTGTTATCTCGTTCTGTCTATTTCTGGCTGTCCCTTTCACTCTCTCTCTTTCTCTCTCTTTCTGCCTCTCGCTCTCCTTCTCACACTTTCTCTCGGTCTCTCACTTTCTCTCTCTATCTCTCTTTCTCTCTGTCTCTTTTCTTGTGTTTAGGTCTGTCACATGGCAATGTAATATTATTTGTTGGAACGGTTAACCAATTTAGATTGTGGCCTTCCCTCATTTCTGTGTGACCTTCTGCTAAGCTGGTGGCTTTGAGGGCCACTGAGATGAAAGCAAGAGAGAGAGAGAGAGAGAGAGAGAGAGAGAGAGTGAGAGAGAAAGAGAGAGAGAGAGGTGTTATGCTATCAGAAATGAAGGGACGAGTAAAGCATGGTTGCTTTCAATACTTTTATTAGTGCATATTGAACTATCCACACTTGCAAATGCATTCTTAACCACTGTAGCTAGGTTAGACAAGCTTTACAGAATGTTGGCCAAATTGAATGGAATGGGGAATTGTAGCACAAAAGCCAGTTTGTGTCAAAGTACATCTGTTAATAATATGCTGAGGTACTGAGCCATTACAGTTTATCAAAACTAGTGAGGTTGGGACTAACATGTAATATTCACTATAATGTTAATGTTAGCTCAACAGAATTGACCCTAACAGATTATTCAAATGCAAATGAAATAAATAGCATTTTGAATTAATAACATGCATTTTCGTGAGAAAACTGAGCTGTGTGGTGCAATTTCTCATCAGGTTGACTCCAAGATCATATAAATGATAAACAATTCAAGATATCAATTCAAATCAGTGGGGTAAAGTACCTGTCTCCTGGGCCAACAGCAGCAGACCTTTCAAAAAAGACCTTGCAGCTGGATGAACAGTGCCCATACAAAACTGGGTTTACTTATAATCAGCTCATCAGAAATATTATTTTAAATTACTCCAATCCAGAGAGATCACGGGATACAACTATAAAACAAAAAAACATTTTTTTGAGAAATCAAGTCATGATCTCAAGAAAAATTTTAAGAAACGGCAGATTGGTCTTGTGTTCTTGGGAAAACAACTATCACTATCATTTCACTATGACTATCTGTACCAGTCCAGAAAGTAGCCAACTACCTTACTGGCCTCTCTCACAAGATAGTAGCGATGAGAAGAAATGGCCTTAAGTTTGCTGTAATCATGGAGGGAGAAAACAAACGCTAACATTTACAGAAATGAGCATTTCTAACTGCTATGAATGGACCTCAAGTCTCTAATGTCTGGATAAAGCAGGAAGGAGTCCATTTTCCTAACCATATGACTGCATTAAAACCATATGACTGCATTAAAACCATATGATTGCATTAAAACCATATGACTGCATTAAAACTCTGACTCCGAGGGTGTGTGTCATTTTGTAGTCAACGTCATGCCTATACTAGCACCTGTGGATCTAAGTTGGATTTCTCTATGACAGAAATAAACTGGACTTTCTAAAATTGCTGCCATCACATCTCAGGTAAAAGGTTTTAAACCCAATCCATTGTGTCCCAGACAATTCAGAGACCTCTAAATTATGAAGTGGTTAATATGAATGTTGCTATGTTCTTACTAATAGCACGCTACCTCTCCTGCACACTGAAATGACGTTGCATGAAATGAAGTCTACGGTTAATCTTCAACCCTGTTATATAATGACACTGGCTGTACTCAACTACTGCCATATCAACCTAAACACCACACTTCCCAAAGCTTGCTGGGTAGTTTGGAGTGTTTCTGTGCTCTTGCCTGTCTCTTGATATCAGTTCAATGTGCAGCAATGTAGCAATATTCAGATTCTGGCTTCTTAACAAAGTCATAATTAAGAGGGCCCAGTGACATTCAGAAGAATAAGAATAAAAGTATGTCATTTATAGCCACTTTGTTGTGATCATTTTCAAGAGTCCTATTCATTGTTCTTATAGGGAAATGCATGGAACGACTTCAGTGGTCTGGGGGGGCTCTCACTTTATGACTTGTCCCTGTTAATGTTACTTTTGTCAACAATCTGTACAGCAACCTAGCAACAATTACTAGGGAAGAAAATGTGGGCGGAGCATAGGCCCTTTGGTTTTGAACTATTAATAAAGTCATTCCAGAAATGTTATTTAATTTATATGTGACGAGTGAGTTTGAACTCAAATGAAAGGATGTCTCCCACATTCCACGTAACAGATATTCACAAATTAACCATGTTTTCAGAGTTTAATTGCCTTGTAAATGTGATTTGGAGCCAGTGTGCGCAGGGTTGCTTTTCCCATCATTAGCGATGCACTAAACCACCTGAATTTGAAGCCTTGTTGCAGATTCTGAGTTTGAACACAGGAATAAAAGTCAGCCCATGCGTTCCTCCAGCTCCCTCTCCAATTCTCCCAGGACTCTTTCTGAGCAGCTGTTTCTGCCACCCTGTGCTGATGTGTGTCTGCTCTAATGAACATGACAGTCTCTCTCTTCCTCTCTCCAACACTCCAACATCTGCAGCCATGGCAACCTGATGCTCCATTAGAGTGTTTGTGGGGGGAAAAGTTCAACAAATAACATCCTCAGTGTCTTTCTCGTTTCTTTTCGCGCTCACACAAACATTAGGCTGACAATCCAGAAGCAATGCTTTCAAAAAAGAAAAAAAAAAGATTCTTAAGCTGCGCAAGCAAATTTCCTTTTAGCTGCATTCTTTCTTTTCTAGCTTTTCCGTGTCGAGCCAGATAGCATGTACGTACATACCACCCTTAGAGCACAGATGTGGTACAAAGAAAGTGCAGGTATTTGTAAAATGCTAATAACTATGTCTTTCTGACCTTGAGTCTTTTCTCCTGGTTAGCAAGCCTGCTTTGGTTCTTCTGGGGTGCTCAGGCCTGAGACTCGTCCAAGGCCTGCATCCTAACATCATTTTAAATCACAAGTTCGAGACTTGAAACTTCAGTCAGTAATCATGTTGCTACTGTCGTATTGAGCTGGATCATTGCCTTTACTGCCTGATATAATGCCACTGTGTGGTATTGACCCTACTCTTCACACCTCCTACTATAGGAGAAGTTTGTGCCTTTCTGCTGCAGAGAATAGCCTCATCTGAGAGTTTAACCACTTTTGATAGGAGTGTTGTAAATATTTCCAACATTCCATGCCCATCTGCTGAAGTCAGTCTGTTCAGACACAGATGGCCATCGCAAAGTTTATGACTCAGCAAACCCTGTTGGCTTGTGACAGGAACCTCCCAAGGAAATCTACTCCACACCCAGGAGATAACAGACGGCCAGATGGGTCACATGGCCCAGATGAAACACGGAGGCAGGTCTATAAGAGTGTACAGTTGCCAGTCAAATTCAGACCTTTCTCAGAACCTCTTAGGTCATGTCCGTACCGTGGTATCTTCAAGAATAAAGCATATACTCTGAACTGGTCTCCCTCTTCAGGTTGATACTGAGAAAAGAAGTTACAACAGTGGCTATAAAATGCTTTCTATCAGTTTAATGATCAGTGCTTTACTTACATAACATTGATGTTATAAAATGTTTGTAAATATCTTCTTATGCAACACTTATGCAAATTAAGGGTTTTAAAATGAATTCTTCCCCCTTTGCTGCCTTATACTACACTTTGGAGCATTGCTGTGAGCATCTGATTGCATTCAATCACAAGAGCCTTAGTGAAGTGGATGATTACTCCAGCTCATTCCAACGGTACTGGATAGAGCTCCATCACTCCAGAGAACACAGTTCCATACCTCTATATTCCTATGCTGGGGGCTTATTATCCCTCTATATATACCCACTGAAAATAGGCTGCAGAGTGCCTCATTCCTTTGGCACTGCTCTTCTATGAAGGTAATGTAAGCTGTTTATACATTATTGAACACGTGTATCAGCAATATGTGCACCTTAAAGTAGATGAATCCACTAAGTAGATGGGGGGGGGGTCTTAACACTTTGCACATATACTGTGTTTCCGTGGATGTGCCTTGTTTAGAAATCTGGAAATAGCCTGGGTTTGGTCTTCTTAGGTGGGTGTGTAAGTAAGTCAGCATTTCTAAAAATGTCTTAATTGTGTTTAAATGGAGAGGTGTGAATTGTTTGATGGGAGGGGGGGGGGGTAAACCTCCATTTTCACCCCTCATTGCTCTTAACAGGGAGACCCACAGAGAGCCAAGAGTTAATCTGATATTGGAGTTACAAAGTCAAAGTCAAAGTCAGCTTTATTGTCAATACTGCAACATGTACAGGACATACAGAGGATTGAAATTGCGTTTCTCTCAGACCCCTTGTGCAGCAAAAAAAAAAGCATAAAAATATGACTAAGCTAATAAATATTACTAATCGTACAAATATAAATAGAAGAATATAAAAGGTCCCTGATTTTGACATCGAAACAGTAAAGTGATGTAGGCACCTGACAGATTACAGTCTGCGGGTGTGGCTAGTGCAATCATAAACAGTAGTGCAAGTTGGATGAGCTTATAGAGTGCTTACAGTGTTGTGTGCGTAACCAGTTCCTGATTTGTGCATAAATGGAGAGGGATGCAGGATCCAAAGTTTGTGTGTGCAGGGGGCAAGAGGGGTAGTGGGGGCAGAGCAGGGAGAGAGTCGTTGCAGTACCGTTGATGGTCAGAGGAGCATGCTGGGTGTACTTTTTCCTGAAGTCTACAACAATCTCCTTCATCTTATCGATGTTCAGTGAGAGATTGTTGTGTCTGCACCACAAGGCCAGGTGGCTAACCTCGCTCCTGTAGTCCGCAAACTTGAAGGTTGGATATGTGCAGCGGTGTGCAGTCATGTGTCAGCAGAAGGAATAGAAGACAACTGCAAGTTCCCCCGCACAGTCCCGCGGCACACGGCAAGGTATGTTGTCAGGACCAGAAGTTTTTTGAGCGTTGATCTTGCTGTCCAGTGTCAGCACCTAGTCACCGGAAGGGGTAGGGGATTTCTGTGCAGGGATGCTGTTGTATGCTTCAAACCGAGCTCGTTTAGCATTGAGGTGGTGCTTCCACAGTATCTCTGCTGTCATTGAAGTGGTGAGCTATCCTCCTGGAGTACTGCCTCTTAGCCTTTTTGAGAACCTGGTCCTTAGGCCTTCATGATCACCTGCAGCTTCCCTAGCCTTCAGAAGCCTATAGACCTCTCCTGTAAACCATAACTTCTGGTTAACTCAGACAGTGATGGTCTTGAGGTCAGTTACATCATCAATACACTTGTTAATGCAGGCAGAGATAAACATTTCATTTGATTATATTAATTTAAAAAATCCTAATTGATTTCCGGTGCTGATGGTATGTCCAATAGAGGAAATGGGCTATGACTGGCTAAGTCTGTTTTAACATTCCTTCTATCTCTCATTATAATAATGGGATTAGCTGTTAAACTTGATGCATTATGTTCCAAATTTGCCATGTATATTTTCATTGCTAGCTGTTGTCTTACAGATCTAAGGACTAGCAATGCACTTATATCACTGCTGTATGTTTTATTCTGAAAATTTGCTGCATGAAGAGTTTGTGCTGGGAGAAACACTAAGAACAGCACAGAGCAGTGCTTAAATGAAGCAGAAAGGCAAATTGAGATGGTGATGCTAGTATGGCATATTGTTGTGCACCAGGCTGTGCATGTTTTTAAAGATACCAATGTGATCATGGCTTTTCTTTCCAATGATTTCTGAGTAACCCAGACACCCGTTGCCATTAGATTTCCAAGACATGTTCGACCATATTTTTATCACAAGTTACATTTACATTTACGTTTACATTTACATTTACGGCATTTAGCAGACGCTCTTATCCAGAGCGACTTACAAAAGTGCTTAGTGTTGGTTAGAGTATGAATCTCTATCTAGTACAACAGGATTAAGTCCAAACCACTCTATACTCAAACACTGCCATAAACACAGGGCCAGTGCTGATACCTAGAAAAAAGACAATGCAATACCTAGCAAGACTGGAACACCTACAGAGAAGAGAACAAATACAAGACTACATACAGTACAAGTGTATTACTTAGCCAGTGCTCCTAGAAGATAAAGTGCAATTACAGTTTATACCAGTTTATACTTTAGTATATTAGTGATTATAAGTGCTTTACAAAGAGATGGGTCTTCAGTCTGCGTTTGAAGACCGCGAGAGAGTTCGCTGTTCAGACAGCCAGCGGAAGTTCGTTCCACCATCTGGGTGCCAGGACAGAGAAGCGTTTTGTTGCGTGTCTTCCATGAATCTTGAGTGATGGCGGGTCAAGCCGAGCCGTACTTGAAGCCCGAAGGGCTCGAGGTGCGGTTCGACTTTTGACCATTGCCATAAGGTAAGGAGGAGCTGGTCCATTCTTGGCTTTGTAGGCAAACATCAGAACTTTAAACTGAATGCGAGCAGCTACAGGAAGCCAGTGAAGGGAGCGCAGCAGTGGTGTGACATGAGTGAACTTGGGAAGATTGAAGACGAGCCGTGCTGCTGCATTCTGGATCAGTTGTAAGGGCCTGATGGCCTGCAGAGGAAGACCAGCCAGGAGTGAGTTGCAGTAGTCTAGCCTTGAAATGACAAGAGACTGGACGAGCACCTGGGAGGCCTCCTGAGAGAGGAAGGGTCGGATGCGTCTGATGTTGTGGAGAATGTATCTGCATGTCCGAGTCAGGTTCGTAATATGGGTGTTTAACTTAGCTTACATAACGTTACACTTAGGACTGCCACTGCTTTTGGTAAACTTTTCATGATTCTGGTCTTCAACTGACACCACATAAACAAAGATGGCACACTCCCAATATTTGGTTTGGTGACAGGTGAACTTATTATCCAGGTCTTATTATCTTTGACAAACAGCTTTGGAGCACACTTATTGTGTTACCTGTGATCTGAGATGAGAGATATGTTAATGTGAGTGTTGACATAGATTTTTGAGGTGATTCTCTGTGAAGACACTGATGTTTTGTCATGGTTTTGTTAGCTTAGGTAACATTACCTGAGAATAAGGTTCAGCATCTTTCTTTATCTTGGCTTTCTTTATCTGCTTGTGTGATGTGGGTTAAGGGTGTCCTAATGGAATTGACCTGAAGTATAAATGTATTAACTATTGATACGCTGAACTGGATGTTACTTTGTAACTAAATGAAAACTAACACATGAAAAAATACCTTTTATAAGTTTTAGTGTTTATAGGCACTATAGCAATGCTTTTTTCCTCAAAGCAAGTTATTTTCTGACAGAGTGCAAAACTTCAGGTAGATGGATTAGAATTGATGCCCATACTTGAAACTCACCCAGTGTCTTTCCTACAGACTCTATAACTTTCCACTAGCATTAGGTGTACGTTTGTGCCTAACAGAACATTAAGTGATCTTGATCATTTTCATTCTTTTATCTGAGTGACATTTATCTCTGTAGGCCTTTGCTGTTGCTGCTGAAGCAACTTTTTAATTTCTCTGCAGAAATACAATGCTACGTGAGCAGCGTACAGAGACTGCGATTGTAATACCTACTTGAGGAGTTTTTCAGCAGCCTACTATCAAGCTGATTTTGCTTAAAGGCCAGATATTTGCAAGGCCTATGTTCACCTTAGAAGAACTCTAATCACCCTAAATAGTCTCGCAAGCAACAGTTCTGTAGCTGGAATACCTCAGTGAGCTCTGCACAGACGCTGCCGCTTTGCATGCTAAGAAGCCAACATCTGAGGCAAGCCAGAACCATACTGACACCTGCAGCTCTGGCTTAATTGCTGTGATTAGCGCCGTCATGGGGATAATTGTAGGTTTCTATAGCTGAAATTAGAGCTTTTCTGTGTAATTTGCATTGCTTTAATGAGTATGTATTGGGTTGATAAATAAACCGGTTCTTCGGAAAGGATGTAAACAGTCTTGCCCTTTGCAGAAGGCTTCGGGGAAACTGCCGGAGATGAAGCCGCCAATCTTTATTTCAGCTGGCTACTGTATGTTCTTTGTCAGTGAAAAATTGTTTGGACTTTACCAGGGAAGCCTTGTTTTGAAGCAATGACCCAAATATAGAACTATGCAATATATCGTCGCTGTCCAAAGATAAAGATAAACATGTTATCTCCATTTTTGTTGATTTTTATTATTGTACATGTTATTGTACACTTTATAGTTTGCCTACTTGTTTTCTACAGTGATTTCTGGTTTAGCAAATTAGGGGTGAGTGGGGGGTGTAAGCTAGCACATTTTTATTATTATTTTATATGTGTACTTGCAGATGTATGTCTCTTTATATTTACAAATTATGTACATGCTGGTTTTCTATACTTGTACAGCATGTTCAGTAACTAATAAAAAAGTATATCCGTACATGTATGCAAATCAGCAAATTACTGAGTCACGTAAATTTCTAATGGTGAATTAAGCTTTATGTGTTAGGAAGTATGTATGTTTGATTAAAAAATCTTTTGGTTAAATAATTAGGTAACTTGTGAACAGATGTTTGTACTTTACAAAGGTACTGCAAATCTGTATATATAGATCTATAACCAAAGACTAGATCATTTGCACACATCTGTTAACAGAAGTTATTACTTCACACATGATGTATAGATTTACTTTTCCATGAGATATTCTGTAATTGCATATAAATACTGTGATGTAATATGATGCCTGTCATGGGTCTTTGCCATAATGAGGCCTGAGCAACCCAGTTAACAGCAATTCTGTCAAGAGAAGTTCAGTAGAGTTCACAAGTAAGCTATATAATTACTTAGCCAAAAGATACTTTGTCATCATATATACATACTGGATCAAATGTTGAATGTATGTCAGTATTAGAAAGTTATACATCTCAGTATTTAGATTTGATGATTTGTACATGAAGTAATATTGTATAACTAATATTTTTGTTAGTTGAGGAGTAATATTGTAAGTATAAAGTAAATCAGCATATACACTGTTTAGGAACATGAATACCTACATCACTAACCACATAAACTCTCATTTGTAACCATTTGTATATTTCCATTAGTATGATTGGTATGTTCACAGCTATTAAAGGTCAGTTTATTGTTTAAACAAAGCTAAATCTGTAGTATACTGTTTGATGACTCGGTTGATATAAAATTAATTTATATGGTATGTACTGCTGACTTCACACATTGTTTACTTTGGCAGACTTAATTGTTGCACTAACTGACAACTAACCACCTCATGTATTGGCTGTACTTTAGCGTAACCAGCTTTGACTGCAAGTTATCCACATGCTCTAATGATCTATATCACAACCACCAAGAGGGAGACATAATACAGGTTAAAAATCTGTGACTTCAATATTTATCTCAGTATTAAAAAAAACAATGTGATGAAAACACTGCTAAATGAAATGCTTTATAAGGATACAAGAAGAATAATGTGCTATTTGAATCTGTTTAACGACACACAAAGCCCACTTTTGACCTCCATTGTTCTCCTCTACATTAAAGTGTTTCAGAAAACAAGCAGAAGTGCATGAATCATTCAAATATGGTAAACATGTACCGGATGAATGGAGTAACAGGTGTGTTTCTGATGTGTTGTTAATGTATTTTAATGCCCAAGAAAAATCTATTTCTGTTGTAAACAGATCCATTTGAAGTACCTCCCAAACATAACAGGCACCAAGAAAGCTTCTGTGAAGTCAGGTTTGGTTTCCTCAAAGCCCTGACAGGAGGGTGGTTCTTTAAATTTTTATTTTTTTATTTTTTATGTGTAGGCATGAAGAACCTGTTGAACATTTTAAGGATCTCCACCTCATGCCAGGGTTCTGTACCAGTAAACGGCTGTTCTAGAACAGTACACCCAAGTCAGGAGCCCTTTAGGAACCTCTATTTCTGAGACAGCTGATTTGCATTTGTGCTACAGACCTCTGCAGCAGCGATGTGCAGTGACGGGAAACCTTTAGCTTTGCCATTAAACACCTTTCTGCGTCACTTGCTGCCCAAAATAGGATTGTCAGATGTTCCACATTCGAGGCACGTTCTCTCCCAAGCGCCTTTAGAGCATGAATCATTTGCACATCAGACCCCCTTTTGGAGTGCATTTCTGCACTCTGGCGGGAGGCAGAGATGGAGCCGGAGCTGCAGGCAGAGTCGCAGTATAAAGATCCTGAAAGTCTGGGTTTCGACTTGAGGGGTGGTCTTTATAAATGGTCGGCTGGCCTCGTGAGTGAGGTGGACTCTTAGGGGGTTTAAGTGTGGGGCGGGAAACACTTGCCTCTTCGTCACTTTCACCGTCTTTCAACTTTCTTTTTCACCGTGTCAGCAAAACAAAGACTTTCTTTACTCTGCAGCGCTCCGAAGTCCGACTGTCAGAGGAAAGGGTCATGTGGGGAGTTTTCAGCTCCACCCTTAAGTGATTTTTAATACCACGGACAGCTCGTTAAACATTCTACAGTCAAAACTTTGTTTTAGTGCTAACACTCTATTTAGTGAGGCCATGGATTACAGGTCAGAATAGGAAGCATATAGCAGAGCAGTTTCAGCACCATGGACAGCTCCTCAAACTTTGGTGTGGAGTTTTGCATGATCTAGTATTCATGTGGATCTACATGCTACCACTTTTAGTGGGACCATGAATTGCAGAGCAGGTCAAGATCTGCAGATAGGAATAGGATAGGATAGGATGCTCTAATTACCTTTAGCAGAATGAAAATATTCTTATATTATTCTCATATATCCTCACATTCTAACTGAGTCTGTAAACTTGTATGTTTATATGTATTTGTATGTATGTTTACATCACAGGATTACATGATCATGTGACGTTTAATTAATGTTTCTATTTCATTGAAACGTTTTATGAACGCTTCATACATACAGTTAAAAACTTGTTTAGGTTTCCTAGACGCACTGTCCGTGGTCCTGAAACCATTTTCTCGTTGTGTGGTGTGAACCCTACTGAGAGCAGGACAATGGACGCGGTCTACTCTATCAGAAGGAGAAAGAGGGGGGCGGCAGGGTGGCAGTCCCCACAGTCCAGCGCAGCTTTCACTGCGTGTCTTATTCGCGGCCAAGTTGAGAGCTCCGGCTCAAAGCCCGGCCGCGCTGCTTCTGTGCGCGTGTGCGCCGCATCCCGCGCGGTGGAGAGAAAGAGGAGGAGTGTGTGTGTGTGTGTGTGTGTGTGTGTGTGTGAGGCGGGGTGGTGGTGGGGGGGTGGAGGGTCTCTCTTCGCGCTGATCGCAGCAGAGCTCGGAGACGCGCCTTACCGCGTAGGGGAGTGGATGGCGGCAGAGGGTCATGAAGGTAATCACTGCCTTTGAGCGGGGTTCCGGGGGCTCTCACCACGCACGGCGCGCGCCCTGCCCATCAATAATTCATTGCGAGCAGCAGCAAAAGCGGCGGCGGCGGAGCGCGAGGAAGTGGGCGCAGCGCGCAGCGGCTCCCGAGCTCGTGGCTTTGAAGAGCGCTCGCCGGCTCGCCGCCATGCCCCGCTCGGCCGGCGCTTCGAGACGGGCTCACGAGGAGGACGAGGGAGGATGAAGGAGGGAGCGGCACGGGGCGAGGCAGAGGAAGAGGCAGCGGGCTATAATGAAGTGGAGCGGCCGCGGAGTGTGCGCCGTCGCGGTCTCCGGCGCCCTGCTCTTCACGTGCGCCGCCAGCGCCGCGGCCGTGGGCTTCAAGTGCGTGGCGCTGGGCGCGCGCGTGCGCGGGCGCTTCCACCTGGGCACGGCGGCCGGCGCCTTCTACTCGGGCATCCTGCTGGCGCTGGGCCAGGCGCTGCTGTGCGCGGCGCTGGTTTGCTGTCGGCGGCGCGGCGTCGCGTGCGGGAACTTTTTCCTCTTGGGCCTGCTGGTGTTCGTGCTCGGCGTGCTCACGGCCTTCTCGGGCGCCGTGGTGGACGGCGACGCCGTGGCGCTGGTGGAGCGCAAGCACGCGCGCTACTGCGCGGACGCAAGCAGGTCCAGGGGTGCGAGCGCCGCGGAGGCGGAGGTGCGTGCAGCCTGCGACGCGCTCCGGGACTACCAGAGCGCACTGCTCGCCTCCGCCATCCTCAACGCGCTCGAGTGCCTGCTCGGACTACTCAACCTGCTGCTCGTTAAGCGCTGCCAGAACGCGCGCTTCTACCGGCGGCAGCGACGAAGGGGGCGCGCACACGGGCCTCTCACCGGCGGCGGCGCCGTGGGGACCCTCGTGGTGCTAAGCGGGGACGAGCGGGACCTGGCCGCGGCGCCCTCGCCGGGCTTCCGCGCCTACGTCAACCCGGCGCTGTGCCGCGGGGGACCGGAAGAGGGCGGGGCGGAGGTGCAGCGCGGCGGACACCCGTCCAGCGAACTTCCGGGCTACTGGCCCAGTGACCCGGAGCTCAACCACTCGTACCCGTTCTCCTACCCGCTGCCCAACGAGTCCCCTCCGGCCTACGAGGACATATTCCCCGGGGAGGCCAGGGAGCAGAGAGCGAGGGTGGAGAGCTAGGACTTTGGGACACCTGCGTGCGTGCGTGCGTGCGTGCGCTCCAACGTGCGCGTGCAGTGACAATCAACCCTGGAGCTCCTGACACGTCCACTGGAAACGAACCAGCAAACAGCCTCCTCTCTTTCTCTGACGACGAAACGCTGACTGCGTTCATGTATTGCACTTTTTTCTTGTCTGGGATGTTTGCAAAACATGCGATACACACAATGAACTGGCTTTTCCAAACCAGACTGACGTGGTAAGAGACATATACAGATGATATATAAGCAGTAAATCATTATATAAAGAGGTTATTTCAGTACCTGCGTTTGTTTTGGATCACTGATTGATTGATTGGTTGATTGATTGACTGATTGTACTCGCTCATCTTATGCCCATGTAGTTTGTTGATGTCATTCCCTTGTTTTTCCTGCATTCTGCCTACGTTTAGCTCATAAATAAACAAAAAAAGTGGATTTCCTCTTCCTTGACGCAGGTGTTTAATCCGAATTGGCCTGTGTGCCATGGTTTATTTGGCTCACTTTGTGATTAGATGCTGACTAACTGGCTACATGCAATTGAATGGTTTGTTGACTAGAGCTAGAGCTTACAATCTGGAAACAGTCGTAAGTCCCAAACTGGTATTGAGTAGGGATTTGATGTGGGTTTGGGCAGAGCTTCCATATAACTTATTATGGACTGGGACAATTACTGTATTTGGGATTGTGGCTGAGCCTGTGGTGATTAAACAGTGATCAGCAGAAAGGAAGGAAAGTAATCACACTCATTTGCACTGGAGCAGAATGTACCTATACTATTGACTCCTGTTTGTTTTATGACACCTGTAGTTAAAGGATGAATGAGCACTTGTTGGCAGCTTCAAAAAGGCCACAAATTGCCTCTAATCAAGACAGCTCGCAGCCAGGGGATGGTGTGAGCAATGTGCTGTGTTGATGTTTCATAACGCAAACCCTGCCAGACTATCAGAAATAATCCCACTTGCTATACAGTCTCATGTGTGACAGGTGTAATTACCCACCCTCTATTGGTGTGCGTGCTGAGAGTGCTGTAGTGGACTTGCCTGTGAGTCAGTGTGCTCCTCAGTGACACGCTACCATGCTCGTGAATGGTCGGTCTGTCCTTGAAAGGCTCTGTGCTGTGGCTTTTGGCCTTTTTCCGTGCTATTGCGAGCTGCAGTGATAGTCAGGCATTAACATCCTAGGCGTCAAAGTCAAATGCAGCAGCCAGGATGTCTAAAGAAACTATTGTTTCTCAGGCCAATATTTGCGTCAGAGAGTTGAGTGGCGCAGCGTTTGAATGTTTTTTTGAGCAAAAGCCTCGCTGAAATGATGACTAAATGTAGTCTCTGATTGCAGCCATTTTGTTTGGAGGCCTAAAATGTGCCTGATTACCTAAAGTGCCTCTCCAGACTGGAGAACTGTCAAACAATTTAATATACGCAAAGATATCCCTAAAGGGAAGTGTCAGCTCGCGGTGTATGGTTTGAGAAATGTGGGGAAAACATGACTAAGTGTAAAGGCCCAATCATCTAGAAATGTCCCCTATGTCACCGAGAGTGCAGGAAGAAGATGTGCTGTTGGCGTTCTTTTCCTTTCATGGCACTTGCTCAAAAAGGTTTCATTTAGCTAATGGAACTGAAGGGAACTTAATGCAATTTACTTTTTTTTTCTCTCTTTGCTTCATTCAGCTCTATTTTTCATTATCTATTATTTAAATGACCAGGACGGGAATTGACAATGCTGTCTTGGGTTTATTTTTAGCATGTGCACGCCCAGGGCTTTTTAAAATTCTGATAATTAAACGCTCAGTTTGGTAGTTAATGCAAAAAGGGCTACTTATCTGGAGGAGAAAGTGAAACGTTGCTTTGCGTTTCTCAGTCTCTCAGGCAGAGAACGACGACTATTTGCACTGATAGTATTGGACTGATTGCCGCATAGGCTTTTAGGCGTCTGGTGTCATGTTCAATTGGCTGGGCCGCACTATCTCTCCATAGCTTTAAAAAAACGCTGAAGAGAGATTATGTGCTCGGGCCTGACGTGCAACTCCCTAAGCAGAATGCATCATCCTTTTAATGAGTGAAATAACCTCACCGATTGCTGGAAGTAGCTAATTTGATGGCCCCAAATACGTCTCTCTCTGTCAAATCCTGAGATGAAAGGAGCCGCTCTCCCTGAGCTATCGTCCCTGTATCTACTGTATAACTCACATTTAACCGCAAGAAGCAGAACTGTATGCCAGAACTGCATATAGACTTGTGATAAAGCCACCACATGGGAAGAGATATTACATCAATGTTGCACACTATGGAGATCAGTGGATTTGCATCAGTCTTTGTTGTTGGCTTGAATCAGTCTCTTGCTAGGCTTGGTAATATTTATAGAAATGTTTGTTGTTGTTGCCACAGCCGAGCAAACGTACAGAACGACACATTGCTGTAGCTGCAATATGGGCCGCATGCGTTCTAAATAGAAAGGTTCAGGCAGTAATGTTAACGTTGCTATCGGTGAATAAAAGAAAGTAGCACAACTATGACAGCATGATACTTCAAAACAAAATATGTAGAAGGACTAATATTCATCATTATTAGCGATAATAATGGATGATTTGTTGCTTTCAAGGTTAAGGTGCTAGAAAGCGTAATAGTAGAACCACATTTGAGCGTTTTAATGGTAACAGAACGAGTTTGGAAAATGGTCATGTTAAACAAATTGAATAGTGAGTTTCGGTGTATAAACGAACACCAACTTTTTAAAATTAACTCAGGGGAAAAACTAAAATATATGAAAAATGTATAGGCGCTTTAAAGTTTGATTACCCTTTAAATGTTCTTATTACAGTCCCACTAAAAGCTGTCGACTAGGTGTGAGGGTGGGGGCAATCACTACAGGTCTAGAGGTCCTCAAATTGGGACGTTGGATTTAATTTCCGGTCCTGGATTTTGTAATCACTGGTAAATAATTGAACTGTTAATGTAACTGATTGACTGTCTTGTGGCATAGTTGCCCTTAATTACGCAATCCAGAACTGGAAACTGGATTCAATGCAGCTGTTATATACAGAGGTGGGTAGTAACTAGTTACATTTGCTCAAGTACGTGTACTTAAGTGAAATATTTGTTTTTTGAAATTATAATACTAATAGTATATTATATTACTCAATTATATTAGTGAGTAAATGAATCTACAATTTAGCCATTTATATTCAGATTATTTTAGTATTCAACGGCCCATATCATAGAATTTCGCATGATTTGTTTGAAGTACTATGTAAACATTTGTAAACATATGTAAACATAAGGTTTCAACATTTACCATTCATTCCCAAATCCATACAGCCAATATGTGGATAGTACAATGCAAAACAGCCTGTTTAAACTGATTGTTTCAGTGATTTCACAATAACCAACTCAACTTACATATCCACCTATTCAATCCACTACAGTTTAGTGCCACAGTTCTAAGGAGCGTTCCGCATCTGAGTGGCTTCTTGAATGTTGTGCAATACAGGGCAGCTAATAAGAACAGCCTAGTTTCACTCTAGGGTAAAAATAAAGGTTTATAAAATGAATCGTGGCCATGTTTCATATATAAAACCATGCATTTGTTATAAGTGAACCTCAAGAAGACAACAATAGAATACAAGAACATTTTAGGATATAGGCCCCTTAATACTTTTACATGAGTATTGTTCTGGTTCCATGCCAATTAAAGGCAGGTACTCGCAATGTACCTGTGAATCAAGAACAATTTAGGGACCTTTATGTTTAAGATTGTACTGAGAAATGGTGAAATGGTCCTTGAGTATCATCAAGGCCAGGCTGCAGTAGAACTTTTGCATGACTCAGATGGCCCTGGATTCTCTCCAAGGTCCTGACTCCACTACTGTGGTTACAGAGCAAGAATGGAGAGATGAAGAAAGCTAGAGTAAAAAAAGGAGGGAAGAGTAGAGTAGGTTTTATCTGTTAGAGTACGCAATTTCTCAAGGCAGGAATAGGCGGGAAAAAAACGAGGCCTGTGTAGAACAAAGCGGGTTTTCACTTTTCATCAGGCAACCCATTTAATAGTGGAGCTGTCTTTAAAATCACAGCCTGGATTTGAAGTTAAACTAGCAGCAATTTCATAAGGCCTGATCAGGGTCCCAATCAGAGCAGTTTTTTTATTCACCAGGGCTCCTTTCATTTGGCTCCCATCAGAGGTTTAATGAAACATGTTTGTTCAATTTAGCTTTATGACTTTGGTGTTTCTCTGCAGTTCACTCCAGTGTGGGTGATTTAGTGCTGGGCCTTATGAAGGCAGCCCCAGTGATTACTCTTCTCATCCAAAACTCATAAATAAGCTCTTCCTCTGCTTCATTTACCTGCATTATCCTCTCTCTAATGCTGTCTGGGCTCTCTCCAGTGGTCGTGTTCCAGCCAGAAGGGCTTGCGTTCCATCTTTTTTGATTCCTCCTTTTTTCCTCTTTTGTAAGGAAAGCTATTTCGGCAGTACGCAAGGTCTTTCGCTCTGCAAGTTGCCTCCAATTGGGTTTTCACTCATGTGTATCTCTATTTTTCACAATGCCCTGGTCTGTAATAGAGAAATGAATGGACTAATGGAGCGTTTGGAGAGTGCAGTCATGCACGTTGTTTGTATTTGTAGCAGTTGTGTCTGGAAATGGCGTTCTTTCGGCAAGGTCTTGCAGGTTAAACGTATGATGCAATGTTGGACTTGTGTTAAGGTATTGCTTTGAAACATATGAAGCTTTTTTGATCTAATGCTAAAACTGATAAAACTGATGCTTATAACCCCTGGATTTCCCATGATTCTTTTTCTGTTTTATAATCCCAGTTCCCTGAAAAAAAAAGAACTGAAAAGAGCTAGCTCAACCCCCGAAACACTGTTCCACTGTGGAAAACAACACATTTTACCTTCAAAAGGAAATAAAGCCCTGGAGAGCTACTACCCTGCTGCAAACCCCGGTCCAGC
Organism: Megaleporinus macrocephalus; assembly: GCA_021613375.1. Lineage (NCBI taxonomy): Eukaryota > Metazoa > Chordata > Actinopteri > Characiformes > Anostomidae > Megaleporinus > Megaleporinus macrocephalus. The sequence continues at coordinate 19,790,806 of CM038713.1, forward strand.
AAACCTGGCTCAAATATTTGGATGGCCCCTGCAGGCTGTGTCTGGATCAGATGTATAAAGTAAGGGTTGAAACAAAATTCTGCAGAGTGATAGATCTGTAGGGACAGTTTATCTTCCTATATATTAGCAACCTACACCTATCTTAATGTTCTTAATGTTAACATCACTCTAAAGAACAGATATCTGCATGGCATGCAGCCTGATTTATGAGTACAACCACAAATAAACATAGTTTAACATAGTTTAATCCACAGCAAGGGAAATGTAAAATATTTAAATATCTCTTAAAGTTTCATGATGCACTGCCTTTGCATTTCAATGCACTGCGGTTTTGCATGTATTGCATGTTTGCATGTATTGTAACTGAGACTTTAGACATTTTGGCAATTCCTTTTTTCCTGACCCTGACAAAACGTGCAGTACTAAAGGTGCTGTCTTTGCAGCAATCTAATTAGAAAAGAAATTTAGCATCAGCATGTTTTATCAGTTTTGATTGCTGGGGAAATCTCTGGAATGCCACATGATGTATTTTGAAATAATGTTAATCTCTGAAAAACAAATTCACTTCATGCTCATGTATTTTTACGAAAAAGTCCTAATCGTTTCAGTCAGAGAGCAGCACTCATTTATTCGCTGCATTCGATCTGTCCAGCAGAAAAATTCAATACTTTTCATTTAAGGCTGAATGCATCGCTCTTTTAGACCTTTTGGATGTGAAGGATAAGCAGCTAAGAAACTTCAACTTAGAGAGAGAGAGAGAGAAAGAAAGAGAGAGGAAGAGAGAGAGAGAGAGAGAGAGAGAGAGAGAGATGATTCTTTTGTGGTTAGTGGCTGTACAATACTTTGCACAAGTCAGAGACTAAACTTCTTTCTATCTATTTAATTCATTGCCCGAACAGTCATAAAGTACAACTGTTTTATTTTTAGTGTCTGGAAAATAAGCAGAAAACACATGTTTAACAAAAAAATACACAGAAGCCTAAACAACTAAATATAATGTCAAATAGAAGAATATTTAATAAATATTAAACAAGAATAAAAATTTCAGCTTTTACTGTGTCCACATTTCTCCACCATTATACCTCCCATTCTTCTCAGGAGACTTGCTTTTAGTTTCCCTCAAACACATTTAATAACACAGAGTTGTGAACTCCATTGTTCTGAGAATTTTGTTTTTTTGCAAATTGTCTTCTTCTTTGTCTCTTTGTCCACTTTTATTTTCTTCAAAAAGTCTTCCTGACAGTTACACACACGGGTACGCCCATAGTGCTGAGGTGTCCTCTCACAGTGGAAGGATGGACAAGAAACCCTGTACTGTAGATTTTTTTTTCAGATCTGCAGCAGGAGTGAGGCTTGATTTTCCCCTCTTGCAGAGAAGAAAGCTTTAAGTACTGTTTGTCTGATGGAGAGAGTTCTGGTGGTCTACCAGGTCTTGCAGGGTTGTTTGGAGAACCATCTTGTGATGAGATTTTGGACTTCTTTGACGTTCCTCTTTAGTAGGCGAGTGGATTGTCATTCTATCTAATCTGTTCAGAAATGCATCATGAAAAATGACAGTGTCGACTGGATATTCAATAAAATAAAGGTGGTATCCAAGGTGCAAAACACAGGAGGTCCTAGGGGATCTGGAGCCCCCTAATTAATCTCTTGGATGCCTTGAATGTTTCCAAATCTGAATTCTGAAGAGTGCCTGAACATGATGACATGGTGCTGATTGAAAAATGCTAATTCAGGGGTCTTTGTAGCCTGCTAGATGTTCTTAACAACACTGGTGTGTACTGGTCTGGTCTGGAGAGTTACCGTATGTGTGAAATGTTTATGCTGTTGTAAACAGTTGCACACATTCAGGCTGCTGATTAACTGAGAGAAGACTTTAAATGAAAAGGAAAGCAGCGTTACAGTGCTGTATGAAAACCTGAGGCTGGTGAGCTGATGAACATTTCATGCGTCAAAAACAGCTTTCTTCTGTCTGCCTGAGAAAAGTTGAAGTGCTGCAACAAAAGAAAACATCTGTCTGTCTGGTTCTGTTCCTCGACATCTTCAGACATCTTCAGTTCCTATGTTTGTTTGTTATTTGGCAAGAGAGCATAAAGCCTGCTGAAAAAAACATTAGAACAGTTAGAGTTACAGCCTGATGATTATGCTTTTAAATGGGATTTGGCTTATTGGTTACCATTTGAGACCACTGTAGGACTCCGTTAGATCCCATTAGGATGAATCCGATGAATCAGTTTCAGGATGTCTATCAAACAATTATAATATTTACACTTTAATAGAAAAGCATAAAATATCATTACTGACTATTTGACACCACCAGAAACTAACAGTGGCTTTTATTGGCTTCTATGATTGATTTATTTTTATTTCAGCAGAGAGACTAAGCGCAGACTAACTTTACGCTAACTCCTGACAATCATTGTAGAGTCACTGTAAGTGGAGCTAAAATCCACTCTACTGCTGTACACTCTGTAGTCATTAATCATGGCAGTAATCCTCTGAGCAACACTTCATTACATTAAATGATTGATCACTCTCCATCATAGTCTTTCGATGACTGCTCCCGTGTGCCGCGTTAAAAGACAGCTGTCGGAGAAACTGCAGTGCTCTAGCTCTAATGACAAAGATGGGATAATTACATCATCAGCGTGAGACAGCTGAACGGCTCCACGCTGTAATTGGCTCCTTCGTGGCGGCAGAACTAACACGTGTCTCCGGCAACATGAACTCAGCCTACGCCTTGTGAGAGTGTCCGCACCCGAGTTAATACTAAAACAATAATGATGGTTTTGTTCTAATGTGTTGTGGGGGTCTAAACACACCTTGCTGATGATGGTGGGCAGAGGAGAGGGCTGAGTGGTGGTCAGGAGCATGTGGGTAGACATGGAAATCAGGGCAGGATGTAATAATAGAGCAACAGAAATAAAGAGAGTGAATGAGAGCAACAGAGGGAGAGAGAATGAGTGTAAGAGAGAATAAGAGAGACAGAGGGTGAGAGAGAATGAAAGAGAGAATAAGAGACAGAGAGAGAAAATGAGTGAGAGAGAATGAGAGAATGAGAGAGATAGAAGAAGAGAGAGAGAATTAAAGACAGAGAGAGAGAAAATGAGAGAGACAGAAGGAAAGAGAGAATGAGAGTGACAGAAGGAGAAAGAATGAGAGTAAGAGTGAATGAGAGAGACAGAGAGTGAGAGAGAATGAAAGAAAGAGAATGAGAAAGACAGAGAGAGAGAGAGTGAGAGAGAATTAGAGAATGAGAGAGAGAAGAATAGGGAGAGAGAATTAAAGACAGAGAGAGAGAGAATGAGAGCGATAGAGGGAGAGAGAATGAGAGCAACAGAGAGTGAGAGAATGAAGGAGAGAAATTTGAGAGAGGCAGAGAGAAAGAATGAACGTAAGAGTGAATGAGAGAGACAGAGGGTGAGAGAGAATGAGAGAGAAAATGAGAGAGAGAGAGAATGAAGGAGAGAGATTGAGAGAGGCAGAGAGAACGAATGAGAGTGAGAGAGAATGAGAGACAGAGGGAGGGAATGAGAGAGAAAATGAGAGAGAGAGGCTAATTGCTTGATCGTCCATGAAACATAAGTATCATCATATTTGCCCAACTATTGATTTGTATGTAACTATGTGGGATTGTGTAGGTGTCATGTAGTCTTATGAACAACGCCTTACAGTAAAGTGTTCTTTAGTAACATGTATGTTGACAGTTTATCTGGTAATGGTTTATGGTGTGGTGGTCAGAAGGATGTGGGCACACCCTTAAAAATAAAGGTTCCAAGTAGGGTTTCTTCAGATAAATGCCATTGAACTGCTTCCACTGCTTCTTTGGCCCAGATATATGGTTTTAGGACAAATCACTTATTAGTATAAAACCTTTCTTTTATTTTGAGGTTCTTTAAACTTACACGTCACCTCAAAATACAGTTCTTTAAAGAATCATCCATGCTCCAAAGAATGTTGTTAACATTAGCTCCCTTCTTTTTAAAAGGTTATATACCAGTTAAGCATACACCAATCAGCAATAACATATAACATAGCAAAAATACTTATTTTATCAGCTCCACTTACCATATAGAAGCACTTTGCAGTTCTACAATTTTACAGACTGTAGGTCATCTGTTTCTCTGTATATTTATCCCACCTTCACCCTGCTCGTCAATTATCAGGACCACCACAGAGCAGGTATTATTGGGTGGTGAGTTATTCTCAGCACTGCAGAGACACTGACATGGTGATGTGTTTATATATGTTGTGCTGGTATGAGTGGATCAGGCACAGCAGTTCTACTGGAATTTTTAAACACCACAATGTTACTGCTAGACTGTCCACCAACCAAATATCCAACCAACAGTGTCCTGTGCGCGGCGTCCACTAGAGGATGACCAACACAAACAAGGCAGCAACAGATGAGCTGTTATTTCTGGCTTTACATCTACAAGGTAGACCAACAAGGTTTGATCCACTTATGCCAGCACAACACACATTAACACGCCATTACCATGTGAGTGTCACTGCACTGCTTGGAATAATCCAAATGGCCCAAATAATACATGCCCTGTGGTGGTCCTTCAGAGGTCCTGACCATTAAAGAACAGGGTAAAAGCAGACTAACAAAGCATGCAGTGAAACAGATGAACTACAGTCTGTAACTATATGGAGCTGATAAATAAACAGATATTATAGAAACAAAAAGGGGCTTTTAATGTTATGGCTGGTCAGTGTATTTCTTAGAACTATGTCAAAGCTAGGAACTATTTAGGAACCAGTCCAGTAGGTCAGGATGCAGGGGAGGAATAACGGGACCTAGAGAAGGGATCTCAGTAGTCTCTTGGAGAGAGATGAATGGCTTTGCTCTAAGGCAGAGATCCTGGTGAGTGAGTTTTACAGTGCTGCTGTAGTGAAATGGAGCTGGTGTGCTGCCACTATGTTCGTGTGTGTGCTGGGGGGGTGGGGTTGAGTGATTAGGTTACCGAGGGATTCAAGAAAAAGGAATAACCTACAGAAAGAAGTAGAGGTTTTGGCAGTTGACAGGAATGATGAAAGAGACAAATTAGCTGTCAGACAGATGGGAGGGAAACAAAGCAGAACCAGCGATTTAGTCATTTATAGTTTCAGGAGATGCATTTAATTATACTCTCATCGGTTTCAAGCCAAAATTCTGAGGCTCTTATGCAAGTTGCTGCCAAAAAATGTCTCTGGGGCTCGCTGGGTCCTCCTCTTCTTTTGTTCAGCGTAGGAGTGTTAAGTTAGTGGTCTACCTTCAAGGAGTTTCCTCACCTCCTAACTCGTTTTTTCTCACTTGTCACTCTTAGAGATGAAAGTGCATTTTTCAAGAGAAGATATTTTATATTTTAAATTTGAGTTATTGAGCAAACAGCCTTGTTTTACAGAAAAACCACATCAAAACAGAACGGAAAAAATCTGAAAAGTCAAAGCAGAGTATAAAGCGTATGCAAATGTTATTCAGTAAACAATACCCCCTGGAAAACAAGGGGTCCCATGTTGGCTCACTAATCCTGTGCTGGCTGGCTTTTTCCGGGAAGGCTCTTTTTTAGTTTGGTGATTTGGTCTGTTATACATCAACTGACATCTTACACGTCTTCTGTTTAGTCTTTGGTTTAAGAATTGAGTAGCAATTCACTGTTTTAATCAATTTCTTGGGCCATTTTGTTTAGATTTACAAATATACTTTGGCATTTTGAGAAGTTTCCTGGTAGTTGCTAGGCTATAAAGGAACAACTGTGTGTACTAATTTGCTACCGTGTCACCCTGAGCCAGTGCTGCATCTCCAAGATAGTTAACAACCAGAAGCTCACTGATTGTGGGTGAAGCAACCAAACAATCACAGTCATAATAAGTTAATTTCCGGGGACCCCCAGAATTTTCATTTTGAGACATTTAGGGGGTCCCAGAGGTTAATTAGTATTTCCCACCTTGATAACAATAGAAGGTTGTGGTGATGTAATTATATAAAATGATATAAATCAAATGTGTGCTAAAAGAATAATAACACTAGACTTTTCAGACTTCACTGAACTGAACCAAAGGGACCAGAGATACTGTTAGTCTGAATGGACTGGATAGATAAGAGAAGGTTAGAGAGGGTCAAGGTTAGGGTTAACTCCGTCTGGAGTCTCCACCCTTTCAGGCTTTTCAGCAACTGTGAACCCGAAAGGGGAAATGAGGAGGAGCATGCTCTCCTGAGCTGAACAGAATAAATTAGTTTGACGAAATTAAACAAGATAAAGGGAAATGAAATGTTGATGGGAGAGGTTGATATTGTGACAAACCTGAAAGGACTTTAATGAGCTCAGAGGAGATGAAGAAGACGGCCAAGGGAAGAGAAGGTGTGATGGGCGAGAGAGAAATGCTTAATTGATCAATTTTACGGTGACATGTCTTCATAATCACCTCTGTTAAAGTCGTTAGTAATGCTGACAGTGGAAAAATCAATTGTTGCGGCAGACGTGATTATACTTTTGTTTCACGGATGATCAAACAATTAGCCTGAGTAATAAAAATATTCGGAGCTCCCTGTGGATATGACAGATTCTAATCTCTCTTGTCGGATTATAGCCTCCGCTAAAGATTCAACAATCAACATCAGGATCAACAACAGCAACAGGCTGATGTTTCTCAGAAAAGGTGGTCATGGTTTCAATTCAGAGGTTATCTCCCGCCTGCTCAAATTACATTCTTTGCTAATTGCTAAGTGGAAATATGTTAAAACATGCTCTACAGGAAACAAGATGTGAGACAAAATAGTGCACAACTGATTTGCTGAGTTTAACATTGAAAAGAAGACATATTTCAGGCTTTATTTTATCCAGTATGTTAAATTAAGCAAACAATCACTAATATGCTTGCTTATTGTATATACTTATTTTATGTTTGAACACCCAAACTTTTTCACACGACTGTATTTTGCTGGGGGCAGTGGTCTGGACATTGATACGTAGATGAAAGCTGCAGTAATGAAGCCTTTTTAGTCAGTAGCTATAGATTCTATTGTTTTGACAATAGCTGCATGACAACAATAGCTGCATGATGTTGATGTTTGTAAGTGATTATATGGCGTAAGCGGATTCACTATAATTACTGTAGATCCTCCCATACAAAAGAAACCTGTTCATGGGACAGCTGTCCACCCTTTTAAGGATGAGCTGTAAACCACAATGCCCGGATTGCTATCATGAGTAAGTGATTTCAAAGTGCACCGCTGCCTCACTATCCCCTTCTTCTTTCTCTCTCTCCTCTGGGTATAGATACAGCCTTTCTCAAGCTTACAAAAAATATCATTAGGACAATGACGGAAAGCAAGAATTGATCTCTGCTAAAAGCCCCTCATTAGGTGCAGATCCATTTGTCTGTGAGGAGAGGGGCAGGTAAAAGGAGCTTCTGGAAAAGCTCCAGACGTCAAACACAGAGCATGGGTCTTCCTCTGACAGAGGCTGTGCTTTTCTCACAAACAGATTCTGCTATACCCCTGGACAGCACTTCAATGCTGCACATTGACACAACAAAGAGCTGAAGACTGAAAGGGGGGATGTTTCTTATACTTATTTAATATTATATGGAACTGAATTTTTCTTGTGGTGTAATAGCTTCTGCTACAACATGAACAAAACTCATGTTTCTCTAAAAAAATATTGTTCTGCTTTCACTTCAAATCTTATCATGTGTCTTGTAAATTGTGAATGTCCAAAGGAATACATGTATCTTCATTTTTGTGGATTTTTCATTTTCTACAATGTAGAGAATATGGCAGCTTTACAATGTAGACATTTTTTATGGATGAACTAACAGACATACTCCAATATCACTCTGGGAAAAAAACCTTCTTGTAACAACTTATATTAGAAGTAGAGTTCTTATTTTGGAGAGACATGTTTTTGCTTGGACAGCGACAGAATGTGTCTTTTAATCACTCAAGACTTTAGACATACTAGTACTAAGCCATTTTGGATAATAGCTTTACTTTCCAATAAGAACAACTGTAGTGACATTTGTAACACATTCAACCAGACAATGCGTTCCATTATTATTAGCTACTTTTGCATTATGTACTTTGCCTCTCTTTTCCAACATGACAGCAATAAGTCTTATCTGAACCTGAAACCAATCCTTAATACAGAAACTAGCCTTCCAAGGTCCTGTTTTGGACTCCTCTCTTCAGCTCCAGGGGGCCTGGGAAGGTCATGTCAAAACTTGGCTCTGTGGACCATTGTTGTGTAGATTAGGTATATTCTAAATCAATGTCTACAAATTTAACTTTCTTTTTCAGAGGCAGACAACTTTTCATTCAAAGTCTTGGAATCAACCGTGTCATGTATTCTTACAAGGTTTCCTGACCTTTGGAGGAAAAACAACCCCAACACACCACACATTTCCTCCATCATGACTACACCACAGTTCTCTTCTGTATTACCATCCCACCTTGAGTGCTTGTTGCCATAAAGTTCACATTTGTCTTAATCTGTCCATAAAACCCAATTCCAGTGAAAGTGTCTAGTGAAATCTAGACACTTAAGTTTATGGTTATGTGAAAGAAAAATGTGAGACTTTATGACCCCAAAATTCTACTATCTTCTGCAAATCTCCAACCTTTAACCATTTCTAACCATTATCCTCACTGTGTGTGGTGCTTTAATACACTTCAGGCAGGGTTTACTAGAGCTGTTCTTTTAAAATGACTGTCCAATCACTGGATATGACCATGTTCAAAAATGTAGTTATTTTTCAACCATTACTCAAATAGTGTTCAATAAGAGGTTTATTTCCTTAAACTAAAACTAAAAGGTCAAATTTCAGTGTGAGCAAATTAATAGTAGAGATTTTTTCCTGACCATTTTTATACATTTACCTTTTCATTTATGAAGATGACTGTATGGACACATACAGTGGAAGTTGTTTGTTTCTTTTTTTAAGAAGAAAGGTAAATCTTACACTCTTAAAAATAAAGATGCTATTTGGAATGATGCCATAGACAAACCACGTTTGGTTCCCAAAATAACTTTTCAATACATGGTTCTTTAAAACAACATTTTATAAACGTGATGTGAACATTTAAAGCTGTTTATTTAAAAGTGAATAAATTACATAATGTAAATAGCTTGTACCAATTCACCATTTTCCCTTGAACCTTTCTTTCAAACCAGGAACCTGTTGTGATGGATGCCCAAGTTGTTATTGGTTTGTACCTCTTGTCACAATTGTAGTAGAAGTAATAACTCTCATAAGGTCATAATGTTCCTTAAAGGTTATGATGTACTTGAGAAACTAGCCAATATACAGACACAGTGACCCAGACTGCAGCCAGAAATCTGCAGCCAAACTGCTCTTTGATTGATCTCATTAGAGCTTTTCACCACCTGTGGTGTCCAAGCCCTTTCATCTGAATGAAGACTGAACAGTGTTTTTCCTGGAAACTTTCCTTCAAACCAGAAACTGTTACGAACCTTTGAGCAATGAAAGTAAACCTTTCATAAACTCCCGAGTGTTGGAATTGCATTGCATACAGTGTTGCTTGAAAGTTTATGAATGCTTTATCAGTGAATTGCTACATAAATGTGGCCAAGAATTTCAGATCTCCATTCAGATCAGATCTCCATTCAGTTCATAAGAGCAAACAAAGAGAACCCAATTACATCACTAACCTCCCTCTTAACCCTGTTAAAATTCAGTTCATGGATGGATGTCCTAACATTCTCCTGTAGAATCTTTCTGTTTCCTGCTCCAATAACAGCATACCAGCCCCAAACCATGGTACTGCTTAGGTTAGGATAAGGTTCTCATGCAGTATTCAGTTTTACCAAACATAACATCTCTCGTTTAAGTCATAACAATCAATTTTTGCTTTATGCGTCCACATAATTTGAGTAGTCTTCTGGTTCATTCAGGAGTTCTTTAGGATCCTTTAAACGATCAGTAATGTTTCTCCTAGAGAGTAGTGGCTTACTCCATGCTGTAATTCCATATGTACTATTCTTGTTCACTGTTTGATTGATGATGGACTCTGATGTGTACTGACAATGGCCAGTGTACGAGAGGCTTATAGAGCCTTAGAGGCCTGGGGTACTTTATGATCTGCTAGAACATTGTGTGTCTTACTCTCATAGTCAGTTTTGTTGGTTGAGCACTCCTGGGAAGGGTAACGATGATGTTGACTTTCTTCCATTTGTACACTATCTGATTATTATCTGACTATTTAATAGTTTTAAAATAGTTTTTAAATAGTTCAGTGACCTTTTCCAGCCTAATGAGCATTGACAAATGTTTTTTTCTTCTGAGGTCCACAGAAATCTCACTTGAGTGATGGCATGAACAAATGTGTCTGGTAGAAGCCACACATTGATGGCAACATATTTGGATGTTTTTAAATGGCGTAGGGTCAGCCACACTGAAACCTGATTGTTATCCAATGAAATAAACCTTCTGATCCAAATTATCACCTACCGAGCTGACCATTCCAAGTAAAATATATAATGTTAGAACAGTTTGTTAAATAAATAAATGAATGAAAAACATGCCATTGTGTGTTATCTGATTTGCTGTTTTTCTACTGTTAAGATCGGGTCCATTTTACGGTCACATTTATGTAGAAAAGCAAAAAAATACTAAAAGGTTCACAAACTGTACAGTATATACGGGAATGCGTGAACTGAACGAAAGATACGTTCTGAAAACAACAGTGTACAAGTGTTCATTTTGTTCAAGCACTTACTTTACAACACATTACAGTACTCAGGAGATAAACACCTAGTGGTTATTACAGTGTGCACAAATATCCTTTACAGCAGGTTACAGAGGCTGTGGTTATTATAACAAAAGAATTACAATTATGATAAGATATCAGTTAAAGCATAACATATTAATAACATTTCTTTTTCATTACCTGTATAAAACAAAGATTTATCATAAGTATGTATTTTAAACTTTTAGTTGATATCACATTTGTAATTTGGGCAGACTATGAGATTTATTGCTATGCATACAGCTTTTTAAAAAATATGTATATATATTTTAACCTCGTTATCCTTAGTATATTTTATCATTTCTTAACGTTGGAACTAATGGACAGTCTTTCTGGATAGAATATGAATGTGATTCGTTGTGTAATCCACTCTGTAACTAAATGTAATTATGTTATTGCATTTGATTATTGAAAGAAGCAACTGTTTTGTGTTTGTATTCGTATATGTGCCATCGTTGTACTCTGGCCCAGGGGTTAAATCCGCAGACAGGTAACAAATACTCTAAAGTCAGCCAAAATGATGCTGTTTAGATTGTGGGCCACATGCTGTACCTTCAGTGTATGTACTGGTTATTTGTGTGACACACTCCAACAGATGTAGACCTGAGGGCAATGTGACGGCCGAGCCCAGAGGAACACCAAGCCACCCAAATCAGTGTCACTCCACTGGACTGACAAAATGGAGAGTTTCAGCACCACGGAGAGTTCCTGCCCGTCAACTACCAAGCAGGGCGAGTAAATACAGCACTCAGTGTCAAAGTAACATGTTTATAAGAGGAACACAAAACAAACCACTGTGAATAGATTTACTGTGTTTAAGATTGAGACTTGTTTATGATGACAATCTCTGACCAATCTGAAGTCTGAGGACAGAAGGGAGCAGTTGTAGTTTTTTTTCTTTTCTGTAATTGTCATTGTACCCAGAGAAGGTTATTATTAACCTATCTATGCTCTGCCACTATTGCATTCCTTCATAACAGCGCTTGCAAGGTTGTGTAAGCTTTTCTGACAAAAAATAAACATTGAACAGGATTTCAACCAACATTCTGTAAAGCTTGTTCAACAGTTAAGATCAAAGAATGCATTTGTGGGCGTAGCACTGTGGGAGTAGATGTATTCAAAGTTGAAATGAATTGCAAATCATAACCCATTTTCTTTCTATACTGTGAAACAGGGAGGTACTCTGAGCCAGAGTGTTTCATTCAGTGACAGGCTGGGGTGATGGAAGGGTTGAATACAATTGCTGTCCAAGAAAAAACCTGCATTTCAATTGCTACACAATGATGTTTAAAAATCAGTGAGCAAAAGTCTTGCCAATAAACAGAATTTTGTCTTTTATTCCATATTAAACTCTGTAAAAAGTATTTGGACACCTAACCTTTATTCCTACATGGGTTTGTTAAATCCCATTCCAAAACCGTATGCTTTAAAGTGGAGTTGGCTTCTCTTGTCGGTCATAACAGCCTCCACTCTCCTGGAAATGCTCTCCACATGATTTTGGAGTGTGTCTGTGGGAATTTTAGGCTAAACTTGTTAAACCATGTTTTAAGGGCACCTGATTTGTACACAGGGACATAGTTATGCTCTAACAGGAAAAGGCCTTTCTCAAACTGCCACAAATATGTATAAGCATTAACCTTAGAAACAGCCCCACACTATTATCCCTCCTTCACCAAAAGTTGCTGTAGGCACTTTCAAGAAAGTGTAAGACTGTCAAATAATTGTTGTAACTAAAACAACATAAAATAGGCTATGCACTTCTGCACTCAGCAGCCCCACTGCTTCTTATTCAAGCTGTTGTTGCTCTTCACAATAATAGCACTTACAGTTGACCGGGGCAGATCTAGCAGAGCAGAAATTTCACAAAATGACATGTGGCCGAAGTTACAGAGTCACTGAGCTCTTCAGTATGACCCATATGTTTGTCTATGAAGATTGCATGGCCTTGTAATAGATTTTATTAATATATTATCAAAGAGTCTGAAACGCCAAAACTCAATAATTATGAAGAGTGTCCACATACATTTGGCCAAATAGCGTATAATGTCTTATGCATAAGGACATGAAATAACAAGATTTCTAACCAATATTTTATTATTTATTTTCTATGTGTTAAACCATTTTAGCTAAATGTGATGAGTGACGTCAAGAAATCAGATTTCTTTCAACAAACCCAAAATCTGCAGATGCACTCCAGCAGACGCAGAGACCATATTCAGTCAGTTCTGATCACTGCTAATAGCATCTTTCCGTAACTCAATGAGCAGACTCTTCACAGTGTCTTGCCGTTTTGAAACATTGATGAGGTAAATGCAAATGGCATGTTTACAGCATAACTGAGGATGACGGACCATAGCTCTGCCTCTAACCACAAAACAAGAAAAAATGCATAAGCTGACTGCCTTAGACGTTGATCTACTCCTTTTGTAGTTGGGAGTGTCAATCGATCTGATCTCTGTCGAGCATTGTGACGCAGATGCATGCGGTGATGGATTTTCTGCCCCTGGCTACTCTGGGAAATGCCACATTTCTGCCTTGAAGGATATGCAGCCATGCCTTTGCAGCACAAATAAAATACATTACACAAACAAGCAATGCAGAGAAGGCATTTGTTCTGTGAGGAGGACAGTACCTCTTGTTGTAGGCTGTGCACACTGCCTTACAAAGCTATATGAACAACTAGCATGTAAGCGAAACAGGGCAGAAATGAACTGATACAGTATATTGCTTTGTTCAACTAAACTACGTATTCTGTATTTAATATAACTACTGAAGTTGAACTGGCAGTGTGGCTAGTGGTGGCCAGTTCCTCATTCCTTGAACCAGCAATTTATTAAAACATCATTTCAGTTGCTGTTTAGTTTAGTTGGTAGAAAAACGTGTTGCACTTATGTACAACAGAGTTATGATAGATGCTTGACTTACAGGTGTACAAGGACTGAGAAGACAAATATTAATTTTATTCTTTGGTTATTTAATTAGTGCTTTAGTGTTTTGCAGTAAAGTAAGTATAATTTTGTCAGCAAAATGATTATTCTACCGTATAATAATAATATCAATATATAATAAAAAACATGATTTTTCTTACACAATGTATGAAGAAGTACTTTATTTATCTTTACATTGTTTAATTCACCTGTAATTGGGTATTACTTGTATTACTTTTACCATTATTAGTCATGTGATTCATTTGGTAGGGGGTCATGACAAAAGGAACTATATGTAAGCTGTTAATTATGTAAGCAGGATTTCACATTTTTAACATTATTTTTTCACAGTACCATTGTACTGACCATTTTATTATGAAATAACTTTATTATGACACCAAAAAAATCCCATAATGTTTGTAAAATGCCAATAATCTGTATGACCTGTTTTAATTAAAATGGTGCAAAAACACAGTATTTGTTGTATCTTATGAACATTATTGTTTTCTGCAAACAAAAGCTTGCTTAAAACTTGATTCCTGAAACAGGTGCCAAAAAAGGCGGTACGGGAGCGTGTTTACCACTGTGTTACATCACCTCACCATTTAACAACACTTTGTAACACTGTAGAGACTGAAGACTAAATTGATTCAGTTTTAAAAGCATATGTTTTGTTCCGGTATACACAAATTCAGCTTAAGAAGTAATAAATAAAACATAATAAAACCCATGTTTTCATTGGGTAACATTTCTGGACTGCAGGCAGGTCAGTCTGGCACCCACACTCTTTGACTACACAGCCGTGCTGTTGCAATAAGCATGAAATGTCCCTGAATGATGGCATCTAAAAGCCAAAGCTCCAAAATGTGTTGAGCATTAATGTTTTTTTTACAGATGGTCAGACAAACTGTTTACACCCTGACAGATATCATGACATATGCTGATTGCTAACAATCTTCCTGTCTTTTACTCTTTTGGTCCAGAGAGAATGGCATTCAGTATTTAAATAAATAATTCAAAATGTTGATATAAATAAATCACAGTACATGTATCTACTCGGCATTAACCCATTTCAGATGAGCTGGAGTCCAGAGAAGACAGTAGTTGGATATTGTTGATGTATGGTTTTCCCTGTGCGTGGTGTATATTAAAAAAGGTTTGGCTATGTGTTCACAAGCCTTGAATGCAGTGCAGTTTGGGGGGTCATTGAAGAACTCTGGCTTGCAACAGGTCTCTGCAACTTTTGGGGGTAAACAAAAGACATTCACTATAGGCTATAATGTAATGTAATCGCTATGTAATCAATAAGTTCAATTACTCCACTCTCTGTCTTTTCCCATCAGTCTCCCAGCACCAAGCAGCAATAGCCCCTCTGGATGACCTGCTTTAAGTCTTCAGTGAAATGTTCTGTTTTAAGTAAAAAATATTTTAATTGAAATATTGCAGTTTTCAATCCTAAAGCATGTTTTTTCTTATAAAGATAGAATTTTGGACACAAGGTTTTGTTCTGACAGCAGACACTAGTTAGACACAAGTTCTAATTACTGGGACTAATTAGTATCTGTTATGTAGACATATGACTTTTACAGTTTTACAGTGAGTATTTTTTACAGTGTTAATTATTTATTGCATTGAAAAACTCAGAAATCTTTTGTTAGACCACTAAAGGGTTAAAGATTTTCAATTTGCACTAATGTCTCAGTTTACCCTTCAGTCGTGACTGGTGAACAGACAGGCTGTAGAAAAATTGTTTTGCTAGGTGCTGTGCAATATCATGCATTTTGTCTTCTGAGCCAAATAAGAATGCCTGGAGCTTCACATATGATAGAGTTACCTCATAATGAAGTCATGCCTCTGAGATACTGCTCTCAGCCTAATGGAATTAATCCAGCTAAGGTAAACAACAACATCATCAATAACAGGTCTTCGGGCAAAAATGACTTGGTACAGAAGAATGACTCTGAGACAATTACCTTGAACGGAAAGTAATTCTGAAGCGTCACCTGAAATAACCTCCCCCTGAAAGTGTACAATGGCAGTTATTAGGCTTGTGAATGATGCTGTAATCAGCCATATCCATTTCATACCCGCTGTGAAACTAAAACCATGGATCTCTTTCAGTTAGTAACATCTACTCGCAAGCTGAAATCATTTATAGCAGTAGCACCAGTCACACATATTGCTATGCATTGATCTTAAATGATATCGTTTTCTTTTCATGAGAATCGAATACCTCTACATCTCTCTTTGAAACAGAGTCCATGCACAAGTCCCTCTCTAATGAGCAAACACAAAGAGACAGCCAGGCCTCTTTTCTGCTGACGCCACCCCAGCAGTACTGTGGCCATGCTGGGAGCAGCTCTCCGGCAAATTGTTTGGTGACACTGTTTGATGGAGCCGTGTGAAAATATGAACTTGGCAGCTGGGCCGGCATATGCGCGAGCTGACGCCGCTAATGAACATGGAGCCAGAGCTAGAATACGAATGCAACAATAATGTTGGCAAACACGGCTCCAACACTCGCAATGCAGTTCCACCTGCTTTGATGTTAATCAGAAAAGCGTGCTTAGTGTTTAGCACCAGTGTTCTGCCTGGGATAATCCTGCTAAAGCTATTAGGGCTTCTGAAGAAAACTTTTATGTCGGGATTAGGGTGGAGATGGAAGATGGCCAGGGCTTTTGTGTGGTAAAAATTGCCAGATCTGACTGATCTCAGAGATTTCAGTCTAAGAAGCAAGACACAATCTCTAACCAAGCATATCTGGATACGACAATGGCTGCTTCCCAAATCACATTATACTACATTATATATACTGTACTAGTAAAAGGATTTCTAAATGGTGGCGTACTTGGTTTAGCATACTAATTAGCGCGATATGTGGGAGAAATTTTGGGTTAAATGTGCATGACAATGTAAACAAATCTTCAAAACTAATCCAATGACTCATGAAGGCAAAGCTTAAACTTTGGGGGTGATGGTACACTTGGTCGTCAATTGACATAACTGAGACATAAAAATATAATTAAACATTATCTAATACAATACACAGTGTAAACAGCTGTGTAGCACTCACTGATATTAAAGAGATTTACAATTTATGTTTTTTCAGCTATTGTCAGCCACAAACACATAAACACATAACTTAAAACTACTAGTTGCAATACCTTAGCTTTAGAAGGTAATACTGGGCCCATCATCTGACTAATTAATACTAATAACCAAGGTAATAAGGGGTCCTGGGGTATCTGAGAGGTTCTAAGTATCTCAAAAACAAAATGCTGTGGGTTAAATTTAAATAGATGCTTTAATACAAATTCAGGGAAAAATCTTTGTTTTGTGTGCTTCACCAACAGTAAGTGAGACTTTGTCTTTGCATAGAGATGTAGACCTGGTCTGCCTCAGGGTGGCGCTGCAGCAAATAGCTTCACCCATTTTATCCTTAATAGCCTAAAACTCCAACTGTGCTTCTAAAAAATAATATATTGTAGCCTGTTTGTGAAAAACATCCCAAGACATTGTTGGAAGAGTGAATTGTTACTCATTTTTAAAACCAAAGAGAAGATGTGTAAGATCCAAGTTAACTGATGGAACAGCGCATCACCAAACTAGAAAAGAAGAATTTCACAAGAAGAATTTTTGAATTACTCTACAGGTCATACCATATCAACTCAACACTAATCTTCTATCTTTTCAATCAATTTTAAATTGAGTTACTTGTGTACTTTGGGTCATTGTCTTGTTATAGTACCATCAACATGTCTTAAGTTTAAGGTCATGGACTGCTGCCCTTACGTTTTACTATGTGTTTTGATAAACCTTTAAATTCATCGCTCCTTTAACGATCACAAGGCTTCCAGACCCTGAGGCAGCAAAGCAGCCCCAAACCATCACTGGGCTTATCGTAAAAAGATGATGATGGGTTACCAAAGGTTGAATGTTGCAGGAATTGACGGAGGGAAGGCTCTCCAATTTGCATTCATGTTAAATCAAAAGCGAGAACCAGTTCACCCATTATCCACAGCAAACAACAATACTGGTAAAAATACATAAATGTGTGTGCTCACTACTGAACAATGGTTTGAACTTTGTCCACAGCTATTACAACAAGCCGCTGACAGAAGAAGTTTAAAATGGCATGTAGCTTGTCATTACTGTGCTGTGAAATGCATGTTTTTAAACTCTTTTGCATTTAAAAATGTTTTGAACAACTTTTACTGCATCCAGCTGACAAAAAGCCATCTCTTTTTCTGAGATTATTTATTTATTTATAAGTATTTAAATTAGTTTCATCAAATCTATTTAGCACATTGAACATGCCTTTGACAAAATTACTAGGTGTTTCTGAAACATTTGCTTTTAAAAGTTAATGTGAGCTAATGATGTAGGATCATTTTGCATTTAGCCTGTGTTATTGATTGCACTCTGGATGTTAAAAGGGGTTAGAGAGGGTGTACCATTGTTTGGCCAAAGTCCAGCAGCAAAAGTTTAACAGATTGTCCCCAGATGAGCTCATATTGGGCCCCATAAATCTAAGAGATTTATAGGGGAATAATAATATGTTAGCAATCACAACTAAATCTCTTGCAATGCAGCTCTACCTGCTTTTCTATGTATCAGTAAAACATGTGCTTAGCATCTGGCACTAGCATTCCAGCTGCATTAATCCAACTAATGCTACCAAGGGTACAGAGGATATTTGTATCAGATTTATACTGGAGATGGAAGATGGCCAGGGTTTCTGGGTGGTCTGACTCCATCAGATTAGCACTTGAAAGAATTATGTATCCATCAATGTATCCATTACCATAACAAAGAAGAAAAGAATAATACTGTTACCCAATGCAAGTCCACCTGCCTTGATGCTAATTCGAAAAGCAGGCTTAACATTTAAGGCCAGTTTAGAGCCAGATAATCAAAGTGAGAAAAGAAATCTGTATTTGAATTCTGCTGGAGATGGAAGATACGGCAGGGTTTTTCTATGAGCGCAACTCTACCCAGATCTGATTTAGACATTTATAGCACTTGAAAGAACGTATCATGTTTACCATGAAAATGAGGAGGGATAGATTGGAAGAGATTGTGTTGCTGAAGAGGTTATTTCTCAGCCTTGACGTGTGATATGAGAACAAGCTCTATAGCAGACATGGCAATATCCTCTCTTCAATGCAACATGGGGATTATCAGGGTCCAGCCGTCAAGGAGCAAGACAGATGTGTGAAAACTAAACAAATAAAAGTAATTGAACAGAGATAATACTTAACATCACAGAACATGAGTGTGAAAGTGTTTCTGTGTGTGCGTGTGTGTATGTGTGTGCGTGTTTAGGCTGAGTTCATTTGTTTTCAACCTGTCACTGTGCTAATGAACTTAAGTGGAACTGAACATATCTGAGGAGAAGGCAGGCAGAAAGGGATGCTTATGCGTATATGTGTCCTTGAGAGAGATTGGTGTGCCAGTGCGCTGGATAAGTTGGAACTGATCCAATGAAAATTGAATTTGTGAGCAGAATGAAAGGGCAGGTGAGGAGAATGGCCATAGTGCCATAATGCATCTCCATTGTGTGCCTCTGCTGCATAGAGCCATGTAAAGTATCTGTAGGAGCAACTAATTCAACCTATTTGAGCTGGATTAGTTTTAGCTGTGAATAATAAGTCTTTATTCACAAGATCTGTGATTTAAAAACAGGATAAATCTGCAATGTCAAGAGGATGAGGGTGGCCTTTCTTCTCAGACCAAACACCAGACACCATTTTACTAGTAACCAGCTCATAAAGTTAAGCTAAAAGGGGTAATAGCTTTGGGGACAGGCAAAGGCCACAATAAACAATAACAACTAATGACAAATCACAAAGGCGGCATGGTGGTGTAGTGGTTAGCACTATTGCTTCGTAGTAAGACCCTCTGGGTTTGATTTCCGTTCTGTGTGGAGTGTGCATGTTCTCCCAGTGCTTGAGTGGGTTTCCTCCCCCAAGTCCAAAGACATGCATCTTAGGTTGATCAGTCACTCTAAATTGCCTGTAGGTGTGTGTGTTGGCCATGCAATGGACTGCCAACCTGTCCATGGTGTACCTTGCCTTCGCCCAATGACGCTGGGATTGGCTCCAGCTACTGCTCTTCTTACATTAAAACACAGGAGAAAAGGTAACCAAACCAAATGGCACTCGTCCCATACTTTTCCAAAGTTCACAAACTTTTTTAAAGCTTTAACAAATTGAACAACTAAAGTGAAGCAAAGAAAAGCAGAGTGAAGAGTGTCCTAACCGTCTTCCAAGATGGTAGGCTAGCAACCACCCTATACAGCTCATTGCTGTGTTGTTATTGTTAGTGTCACACCAGTAGCACAATACTGCCATGCATGTCCAGGCAATGACATTTCAGTCTAGACTGCAGTAGTTTGGAGAAACTAAACAGCCAACATACTTTGTGGTTGGTCAGTCAAATCATTTATACATCATATTATGGAACCTCAATTAATACAACTAATCCACTTTAAAATAGAGGTGTACCGCATGATACAGCATTCTCTGATAACCACCAATCCAACATCCTAACAAGCATGAAATGAGTCACTCATGGATCTGTAGTTTTGAGGATTGGCTTATGTATCCAAGCTTATTCCCTACTCCAAACATATTGTATTGTGGGAATGTTTTTTGCTAAGAGTGTGCAAAAACATGTTTAATGCATGTATTACTGCATGAGATCTGAGAGATAAGTGGTTTTCTTGTCTGTGTCAAAGTGTCTCTTTTCTCTATCTGACCTCTAACATGGTGATCAAGGACATAGTGGCTCCTCTGGTGAAAACTACCCTCTCCTAACCTCCATCTCCCACATGACTTCTTCTCTATCTCCATGTTGACTCATGTTTCTTTTTTCTCTATTCAAACAGCCCTCACAGCAGGAGACTCCACAAGCAGCTGTAATGTGAGCTAACTGTGTGTTGACTCAGACTTGAATACTGTAGTTTTTCATATGTAGACAACACTAATGTATGTTATTTGGCTTTGTGTTATTAGTTTTTTAAGGTCCCTAAATGAATTTTGGCTTCATAGATCTTTACAGGCTTTATAGACCCTGTACTGAACCTGTATATTAGGTGGATGTTCAAGCTTGCACTTCTTTTATGGAATAGTTATTTAAAGAACATTTTACTTATAGAATGAAATATGGCTGGTTTAAATCTGTTGAAAGTGTCGAAAGACATGCCGCTGAGGCAAAAGACTCTCACACTCTTATATTAAGACTCTTATATTTACCAACACGACCAACAACATAAAACAAGATTTTATTCACAAGGTCAAGTAAATTTTTGATAAATCTAAGTTTAGTAAAAGAAAAATGTATTGACATGCGGAGATATGGACTGTTTTTATTGACTACTGAAAGATCCTTGTTATGGACTCATGGAAATATGACTTTGAGGTAGGCTATGCCAGCTCATTGAGGGCCTGGCAACCCATGTCATGGACGAAATTCTATAAAAACTGTTGAATTTTTGTACTCCACATCATGTAATAATTGATCTCTTTCAGTTTCACTCCTAAATACCAAGTTTAACTGCATAATGAAGGCTGATGTCTGACTGGCCTGAGATTTAATTGGGTATTTTTTTAAATACTTTATCCTGGACCCCCAGACATTGTATGAATTTATTCAATTTCAGCAATCTTGATATAGCTTTAATAAATACTGAGTAGTCAAAGCAACTATTAGATGATAACTGTGAATAATACTGGGTTGCCGCAAGTAAAAAGTAAATAATAAACACATTGACATATGTAAAACCACTACTTACTGTATTAATGTGAATTAAATACTTAAAAAAACAAGTGTTTTGGTGCGTATATAGTCAAACCAAGCACACGTAATGCAATATCTCTAGATAAACACTGGCAGTAGAATGTACTACAAAGCTCAACGACTTTGAATGAAGCATTTTCATAAGATGCCACTTTTGCCACAAAATCAGTTTATGCAATTTCTGTCTTGCTAAATGTGGTCCGGTCAGCTGTAAGTGCTATTATTGTGAAATGGAAGAGTCTAAGAGCAACTGCTCATGAAGTGGTAGACCAGGCAAAGTCACTGAATGGGGCCACCAAGTGCTGAGGTACACAACATCTATTCTCTGTAAAATCACTCACTGCAGAGTTCCAAACTGCATCCGGAGGCATCATCAGCAAAATAACTCTGTTAAGAACTTCATGAATTGGGTTTCCATGGCAGAGCGGCTTCACACAAGACTAAGAACACTATTGCACAAGTGTGGGGGGATTGATATAAAGCATGCCACCACTGGACTCTGGAGCAGTGGAAACTTGTCCTCTAGAGTGAGGAATCACGCTTCACTACCTGTCAGGTTGATGGATGAATCTGGGTTTGGCAGATGCCAGAAGAACGATACCTATCAGGCCACATACTGCTAATAGTACAGCTTGGTGGTCTGAGGCTGTTTTTAAGTGTTTGGCGTTAGGCCCCTTAGTTCCGGTGGAGGGTTGTCTTAATGCTACAGCATTCAAAAACAATTTTGTAAAGTGGCGTGATTCCAACTTTGAAGCAACAGTTAGTTAAAGGCCTTTTCCTGTTCCAGCATGACTGTGTCCCTGTCCACAGAACAAGTTCTATGAGGACATGGTTTCATGTATATGTTGTCAGAACTCCAGTGGCCTGCACAGAGCCCTGACCTCAACCCCAGTGAACTCCTTTGGGATGAAGTGGAACTTGGATTGTAAGTCAGACGTTGTTGTCTAACATCAGTGTCTGACCTCACAAATCATCTTTTGAATGTGGGGGCACAAATTCCCACAAGCACACTCCAAAATGATGTAGATAGCCTTCTCTGAAGTGCTACAACTGCAATCCATATTAATCCTCATAGTTTTGGAATCGGATGTTCTACAAGCTCATAAATATATAGGACTTTGACAGTGACAATTCTTTTTTCTTTACAGTGTTGCTCTGTGTATAACGAAATCCCCGGTCCAGCATTGTAAAACATCACGCTGGTCTCTTGCCCTTATGAAGTGTTTTCCTCCCTCCCCGTATTGACCTGTAGCCTCAAACAGATGGGATCTTTGCACAAATGATATTCATATTTCCCTATTGAGTGAATGAGTGTGCAATAGCAGCCAAATGGGAGTGAGCCACTGGAATAGCAATAAAGAGCAAAAACCGATCTGAGCTGTACTGAACGGAGAAGAAAAACAGAGGCAGCCAGCGTGGAAACAGAAACGGTGCTGTGATTAGTCAACATTGTGCGGCAGCCAGGGTTATGCTAGGGTATCATCAGAGCTAGCTTTATTTGCTCACAACCGCATCTGACATGATGCCAATATACCAATATGAGATAGAGAGGGAGGGAGGGAGGAAGGGAGGGAGGGAGAGGATAAGAGGGAGGGCGAATGAGAGAGAATGTCAGAGAAAGAGAGATAGAGAGAAATCTGAGCTATGAACTAGTTTAAGACTACAATGCCTTAAGGGGTACTGCGAGTTATTAAGTCATTAGGAAAGAACATTATGTAAATTGGCGCACAATTAGTGTGAAAAATCTATGCAATGACTTCACAGATTTGATTCATACAGATTTGGCTACTGCATAATATTCCGCAGGTGACACTGGAAGATCTAATCTAGACAAGTTCTTTATCAAGCAAGAACAGAGTTCTGGGTTTTATTCAGATTTGCTTGTTTTGTACTTTCAGTGTCTTACAGCCCAAAAATTACCCAGAGCAGTGGGTACAAGACCCTGTAGCATGTGGTCATTTCCATACTTGATCATATTCAGCAGCGTGATCAAGCCAAGCACACGTAGCCCAGCTGAGGCTTTTGGGCTCTGTGAAAGGGAACCACACAACAGTCTGAGGCTGATTCACAAGGCTAAGCTGCAGAGCAAATCTTCATTTATTCAATTTCAAGTCAAAACAGCTGTTAAAAACAATTTACTTATTTCTCAGAGATAGTTCTGTGAATATTAGATATGTATTAGAAACAACGCACTTCCAAAAGGAAGAGAAAAGTAAAAACACAGAGTTTCCAATACTGGAATATTACCAAAATTATTAAAAAGCAAAGAGAAAATTACACTCTGACCTGGTTGTTAGAACTCAAAGTGCCTGGCTGTTAACGTAGAAGTTAAATGAACCATTAAAGGGCTAACGTCATGGAAACCCAAAAGTTCTTTCCTAAAGGTGTCTAAAGAACTACATAATCATTGTTACAAAATTTAAACACTTACCATTCACTCTGCAGCCTATTCAATCCACATATGGAGACTAGGCTGCAAAAAGAGACTGTTTTGAATTCCCGATGTCACAGAAACTATCCATACAACCGATCAGCCATAACATTAAAACCACCTCCTTGATTCAACACTCATTCTGTTGGCTGGATAGTTCTGGTTGGTGGACAATTCTCATATTATATCTTAAAGGCACTATAATAAATATAGTTTCTTTCTAAGAGATGAAGACAGGTTGGAAAATAGTCATGTAAAATGAAGTATGGCCATGTTTAGTAGATAAAATCTGAAAAGTAACCTCTGAAAAAAACTGAAATAAAATGAAGCATATGGGCCCGTTTAGGTAACTATCTTACTAACCTTTTTATTTTTTACACCCTGACTGTTGTGACAATATATCCAGTACCATTCAAAACACTCCCATCTAGTCATATTTTAATATTATTGGACATGTACACTGTTTTAAGATATACAAGTCTTAACAGTCATGGTTGCTTTTAAGATAAAACAGGGAAACATTTGTTAATATAGCTTTCATTTTTTGAGATATGAAAATCCAGCTCCACTCTTGCTTTAACTTTAAACATAAGGCGACAAGAGTTTCTGGCTATCCTTCAACTATGAGAAGACATCTCAACAATAGTGATCTGCAAGGACGTCAAGCGGCCTTTACTGAAAAACAAGACATAGAGGAAAAAAAACAGAAACAAGTTGCTGGTGTTCCTAGGGACCAGAATCCAGATCTAACCATCACTGATTCTCTAAGTTCACTAAGTCTGAACTTTGAGTGGTGGAAAAATAACCCTGTGGATTTCTCTGAAAACCTGCAAGCAAGTCTCCCAAAAAAGAGTGGAAGCAGTATTTAAGACAGAGTGCAGACACACTAAATACTGGCCAGTTCGAAAATGGTTGTTTTGCCTGGAAGTGAATTAAAAATGAAGAGCCTTTGACTTTTGCCCAGTTTCTCAACTGAAGATCAAACTAAATGTAATGGATTCCGTGAAATATCACTTAAACCTCAAACTCTTAACTTTCTGATTTGTAGATAATGAACTGAGTTAGACAGTTTGCTGGAAAATTTACTGTGAACTCTCGAAATAAAGTGGGACCAACATTATGTAGAAGTTGTTTAAACTTTAAACAGGTTCCTCACACTTGCACGTCTCATATACAAAAACAGTCGTCTAAGGAACCACACACTAAAAGACTTATGTTTTAGGGAAAGTGGTCCCTCTGTGGCACTATCAGAGACCTTGAGGCCCTGATCAATTCAGCTGAACATTTACAAACTTGTTTGCAACATTCGCTGTTTGAAACCATGTCCGATAGCAACAGTGAGCTGCTGCCTCAAAGAGCGCCAGCCAAAAAACCACTGGCGCAAAATGAAGGACCGGCGTCTCTCTGTGTTCTCATGTTGGAATCAGGGTTTTTGAGATGAGAAGCAATTCCTGCTAATGATAGACAGCTGTGAGGAGACAATAGGTTGCTAGGCGACAGCATGTCGAACAGGCAGGTATGTCAGGGTGGTGTGAATGAGTAGAGAAGTGACGGCACCCAGGAGACAGACAGAGAGAGAGAGAGAGAGAGAGAGAGAGAGAGAGAGAGAGAGAGAGAGAGAGAGAGAGAGAGAGAGATAGGGAGCATTCAGACCCTATCTATTCACAGTGAAAAGAGGACCAGAGCGGGGAGAAGAAAATGATGTTTTGGCTGAGGGTATAAGAGGCCGGTGAGACAGCTTCATTGGAGCTAATGACAGGTGATTTTGCAGTGTTCTTGACAGGCTGATGGTTACTTGTAGTGATGATCAAGATGTTCCAAGCCGCAAAAAAAAAAAAAAAGGTTTGAGAAAGCAACTTTAAACATAACTTCCAAATGTTATGGGGCCAAAAACGGAAGTATGCAAAAATACCATTCATTCTAAAAACACTGTGCTCTCACGAGGAAGACTCTATCCTGTTCTTTTTCACATGGCCTCGGGCAACAACATGTCCGTCACCCAGCCTTTCAGAGTTGGTGAAGATATTTCCCAACTCACTCTATGCACTCTAAGCATGACACACACAAATACAAAATATTTAATACTACTCGCTCTCCAAGGCATAACTCTGCCACACTAAACCTGCTCTGATACGGTATATCATCCCCTGGGTCTCTATTCAGTCTCTTAAAGGTGGACATCCTCACACATCATCAAAAACTGAAACAGTTACTTTATAGCAGAAGGAATAACAGTTGACTCTAGTTAATGTAACTTAATTCTATTAACCCATCATTTCTGTACTACTTTCCTCACAAACTGCTCACATAACACAACATACAGTTTCAGTAAGTATAGATTTACAGGGACTTTTGAGGTTTTTTGATATGACATGGACTATCCTGATCCAGTATTAATGAGGGCTCTAATTTATTTATTTATTTTTTTTTTTAAATCTTTAATTAAAAAACAAATTATTCTGGTTAGGATTTTCTATATAGCAAAGTCAGTGCAGAGGCAAGATTGTGGAATGTTTTCTGGTTAGTTTTTGAGTGCAGACCATGCCTGCAGGCTACGGTTGTATTATTAAGAGCGACTGTAGGACTGAAGGAGGAGATAGAAGTCTGTGATTTTGGGCTGGAGTTCTTGGCAGCTTCTTCTTTACTCTAGAAGGCCAGGCTAGCTGTGAAGGAACAGGAAAAAAAAGTGTAGAAATCAAATAAGAAAACATGGTGGAAGTGTGGTTCAAAATCTTTGTTAGGCCGATTTTGTAAATGCTGGATGGAAATACACTGGCAGTCAAGAAGAGCTGCTCAAAAGTTCTCTGCAAATATCGCTGAGCCTGAAAAACCTATACAAAATCAGCCGTGCATGAGGAAATAATGCATAGGAAAGATACAAGTAAGTATATTCATATGTGGATGGTTCTCATCTGTCCTTGATGACCTCACATCTTTTTTTTAATTTTAGCTTCTCATGCATTCTTCCCTGCTGTCCACAGATCATTCGCAGAGGAGGGATGTTTCTTCTCCACGCATTTCTCGACATGGCCCCACAAGTTCTTAATGACATTTAAAACTGGTGGTTGCACCATATTAACACTAGAATTTCAGGCTCCTAAAACCAGTTACTCACTAAATAAGGAGTCTATCATCCTGCATAGTCTTATTGGCATATCCAGTATTTTTGGTAGCTTACCAATCACACGGCTGATGTAGGGGGTTCAGTATGCATAGCTTTAAACGATTTTTTTCTTGTTTTGTTTAAATAAAAAATATTAAACTAAAACTACTAAAATATAACTAAAAGTATCAAAAGAATATGAGGACATTCATTAAAAAATGTCTACGTATTGTGGATTAATGATATCTATTGAAGCATGCTAACCAGCTAGCTCTGGCCAATGACATTTTGCACCTCAAGAGGTGACAGTCAGTCACCAAAGCGTCAAAACGGCCTTTAGACCCCACATGAGTGGAAGAAGGAAAAAAATAGTGTTAGCACAAGATAATAGAGTTATAATAGAGTTATAGCACAAGATAATAGAGTTAACACAAGTGAACTTGAATTTCCAGACTGGTAAGTAAACAGGGAGATGAGTGTAGAGAGAGGAGGAGGGAGTGTATTACATATCACCCCTTTAACAACTTCCTATATGATCTCTCTTTGTTTGACTTGGAAAGACTTCCTGAAGGTTAATGAAAGACTGAAAGCTAACCTAGCATATACAACTGAGCTATCAAGTTGGCTTATTGGTCCATTCAACAATTTGTTCTTTCAACCATCTATGCTCGCTTTCACTGGATTCATATCCAGCAGTAAAAGAATAAGAACTGTATCACCGTATAAAAGCCAGGTAATGTTTATAGTAAATCATGAACACAGCGGGGAAACTCTATAACATCACTTGCTTATGTAGAGCCCATTTCTTTCTTTCTCCCTGTTGCTGTGCTGTTGTGTTCTGTTCTGCTTCAGTGGTGTAGCAGACTGACATTGTTGAGTGGAGGGCTGTCAATCAAGTGTGCTCATCAGTATCATAGGCACATTTTTGGTGTATGAGTGAGGAGGGTGAGGGGTGACATGTTCTCTATGGGGGTTGTCCACCACAATAATTCACACATTCACACATTCAGCCTTTGTTTTTTATCAGTATTTTGTGACTTTCTTTATTTGTTGGGAAATTTTATCACACACACATTATTTTTAATCATCTGGGGCTTCATTCACCAACTGCTCTTAAGACTTATTGTTTTTTTTTTTTCTTGAAACCCTCTAACTTAGATTTTACAAAGATTCTGATGTTTCCTTATTTGGGATGTTTCCTTATTTGGGACTTGTTCCAAATAACAAGTTCACAAGTGCAAAGGTGTGAACAGTTTTCTTAGGACCTTTTTCTTAAGAACAAATTTGAGAAAACACTTATTGGTGGAGGATATCGGTGAAGAACACACATAGTTTTTAGTTATTTACAGAGGACCTTTGGTTTAAATCCACTTTTTGTCACCACTGAGCTGAGCCACTTTTCTAATATTCAAGGGTCTTTAAAAGAGATGTAAACAGAAGAGGCTGCCTGTGATAATATAAAACACTGCCAGTGTGTTGCGCCCTACTGTAGCTCTGTCTTGGATCAAAAGTATTAATGCTGTATCCTAGTTTGCAAGACAGATGGTTTAGTAGGTCTAGTTGATTTATGTACTTTGTTTAACCTAGAAAAAGTTTCTACACCAAAATATTGGCCTCCGTGTGTCTGAGTGACACATACGTCGACCTGTGTGTAAATACCCTGCTGAAAAATAACTGTTCCTGGACTAAATGTTCTACAACAGACCTTCAGGAAGATTTAGCAGACTCTAGAGTGGTGGTGCACTGTGCTACTGTGCACAAATATGACCTTCATAAGAGGAAACTCATTCCTGTGTCCACACCACAAAGTTCAGCATCAGAAGCACCACAACAAGCCCCATGACCAGTTAAAATAAGTACAATATGACAAGTATGTTAGTGTGCAGATTGTCATGGAAAAAAAACATGTCCTATAAGTTGGGCTTGTTTAGCAGTCAGTGACAAGGAAACACTTTACTGGTAAAGGAAAAAAAATGGGTTCAATTAAATAACAACATATTCTGGAAACAAGCATCACACCATCAGTAAAAAGCTGAAGATGAAAAGAGGATAATGATCCTCAACACGCCTCAAAATCCACAATGCACTACCTCAAGAGGTGCAAACTAAAGGTTTTGCTGTGGCTCTCGTTGGTTTAATGTCAAGCCAGTATAGCTGATCACAGTGTGATTGTGGTGCTTGACCAGTGTACCAACACCCAAAATACAACTCCTGATGGTCTCACTCAGAAGGCATTTGATTGGTTGAAGTAGATAAATCCTGTTGTAGCCTGGTGCCTGTCTGTCCCTTTTTAGCTCTCTGTCTGCCCTGATCTGTGTTAGAGAGATCAGAGATCTGTAGGTGTAAGTGGAAAGAAAGGAAAGGAGGCCTGATGTTAGAACTTTTCAGAGTGTCAGTGATAAAGTGTGAGGGGAGGTATGTTTAGTCAAGTGGTATGAGCACTTTGCAGATAGATCTGATCAGCAATTTTAGGCCTTATTTTTTCTTTCAAGCTGTGTGTTTGATATTTCACATACAACACCAAATTACAGTATCACACAAACATGTTTCATCCCTGGGACTTTAATCATTTTAAGGTTCTCATCCACCTGAAAGGCATTTTCATGTCGCAGTGTTGATTCTCTGTGCTCGAGAGTATACAGCTTTCATCTCCAATTCACACACTCTCAAGTCTCTGCATGGCTGCTGCTGCATCAGCAGCATTAGCTTGGAATGGCCAGGCATGTACTTGAGCTTCTCCATGTTCTTCTCCAATTCCACAGAGCATCTATGTCCGAGGAGACCCATCTGGCGTGCAAGGTCAAACAACACATGCAATAAAGCTAAAATGCTGTGGTTAGCATTTTAATCTTTTATGATGACAGGACCCTCTGAAGCTGTTTCAAACCCAATCGAAACATTACTTTGCTGCATAGCTAAGCTTTAGCTGCTCCACATAAGTGCAGTTCTGCAACCGTTCACGGTGAGTTGCATAATCTGACCATGTAGCACATCAGACTTGGCTTCAAGTTAGAGTTTCATGCCGTTCTGATTAAACATGAAGGTAGAGACACATACAGTAACTCTGCAGCGTAATGTGTGAATGTCTATATGTGTGTGGGAGAGTGTGTGTTTTGTTCGTAGGTGGTTGTGTGTTAAGCAGCACAGCTCATTCTTTTCAGAGGGTCCTATCTCTCTCTCTCTCTCTCTCTCTCTCTCTCGCTCTCTCTCTCTCTCTCTCTTTCTCTTTTTCTCTTTTTCTCTGAGGTGGCGGCAGTGGAGATATTTAAAGCGGAACGCGTAGCCCGGAGCCCCGCCAGAACCAAATGAGGTCCGTTAGAGAGGCAGCACGGAGGCGGCCACTCAATCAGCAGGGTCTGCTGGTGTCGATAGCGGACTAACTGCGGATGCCAAATGCAAACTATGTTCTTTTTTTGCAAACTTGAATACGTTAGACTATTTCTTTATGTGATCTGTTGTTTAGAAAGAGCTGTAAAGCAGGATTTCAGAATGGAGAGATGCTGGATAGATGGAGACCTAGGTAGTGTTGCATGTGTTGCGTGAGAATGGATGGATGACTGTACGCTGTATGCCCCCACAGTTAAATTTAATTTAACGTTTTGCTCTCCGCAGCATGTTCATTAGGCCCTCAGGCTCACAGCTATCCATTAACTCTGAATTCTGGAAACCTCATAACTTCCCACAATCAGGTTCAGTGGAGGCACATTCGGTAAGTTCAGCAATATTCAAGCCACAAGCCCATAATGAGCAGACTAATGCGGCTATGGACAGGACAGTGACACAAGAGGGAGAATCATGGTTTTTGATCAGCTGGCCCTTTTTAAAATGGATGGCCGCATTAAGTTGATTTATGAAGAAACACATCGCTTGTGTCTGTTTCAAATCGATGTGCAACTTATTCTGCATATAGAAAATCCATCATATCTGCTCAAGGTTAGGCTAGTGCAGAGAGAGCGAGAGAGGAGTGAGAAAGTGAACGAATGTGCAAGGCAAGGAGAGAGAGAGAGAGAGAGAGAGCGAGACAGACAGAATGAAAAGCTTTGATGGGCAATTTATGCTGTAATTTGTGACAGTAGAATAACCTGAAAGAAGTATATAAATTAAATGGTTTTTATCCCAGAGATGTTATAGACCAGCATCAACAACACATGCACACAAAAATACAATATACATGAGTTATAAACTTTCAAAACCAAAGTTCACAAAATAATAAAAATATTTAGAGGAAATGGGACTGTGTAAGACCTGATAGACCACCAAAACTGTCACAACCAGAAGAAGCTATTACCAAAAAAAGAAAAGCAAACATACAAGCTGCTGTTGTTCTTAGAATAGTAAACAGGTCACCCCAGAGCTCAGACTGCAAAATCACTGACTGTGTTCAGGATAACTTGGACTGTGGGAAGATGAAGTCGCAACCAACTTCTAAGACTGAACGTTGGGGGTATAGAAAAACACTCCTGTAAATTTATTTGCACAACTGAAAGCAAGTGCCCCCCCCCAAAAAAGAAACAGACACACAATACTGAAGCTTCTGTGTCTTATTGTCAAATATACATAAACAAAGAAAACAAATAACAACAATTTCTTGTTTTTTTAAATGCAGTTGATGACAAGGGATGGTGAGTGAGTGAGTTTGCTGAGTGTGGAAATACTACATCACTACATATTGTATTAATACCTTATGGATATTTCCATAATTTGAAAGTGCCTGTTGCCCTTTGCATGTACGTGTCATTATGAAGAAAACCAAAAAAACAAAAAATGTCCAAAAATTGTCCTTAGAATATCATGTGGTTATATTGATATGCATTCAAGCTAAGGTGTATTTATATTTGCTGTGTAATCCAAACTGTGAATCTATAAAATAATGGCTTTAGTGGGAGTTAGTGGGATTATTTCTATTGGTTTATTTATCACCGAAATTTCACACAGTGTGAAGGCCAGCAGATGTTTTCAAATCATAAAAAGGCCAGTAGCAGTGATATTCATCTTAATGCAGCACCATTCATTTGTTCATGCTTAGTTGTGGAATAGCTAATTCTAAAACTGTATTATAAAGTGCTATATATAAACATATACATTTTCAGCTATACAGTAGCATAGTAGCATGTGTTGCACTTGTACAAGTGGACATGGCAGGGATGTAGAAGTATAAGATCTGTTTGTAAGTGGACCAGATGAGTATAAGGAAGCTGTGCCTAATGAATTATACAGTGAGGGTACATATATAAACAAACACAGCTGCACGTACACATAATTACACACCAGCCATAAACACACCTGTTTATGTATTCTAACGCAATGACGACTGGCCGCCGGACATTTTGCATCTGAATGCTAACTAACACTGAAGGTTACAGACAACAGAGATCAGTATCTACAAAAACACCTGTAACATGAACATGCTGATGATAATGATTATACCAATTCTCCTATTTCTGTTCTCTTCCTCCCTATCATTATCATAATTAGCTCAGGAAATCAATTATGTTAAGCATTCTTTAGGCCTACTAAATACCATAAAGCCTTTGTTATGCTACACTATGGTCCGTTTTGACATGCCTTACATTTTAATCTTTCCTGTGATGTTATCAGATATGAATCAGGAGATCTTAATTAAGGAACATGCCCATATGGTTCGGGCTGAAGGAACGTAATATCATTTTAGAGTATTCTGAAATATATATGAATATAATGTATCATCATGGTCTTACATTTTATTAGTTTTCCTTTTTATTTTATTAGCCAGTTGCCCCCTCTGCTGTGTAAACATTTTATGTATTTATTTAACCATTACTTAACCAGGTTAATCCCAGTGAGATCACTGAACTCTTTTGCAAGAGATTCCTGGCCAAAATAGCAGCAACACAAAAGAAATGTACACAAAAACATATTCAAACAAATCTTCAAATCTTATATACAACATCTACACAACGACAATCTGGACTCAATGGACTTCACCATAGCCTTAAAACTGGTCAGTGGTACAGTTTTTCGATTACAAGTTCATTTTGTAAGTTGATCAAGGCTAAAGCTGCAGAAACGCTGTTTTTCCCAGTTCAGTTCAAACTCTGGGAACAACAAATTGCAACACATTGACAGAACGAAGATGTTGGGTTCCTTGCTTCACATTTAAAAGAGAAGACAAATAAACAGGGAGCTTAGCAATAATAGTTTTGTATATAAAAACATATTAATGACTGAGACAGTGTGCACCCGGCAAAGAACAATTAATTTTTAAATATAACACACAATGTTGTGTAAGAGGACCACAATTTGTAATGAACCTCAAAGCCCCATGATACACACTATCCACTATCCACTATACACACTAAGAGCAAAATACAAAACTGTAATACAAAATTACACTGGGGTGCAGAAGAAGGCCTGCCTTTCAGAGAAAATGAGAACAAAGGCAGTGTTGTCCTTCAGACTGGGGGTGAAACAAGGACACTACTTTTTAAAGAGCGAGACTGACATTATAGCTTGGGTTGCCTTTTTCTCAGTTGGAGACCAGAGTTTCTCATTCACTCAAAGTCACTGTAAAAGAATCTTAAATAAAATAAAGGGTTCAACGACATGTAGATCTTCTAATACTTGCGCTTGAAGGTGGGAAATGATATGGCAAATACACTATAAGCCTATTCAAGCTGGATTAGCTTTTTTCCCATTTGTGCATGATTTGACTGGCTGATTCGTGTTCAGGATGAAGAATCTTTTTCATTTTCCCAAATCACCTCTAATAGCCTGAATCGAAACATCATCATGCAGATGCCTACATCAGCATTATGTGACCGGGGCCAGACTTCTGAACAATAACTTGCTGTGCTGCTAAAGGTCAACTCAATAAACTAGCATTAGGCTAGTAGGAAAGTATAATTTAATTTCACTATTCATTCCTAAATCTCCTGAAGAATGAATGCTAAATCTGTAGTCACTTGTAATCACAAGCAAAAAGTATCCACAAAACAGAAACTTTAAAAAGGGAAAGTAAAACTTAATGTAAAGATATTTTTTATTCAACCTCAATTTTTTACTCTTAGTGAAAATGTTACTGTAATTAAAATTTCTTTACTGTACTTGTACAGTCACCAACCACATTTTGCATTCACACAATGCTTAATATTGACATTGAAACAAGCAAAACAGTGGACACTGTTAATACGGTATGTATCTGTAATTAATTACATATATTGCTATGTAATTAAAGGTGTTCAAATTACATTTGAACAGTTCAAAACCCTCTGAAAGTCAGTCTAACTACTACAAAGACACTTCTCTTTCATTCAAAATTTTCCCAGTGGAACAAAACAGATCACCTGTCAGACAAATTATATTGTTGCATGTAAGAAGTTAAACCCCTCACTTTCATGTGCATTTTGTTTTGGAAGTCACACGCAACACTTTCCCTGAAGACTGAAGCGGTATCTGGCAAGCAACAGCAAAACACGAGTAAAGCCGGCTCCAAGAATGATGCATTCTCCTGCAATCTGCAGCTCACAGTGCATGACAGTGTGGCACGGCACCCCATTTTAGAGGGAAATAAATCACACTTCCTTCTTGTTCACCCACTTCATCACCAACTTCACATGGAGCGCCGCCGTATCTTTTCCAGCCTCCGAGAAAATTCTCCGGGTCCTCTCTCGCTGTGTCCTGGACCAAAGATTGGCCCTTAATCCCTTGTGATTATGTGCGGCGGGGTCATAATGACAGAGCGCTCTTTAGATCCTGCCTAGTCTTGAAAATCTTCTCTCTGTTTGGCTGCTGTACTGAGTCAAAGCCCACCGGGAGAGAGGGAGCGAGGTTATCAGCCTTCTGAAAGAGAGAGAGTGAACTCATTCAATTATTACTGCCCGTCCGACAAAGGACGAGGTATGTGTGAGCACACACGCACACACCGCCTTTGTCGGCATGGTGCTCCCTATCTCCACTTATTTAGAATAAAACCTCAATCTGTCCACCCAACCTTTCACTGGTGACTAAACCTCTATGAGCTGGCACGGACGGTTTCACTGATTGAAAAATGTCATTAAGTGCACACTTCTCTCTCTATCTCTCTCTCTCTCTCTCTCTCACTCTCTCATATACACACATATTGGAATTTTCCTTCATGGAAACATAGACATCAGTATACGTTTAAATAAAGAAAAAAACACTGTCCACCATATAAGCCCTCAGCTGCACAACATTACATGACATCCATTGTCGCACTTTGCAGTTAATAATATGCCACACTGTCTTTAGTGGGAGACGAGCCAGTCTAGCACCTGCACTCTGTGATGACACAGCCAACACATGCAGAATGTGGCTTGGGGCTTTTTTATGAAGAAGACGTCAACATATAGTCTTTGTCCAAAGCAAAACATGTATAATATTTTTCTACATAATTTGAGCACAGCAGCTGTTCCTTACATTGTGTGTAGATTTCATAACAAACAGAAAGTCTCAAAAACTGCATGGAAAACTGAACTTACACTGAAAGTAAAGAAGGTTTTCGCTGCCTTCTGTAAAGTTATCATTTTGGGAGACGCTTGTTTTTCTATAGACAGCAACAACATGTTGGTCCACAATGTGTTTATATCTTTCAGTGTTAATGAATTTCAGAGATGTGCAAGTTGCACATGCCATGGGCACTAATACACCTCCTACCACAACCAAACCTGGCTTTTAGACCAACTACACTTGTAACAATTGCATGGCCCTTTTCTTCCTTGGTCTAGAGAAGACTATAACCATTATTTCCACAAACAGTCTGACTTTGATAGTTGGACTTGTCAGACCACAGTGCACATTTCCACTGTGCATCATTCTGATTTAAAAGCTCGAGCCCACGCCTGGAATTGAGGTTTGTTGTATAAAATGGATCTATCAATACGAAATAATGGGAAATAGCATGTGTGAAAGAGGTAGCATTTCTATTATGAATATAAGAATCCATTAAAGCATATACACTGAAGTACAAATCCAAATATAGACCAGTGTCTTTATAACCTGGACACAGTGTAATCTAGCATGCTGGATACAGGCTCATTATATAGAGGTTTCTCTAAGATGTCGAAACTACTTAACAGAAGTACTTCTAGTAGCCCTCAATGTGTCAACAAACCACTGATAATGACCAAGAGCAAAAAAAAAAAAAAAAAACAACAACTAAAAAACAGATATTTCACTTGGCTGTTCTGTGGATCTAGAGAATAAATGAGCACTGCTGAATGATCTCCCATAGTGAGGGGATTTCAGAGTTTATTGGAAAATCTAAACATGAAATCGTCACTAACGACTAACATCTAGCCAAAGCTTTAATCAGTCAAATTGGCAGCCAAACCTTTAATCAGCCTATTTTGGCAGTAAGTGCACACAAACACACACACACCTACACACACACACACACACACACGCACATATAGAGAAAGCTGTCAATGTCTTAAGAAGACCCGCTGCCATACCAGAATTAATCCTTTACCTTACTAATGTCCAAAAGTGTATAGACATGCTTATCCAAGGGTTCTTCAATGATCAATGATCATAAAAGGTAGTACTTCACTCTTTGCTGTTGTAACAGCTTGTACTCTTCTGTGAACAACTTAGATGTTGGGATTAGATTGTTTCTATCTAGAAGAGCATTAGTGATACATTAGGTGAAGGGATGGTAGAGATTACATGTGATTTATGTAAATAATCACAATTTCCAATAATCACAAAATAATCAACAGGAGAGCCAGCTTAACAACCAGTTAGTTATCTGCTGGT
Organism: Megaleporinus macrocephalus; assembly: GCA_021613375.1. Lineage (NCBI taxonomy): Eukaryota > Metazoa > Chordata > Actinopteri > Characiformes > Anostomidae > Megaleporinus > Megaleporinus macrocephalus. The sequence goes on from CM038713.1 coordinate 19,827,570, forward strand.
GTACCTTCTTACAACATACAGCACATACCTAAGAAATAGCAAATACAAAGACATGCATACACTTTTTATATTGAACAGCAGCGCATACAAAGTTACATTTTACTCACATATTTTACAGCTTGTCATCATAAAAGCATGTGCAGATTACTAGTTTAACGATTGGTTAGTGTTAGCTGAATATATACAGTTCATTCTACAGAATTATTACAAACAGCAACATCAGTAGATCAGTGTAGATATTTACAGGAACTATCTATAGTCAATTTAAACCCAAAGCATTAATGGAGACAGGAGTAAGCTAAATATATTGTCGCTGTCCAAAGAAAAACATGTATGTCCATTTTTGTGGATTATTTGAGTTTTCTGCATCTCATGAACACAGCAGCTGTCATTTACATTCATTGCCCTCTCCTGCAAAGTTGCCTGTGGACAGCAACGATATACAAATTGATTGTTATAGAGTACTTTCCATTGAAGTTTTAACCTGTGACATACGTTTATTTTGTATTTTTATTTACTTTTGTTTACTATTAGATTTAGATTTATCATGATTTAAAATGAAAAATATTTAACTATTTTACCCCCAAAACAGTCTTTTTGTGAATTCAATACTGGAATTTATTTTAGACTCACTCAAGACTGCATCTCTGCCCCCTCATGGTCATATGTTAAGCAGCTAAATTCCATAGTTTTCATTTAAAGTGTGCCAAAGACAAGAGCTCACTTAAAAGAAAAGTATTTTAGTCTAAAGTTATCTACGCTCATTGTCTATCAGAGGAGCACTCAGTAGTTCTGCAATTACAGACTCTGCATAATTTGTCATCCCACTTCTAGCCCATTCATCAATGGTCAGGACCCCTACAGGACCACCACAGAGTAGGTTTCATTCTTAGCCCTAGAGTGACACTGATGTGGTAGTGACATGTTAGTCTATAAGAAGATATATGAGAATATATATATATATATATATATATATAAGGAAATATGTAATGTAAACAACCACTGGGGTGTTCAAATGATGTAGAAAACTCAAAATTAAAAAAAAATGGAGATGCATGTTTTCTATTGGACAGCGACAATATACATTTCCAAATGCATAAGACAGTGTACTGTAACAAAATGCAGGGTGACATATCCCATTCTTATTTTCTCATACCAATGAAACAAATGTGTGAGTAAAATGTAAGCTGACCACTGAATAAGCTTTCTAGTTCATATAATAGATAAGGTGCTGGGCCCTGACCCACTGATTTAGATTTTTATTGTATGATGAATGCTTTGTGTGCATATTCTTTTCTTTTTATTCCCCTGTATTATCCCTTTGTCTATTTGTTATTATTGTATGATTTGCTGTTGTGGAAAAATAGCTGCTGTGGAAGCAGTTGCTAATGGGCATCCTAGTAAAGAAGAAAAGAAATAAAAGACTCCCTGTTGCTGGGCCAGCTCTAACTCATCCCAGAGGTATTGGATGGCACTTCAACACTCCAGGAGCACACTTCCCCTGCTCTACAGCCCAGTGCTTTATACCCTTCAAGCTGCAACTTGGCACTGGGCATGTTGACCTAAGGTTCGTGCTTATTGGCTCTAGAGTGTTCCATCCTATTAGTATTTACTTACTATAAAAAAATATATAAATATATAGCATAACAAATCAATGCTTTCCTATATTATATAACCTGTGTGTGCTTAGTTGACTCCTGTGTCAGCAATAGATGCTCCTTCAAGCAGCTGAAGTCATTATCATTCATAGCTCATCATGCTCAAACTAGAAGAGTATCTATGGAATAAATTAATACATAATGGAACAGGTCGATAACAATGATAAGTGCACAATACATAAATAATGCATTCGCAATTATGAGCAATAGCCCGGCATAAAAGATTTGAGGAATTGAGGTTTTTTTTCTTTGGAGGGTTGGTCTGACCTTTTCTTTAAGAGTAGTTCAGGTTACGATGGCCATTCCGAGGATAAAATACACCATTATCACATTTTAAATGAAGGGAAAATTGGGCTGAGAACTGAGCAGACTCATTTTGACTCAAATGCTCCACTGAGGAAAGCTGAGTAAGATTTCTGTGTCTGTGTGGGAGTGAGCAAAAGAGAGAGAGAGAGAGAGAGAGAGAGAGAGCAGCACAGATAGAGGAACAGCAGAGGAAGAAAGATGGCCCTGGATTTGACTGAATGCCCTCCCATAGTTACATGCTTTGCAACAGGTGCGATGAGGCGGCATGAGGAATCTGAACCATCAGCACCTGAAGACCTGTGATTCTACAGGCCAGAGCAAGGTCGGAAAGAAAAGAAGAAGAAGGAAAAAAAGACTACAGTAAAACCTACAATAAACCACCTCTGAGAAAAATGGCAAAGTTCTCTCCATCTGAGGCCTCATTGGTGGTCCCTCCTGAGGGGCGGTCTGTCTTTCGGGACGAGGAGAGGCCTGGTGGGGGAGTGGATGATTGGCTCGATGTAATAGAGTGTCGGAGCACTAAATGCTTCCGTTTTGCATGTGAATGATCACCTGTCACACAGCCCCCCGCTAAAAAGGTTAGAGCCATCTCTCCTTATCGAGAGGACCGAGGCAGTTGACTGGCAGAATATGCAGAACGATTCTAATGTTGCTCTTTGTCAGCCTGACATTCCACACACACACACACACATGCTGCACACGCGCACGCAGCAAATGCTGCACCTGCTGCACTCCACCGTGTGTTTTTGTTCACAGAGGACAGCTCTCGTAACAAAGGAGAAAGCGTTATCTAACTATATTCACATTTCTCTCTCTATTCCTCTCACCAATGTTATTCTCTCTGGAAGCTCCGTCTTATCAGCAAATGACTGTTCACTCCTCCAAATATGCCCCGGCTCATGACTTATGCATGCCTACTCGGGGTTATGATGCGAATAAATCCGAACGTTGTCAGGCACCCGGGCGTGTCATAAATTAAATATGAACTTACCAATGGCAGGAGTCATTTGTTTATCATGAAGGTCTGTGGAAGGATTCTAAAACTTTAGTAATAATAATAATAATTTGTGTGTGTGTGTGTGTGTGTGTGTGTGGGTATGCACATTCACCATACCTGATTCTTCTGTGCAAGCAAACTGTAAGAACTCCCTCACTCTCAAATATCTGTATTTTTAAAGCTGCGTACTCTGTGATAGGGGTAGGACGTTTAGCACTGCGCACTGATATATAAGAGGGTCACCTCGAGCTTTTCTGAGACACAAGGAAAAAGAAAGGCCAAATATAATAAATACTATGGGTATATACTTGCAGGCAATGTAATATTCAGTGATAAAATAGGAAAATGTGCTTGTTAGGGTCTGATTTTGGAAGTAAGCACCTCTCAATTTAATGCCCTGCGTTAAGCTTGTGCACAAACTGGTGCATGTGTAATCACCAGTGTGGGTCATTATTGTTCTTGCAACCCACTGAAGTGATGGAATAGTGGATAACATCACCCCATAGTTACAATACCAAGCAATGTGTGATATACAGGGGGTCCGGGACCCTCTAATTAATCTCTTGAATGTCTAAAAGAGAAAATTCTGCATGGTCCCTAAAAAGTTAACATAGATATTATGCTGCCTGATACTGAAAGTATATGCGAATTCAGAGATTTGTTTAACCTGCTTTAATCTGGAAACAGTGAGCTCCTGCTTAGAAACTGTGCATGAGCCCAGGATACCTCTTAGAAACTTTACAATATGCCACAACTTATTTGTAAGTCTGAAAACTCACCCAGTTTACCAAGATACTGGTGGAAAGAGTGAATTGTGACTTATTTCTGAAACCAAGGACAAAATCAGAGATGTATAAGATCTCAATGAATCTGTATATAGCAAACAATATGAATATGATTATGCATATGAACAAACTAAAAATAAGAAAAACTGTTTTACTTTAGACAATAAGGCAAAGAAAGGGTATAACACAAGTGTTTCAGCTGAGAAATGCACTCCCATCCATGTAATGTAATGTAAACAAAGCTAAACCTGTTTGGGTTTTTATGGAGAAACAAGAGCTGTAGGACAGATATTTCACTACCAACTAGAGGCTGAAACTATAACAAGCAGCTCCTCTATCTTGGCATTCCACTGCTCGTGCAGCATGCACCTCTCTCTTTTCTCTGAATCACTCATTGAATTACATGGTTGACCCTCTCACAGTGCAGGACTAGTGAATGTACTGTAAAATATTGAAAGGCCTCCAATCAGTGCAGAAGCTGATGAGAAACCTAAAGCTGGACATGTGTTCCCTTTTCCAGCACCAGGTTTTCTACAACATCACATCCGATCGAGCTCAAGACCTAGAAAATTGCTTCAGAATGTCAAGATTTGATGGAAAGGGCCAAGTATGGGTTAGACGGGGCAAAATATTGTGTAGAGTTTTTCACTGCCCATCTGTTCAAATACATTCTCATCCTCCCTTAAATATCTTTTCCATTCTTGTCCCCTTGGTGCCACTTTATTTGCAGTTCTTTCTGCTGCTTCACATGATTAACTTATAAAGATTGCTAGATTGGTGATGCAAAAAAAAAGTTAATGAGCCTACTAGAACAGAGTATTTGATATGCTAATCTTTCAATGCTGATGCTAGCTTCTTTGAAGTCCTGTTCTGCCTTAAATAGTGCAGTGGTTACACTCTAGCGCTTGCACGGGCATCTGAATGTAACTGCGACATCATTTAAGGTGAAAGGGGAAATAAGGACAAGAAGCCAACTGAGAAAGACAGGCCCAAGGCACTATCGGCCCTCTGGGAATTCTCACCACTCTTCAGATCATTCATAAAAGAGTGGGGATGGATATTTCTCAAAAGTCTTCCAATACCAATACATTGACTTTGCTACTGGTTTCTGAAGGGTATTGATTTTTCAATACCTTGACAACTGACAGTCAGTGTGGATTAAACCAGAAATTAGCATGGGCATATTTACTGACCGTAATAGATTACAGATTAATCAAGACTGGTACTGTTGTAATTTGGCCAGTACCAGTAAAACTCTTCAGCCTTAGTCATATAAAAATATTATTAATTAAAATCTCAGTGCACTCTTTAAGTGAATTACAATATGGAAAAATAATTAAAAACCATATATTTTATTGGACATTGGTATCAATACTGAACATACTTTCTCCATGGGCCCCCAAAACTGTTTTGTCTCATAATTACAAAACAATAGTTTTATAGTAATCACCAAATAATTCCTAGACGTTATTAAATAAATAGTCTAAATGTTAATAACTAATTAATCACTATTGGAGCGATTTAATAGATTTATTCAGGCTCAGTATTAGTGGGATGCAAAAGCTTGCATTGCACTCAGTTGAGCTTTTGGGAAAACGCAGATACAGATGACTTTTAGGTACATTGAACAACTCTGCTATTGTAGTATGACTAGACGAATTAATGGTTTATATGTTGTATAAAGGCCTGAAACATTTGTGTGGTCACTACAACTGGTGCTGCAGTGCTGCAAATAACATCCTCTGACGTTAGCAAACTGGATGTCAGGGAAATTAATCAAATGCAGCCAGTAGGCCTTACTATCCTGGACATGCGCTAGTTCTTTTTAAATGAATGCTGTTGGAATGCCCCAAAGAAGAAAACATACTATTATACTGTGTTACTCAAGTGACTCTTCCACAACAGCTGGTGGTTTTTTTTTTTCTTGTGGTAATCTCCACAAATGAGTAATTAAAATATGCACTTTGGTGTAGCCCCAATTATTTCTGCTGCACTGTCAGTGGTTTTGTTCTGGAACTGGAACTGGAACTGGGTTTATTATAATTGTTGGCCAAGAAATTCTATTTCCCAGCCAAAATCACCTGCACTGGTTTTGTTAACAAAGCATCCTTTTTACTATTTACCTGTTTGTGTATATTTTTAAACTCTTTTCTTTCTGTACATCAGAGGGTCTTTGGTATTAAGAGCAAGTTTTGCATGAACAATGTTTTGACAGGTTTCTTTTCTATGGTTAAAAGCATATGTTGAAATAGTTTTGCCCCAAAGGTGATTTAACACCTGAAAGGTTTGAGTGCTGGTGAGTGCTCAGCATGTGTGAGCTGTGCAAGTACTCCCAAGGAGGAGCTGTCACAAATATTAACATTTGTGGTATTGTTTTCCTCAGAATAAACCTGATCTTTAATGTTTTATTGAAAAATGGAGAAAGAAAACAAAAAATGTTTGCTGGCCAGTGTGTGACTAAACATTGTATCCCCTGTAGGCAGTCTCCACATGCGCCCTTCTAAAGATTACTGCTAAATTATTAACGCTTGTAAACTGAAAGTTAAAGCATTAATGTTTGTTAGTTTTCAGCTCCAGTACATATGCTGGTCATCCAGGACACATACAGTATGTTTATATGTATAGTGTATCTAATAGATCTACAGCTGAGAGCAAAAGATTGCTGTGATTACAAATGTACATTCATTATTCATTAGTGAACTACAAATTAACATCTAACTACTGCTTAGGGTTTACTGCGTAGTCTGAAACAGTGATACACTGCGGCAGAAGTATTCTAGCTCACCTCCACACTCTGACGTGAGTGCAGGTGCTCTGATTAATTACATCAGGGGAGAATCACACCCGGTCGCAGTGCACTAGTGTCCATTTATAATCTCCTGAATAGTGTCAAGAAGTAGAAAAACAGCAGGAAATTAGTAGACAGTGCAGTTTTTTCTAAACCTGCAAGGAAAAAAGGGCTATTAAGTATTCAAACATCTATATCTGCGAAGATTATGTTATGATCTATTTAAACTATTAAGGCATTATTAGCTATAATCAAGGTGAAGGGTCACGCAAAAGAAAAAAGGATATTAGTCTAAAGTCCAAGTCAGTTAGGTTTTGAACTCTGACTTTGAATTACTTCTGCACAATCATCCTTATTTACTTACACCACTAATGGATAAGAATCCCATTAATGGTCTGGAGAAACATTTATTAAAATGCTACTTAGATTTATGAGTTCATCTATAATGTTTTTTAATAGCATTTTAATCTGAGCAGCAAATGAGAAACATTATTCTTTAATGCAATATGCCATGTAATCTGTCTTTTACACACGAAATCAATGTGTTCATGGAATCGCCGGTACTGAGGCGGTCAGAACGTAACAACACAACAACCCAAGTGAAAGGAGAAGGAAAGAAACAAATGAGTAGAGTATTAACTCGTAATGAATGTGCCCGGATTCCAACAACCTCACTTTGATTCATTACTCTCTCCCACACATAGTTGTAAGAAAGTCATTGCCAAAAACTGTGCCAAATGAGAAGCAGTAACTGTTGGTTCCAAAAGCCCTTTCAGAGTGAGTCTGCATTGGACAGAGAGATTGAAGGACATACATAGAGTAAAAGGTATAGAATGACAGTAGTTTACTATTAATAGCTACAGTATTACAGTTTTAGCTCCATCATAATTATGCATTAATGTGTAGCTTCAGTTGCCTGCCTGTCGCAAGGATTGCTATATTATATACTTCAACATGTATTTATATTATATTATATTTGTATTTATACTGTGCAACCATCACTGACATCCCTTCTTTTATTTAATGTCCAGTCAAAACATTAAAAGTCATTAAGTGTAAGTCAGTCAAACTTCAGCGATACTTCTGAGGTAATCTATTTGTACAAGGAATCAGAAACAAGTAACAAGTAAAAGCAACCAACTTCTAAGACCGAACAATGGAGGTGTGGAAAAAATATCTCTGCAAATGTCTTTGAAAAAAGAAAAGTAAGTATAATGTAAATAATAGAAGCTTGTGCACAGTGCTGAGGGTAAATGTAACTAGCATCCTGTAGCAAAAGCTTAAATGTTGATACTGTTACATGGTTTAGACAATGATCTCTGTTTTTATAACAGCACAGCACAGTTTTTCTACTACATGATAAACATCACAGCAGTTACACCTCATGCACTTATGCAAATATAACAAAATATATGTATTCATGCATTTATATGAAAAACTATTTAACTAAAATACAAAACATGATTCAATGCATTCGAATATTTATCTGTTTTGAGAATAATATGACATGTTCATCACTATGATATTCAGAGAAATTCTGCTCAAAACTACATAAACATGGTTAACAAATAGTAACAAATTACCACATAATCCAACATTTAAATCTGATCTGTATATCCCAGTATTGTTATTTATTATTTGAAATATACTGTAGATTAATACAGTGTTTCTGCTGTACATTTGCATCAGTTCTTTACAGAGTATAGCGTGAGATATTACACTGAACTGGCAGTTTTGAGTATACACATTAGAAATCCCTCTCTGGCCATTTCATTAGAAACACCTACCATATGGGTTCCCTGAGAAAATTTGTTGCTGCACAATTTATTAATCCCACACTGAAAAGGACCACTACAGGACCACTAATGACCAGTTAGACGTATGGTGGACCATTCTTAACACAGCAGTGACACTACGATAGTGTCTTGCAAGTGGGTTTTGCATGAGTATGAGGTAGGTGTATATTTAAAGAGGGTAGTTCATCTTTGTCTATGCAAAGGTGTTTGTTAGTCATGCTCTAGCCCTTTATCTGTGGTCAGCATCAGACCACAGCAGGGCTGTTGGCTGGATATTTTTGCTTAGTTGTATATAAGTGGTATATATGCACAGCTCAGAGGTGACACTGAGGTATTTAAAGATCTGATCAATTGTGCAGCAAATGACTGGCCACAGTTAATAATTGTATAGTCATGTGCCAATTTTGGGTCAAATGACATTTTGTTGATTTTCTAAGTAAAAATAAGTTAATACATCTTTAACAGAACACATGTCTGTACATTTTAATGCATTCTAATAACATTTTAATTATTCTTTTAAATTAATTAATGTTGTTATACATGGTATATTTATGTATACAAAAATAGATATGGAAATTGCAGTAGCGAATCGTGACCCTTAAGCCTCGAAGCATCACAGTCCTTATAGGTGGAGACACAGACTCACAGGCTTCCAACACAGATTGAATAGCCACATTTGAATAATTTATTTGACTATATTTTTGTAATTGTTTAGATGTTGATTCCCAAACTGTAAGTAGATAAAATAAAATCATATGTGTGTGTGTGTGTGTGTGTGTGTGTGTGTGTGTGTGTGTGTGTGTGTGTGTGTGTGTGTGTTAAGAATATTTTAAGAATAAGTAGAGGGCCATGACGGTTCCCCACTGGGAAATTGAAACATAATGTTTTGGCTGCCTTCAAAATTTGTTAAAGAGAACCCATATGGTGGGTTAAGCTCCACCACCTGATGGGCCCAGTGTGCTTTGATTGGTAAACTTGGTCACTCTATTCTGATTGGTCAACCACCAGAGTGGCATTCTACTACAAGGTCTGCCTCCACAGCACTGAGGCTTTCTTAGAATGGCATTTGTTCTGCCATATTTTTCAGACTCAGAGTCCAATCCTGAAAGTCAGGCAGAGAAAGTTGGTAGATCCACTTTTGCAAGATAAACATGTAAATACGTAGCACAGTCTATGTCTCTGTGTGTTGTACTTATGCAAGTATGCAGGCAATAAGTATTGTATTATGAGGTGACATGGTCTTGTAACAGAGAAAAGGCCTGGAATTTTGTTGTGTACTGTGGGCTTTATAACTCTGCAAACCATTTACATACACAAAAAGCTACATAACAAACTAAAAGAAAACTCTTTTTAACGAGAAACAAATCTGTTTCACGCCCCATCAGCTTATTATATGAAGTTCAATTTAAACTTTTAAGGTAGCCTGAACTCTAACTTTGTAATTTAAAACTATTGTGCAGTATACATTACCAGTCAAAAGTTTTAGAACACTACAGGTAAAAAACTCTTTAGAACTGTTAAAACTTTGGACTGGTAGTTTTCTAAAACATTTGATAGGAGGTGATCTAAAACTTTTGATTGGTATTGATCTAAAACTTTGATTGGTAGTGATCTAAAACTTTGATTGGTAGTAATCTAAAACTTTGATTGGTAATGATCTAAAACTTTGATTGGTAGTAATCTAAAACCTTTGATTGGTAGTGATCTAAAACCTTTGATTGGTATTTTTCTAAAACCTTTAATTGGTAGTGATCTAAAACCTTTGATTGGTAGTGATCTAAACCTTTAATTGGTAGTGATCTAAAACCTTTGATTGGTATTTTCTAAAACCTTTAATTGGTAATGATCTAAAACTTTTGATTGGTATTTTTCTAAAACCTTTAATTGGTAGTGATCTAAAACTTTTGACCAGTAGTGCAGATTTGAAAAAAAAAAAACTGGCAGCTCAGTGTACATGAACACAAGAAATATTTTTTTCCCTTCCAAATCCTCATAACAATCGTCACATGGCGGAATAAGAGCTGCGGCTGGGTTTGTAATAGTGCTCAGGGGTCTTGGTAAATTTGGGCTATGGAGTGCTGTCAGCATTAACATGATTGGCTAAAATAGGCAGGGGTTTCATTCCACATAAGGATAGTGAGAGCTGGTAGGCAGTAAACCACTCACACTGAGAGGGGCTGCTGCTGTAGTTTCTGCTCCATTAGCCCCCGTGCTTTTGGAGTAGCAATTACAGTGCAATGTTGGCAAAACTCGGCCGGTGCATTCAAGCACCTGCAGAGACGGACTGGATCTGTGCTCATGTTCTTCCATAACCCCAGTGGTGGCTAACGTCTCATAGGCAGCAGCTTCTAACTGCCAAGCTGATTTTCCCTGCTAGTATGAAATCTCTTGTGACACTGCCATATGCTGGTGATCTCCTACTTTTTTCAGTCCTGCTTCAATCTAAAAAGCTAAATTACCATCATTAACCTGCCTGAATGAGAGGTTCCAGCTAAATCGGAATGTGTTACGACACACGCGGGAGGTAGATGCGTGGGAGAGAGGCCGCTGGGGCAGCCAGTTACATCTCTCAGCCCCTATATCTGCAGAAGCAATCTGACAGGTAATCAAGTAGAATTTCATGCACAGTGTTAATGCAGAATGCACCTAGTGACTGGGTGACTGGCTAGGTTTCCAAATGCTAAAGCTTTCCAGGGGCCTAGAGATTAATCTGAGAATGGAGATGGAGAGAGGAAGAGAGAGGAAAAGACCTCAGCAGCCCACGACCCTTTAGTCCTGAGGTAACTCATTGGAGACAGTGTGGAGTTCCACACTAGTAATGAAGTGCTGCGCTCTGGGGACCTCCAGTTACCAGCCTGAACACAGAGACTGCAGTAACAACCAGCTTACTTGACACCTTCTTAAATCGAGCAGCCTGGTGGAGATTAGAACTGTTTCCACTGAAAACGAATGAATGGCATTATAGCAGAATGATTATCTCTATCCAGACTTCTTCTGTTCATAATTCTCTAATTGACCTGTTCATGCTCTGCCTGCTTAATCATTCTTATATGGTAACTGTTGCACTCAATGTATATATTGCATATATATTATCATCACATCAAAAATCATTGAATAATAATCGAATAACAGGAAAACTTGATTTTATATTGATATTAAGAGTTTTTACTTTAACTTATGTTGAATTATGTTAAACTGATATAAATGTCTACACCTTCCTTTCTATTACATGGGAATGATGCTTCTTAATAATGTTATAAATGAACTAAATCTCCATAGCTTTAGTTTCAAGTCCATTATGTCAATGCCATGTTATGTACTTCATGCTTCTTATGTCATCTTAAGCTGGTCATAAATACTTTCATATATGTTTTAACAAGGTATTATATAAAATATGTATTATATATAATATGTTTTAAATATATGTTTAATATGTAATATGTTATACTTTTCATTTCTTTTCCAGTTGTTATTTAAATACTACTCTAAAGAGTTGCACTGTTTTTGATAATCTGAAGGAAACACATTGTAAATGACAACAATGCATTTTCCATCATGGGAATGTTAGCTCCAACATTATGCCATTCATTTTCCATCAGATAGTATGCAGTGAATACAATGATGAGATTAAATTGAGACTGGAATTTTATAAAATGCAAATTCATCATATTTGAAAATCTGAAAGAATTTATAATCATAATTTCTAAAAGTACACTCCACATATTACAACCACAAATCCTACCTTGCCTCTTTAAAATGCTCACATTTTACACATTAACAACTGCCAACTGACCATTAAAGCTCCAGTCTTTTGAGAGGAATATCTCACATTGTACACAGTGTAATTCAGTTGGATGCTTTGCTGAACTGATGGGACCAGGGACAAATCAAGTTGTATGGGTTGTGAAGCTACAAAGTAAGATGTAAACTATGAACGGAATGTGTGAAGAAGAAATAGCAAATGTAAGCTAAGAAGCGTATATATGCAAACCAAGTTACAGATTCATTATTTACTATGTATTATCCTCAGTAGTATACAGAAGCTCTGTACAAGTGGCTGTGTCACACATTGACTTTTATGTGTTCCCAGTGAAGTCACACTTTGTATAGGTTGATTGATTAATAGAATGCTTTTTTAATCTTATAAATACAACCACATATGGAGGCAGGCACTGCAGACACTCACCGCCTCCAATGCCAAATTAATTATCCTGTACTTATTTCAAACATTACCTGTTTCTGTATTTATGTCCTTCTACAAGCTCCCTATTGTGAAAATTGTGGATATTTATATCTCCAGACACAAATTTACAAATGTAAAAGACCAGCAATCTGAGTATTTGGGCCCAGTGTATAGAAATATAACAGACTTATGCATTACAAAATGCAATTATTTAATGTTTTTTTATTATTTTTTATTGTGACAGTCATAATTACAGACCCAAACAAAACAATAAACATTCAATGTTTTTCAGAAAGGTTATTACAGAAACACAAAAATGTTCTTTCTACAACACAGAGTTAACAAATGTTTAAAAATGTGTAATATTAATAAAGCTATGCTAAAACTAAGTAATAAGTAATATAGATAACATGATGTTTTCTGAACATCCTGATCCAGCAATTACCTCAAATATTCCAACTATATTCCATTTTTTACATACATTTGGCCTTATGTAAATCAGTGGACATGCTTTGTGTTAAAATGTTTGTGTCATAGTTTATTAAGAGCCAATCCCAGCATCATCTGGTGAAGGCGGGGTACAACATGGACAGGTCGTTAGTCCTTTGCATGGCCAACACATACCTACAGGCAATTTAGAGTGACCAATCAATGTAATATGGATGTCTTTGAACTGTGGGAGGAAACCCACTCAAGATCAAGGAGAGCATGCAAACTCAACCCAGAATGACCTGAACTGGGAATCGAACCCGGATCGTCTTGCTCTGAGGCGACAGTGCTAGTCACTACACCCCCGTACCACCATACATACTAAATAAACATTATATTAAATTATAGTATGTTAGTTTTGTTGTGATGTACTTGTTGTATACATCTTTAAACACATTTTAAAATCTTTCATGCACATTCTGAAAACAAACATGTGAAGAATGGAAGAATGAGTACAAAACACAACTATAGCAAACTATAGTTCATCAATAAACTATAGTTTATTGATGAACCAAGAGATAAAATTTGGTTAATCAATAAAGAGACTTGAAAAATGATAATGGAATGCATTCAAGTGATGATGATGATGATGATGTATTGATATTAAAATTGCATGTTTGTGCTCCATCTGTTGATAACAAACATGGTGGCAGATGCTACATCATGTGCAGTGGGTGAAGGTAAAGTAAGATAGAGTCTTCAGTTCTCATTCAGTAAGCTACTGCCTGTTCTGCTCAACTCTGAACTGTTAGGGCTACAAAGTTGTAGTGTAGACAAACTGCTCTGCCAAATCCCTAAACACATGGTGAGGGACTCTTATCTTGTGTTGTATGTCCCAAGCAAATGAGGAGTTATGTTCAGCAGTTGGTCCATAGTTGATGGAACAAGGCTTCACAGAGGGTTCTATGGAGTAGTGCAGTAAAGGAACTACCTGATGATTTTTTTTAAAAACTGAATTGAAGCATTCAGTTAAGAAGTGTTTTTTGATGCCGTTGCCATAAAAAAACTTTCTGGAACTTTCAGTGTTAATATGCTTTAACAGTATAGTACTAGCTCTGAGAGAGAGAGAGAGAGAGAGAGAGAGAGAGAGAGAGATAAACAAGCCAATATAAGACCTATTAACTCAGACCCAGTATGCGGGCCCTGACTGGAAGGCAGATTGCAACAGGTTTCATTTTTAGTTCACAGTTCATACCCTGAAACCCACAGCCACCACTCAAAGCCAGTAAGGCCATATAGACATTAAATCTAATACAGAAAAGATGGAATATTTCATCACAAAGACTTCTTTAAAGTCCATAGCACTGACAGGGGCTTCCAGTCCTCTGCATACAGATTCAATGGAGAGTCTCCTGGTCTCTTCTGTAAATGCACCATAGTGCAAGAAACATCCTTCTTTAAAGCTTCTGTTCTCCTGCATCCAGCCTTGCTGGAGCAAAAATAGTAAGAGGATATATGACTGGTTGGGGTATGTGGAATGCCACACCTGCCATTGAAGCTATACATGAACGCTTTGATACATTTTGGATATAAAAACTAAAAGGAGAAGAGGTACAACGCTTTCTGCTATCGTCTCGTGTGTTTGGCTGGCTGGAGATGGAGTTGGAGAGCGGGGCTCTATTTTTGCACTTTAAAGCTGAGTTTTTTTGTGCAAGCCCTCTGAAGGGGGTTCTGATGGTAGTAACATGAGATAGCTCTGCAGGGGCCGGTGGAGTACGGCTACCTTTTAGAAGATGCACTTGAGATGTGGTGTAAGAGCGAGCAGGACACTCACTCTCTTTGCTTCTCTCTTTTCATCTGCAGCCAGCGCTGATGATTTTCTGTCAAAATCAATACCATCCCTTTATCATTACAATTCATAGCTCTGGACTTCTTTACCGAGACCTAAAGAGAGGAGATGGAGGGGCACAGACACCCACATGAACATTAGCATCTTCTAAGCAACACTTTACAGGCTCTCCAAAAAAAAAAAACACACACACACACACACACACACACACACACACACACACACACACACACACACACACACAGGAAAAAAAACATTTGTACACTGAGTATTAAAACAAAAGCCTACTCACTATCACTTTCTTAGACTGACCACACACTCGCACGCAGAACAAAGGCATCCGTCACTCTGAGGCTCTCTCTCTCTTTCTAAAATACACAGTGCACACCCCCTCGCTTTTGGGTGTTTCACTAGCTCTTTGTGTATTGATTTGTTTTCTTTTCTTTTGAAGTGTTACTCATCTGCCTAGGTGTGTGAGAGAGAGAAAGTGAGAAAGAGAGAAAGAGAGAGAGAGAAAGAGAGAGAGAGAGAGACAGAGAGAGAATGAAGAAAGACAAACACAGAATGATTGACTTTTAGAAAGCCTTTGATGCATCAGTTTATGACTTCTTTTAATGACCACATGCAGCCTAAGAACATTCCATTATCCCTGGCCTGCAGGTCCTTTAATGACCACTACTCACTGGCAGGATGGAAACCTACTAATTCATATATTAATTTAATATATTAATCTCAGATTTTCAGATTAGCCTTGCCTATACAGAAATAGTCTGCAGAGTTTCTACATAGGTTCTATATATTTTCTGTATATTCCTTTATAATCAAGGCATGTATGTCCTGATATGATGTGCAAATGGCATTAGTTTCAAGTGTGAAACTAATATGCCATTAATATTATTGAGTAAAATATTCGTTGGGGCACTGGTGACTCTCTGTGTTGGTGAAATATCACATGAATGTTGTGTGTCGAGCTGCTAGCCAGCAATGAGGGGTGAAAGAGAAGGGATGAGAACCCCCTGCTGTGAAAACAGCGCACACCTCTCCACAAGGATAGCAAAAACTTCAGCTTTCTGCATATCTAACAATCATATGCAACTGTGACAATGAGAAAGTAGCATGGTGTGGAAGGTTTAGGGGGATCTATTCGCAGAAATGGAATGCAATAAACAAAACCACATTTTCATTAGTGTATAATTACCTGTGAATACAAATCACTGGGTTTCCTTTAGCTCAGAATGAGCCCTTCATATCTCGGAAAACATTTGGAATGAGGCAGTAATACTCTATATAAATAGTAAACTGTATTCCATGCATGTTAAGCAGGAGCTTTGACACGTGATTGTGCGGCAATGTGTGTGACTACAGTCTCCATGCCACATTGTTGACATATTGTTAGGAGTCCCCCCCCCCACACCCAGAGTGGAGCGTGCATAATATGTGTGATGCTTACAGGGGTCTTAATGTGTGTGTGAGCAAGAAGAATCTGCTCATCAGTGTCAGCTTCAGCGGGAGTAATCACACAGTAACAGGTGGTTTGGATGTGATTTAGGTGACAAGCAACACATCTCAGGATGGTCCAACATATGATACAGAATTATTACACCACAGCAATAATAACAACCAGCTGTGGCACACAGCAGCTCGTTCTGTCAGCGCTTAAGTACGACTAAATGCTAGCGAGAGCACAACAGCAATGATGTAAGAGAATATAGGATTGTGCATTTATACTAGGCAGACTACAAATACTCAAAACCCAAAACATGGCCTTCTTCTGCAGCTCTCCAACTGTGATCCTTGGAGGAATGCTTGCTTCCCTAGCAAGTCTGTTCACTTAATGCAATCCTGCATTCTTATCCAGGCAGGTTCACTACAGCTCTGGTTGTTTTAAATATTTTAATTATTGCTAACAGCATATAAGGGCATTTTAAAGTGTCTGCTATTTGTATAGCCAGTGACTGAGAAGGTTAGCACAACTGTGTCTTATTCCATTGTTGTATTCTCATCTCCATGTTAATGAATTTGGCCTTGAGTCCCCTTATATTTCTACCACAGATAAACAGGAAGTCATGGATGACCACTTAAGAGTCTCTGAACATGCAGATAGATAATAAAATATAAATGAGAACATGCTTCAATTAAATATTATTCACAAGACCTAGATTTTTAGTGTAAGACCGAGCTGGTAGGTGCCAATGAGTGTGAAACTCCTTTTGTACCTTAAATGTGTCACAATGCCGCTGTGCAACATATAAAAAGAGAAGAATATGAATGCCATGAAGCCACATAACGCAAAAGAGCAAATGTATGAATGAAGCCTCTTGTGTTTATAAAAAAAACGGAAGGCCTTGGCATACACACCACACTGAAATGAAATTTACAGTGATATTGAAATTCTTGCAAAACAGTTCTCAGTCAATTCTTGTGTGTTCAAAAGTTATATCCTCAAAGCCGTTAACACACAATACTAAACAGAGGCTTCATTGCCAAAATAACAGTTTTTACAAAATGGTAAAACAATTCAATTCAATTTAATTCATCTTTACTGTCATTATACCAACATAAGACTGTACAGTATAACACAACTCCATCAGGCTACTTCACCAGTGCAGTACTTTAGGAAGCTTAATAAGTTGAAAAAGTATTAATAAGCAATAGTGCAAATACAAAGCCAGTAATTATGTGCAAAAGCTGGAACTGCCACTGTCAGTGTCCGAACTGGTGCAAAGAGCAGTTAGCATAAATATGTGCTAGAGCAATGAATATGTAGCACAGAGAATACAGCTTAATTGTACACACTGGAGAGGTGCAGTGGTTGAGGTAGCCAGGATTAAGTGGTATTTGTAAACAGGAGATATAAATACAAAAATGTACACTGAGGTGTGTGGGGTTGGAGGAGATGTCGGTGGCTTTCCTCAGGAAAGGTAGAGGGAGAGATACTGTTGGCGGCACATCACTCTGGGAGGAGCTTGACTTTCTTCATTGGTGATGTTGCTGATTATTGTTGTATCATCAGTAAACTTGATGATGGTGTTGGAACTGCGTTTTGGAAGCAGTCATGGGTGCACAGTGTGTAGGGCATGGGTGAGAGGACGCAGCCTTGAGGGCATCCTGTGCTAAGTGTTAGGGAGGGGGAGGTGTGGTCACACATCTTAAAAGGTTGTGGTCTGCAGGTGAGGAAGTCCATAATCCAGTTACACAGTGTAGACAGAGTAGTTTTAGTTGACTGGGCCCGAGCAGGGGTCTCAAAGCGGGCATAGAAGTTGTTCAGTTCAGCAGGGAGGTAGGCGTCTATGGTCACTGAAGCACTGACTTTGCTCCTGTGGTCAGTTAACCCTAACCTCACATAACACTGAACACACACTCAAAAAGTAAACTATTACCTCACACACTACAACATACAATCAAATGAGTAAATGTATCCAATCACTCACTAAACAACCACCAAAAACTCCAAATACTTTTAAAACAATAGAAAAGAACAGTGTTGGGCAACACTGTTCTTAGCCGTAGGCCAGAGTAATTGTCAGTAGAGGCACAGATTGAACTGTGTTGAACTGCTTAAAGAGGTCCTGGCAAATATCCTAACCTGAAATTTCCAGTAAAAATCTGGCAGCATTTATTCCATGTTGGAATAGTCTAAACAGATACACTGTAGCATCCATTGTACACATTTTAAAAACTGAATATGTGAGTTTGTATTAATCACCTTTACATAAGGACTTAACTATTATGTGTCCCTCCACTGACAAGATATGGCCTACAACCTTATGTTTGTCCTTATATAGGACAATGTTATTTTCCCACTTTTTCCACTATTACCATCCTCAATCGTTATAGAAAAATAAAAATAACAGAAACAAACTCCTTTGGATATATTTTTTGGGTGGATGGAAGTGCACAATAAAAAGTTGATTTGGTAGAATGCATGTAGGTCTGTCATTATGTAATTCAGAATTCATGCACATCTACAGTCTCTTTTATTGGTAGTCAGCACCCAATAACACATGGTTGTTGAGTTAGCACTTTTTAGTTCACACTTGTGTTAAAGGTACATATGACCATGAGAATCTTTTCTATAAGCCATCCCTTCATGTTGTCCCTTTGTTTTGCCTGAATTACAGCAATAAACATGTTTACACACACAAAACTAGACTTGCTTCACTTTTATATAATGACAGCTTTACCTACTATGTATATGATAAAATCTTGTATAAAGATATACCTACCAGAGTGTTTCTATCAGATGTAACTATGTGTTATCTTTATGTCTCACTCAAGGTGTCCTAACCAGAGTTTTGGTTCTATGATATTGTGTTTATTACATGTGGATTATTTGGTTTCACATAGCAATGCCTAAAGTGCACCAAATTACATGTGACTGGTTGCTAATTGGTCAGAAATGTTGCAGGTCTACAAGCACTTTCTTGAATTCTCCTTTTACTATTAGCTCCAAAACCATCCAGTCACAGGGTCACTGGGGGGCTGGAGCCAATCCTAGCATCATCAGGTGAAGGCGGGGTACACCATGGACAGGTCACCAGTCTATCGCATGGCCAACACACACTCATACCTACAGGCAGTTTAGTATGACCGATCAACCTAACATGCACGTGTTTGGACTGTGGGAGGAAATCGGAGTACCCAGAGGAAACCCATTCACAGGGAGAACATACACACTCCACACAGAACAGCCCGGACTGGGAATCAAACCTGGATCGTCCTGCTGTGAGACCACAGTGAGGCCTATACCACTATACTACTATACCTTTGTCAGTTTAAAACCTCTTACTGTAAAATAGAAAGCAGATATGCCTAGCGGCTTTGTCCATCACAGTCAAAGCAACAATAATGATCTTTACTTGATATCTGTATCTTTATGATCTGTTGGACAGTTTGAATGTAACCATGCCTCCTATGCTATGCTATGCATTCTGATTATGTTCTGTCATTAGCAGCTCACACTGCATGAACAATATAAGTAAACAGGTTTACAGGAGGATGATCATTGTCCAATTCTCTTGTTTAGTGCCGACTGTCCCAAAAACACATTCCCGCCTGCAGTGAACTGAACCAGGGTTGCTTTGAAAGGAAACCCAGACCCACAACTGTGACTGTGGTTCAGTTTCTTATTGCACAGGTGGAGCATTCACACCTGTCAAAACAATTCAAACCAGATGAAGAGTTCGATAGGTCCGCACCAACCAAGGTAGGTATGAAAAGTGAACTCGTGTTCTGTGTGTGAGAGCTGCGTTATACAAAACTATGTGAAAAACAAGTAAAAGCTGTAAGAAAGAAAAATACAACAACAGAAAGAGTGTCTTCTGTATTCTTTACCAAAATACGAGGAAGTGACTAAAACTAATCCCACTTGTTCTGTCAATCTTACACACACGGTCGCATGCTGCTCGCTGTAGACGATGTTAAACACACTCTGCAGCTCCACTGTGCAGGCAATGTGTGAGACAGGTGTTTGTTTTGGCCTGCGTGACGGTAAACAACTCTCAGTGCTGTACCTGCAGTAATAAACCTTCAAAGCTTCACAGACAGTGAGTGTGAGTACAAGAGGGGTGAAGACCTGTGTCACCGGTCCTCCTCGGTGGGTATGTGTGTGTGTGTGTGTGTGTGTGTGTGTATGAGAGACCAGTGGCGTGAGTTAATAAGCAGTGTAAACACATCCACCTTTCTGCAGCTGAAATTCACCACATACAGAGAGTTTTAACAAAATGTGTGAATGAGTAAATAGGAGTTTGATGAGGTGCTTCTAATTTAAACATGCAGAGTAAAAAACACAAGAGTTCTTATAACAATGTGTGATAAAACACACACACACACACACACACACACAAACACCACCACCAGCACAGAAAATGCTACTGGGCTAAATGGCTTACAGAGAAAAAGGAAAGAGTAGAGAAAAGGAGAGAACAGAGGGAGTAGAGTGGAAGGTAGGAGCCCTACAAGTCCCCCACCGCGTCGCCCATTAATCAATAGGACCCGCAGCCTTCTGTATTTTTAGAACAAGAGGAGCACAGTCTCTCTCTCTCTCTCCCTCTCTCTCTTAAATGGGAGAGGAGGTGTACAGCCAAACAACAGCTAAAGGCAGTGGAGCTGTTTCAGCGAGAGAGAGAGAGAGAGAGAGAGAGAGACAGACAGACAGAGAGAGAGAGAAAGAAAACACATTTAACTTTTTTTCTTCAGGATTATTATTATTATTAGATAGAGATGTAATAATACAACGATACAGTGCAGCACAACACAATGCAATAAGATTATAACTCAAGTTACAAATAACAAACATATAAATCCTGGAGCCTCTTGTACCAGCTATACGTATGTTCAGCTGTAAGCTAGTTCTATTACAGGTATAAGTATTAAAATACAAAGTATTAAAACATTAAATGTTGTAATTTTACCAACAGCTTTAATAACCCTGCTTTAAACCTGCACAGCTCCAGCTCAGTGAGACTGCTGTATCAGTGGTGCAGAAATTGTAATTTAAAACAGCTACATGTTCGGTTGTTGCAAGAAAATATTAAAGATTATTACTCCAACAATTTCCACAAGTATTCAGTTTGTTTCAGTATTTATTTATATGAACTCATTTATCAGGTATTTGTATAACAGCAAGTTGCCATCACATTTCCATGGTAGTATGTTCATAGAGTCTGTTGTAATGAGGTTAAAGTCTTGAATGTAGTATTTAAAAAAACAATGTATGTAAATAGATGTTGCCAGGAGTCAAAGGGAAAGATGTTGAGTACTGAACAAGATTACATGGATTATTTGCTGTCGCATATATATACATATTTTTTCAAAATAATAACTTTGCAAGACAAGAAAATTGCTAACTTTTAATGTAAGTTAATGTAAAAATAGTGTTATTATAAGTGATTTTGGAGCATTTCTATTGGTCCATTCATCATGAACCTCTCACAGGATATAAAGGACGGCGGTCATGTTTAAATGACGTGGAAATATGTAAATCAAAAATGGAAATGTTTTTCTTTGGACAGTGACAATATGAAGTCTGTTTTGACCACAAACAGATATGCATTAAAAACACAGACTCAGATATATTTTTATATTAAACATTCAAGGTTTAGTTTAGTTTCTGATTCAAAGGTCTTACTTTTATGTGATTAAATGTCTCTTCAGACTTTTAATTACATATATACAATGACTCAGCAAAAAGAAAAAGAGAGAGAGAGAGGGAGAGGGAGAGAAAGAGAAAGTGTGTGTGAGAAAGAGAGAGAATAGATGTATAATACAGGCTCAGCTCTGTTGTCCCGGCAGCTCTAGCAGACCCAGTTTCACAGACCAGTGCAGTGGAATCCCTCCTCATGGATCAAATCCCTCTTTTAGCAGGGAGGAGGGAGCGAATGGAAAACTGGAACGGCGAATACAGCCTGAATGAGCGCGCCACACAGAATTATACTAGCTTCTCGTGTGATGCTGGGAGGTATGACTGGCCCTGTTTCCAGGAAACTATGTTGCCCTATACCATTTCCTCTCTTCAGGTCCCACTTTTCAGTCTTTGATTTCACGTAAGCGGAAACGGACCTTCATCCACTCTCACAGATGTGAACATATGCCCAGTTCAAGCAAGGCTGATGGGCTAGTGCAGAGAATCATGAGAGCTGATATAGGTTTAAATTTACAGCAGATTGTGCCTGACATGAAGAATGCTGTCATGGAACAGGAGAAGAAGATGGAGAAAGAG
This sequence comes from Megaleporinus macrocephalus, assembly GCA_021613375.1. Taxonomy (NCBI): domain Eukaryota; kingdom Metazoa; phylum Chordata; class Actinopteri; order Characiformes; family Anostomidae; genus Megaleporinus; species Megaleporinus macrocephalus. The sequence goes on from CM038713.1 coordinate 19,850,081, forward strand.
AGAGAGAGCGATGAAGACACACACTCAGACACACCCACACACATAGAGGAGTAGAGTGTGTGTATTGAGGCCTTATAACTAGCTGACAGAGTTGAACAGGGACTTTCTGTATATGTGCAGCTGGCGTGTATGTGTGGAAACACATATCCTCCATCAATCTGCCTCAAACACGCTGTATAACAATGGGCCTGCCCTGGAGCACTGTGCCAGCAGAACACAAAGGTCTCCTCCTGTGTCAAAGCTGTCCTCCTGGGGGAAAGAAATAACTCCATTATACATGCTGGAGTGCTCTGTTCTCTACTACTGCAAGCTGCAGAGCCAGCAGCCATGTGCTTTACAGCAATCTTAGTCCAAACGCATTCAGTCTATCACTGTCATACTCCTAGCAAAAGAACAGTGTGTATGCATTGGTACATTGACAAAATTGTTGTCAGCTTGACTCCTTAAATGACCTGTCAGTCAGCACTTAACTGTGACAGTTGAGTCTTTAGTTTAGAGAATAAATATTTTATAAATATCTCTATGATTTTATTTTTTAATTTCGGCTAGAGTACCTATTAGGTTCTAGCAGCAAGTTGGTGGGAAGTTAACAATGATTCACATAAACATGTTTTGGTCATTTTAAATGAAACAGAAACATTTGAAAAGTGTAAAAGACAGGTGATATTTTATTCTGAGTGTATATCAGAAATTAAAATGTGTTGCTAACCTTAGCATAGGGCTGTCACAGCTGATTTCTAATACTAACATACAAACTGAAACTAACTGATCAGGCAATCAGTCAGTGAGTGACATATCTAAAAATTCCTTAGAGGGATGTCTTTCCTCACAGAATTGTTCTCACCCATTGGAAAATCCAAACATCCAGAGATGATCAGTCTATTATTATAGAAAAATCTAGGTTCTATTATTAGTTCGCAATTAAATTCAGCTCCTGAAGGTCTTACCAATGACAGGTCTAGCTTGGGTGTATAAGATATCACATAAAAAAATCTAAACAAAAAAACCTTGACTGAATAATCTTCTGTTGGGCGGTTCAAGAATGCAACCCTTTTGTTTCCAGTCAAAAATGTAAAAAATAATAAATAAATAAAATAGTATGTATAGTGACTGTTTTGAGGTTGGACAAGTTTTTCCTGTTTACACTTATGAGAAGTTGTAGTGCAATTTGTATTACATAAGTAGCATAAAATAAATACATTAATACATTTCAAATGATGTTCTTTTTGTATGTTCACAGTTTTAAAACTTTTGACTGGTAGTGTACTAAAACCTTTGACTGGTAGTGTTCTAAAACCATTGACCGGTAGTGATCTAAAACATTTGGCTGGTAGTGTACTAAAACTTCTGGCTGGTAGTGATCTAAAATCCTTTCACTGCTAGTGTTAAATCTTTGACCGGTAGTGTTCTAAAACTGGTAGTGTGTGTGAAGAAGTAACACTGTTAAGATGGATGTGGAGTTTCTGAATGTAATTCAGCTAATGTCAGCATGGTTACAAAAGCCTGCCTAATTTTGAATCAGATTCTAGCATAATGTGTTGTAAAAACCTGTACATGGCATTTAGATTGATCCAAATAAATTACACACATGTAAGTGATGAATGGAAAGTCACTTGAGGTTTTTGTCACATTAATTGGCTAAATAGTAATAATATTAACAAAATTTCTACTATTAGGAAACATTTACATTGTACGTACACTCACTGTCCACTTAATGAGCTCCAATTATCTTGGATTTATCATATATAGTTACACTAGCCCATCTGTTGCTGCACAGTTTGTTAACTTGCCTCTACCCTGTTTATCATTAATCAGTTTCTGACCACAGAACAATTGCTGACCAGATGTTATTTGGGTAATGGCTCATTTTCAGTATAGCCGTGACACTACTGGTACCCAACAGTGTTCAGCCAGGAGTGTGATCAGAAACTAAACACTGATAAACGTTAATAAATGAAAAATAAAAAAGAACAATGATAGAACATATGCGTAAAACAGGTCTGTAATTTCATACCAGCAAGGCAGGAGTCTCTAATAAAGCGATGGGGGTTAAGAAGTGTGGCTGAATATATACTGTGTCTAGGTTTCGATAGATTTATGTCTAAAGAAATGCTTCTGTGTATAATACAAAATGTGAGATCAACATAAACTTCAGGAATCAGCAGAAGTGCTGAAAGTAGCCCAGTATCCCAGTTCAAGTACTATTACTTCACTGAAATATTGACTCCAACAAAAGTAAAAGTAGCTGAGCAAAAACAACTTCAGCAGAAGAGGGACAAAGGGGCAGGTTTATTAAAAAACCTGAAGCAGAGTATTTCTTAACACTACAGTAGAATCTCTGCAACACTATCTATGAATACAATGTTGATATACCATGGTTGCTATACAAAGTAAAAACTATAAAGACTAATTACACTTTACGGCCATGTATATTATGCATTATGAATTTGTTAGCATTATAAGCAGTGTTCATAACATGTTACATTGCGCCAAAAGAACTTTACACTTGTAGAGAACAATATGACTAATATGCTAATTCGCTACTCATAAACACAAACAGAATGTATGTACTTGTCTTAATGGGTATAGATTGTTATTAACTGACGTAATACAAACCAATTCTAGGAGCTTGTAATATTTTATATAAAGGGCTCCTCCAATATTATAAGTGAGACTTCGAGTTAAAGTATTTAAGGCAAGATTCACTGAAACCCTGCAATATACAAAGCAAATCATGTCTCATAAGCTTTAAATGTGTAGAGTCAAGCACGTAGGCATGCAGACTGCTTCTACAAACATTTGTTAAAGAATTGGTCGCTCTCAGGAGCTTAGTGAATTCCAGCATGCTACTGTGATAGAATGCCACCTGTGCAACAAGTCCAGTCGCCACTATATATTCCACAGTCAACTGCCAGTGGTATTATAACAAAGTGGATGTGACTGAGAAAGACAGCAGTTCAACCACAAAGTGGGAGCCACGTAAACTGACAGAGTGGGGTCAGGATCATAGTGTGCAGAGGTCGCCAACTTTCTGTAGTCAACTGCTACAGACCTCCAAACTTTAGATTAGCTTAAAAACAGTGAGTAGGGAGCCTAATTGAATGCATTTCCATGGCTGAGCAGCTGCATCCAAGCCTTACATCACCAAGTGCAATGCAATGCATTGGATGCATTGGTGTAAAGCTGACTGCATTGTGCCGAGTGTAGAGTTTGGTGGAGGGGGGATTATTATTACGGTGTGAGGCTGTTTTTCAGGACTTGGGCTCAGCTCTTTATTTTTAGTGAAAGGAACTCTTAATGCTTCAGCAGACCAAGAGATTTTGGACAACTTCATGCTCCCAACTTTGTGGGAACAGTTTGGGGATGGACCCTTCCAGTTCCAACATGACTGAGCAAGTTTGGTGTCGAAAAACTTGACTGGTCCTCACCTCAACGCGTTAAAACACGTTTGTGATGAATTTGAGCGTAGACTGCGAGCGAGGCCTTCTCGTCCAATACCAGTGTCTGACCTCACAAATGTGCTTGTACGGTCAAAAATTCCCATAAACACACTCCTAAACTGTGTGGAAAGTCTTCCCAGAAGAGCTGAAGCTGTTATAGCTGCAAAGAGTGGGCCAGCATCAAATTAACCCTGTGGATTGAGAATGGGACGTCACTCATACTTTTGACAATATAGTATAATATAAAAATACATATGCAGTAGAACATTAGCTGAAATTGGTATACCTGTAGAAATGATAGTAAGACAAACACAGGCGATGTACAAAGCGCAGGTTTCTAACGGCGAGAGACGTTGTCAGAAATGTCAAAACCAGTGACGGAGCAAGTAACAATGATGGCTCTCCACTAACTTTCCTCTAACTTTATGTTCAGTGAGATGTCAGAGGGGGGTTCAGGAGGGGTCTGCCAGGTACTTGGGTTATTGTAATGTGCATTGTATTAATAACTCTGGGCTAGACAGCTTGTTTGGGGCTGGTATCAAAAAAAGCCCCAGAGGCCCAGCTGTAACAGCATCTGTGGTGAGAAATAAAATACTGGAAATGTCATGGCATAAATAAACTCGTCTCACTTCACTAGGAGCTGACAAATACAATTTACAGCACAGGCTATTACAATAGACGTATACTGTAACATATGTCTATTAATAACAATATATAACCATAATGTCAAATAAATTGTGTGTGATTGAGGAGGCATGCTTGGTAGATATAAAGCTGGGACTGACATGTTCCATGTTTTTGTAAGACTATATATATATATATATATATATTATAATGCATTATGTTAAAATCCATAAATACAATTCATTGATATAATATTGTGTAATGCAATAATGCATTGTTACAAATATTTATAACTGTGTAATGAATGCCTTTGGAATATATTATAATGTGTTGCAAATGTGCTTGTAGATGGTCATAGACATGATACTCCTCTTTCCAGACATGCTAAGGAGCACTCTCTTTGCTTTAGCTGGTGTTTTTGCTGGTAGCTAGTGTTAACATATGTGTTCTCTCTGACCAATCAGTAGTGTGCAGCATTTATACCTCACCTTTGGAACCTCGATGAAGGTGATAAAAAAAAAAAAAAAAACACCACCGGTAGGAGGTTTTACGAATGAAAAAGATTAGTTGAATCGAGTCAGCTGGTACCATGTGGTCTAACAGCAGCTTGTAAAATCATACTGTAACATTTACACAAGAATAAGTTACTTTTTAAATAAAATGAGTATTTTTCAGAACAAATAATATGATACACAATACGATTTTATTCTCTGGCTCATTTCTATTCTTCCATTCATTGTAAACAGCTGGTACTTTTTAATTATGTAGAAAAATGAACACATTTGGAAGAGATTTCAAAATATCCTATCATGACCTCAGAATCAAAAATCATATGGAACTTACAAATGCTTGTCATTAATAATGCGTGTGGTTACTAGCCGCTGCTGAGTACCTATTCAGAACTGTCTGTATGCCTCTCTCTCTCCCACATCCTCAGATGTACGCTTGCCTTGGCATTGCACCTAGTTAATATGCAATAGGTGGCAGGTTGGTCCTGTGCGTGTGGGAGAGACCTTCAGAGGTGCAAATTACTACGGCAGAGCAGAAGTCAGGTGGGCAAATCCCAAACACATCATAATAAACACAATTCAGTGATGGACATTAAACAGATTCGCAGCCGCCACTACACAATCCCCCGCGTTCACATATTTAAACTGAATTCTTAACTAAATTTAAACTGACGTGTCCTCTTTTGTTACTTTTTTGTCCGAAATGCTAATAAGAGTGGGATTCAGGGTAAAGGTGAATAGCGTGCCCGGTAAAGCAGCATTTAGTTTGATAGCCAAGAGTCCACTTTAGCCCAAGGTCAATTAACAGCATTAGGACAGAGGCCACTTCTTCGCAACGGATCTCACTGTTCTCGCCCACTCCAACAGCCTGTTTGTGCAGCTACTGCAAACTCATTAGAATGCTCAAGTCCACTTCATGCAGAGGAGGACCCATTTTCTTGCTTTCTTCTTCTCTTTCTGACAGCAAAGCTTACAGCAGCCCAGTGCAGGTATGAAATTGTACTATCCATATGCCAGTCTCAAATGCATTCCTTCATAGCAGTTGTTGAGAAGCTGTGTTAAGAAGATGTGTCCAACACCAGCAAAGATTTAACCCACCGAGAAATCCTTTTTGCATCAAATAACTTTGAATCCATAATTTAAATCTTACATACAAGGGTAGTAATGGCTAGGAATGGGGCAGTTATGGGCTGGAGGTTATGGAACCACCCTTCTGAATGGAAGGGTGCTGATTAAATCCCTTGAACCAACAAGACATATTTGAAGTGTCCTTGAGCAAAACTTCCAACACCCAACTGTTCACTGGGCACTGTAGCTAGGGCTACAGTGTACACTGCCCCTAGTGTGTGCATGTTTGTATGTTCACTAGTGTGTATGTGGGTGTTTCACAGCCCTGATTATTGGTCAAATTCCAAAAATTCACTGCATATTTCTCAGTGAGTATACACACGTCTTAGTGGTATCATGTAGAGCACACCACTGACTGCAGCTAATAATGAATAGTAGCTCTTCTAACCTAACAATATGTACTATCAAAGAATTCTCTTGTAGGTGGAGCATAAGTCTACAGTTACTGTAGCCTGTTTTTGGTCATGCTCTACATGTCAGTATGCTCTACATGTCAGCCCCCCTTACCCCATTCACCACTACCACCATTGTTGGGTAACACTTTCTTATACAGTCACTTAAGGTATTGGCGTACGGGCTACAAAAAACTCAAAATCCAAAGTAATTATTTTGGGTAACATGATGGTGAGCTCTGAGGCAGTTTAACTAAATTACATAAACTGCTCAACGGGTTTTAGGTATGAAGTTACTGGGTAATTACATGCCATATAAAATAATAAACATGAAAAAAGCACAAGGAGTTTTATATAGTACTGCAGAGTCTGCCTTAATGTGCAGCAAGTATCCACCTGAGTCTTGACTCTCAGCCACTCTCACTGCATCTGACCCACTACCTTGCCTTTGAGCCTTCTTGCCCTGCCACATCACTGAGCCTTATTGTAGCCGACTCCAGCCTTTTGTTTTACCAGACTCTCTTCCTTGCTGCACTGCCCCTCTCCTGGAAGAGGAAGTGGGGTTTGAATATCAGTTCTGAAGCAGAAGAAGACGTAGGAAACATAGTGGTTTCGACAAAGCCTTATATATGGAAGATGGCAGCACTGAGATCCTGCTGTACAACAATACTGAACCGCTGGGATAGCAGACAGGTCATCAATAGCTATACCACCCTCATTACTACTACCCCACTAACCAGCCCCACAGCCCAGTACATGATAGCCAGTGTAACACATTTATACATCGTCCAGCCAACATCCACAACTATTCACATTGATTTAGTCTCTCTAACTGCATCTACAGGACTCTCCAAAGCCACACCTTTCATGCACCCACGACTTTATGTTGGCAAGTAGCAAGCTGCTACAATATAAACCTGTCTATTATTTCTAAACAAAACTAAATCTGGGCTGTAATAGTAAGAAATCACTCTTTCTGTGGTTTTAATGGGTATGTAGTTACTGGGTACTTACAATTCAGAAAATTATCTTCATTGCGTTTCATTCCAATCAAGGCAATCATTTCATAGCACTTAGAGGCACTGCTAAATCTATTTTCCTGCTGAAACATGACATTACAGAGAAATATGGTACATGTTTGTACACACCACCTTGTTACTTAATTATTTTACTTTGTACCTTCATGAGCGTAACAGCTAACTTTTTAGTCATCACAACAATGTAACTTTGTTTGTCTATCTTGGTACATGTTATCCAAAATAGCAGCACTTCAGATAATGCCCACCACACTTAGTTAATACCTACAACCTGTAAGGTAATCCAATGTAATATATTTAGACTTAGCATCATGTTACCAGCCACAGGCATGGTGGTGTTATGATAAATATATCAGGAATAGTGGCGTTGCTGAGGTTTTTACATGAAGGAGTGTTACTGTTGAGCGTGGTCCACTACTCAAAAAGTTCCAGTCAAGAGCACATAACAATAGGTTATTGAGGTTTCTAAATGGTCTTGGTTTGGATAAACACCTGTAATTGGTAAAGAACCATTGCATTATAACAAAATGTTTCCTTGAAAGATTAATTAGCAAGAAGGTACCGTATGTTGAATTCACACACCAAACAATATGTGGCAGCTGAAAACTGTAGGGTCTACCCCCATCATAAGAAACTCAATGTTCACTTACCAGTCTAGATGAAACATTGCTGGTTCAGTATCAATGCTGTCTTTAGTGGTGGAGAGCAAAACTAATGCTTATCTGGGTTCTATTTATATCACTGTTTTTGATTGTTGATTTCTTGCAGAGTGTGTGGTGGTTGTCGATAAGAGCTTCAGTTTCATTGCATTTACTCTCCCTTTTTCCATGTACCAGTCCATAAATGATCTAACAGAGAGCAGGAACTTTAAGATGCTAGGCTCTCTATATTACAGTGACTTACTATCACTTCTTCAGGTGCAAAGTGGTATTACGAGACAAGACAGGCTGGATATCTCTGCAACACGATACGTCTCTGATGTTCTATTCTGCTGACAATTTTAGTCTTTTGTATATTGCACCTTGAAAGAATCATCCTTTAAAAGGTTCTTCAGGGAATCAAGAGGTGTTCTTTTACTGACTTGCTTCAAAGAACATTTTTGGCACCCCTTTATTTTTAAAGAGTGCAGCTCTGTGATCAGAAACTGTTCCTGTATTACAACGCACGCGTTCCATCTCTGAATTAGAATGCACACGTGGGACGGTACCCTCCCTTCGGGGCAGATGAACAAAAGCCTTATGCAATGTGTAAATCCCTGTAGGCTTGGCCTCTTTGGGCTGCATATTCACACCTACCTCTTCTTCACCTTTTCGTGTGTTTTCTCTTTCTTTCTTTCTGCGGCCAGAGCTGATATATGCTAGCGGCTTTCATCCTGTGAGGGATTGCGAAAGTTGAGGCAGAAAGTTCAGCAGACGCTGCATTTCCGAGTTGCCTTGTCAGCCATCTTGCCTTATTGCTGGGCCGCAGCGTCCGGCTGAAAGCGCGAGGAGACAGGTGGCCTGTCTCGTCCCGTCTTTGCTCGAGTCTGCTGGCTAATGAAAGCCTGTCTAGCGAACAGGGAGTGTTTTTTGGCGCTATTTGCCGCCTGAGTGGGCGTGCTGAAAGGCAAGTTTTGGCCTGCAAGTGGGCAGTTTGGGCTTTGTCTATAGCTACAGCTTGTGAGGTCGTTCCAGTCCTATAAGGCTACGTTCGCTGCCATGCTCTTGTCTTGAGGCTATTCTCTGTGAAGCCTTTTAAACTGTACTTAGTGTGCTGTGTGAAAAGAGAACAGCTGAGAAACAATATAAAGAAACGTCTGCTGTCTGAACACTGACAGCTTGGAGAAGGTTAACAATTCCAAACCGGAAAGTTAATTGAAGAGTTCACGATTGAAGCACGTCATTTTAAGGACAATTAATGTTTGGAACCCAGGCTGCTGCACATTTAGGAAGGAATTTTAAACTCAGATGCAGCAGCTCAGTAGGGAGCAGCTCCTTGCTGTGGTGTAATTTTCCAATATTAAAGCAACGTTGCTCTTGTGGAGGTCAGTTAATCCACAGGGTTTGCGCTTCCTCTTTCCGCCTGATTGTCTCTGTAAGTGATTGAAAAATGACAAAGGCACAGACGTTTGCTGTGGTGTGCAAAACTTCAATCTTTGAAAGTAATAACACACATGTCTCTGAGGGAAAAAGCCTTATAATAACGCGACGAGCATCTCTGGTGCTTCAGGCCAGACTTAAAAAAAGCTACTTTTATTTGGTGATGGAAATACAGAGCTTTTGTAGTCAAGAAAATCCAAATAATGTTTTAAAGAAGTGCAACTGAAGAGTTTAACTGTCTGGATTTAAAAGAGTTACATAGAGTAGCCAGTTAATTTGGCTCATCCACTCTATAGAATGGAAGAATGGAAGTTGTATTATAGTCAAAAAGCTGGACACATAAAATGCAAACTGCAAACACTGATGATGTATTTTGTGGTTGAGGCTTCTTTATAATTGGCTGAAAAATGTTCAACTTCAGCTTAATGGCTTTTAAAGACAGGAAAGCAAATAAAAGGGTGATATATATTACTTTTACACAGTACTCTACTTTGCACAATTGCTGATTTTATAGTTAAAGACAATAACCTATCAATGTCCATTGGTTGGCCCAAGTCCAACACTCGTACCATTATAACACACCAAACATGCTATGAGGATCACCATGCAGATAATATCTGGTCTACAGTGGGGCTGTGGTGGTCCCTTTCGATGGCCAAGGTAGAGGGGGAGCAACAAATGTGCTACAGTCAATAACTATAAAACTAAAACATACATCCTTATAGGAGGTCTACTCGTTGCAGTGTACGTACAAGGTGTGTGGTTCTAGTAAACTGGCCATTCAATGTATGGCAGAACTCAGTTTCTAATTAAGCATGTGTTTGGATTGAGGCCCTATATGCGTGATGGACGGAGAAGAGCTGAGATGTTCCTACTGTCTACAACCCACTTAGCAAACAGTCAACATATAGCCATTACCTGGGGTAATAGCACAGGTGCAGCTGTTCATTTGGTCTCTATTACTCCTGTTGATTTATCTACACAGCCTTAACTCAGCTTTAACCCTGTCTCAAACTGGTGCTCAGAACAAGCGGCCCGAGCAGCCCTCATCTATCTTATTCTCTAAATGGCTCCACCGAGTAAATAACTCCTTCCAGCGGATGCCTATAGGTACGTACAGTCTTGCTCTCTCCCTCTCTCTCTCTGACCCCAATCCCCTTTGTATTCTTTTCTCTGCTATCTCATCAATCTCCTATCGACCCTCAGTGTCTGGTAATTAGAGGAGAAAGCCAGGCTGGGGAAGCAGTGCTTACTTTATTTGGAGAAAAGGGTGAACAGATTCTCTTGATCAAAACACACTCTTGAGAAGGAAGAGCAATAAACGAGAATGTGGTCGGGAGATAAAGATGTAGGAAATACGTTTCTTTGTGCAGCAGATTTGTAAGGAACATCCAGCCTCTACAGGAACATTCAATCTTTAACTCTGGAGTGGAAGAGGAAATATAGAAATGAAAGTGGTAACATAAAGTAACAGTAACAAGCAAAGTTATTTTAAGATGAAATGCACTGATGTGTCAGAATGTGCAGAATGAATTGTTTAAGATGTAAACAGAGTTATTAAGAGTGGTTTGATGCGTAATGGTTTATAGTGGTAGCGATGGAAACCAGACATTAAAAGAATTTAAAGGAACAGTGTGGAAGATGACACAATCTGTTTCATTTCTTCTCTCACTTCACTTCTCTCCCTATTTATTTACCAGCCTAAGAATCTGTTGCAAGTTTAGGATCAAACTTCATTCCCTTACTCGCTAAGAGCATCTCCAGTGCCAATGCTAACTTTCGTTTGGCTGCTGTTTTTTGTCACTTGATTTCTTTGTTTTCTTGCTGAGAGCAGACCTGATGCTACAGTGACTGACTTACTGTTCTCTCTTTAGTTACCAAGTGGTATTACAAGAAGGGATGTACTGGGGTAGCTGCTTAGCATGCTCATTTCAGCAGATACCTCTGCAACTTCATACATGGAATTCTTTAATGTACCGTCAAAAACCTTTATTTTTTTACAATCTAATGATAATTTTAGTTTATTTTAGAATGTTTTAAATTAAAAGTCTTATATACTAACAATGGCATCATCTTACATATTGCTCCTTTAATGCCTGTAAATTCCCCTTTGCATGAAGCTGCTACATAAAATGGTTCAGAATACTATGTACAATGCCTGTAAATATGTAGCCATGTTGTGACCCCTGGTTACTATTAAACATCATTCGATAGACATTTGAGTTACAATGAATCATGTAACATCAAAACACTTCCATTGACTTTGCTTACATTTTATGGGTTAATTATGCAGAAAATTGAAAAAATATAGTGTAATTAGTGTAATTAAAACACAGGGACAAACAATTAAGAAATGATAATGCAAAGGACAAAGGATAAAACTAAAAACTAGTATTTGAAAACATTAATACAAACATGTACTGACAGTTAAAAGGACATTATTGTTGTTATTATGGAACAAGTACTGTAATGGTGTTCATGTAAAAAAGAACATCTGTAGGTATTAACTGAACACTGGAGAACACTGTGATGACTAGTGTAACCAGTCTGGTTGGAAACAAACAAAAAGGATACAGTTTTTCCTAAAACTGGAGACACTACTTTAGCATAGACATAGTGGACTTAGAGGAGAAACACACTAGTTCACAGGGTCAGCTAAAGGCTAATGGCTCATTTACAGCATACAGCAGTCAGCTTCAGCAGCACCCTAACTTCAAATAGTCTTACAAACCCTGGAGAAGAAAAACTATTAACCCTAGGAGTGCACACTTTAGTTCCTCACTCTCACCACTTACATTCAGATGTTTCAACTGTGTTGCTGGGACATGTTGATACAGTACTGTGCAAAGTTCAGAGACCATTCTTTAACTGTTTAATGTCCAGTCAAAACAACCATTAAGACCATTATTAACCATTACTGTTTAGTGTGTCCACTTTTATTACAACTGCCATTCTTTTTCCACACCTCGACCGTTCAGTCTTTGACTTTGGTTTTATCATCTGCTTCTCAAAATCAAAGAAATATTAAGCAGGAAATACTACACATTCTCGTAGACTTATAGCATTGTCTTCTTACAGTGGAAGGATGGATAGAAACACCTGTGGATTTTTCCACATCTGAAGCAAAACTGGAGCTTGATTTTCACCATTCTCTCAGAGACAAAAGTTTTAGGGCTGGTTCCTATCTATCTATTGCTCAATGTTCATACCTCCTGCATCACTGTCCATGACGGCGGTGTACTATGAAGCCAGAGCTGGGGTGGTGATGTGCTGCTGAAAGCTGCAGCAGAAACGAGGAACAAAGGAAACAGATGCTCTGGCCAACGAGCGATCAAGGGGCATTCGCATCACCACGTGGACTGGACGTGTTGTTTCAATTTTCGAGCGCTATGAGCCCTTAAGCCAGCTCATGCAATGGTAACATCTGACCTGCCCCTTCTATGCATTTTCTTAAGAAGCGTCTTCTAAATACTGAACTTAACTTTTTTAATGGCTGTTTTGGCTGGAAATTAAATAAATACGCAGTTTTCAGTTTTAGACATTTTTTCTCTGTAGAATCAAAAAATATCTAACACAACAGCAAGAATCAAATCTAACACTGTCTCAGAATCAAAATGAGACGGAACCTAAAAACATGCATCATTCTTGAATTTACTGAGCAGTGTGAAAAGCACAGGTTTTTCTAGATATGATCCAGACGTAACACATCTTACTGCAAAGTGTCAATAGGCTCATAGTACCCAAGTGATTGACAGTAGCTACTGAATAATGAGTCTTCAGATGAATGGGTCAGCCTCAGGACCAGGGTGCTAAAGAACATGACATCTGAAAAAGAGCTAAGGGGTGCACACCAGCTCAATGTCAGGCCAACTGGAGTGAGTTAGAGTGAGAAGCGCTAAAAACAAAACAAGGGTGGCAAAACTAAACAGACTGGCCAGCGAGGTCCAGCAGCTGGTCTCTTGCGGCTAACACGCCTCTCACTAAAACCATTTGCTGCACTGGGTGGGAAGGAGCGTCTAAATAAATAATGTGAAATGGAACCTCCAGAAGGTGCGCTGGTCAGAGGCTTTTTACAGTGCGAGCGTGAGAACGAGCGCGAGCTGTGCGCTTCAGTCAGCTTCTAAATGAAGTCACGGATGGCTGCTCAATGCTCCATTCTGCCTGCCTGCGTTCCAGCCAGCCAATTTGCACAGTAAACTCGGGCTAAATGGGGGGATTAGACAGGGGGAAATCGCTATCTGTAGCCGCCATCCACAGTCACCCAAGAGTGAAACTTTCGCAATTTGAAGCTTTCCGAGGGGAGGGAAGAAAAAAAAAAAAAAAAAAAAAGAGCACAGGCTTTTTGCTTGGCTGACAGTCGGTGCCGATACATTTCCACCCACCTACACCTCTGCCTCCCAGCTACTCTCCATCGCAGACGTCAGGGGTAGGATGGCAGCCCTGCACATTAAACCACTGAGACTGTCACCTTCTGGCATGAGGTGAATACATCTATCTTCCCTCTCTCCTTTCCCTCACACCACCACCACCATCTCTCTCTCTCTCTCGCAGAAGAGTTTCTCTCCTACAGCATGAATAAAGTGAAGGAGGTGAACAGTAATGAGAGAGGAGGAGAGAGCAGAGCTGGGGGACTGAGATGTGCTCAGGGTTTCAAAACAGAAGTGATGGGGCCTTTTAACAACAGGAGAGAGAGAGAGAGAAAGAGAGAGAGAGAGAAGGAGAGAGAAGGAGGGAGAAAGAGAAATATGTTATATGTAAGCATTTGTTATTATTTTGGAAGACTGAGCACAGTGTTTTACACACAAGGTTTCGACACGTTGGAGTGCCCTTTTGAATCAGGAACAAGCTAATGTTGAAGTATTAGTGACTTAATAAACACTTCTTAGGTTTTAAGCAACAAATCTCAATAAAGCAACAAACCTAACACTACAAAAAAACAAACAGAACCAAATACTGCCACACTTTTACACATGCTTCATCATTAAACATATTTCATGTGTATTATTACAACTAATAATGTCTTCATTAAGGAACCAAATATAAACTAATGCGTAAATAATAAAACTTATATAAGTATATACAACTATAACTTATATAATTCAGACTTGACTTGAAGAACTCCCAATATGTGCTCCTTTAAATAAAATGACATCAGAGAGAGAGAGAGAGAGAGAGAGAGAGAGAGGTAAGGGATCGGACAGTAAGAGAGTATACCAGTGCAGGGACTAGGGAGGACATGCAGGGACTGAGGAAAAAAAGAGAGAGAAAGAAAGAGGCAGAGTACAAAGACAGTGGGAAGGAAAGGGGAAAAGGAAGAGGAAAGAAAGACGGAGCAGAGGGAGGTGTAGAGTGAGGGCAGAGGGGGGTCTGGGAGTGGACGGCCGGCACTGGGTGCGTTGTGACTCTGCTCTGGAGCTGATAAGAGGCTCAGAGAGGCAGTGTGAGAGACCGGCAGGGGACAGGCCTTCAAAAGGCCGTTGACAGGGGGATAAGGGGAAGGAGCGGACAGTGGGGCGCTGAAAAGCTCCTAAAGAATCATCAGTTAACTCCTCTGTGCCTAACATTTCCCCTCCCAAAATGTAATCCCCGAATACGAAAAATGGGCGAGAGAGGGAGAGAGGGAGGGAGAGAGGGAGAGAGAGAGAGAGAGAGAGAGAGAGAGAGAGAGAGAGAGAGAGAGAGAGAGAGAGAGAGAGAGAGAGAGAGAGAGAGAGAGAGAGAATGAGTTTATGCTCGTTTGTAGCGAGAGGCTAAGCAGCCCTGAGCTACCTCGGCTCACTTTCTATGTTCTGCTCTGGCCCTCCCGGCTAGATCAGCTGACTGTCCTTTTTCACCTTTCAGTTATGTGAGTAGAAAAGAAGAGGAATATATTGTGGGATAGACTCCCCAGGCTAGATAACCTGAGACTGAACCATACACTTGCAGCTGAAGCCCTTAAAACTACACAAACACTCAACAACAAACAGTCAGTCCAGTGCATTTAAATGGACTAAACCCAGTAAGCACACTGGGAGAAAAGAAAAAAACAACAAACAACAACTTCCATTCCAATGAAGTGAACCAACAAAGTACCTGGTTAAAAGTGTTGTATGTCCAAAACTTTACAGACATCTGGCTATGCAGCCTTTCCTCTGAACTGAAGGGTGGTTTATGCATAACTTAATCTTTCAGACGTAAACAAAGTCATTCAGAGTGATTTGATGTGAAGTGCTGCATTCTAGAGATTTCTTTACAGAGGTGGTCATAGGAACTCAGGGTCACTAAGTCTTTTTGGCCAAAAAGAACATAAAACCAATACTGTTATTGGGTATCGCCCAAATATAGCGCTCATTTAGTAAAGCACCCACTGACTCACAATGACATGGGCCGCTTTCAACATCCCACCATGGCAAACTCCCACCAGTAACTATCTGTGTAATTTTAAACAGACACTAACACCACCACCTTCCTAATGCAGGTGTAGACAAGATGACAACACAAAATCAACATTTGCTACCAAAGTCCTCATACGTCAACTTTACTCTTTTTTAAACTGTCTTCAAAAGATAAGCTGCAGCATGGTTTCTAAGTTTGCTCAGTAATCGGTGCACAGTGTGGTTCTTTATGTGAAGCATCAGATAACAAGATTTAAAAAGCGCACAGTGTACGTCTGGCTTCGGAGGACATTCAACTACTGCTTACACAATAAAGTGTGACTAAAACTCAACAAGAGAGCTCCTCATTGCCCTGGGTGGATTCTGCTGTCACTGAGACTGTTGTTAAAAGCAACAGATGAGGAGCATAAAAAAGTCTATAAAACATATTTTACTGCCGTGGAAAAATATTCAATCAGCCAGACGTTAGCGATTTCGTTGTACGCTGCCCTCGTTTACACTAAAATCTACTTCATGTAAATTTTGTAATCAGTATGGGTATCTGATATCTGAAAAAACAATGTATCATTGGTCTCTGGCATAGCATTCAAAGAGATTTCATATATATATATATATATATATATATATATATATATATATATATATATATATATATAAACTTTCTGAGCACAAAAGTTTAGAGGCATTAAACTCTTCAGACATACGCTCCTTATCACCCCCACTGTGAACTACCCAGAATCCGTACACTTTTCAAGAACAAAGCTTTTCACAACAACCACTCTGAATGATTTTGTTTATATATTAACAATTAAATCGTACAAACATTTTAACAAAAAAAAGTTACATTTCCTTGATTGCATCCCCTTTGCTACAGTAACAGCCTCTACTCTTCTTGAAGGGCTTTAGAGTAGATGGTGGAACATCTAGGACTTGATTGCATCAAGCCACAAGAGAATAAGTGGGTTCAGGTACTGATGTGAGATGATTAGATGTGGATTACAGTAACTCATCCCAAAGTGCTCAATCAGTTCAGCGAACACTGTTCCATTGCTCCACTGCTCCACAGTCCAGCGCTTCATAAGCCTGTAGCCGATGCTTGGTATGGGGCTTGGTGACTTGGTGTGCAGCTGCTCTACAGCTCTTGTTCTGTTAGCAATGCTTTTCTACTGACACCACAGAAGCTGTTGTGTGGGTCACACCTTCACATATGCAAATTTACAATGGGACATACAATGTAAGACCATCAACCTGTAATAAAGAAGAATTTAAGAAGCAGGAGAATAAAACAACTTAAAAATATCAAAAGCAAAAAACACCAAAGACAATACTGAAGCCCTTTTAACTGCAAACCTATATTGATCACCTGTAACCAACTTAAAACACCCAAATATACAAAGCAAACCTAAAAACAGAAATTCATTAACTCTTAATGTATTCCCATATCCCATGTATCACATGACTGCTGTATATAAAACCTTATCACAATACTTGTACTTGTCAATAGTGTTTAGCCCTAGAGCTCTGCTCTGAACCTTGGCACAGAGAGAGGTTTGGTCTGAAGCCATGAACTCATTACCACTAGTAAGTGAGAGGGTCCTACAGGTCATATGGGGCCCCAAGGTCACGTACAGTGAGTGAGAGAGAGTGTGTTTGTATATAAGCTGTTTTTCCCCAATTCCATGGAGAGTGCAGTCCATTTGGTAGAGCAGTCGATTAGAAAATCGACCTCGCTCTGCAACTGAAAAGGGCTGATAAGCAAAGCAGGGCCCACACATGCTGTGCATTCCCCGATGGCTATCGGCTGGGCAGAGCAGAGGTCGGGAAAGGTATATACTTAAAAAAAAAAAAAAAGAAAGATGGTTCTTTAGTGGTTCTATTTAGAACCATAAGTTCTATATAGGAGTGTTTAATGCTTAAATGATTCTTTGCTTGGTGAGATGTTTTTTTTCCCCCAGAATGTGTTGTATATGGTTCTATGAAGAACATTTTTGAAAACGGTTCGATATGGTACCAAAAAAGGTTCTTCTATTGTTATGATGTTAAGTTTGTAGCTATAGAAGAACCCCTGTTGGTGCTAACCATTTGACCATTTCTATATAGATTGTTCTAAATAGGAAGACACTTTTCTAAATAACCCCTAAAGAATCATCTTTTGTTAAGTGTGTAGGAATGATCATGAATGATATGAATACATTTGAGACAATAAATTTACTTGCATTGAATTTCACAGTGTCAAACCAAACTCCTCTGAATGCTTCTGTCTGCATGATCATAGTTTTGTGCTCACTGCATTTATAACCACCGCATTATCACAATATGTAAATGCACATACAAAAACCACATGGAAATATTGACTGATTGGGGAAAGTGGGTGTTAAGTTCTTTTCACTGCATAGGAACTACAAATTTGCTGGAACTATTATAACAGGGTTTAACTCTAAAGCATCTACTTTGGCTAATTAGCTGACTTGCTTGCTAGAGACATATAATGCTTTTCTGTCTTTTTCTCCATTCTTTGCCATAATAAACATTTATTTGCATGTAAACTGTCTGCAAAGTTATACAGTACATGCCAGAGAGAGAAACTCTTTCCCACAGTAACCACTTTTCCCAGCTGCCTGAAATGCCTTGTTGTAATTCCAGCCCTTTTCTCAGTTACAACATGACATCACCTTGTAACACAATTCTGGTGACTTTATCCTAACCTGGAAGATGTCTTAACCAAGATAAGGACACCTTTAAGTATCATTAGGTTCTGCTGGGGGCAAAATTAATCCAAAATCATCATTGGGATACTTGGTACTGGATCTATGTCTGAAAAAGCATAGTTTCAGTTTTATGGTACCAAATGTTCTGCCATCCTGTACAGTGAAAACAAACACCCAAACTGTTCCTCTGATTATCAATTTAATAGATACCCTCTGCTGTTCATCAACTGATGATTGCTAATAAACTATTAACTGCTTAAAGGAAATCAACTTGAAATCACTCTGCTATTATATAACCCACACATTTAATATACAATAAGTTTCTTAAATCTTTTTTACAGCTGGGAAAGAACTTGGTCCTTTTCAAAGCAGAGGTTAAACTAAACTTGATGCGATGACTAAACTCACTGCTAACCCATTACATTGTGGCTTCACAATTAATCTGACCTACATGCAAATTAAAGGCAAAAGGTCCATGCTGCATTAGAATCAGTTCATGCTCTGAGATGGGCTGGTTTTAAGCTATTATAATAGGCTGTAGTTTGATGAGATTCTATTCCTTTGAAGCTTCAGTTTTATAAAGAGATGTTGCACTGGGAGTTTAGGAGAATGAGTAAAAACAGATAATTGGTGGCGTGTCTTGTTTAAAAGGTGAAACAAGGGTGAGTATGTATTAGATTTCATATTCTTTTCTTTCTGATCTTAGAAGCATAAAAGCAAAGTGATTCAAACAACTACATATACGGTGAAACAGTGAACGATGCTTTTTCTTGGTCTAGTCTCATCACATTGTTCACACTAAGTCTGATTTCCTGTTAGTACTCCTGGCACAGATGCTAGAAGAAAAAAGCCTGTGGAGAACACATGCTCCTTTCATGTTGGGAGCTCATTCATGAATAATTAGCAGTGGAGGAAGAATAAAAATCTTACATGTAGTTTGTTTAAAGTATGGGAAGAATTTGTGCTGTTGTGTAATGCGCTCGTTTCCCTGAAGCATCAACCACAATAAATTAGCCCACTCTTCTGCAGTACAAAAATAACTTAGAAATAAATCTTGTTTATCTTATCAGAATCAAGCCAGCGATCTCTTGCGCATTCGCGGCGAAAGCTCCAGAGAACTTCAGAGTGTATTTTATATAGCGGCAACAGAGCTCGCTTATTGCTTTTCATCCATAGCACTCAGTTTATGATTTAACGTTTGCTTCCTTTATGTACCCCCATCCATTCATCGCTCTCTCTAAAACATCAGTGGTGCAACCCCACTCAATACCCTTTCATCCATTTTACCATCTTCTCCCTCTTCCTCAGGGTGACACAACCTACTCCATCATCTTCTGGTTTGCATACCTCCACATCCCCCTGTTCCTGAGACTGAGTTTGAGTTTGGTTTCGAATACTAGGATTCTAGGTGAAGAGGGCATCTGGAGCTCATGGTCTTCGTGTGCGGTCCTGGTCCATGAAGGTGAAGAACAGGCACACGGCTGCGGTGACCAAAGTGTGCATGGACTCGTAGAGAAGCTTGGGGGAGAACACGCTCCAGATGAAGAGATGGTAGCGCAGCGCTGTAACCAGCACCACGTAGAACACGGCAGGGATGGAGCGCAGCAGGGCGAAGCAGTAGCTGCCGTGGCCGAGAGACACCGCAGCCCTGAGGGAGGGGGACAGAGGGAGAGAGAGAATAACCCTTGCATAAGTATAGTGTATGCATACATAACACATCCATTATCCAATTCAGCCCTGTGTCACTCACCCTGTACTCAAATCCTGCAGCTCCATTTTTCCCTACAACATACACGGCCATTATCGCGCTTCTCCAGACAATGACTGAAGACCTCGTTCACTTTCAACTGTGTAGACAGGTGAACTTAACTCGGCGTATAATACACACTGAAGCTACCTCCTATGTACGAAAAGGACCAGTGTTATTCCTGTCTCAGAGCTTCCCCTCTTTGGATGAGTGGGGCCCAAACTCTTTGTATTGGGATGTACAGAGTCAAAACAATGTACAAATAAAAAGATCAGTAGGTTAACCTTACATAACACTACATCAAATACTATTATATAAAATTATGTATGAAATAGATAATTTAAGTTAGATTTATTTTTTTGTTATACTTAGTATTAAAATATGTTTGTCCTCTTATTGAATGAGGGCAAATCATTTCACACTTTAAGCAGCCCTGTTTTAGATTATTAACAGTCTTAACACACCTCACCATAACACTTAACTTCTGACACATTAGTAAGTTACTCAAGTGACTCTGTCTTGTTTAAGTACACACTGCAATTTATGTGATCTATTGATCTGCCACATATTATGAATAGACTCAGCTGCCTACTAGGTTGTACACTATTCAGTGCTTTGCTGCACAGACAGTGCTGCTGTTACAAAGTACTGTAAGGCATAATGGTAATATGATTGGCCCAACAAATCAACCCCCTAACACCTCCACCCACCCGCCCCCATCTTACATCACTTCTCAAAAGCAATACCAAAAATCCCAATAGTATCCAAAATAAAAACACAAAACAAACAAGAAAGGAAAAGTCAAGTCACTGAAAGATCCCTAAAAAAAGATAACAGTAAGCATGGCAGGTCTATTAAAGTTGTCCTGAACTCGATTGCTTCTTCATCATTAAGAGAGCCACATCAAAATATAATAATAATACATCAAAATATAATACTAATATAATAATAATTTACATTTACAGCATTTAGCAGATGCTCTTATCCAGAGCGACTTACAAAAGTGCTTAGTGTTCGGTTAGAGTATGTATCTCTATCTAGTACAAACAGGTTTAAATCCAAACTACTCTTATACTCAAACACTGCCATAAACACAGGGCCAGTGCTGATACCAAGAAAAAAAAGACAATGCAATACCTAGCAAGACTGGAACACCTACAGAGAAGAGAACAAATACAAGACTACATCCAGTACAAGTGCAGTACTTATCCAGTGCTCCTAGAAGATCAAATGCAATTACAGTTTATACCAGTACTTTAGTAGATTAGTGTTCATAAGTGCTTTACAAACAGATAGGTCTTCAGTCTGCGTTTGAAGACCGCGAGAGAGTTCGCTGTTCGGACAGCCAGTGGAAGTTCATTCCACCATCTGGGTGCCAGGACAGAGAAGCGTCTTGTCGTGTGTTTTCCATGAATCTTGAGTGATGGCGGGTCAAGCCGAGCCGTACTTGAAACGCGAAGGGCTCGAAGTGCGCTTCGACTTTTGACCATTGCCATAAGGTAAGGAGGAGCTGGTCCATTCTTGGCTTTGTAGGCAAACATCTGAACTTT
The DNA here is from genome assembly GCA_021613375.1 of Megaleporinus macrocephalus. NCBI lineage: Eukaryota > Metazoa > Chordata > Actinopteri > Characiformes > Anostomidae > Megaleporinus > Megaleporinus macrocephalus. The sequence goes on from CM038713.1 coordinate 19,871,668, forward strand.
AAACTGAATGCAAGCAGCTACAGGAAGCCAGTGAAGGGAGCGCAGCAGTGGAGTGACATGAGTATAATATAATAAAGCATTTATTGCTTATCATGTATTAACATGGTAGAAATTTAGGAATAAATAAAAATAATGCTCATTAATATTGAAATAATGCAACCTCTAACGTTCAACTGTTCTAATGTTCATTAATCTGGTTGCATTTCATGAACATGGATTTCAACTATAACATTAACACTGTGCTTTTTCAAGCAGTGACTATATGAAGCCTCATTCATCTGTCCTTTCCCTTTTTTTTTCAGCTTCTCTCGATTGTAGCGACTGTTGCAACAGTTAAAGAGACATAAAACAATAACTTAAAAAGTAAGCACTTAGTGAAAAAGTAACAGTTAAAGCACAAACAAGAACACCTTAGTTCTGTGGGACCCCCACAGGACCACCACCAAGCAGTTGGGCCATTCTCAGCACTGCAGTAGCAGTGACGTGGTGGTAGCATGTTAGAGCATGTTGTGGTAGTACTACTGGATCAGACACAGCAGTGCTGCTGGAGTTTTAAACACTTGTCTACTCACTGTCCACTCTATTAGACATGCCTACTTTGTTGGTGCAGAGTTTGTGGTGGTCATCTTTTAGTCATTAATGGTAAGAAGACGCTGCCCATAGGAAGCTTTTTTTGATTAGTGGACTATTTTCAGTCAAGCAGGGACACTAATATGTTTAAAAACTCCAGCAGCACTGCTGTATCTGATCTACTCACCCCAGCAAAACACACACTAACTCACCACCACCATGTCAGTGTCACTGCAGTGCTGAGAATGATCCACCATCCATATTATACCTGCTCTGCGGTGGTGCTGTGCTGTGGGGGTCCTGGCCAGTGGAAAACAGGATGAAAGGGGCTACCAAAGTATGTAGAGAAACAGATGGACTACAGGCTGTATTGTTGAACTACAAAGTGCATCTACAAAGTGTACAGCTGATACAATGGACAGTGAGTGTAGATACAAGGACGTGTATTTAATGACGTGATCAGTGGGTGTATATATATATATATATATATATACATATATATATATATATATATATATATATATATATATATATATATAGTTCTTACATTTTTTTTTTGGTTACTGCATGATTTACAGCTGAAAGTTTACATACACTATATGAATCCACACATGTCCATTTTTTCCTCACTGTCTGGCAAGAAATCAGAATTAACCCATCCTGTCTTAGGTCAATTAGGATTACCAAAATTATTTATTATTATTTGTAGGTATGTATATATAGTTGAATATTTTCTAGCATAAAACGTCTATGTACCTAGCTTTATAGCCAGTACTGTGTTATCCTATCCTATCTTCTCCTCAACGCCAATTGAACACTATGGCGCATAGAAGTACATCACTATCCAAAACAACTAAATAAGCATGCAGCAGTAAAGTCTTAGGCAAGTTATAAGAGGATATTCTATTTTTTTACTTACATTATTTTTTAAATCCTATCTTGCTTCAAGATGAAAATTAAAGCTGAGAATATTAACACTGGATAATATTACATAGTAATATATTCAAACTTTTTTCAACCATTTATTTCTTAGTCTTTTTTACTCCAGACTTGTGTTGTGGACTGTATTTTACATAAAACGTGACATCAAAACAGCTTCAAAAATAATCCGAGACTTGAAATTTTTTTTATGCCTTTTATGTCTGGCCTTGTGATATGTTCAGATGTTTAAGGGCAAATGCCAGTTTTCTAAAGGAAATCAAGCTGTGGCCTCCAACACCACAGCTATGATTTGAGCAAGGGTGAACCATGGCCTTCCGTTCAGCAGATTACAATGGGCAAATATGTGAGTGGGAGGTGTGAGCGTGTGAGTGTGTGAGCATGTGTGTGTGTGTCTTTAATGCTCTCTCTAAGGGACCTGTGTGGTCTGAAATGTCCTCTGATTCTTGTTTGAACAAAGTTTCGACTTCTTTTCCTCTCACTCTTGAGGCCTGTGCACTCTGACCAGTACAGCAGATGTAAAGGATATGAACTCTCAAACAGACTAAATGATTCCCCCTCCCCTTTAACCCTCACTCGATCTGTTCAACACACAGCAGAGGCATGGTTCTGATGTCCTACTGAAATGCCAACACAGAGTGCGTTTCAAGTACAGCTCAGGTGGAAGACTGTTAACTGTGTCCTCGTAATATAATATTAAAAGCATTTCCAGCGATATGATTGTTACATACTGTGCACATAAACAGAAGCCTGGACTGATAAAACAGTTTTTACAATTATAAAAAAAAAAGAACAGCAACAGGGAAGCGCAGAGTGCATATGCTGCAGCAGATAATTTTTTTTTTTTTTGCCTCTATCTGCTTTTTAACACCCCAAGGACGAATCCGGGGCCATATGGTTCTGCTCATCACTATAACAGATTTCACTCCAAGACACAGTTTAAATATAGACACTCTGGCATTTTGTTTTTGTGCCATCACACCTGGAGAACGAAGCGAAGGAGGGAGAGGTCACGAAGTGTGTGTGAGAAAGTGAGAGACAGAGTCAGGCGAGAGGGGATGTTGCCATTCTGTAGCTAACACCCCGGCCATATTAGGAACTGAGGGGTCTGCCCCCTTTTCTCTGTGAGGAAAAAAAAATAATAGAAAATCAGTGCTGCAGCTCTCGGTGTAGTAGTCCTCTGAATGTCATCGGATCATCTGAATTACGAGGGTGTTAAAAAAGTTGCCACAGGCAGCCTAGCGCTGAACTGACATAACCAGCGAGCTCTGTCAAGTGCAGTAGTCGGTTTGGCAGTAGTAGCTTACAGCTTGAGCGGCTGACAAACCCTATCGGCTCGGCGACAAACTGCCATGTGCGCCAGTGACAACCGTTTGTGTAGCGCGAGCGGTTTAGCGACGTGATTCTCTCAGTCTGCGAACTGTCACAGATGTCCTGATACTTTTTCAAGCATCCCTCTGATGACTCCGGTAGCGTGAGCTCCTTTACCACACATAGCCGGAGCAGCAATGAGCAGCAGCCAGACAGCTTTCTCCTCTTTGCTGCCGAGGGTCACTCTCAGTTCTGTAAGGGTCCAGGAGAAGGAGGGAGGCTTATCTAAACAGGAAAACAACAACAGCAAGCTTCTCAGTGCGTCAGGCCTCTCTCCAGGTCAACTACTGTGTCCACTTGGCATCACCGTCCTTGTCCTTCAAAGGACCCGGTAACATCAAGAGGGGAAAATTGTACGTTAGACGAGACGTATCAGCTTTTTGGTTTGCCACATGCCGCAATAGTGGCAATTTTCCTAAATGCCGTTCATTTTTCCTATACAGACAAACAAAAAAAGGCTTTGATGCCGACTACAGAATGACAACACGACTTCAAAGCTATGTTCATGCCAATGAGGCCATTCGAAACTCAGTCTAAGAATCTGGAAGAGCGAGTGAGAGAGAGAGAGAGAGAGAGAGAGATTCATTGATGCCAACAGTTCATCGGTAATGCAGACATCATTGACTTGTAATACAAAACCCGGGTCTCGGTGACATACCGTATTCATACTTTTCAAAAGTGTTGAGCCGTAACACTTGAACACTGTTCACATAGCAACATTTTCCACAGTCAATCTCAACACAGAAGGTCCAAATACAACTTTAGGCCTACATATTTTTTTCCCTTTCTCTTTTTTCCCCACTCATCTATTCCCCTGCTGGCTGGCTGGCCTGAAAGCTAACCGCTGTATGAGAATTCCGAGTCTACTCCATTTTACATCACTCTCCCGTTTGACTGGCAGTGAGCGGATGTAGGATGTTACAGCTCCTAATTAGCCCATTGCCAAGCCTTCAAGGCTGCTAGTTCACAGTGTAGAGCGGCTTCCCTGTACCGTTGCATTTGAATATCTGCCATCAACACCCTACAGCACTGCCTGCAACGATTTGCCTCAAATTCTCTGATACGTTCCAGGCGGAATTCTCTTAGAACCCTACGAGCCTTCTATCAAGCCACTCCTTTTTTTTTTTTTTAACGGACCCTCTCTCAGCCATCAAGGCATTTGCAATTCTAATCCAGGACCCAGGCAGACGCAGAGTTGGTGGATTGTTTGCAGCCTTCGGTATCCACAACGCAGCGCACCTGTTGACCCTAAATTGAGAATTTTTGTTAACGAGGCTGTTTCTCAGTCTCATCGCGTCTCTCAGTCTCTGTCCTGGTGGCCAATGAAAACTTTATTCGGAGGCGTGGGATGGGTTGGGATGTCCTCTGGGCTTCTGGAAAGGAGTGTATTGATCAAAGGCCATTTCCTGGATTTGGTGTGTGTGTGTGTGTGTAGTAATGATGCTGATGGATAGAGCACAGGCATTATTAATGAACAGCTCTGTGTGAGACTACTTAAGCACATAATTTATCTCACGGGACAGAGGATGCACTTTGCGAGGCTGTTGTAACGTGTGGAGGGCGGGAAGGGGTGGGAAGGGGGAAATTGTAGAATGCATGATGAGTCTGTAAATATTAGGCATTTTTTTAACTGCAGGAACATTTTGAGGAAGTTTTTAAGGAGGCCTGGAACTTTTAGACACAGTTACTCTAGAGGGCTAGTTTTGGTTCCATGTGATGGTTCCAGGAACATTTTGCAACTCTTAAAAAAAGAAAAGACGGTCTATCACTCAACACAATATTAACAATCTATATCCATGTCCCAAGTATAGACAAACTCAATGTGCTTAACCTTATACCACACAAACAATTATAATATTTCATGTCTGTATTGGACACATCCAGTAAACATTCACAGTGCTGGTGGAAAAACTAAGTCAACCCTTGGATTTAATAACTGCTCGAACAGCATTTACCTCCAACAAGCGTTTCCGGTAGCTGCTGATCAGACCTGCACAACGTTCAGGAGGAAATCTGGACCATTATTCTTTACAGAACTGCTTCAGCTCAGCCATATACTTAGGATGTCTGGTGTGAACAGCTCTTGAGGCCATTCTACAGCAGGATTCAGTTTTAGACTCTGACTGGGCCACTCCAAAAGGTGGATTTTCTTTTTTTGAAGCCATTCTGTAGTAGATTTACTTTAGTGTTTAGGGTCATTGTCCTGCTGCATCACCCAACTTCAGCTGGCAGACAGCCACCCTGACATTATTCTGTAGGGTACCTTGATAAACTTGAGAATTCATATTCCCCCTGATGAAGGCAAGTGGTCCAGGACCTGAAGTAGCAAAGCAACCCCAAATCATGATGCTCCCACCACTGTACTTCACCATTGGGATGATGTTTTCATGTTGGTATGTAGGGCCCTTTTTACGCCATATTCAGCGCTGTGTGTTCAAACTTGGTTTCATCACTCCACAAAACATTTTCCCAGTAGCACTGTATGGTGTCTAGGTACTCTTTGGCAAACTTCAGGTGTGCAGTGATATTTTTTTTTTTTTGGAAAACAGCGGCTTCCTTCATGCTGTCCTGCCATGGACACCATGCCTGTTCAATGACTTGCGTATGGTAGACTCATGAACAGAGGTGTTAGCCAGTTCAAATGATTCTCTCAAGTCTTCAGCTGTTACCCTAGGGTTCTTTTTTACCTCTCTGAGCATTCTACGTGGCACCTTTGGAGTCAACTTCTGGGGGGACTAGCCACAGAACTAAATTTGTCTAACTGTGGACTGATTAATATCTAAAGTCTTGGAAATCACTTTCTAACCCTCTCCAGCTTTATGCAAATTAACAGTTCTTGATGGTAGGTCTTTTTGCGAGGATTGTTTCACATCAGCAGATGTTTCTTGTAAATAGCAAACTTAAAAAGTTTGAGTGTCTTAAATGTCCAAGTAGCTCTACACCACGCTCCAATCTTGTTTTATTGCTTGGACTCCAGGTTTGCTAACTCCGGACTCTAATTAGCTTTGTTGAAGTCATTAGCATAAGGGTTCACTTACTTTTTCCACCAGCACTGTCAATGTTTAATGGATGTGTCCAGTACAGACATGAAATATTATAATTGTTTGTGTGGTATTAGGTTAGGACCACTGAGTTTGTCTAGACTTGGGACTCTGATATAGATCAGATCATGTTTTATGACCAATTAATGCAGAGGTAATTTCAAAGGGTTCACATACTCCTCTGCCCTCAACTTCTCATGACAAAATTCTCACCCCACAACCTCCCCAGCTCCTCCCTATCTTCTAACTCTTACCCACTCTTTGCTTGGCAAGGGGGGGCTGGCTTCAAGTCCCAGCAGCCGAGGCCACCCAGAACTCCAGCATGAGTTCCCCTTCCTTGCCCTTTCTTAGTGGTTGGCACTTTGCAAATAAACAGTATGAAACTATATGATACAATATGATTCCAATACTAAATAATATTAAACTATACAACCTAATACTAAATATTATTAAAATCCATGATCAAATACTAAATTATTTTAGGCTATATGAGTCAATACTAAATAACATTAAATTATACATCACAATACCAAACAATATTCATTTATAAGATACGATATGATGCAATAGTAAACAATATTAATTTATAAGATAGGATATGATGCAATAGTAAACAATATTAATTTATACAATACAATATGATACAATGCTAAACAGTAGGAAACTAAACAAATCGCTACATTATGATATGTTGCAATACAGACCCATACATTAAATTGTTACATATTTATTCATAATGCTAGTGGAAAATTGTCTGCAGCGTCCCCACAAAGAGTTTCTGGGACCAACAACTGAACAACCAATGAGTTAAACACGCCTGTATTTTGATGAACTTGACCAATCAAAGCTCTGCACCAAGATTTTTAAGAACCTGCTGATCAAAAGTGAGCAGACAGTGGAAAAGGGTCATTGATTGACTTGTACTCAGGGGAACGAGTGAGTTCTTATGGTAAGGGAGTACCAATAAGCAATGCAGCACATTGTGATCAAAACACTTTTCAAACGCTTCAGATGCTGGTCTGGCCAAACACACTCCAGAGTAATTAAATTTTGATAGGAATCTCCAGACATGCAGTCAGACATCCTCACTCCACACACTCTCTGGGATTTGCATACATTTCTATTTTTAAACCACTGCGAAAACGTTCATCCCCACCGATAAAAGAGTGCTCAGAATATAGGCTCATGTAAACTTTGCTGTGGTAGTCTGATTATCGTTCTCTGATTAAGACTTTGATTGCCTCATAGAATTATCATTAATTGTTATCTAATTCTTATATCCATCACACTAATGACGGGCCCAACACCAGCAATGAAAATAACATCTCAGTATTACTGGTCTGTGATGACATATCATTTTCATGTTCTAGTAATTAGCTTGAAAAATAGTCTACGATTGATTAATATCACATAATGAGGTAATAGCCCGCAATTAAGCTGCAGTGAAGCATCCAAGAGCAAATCACTCAGCGAGGGAGAGCTAATTGTTAAATGAGCGAATTCTAATACACAGCGGATTTTGTGATTAAAAGAGGGGAAAAAAGGAAAGCATATATATACCAGGTCCTGACCAATAGATTTAGCACATAAAACCGGTCCAAGGATTTACTGGAACCGGCAAAAATCCTGTCACTAAAGTGGGAAACATTGTCTGGCAATGGAAATATTGTGTTACATCATAAAATGTGGATGGAAAGTGATACAATATATGGCCAAAAGTACACTCCTAAATATAAAGCTCAGGTGTTTCAGCTGCTCAAGTTGCTAAGAGGTGTATAATGGGTATTAGTATTACATATTGACCAGCTCCTCCTTACCTTATGGCAATGGTCAAAAGTCGAACCGCACCTTGAGCCCTTCGCGCTTCAAGTACTGCTCGGCTTGACCCGCCATCTCTCAAGATTCATGGAAGACACACGACAAGACGCTTCTCTGTCCTGGCACCCAGATGGTGGAATGAACTTCCACTGGCTGTCCGAACAGCGAACTCGCTCATGGTCTTCAAACGCAGACTGAAGACCTATCTCTTTGTAAAGCACTTATAAACACTAATCTACTAAAGTACTGGTATAAACTGTAATACTGTATATACTGTATGTAGTCTTGTATTTATTCTCTTCTCTGTAGGTGTTCCAGTCTTGCTAGGTATTGTATTGTCTTTTTTCTAGGTATCAGCACTGACCCTGTGTTTATGGCAGCGTTTGAGTATAAGAGTAGTTTGGACTTAAACCTGTTTGTACTAGATAGAGATACATACTCTAACCGAACACTAAGCACTTTTGTAAGTGGCTCTGGATAAGAGCGTCTGCTAAATGCCGTAAATGTAAATGTAAATAATATTAAAGAGCACAGAGAAGCTAAATCTGCATTTTCTGTCTAATTAAGAAAATCTTGTTCATCTGGGCCACAACACACATGTACAAAGTATGTCTGATAGAAACTTTTCCAAAGTCTAATAAATGTCTGCTCTATTTCACCGTATTTCTTTCCAATTGATGTAAACTAAGTGGTCCTAATCTTGGGATATGCTTCCTAAACTGTAAACTGATCACAAGGCTGATCAACTACACAAAACAGCTCTAGAGCCAGAGAAACTTGGTGATATGAAGCAAAACCAAAAGCCAGTAATCTAGAACACCTGTCTCTTGCTGCCTGTCAACTGTTCATTCATAGTTAACTTGTATGTTCCTTCATTTACACACCGCTTCGTTCGTCAGCAGGTGATGTGTGGGGTTGGATATGTGGTATGGTTTGGTGGGGTAGGGGTGGTGTTGGTTTTGGGAGCTGGGGTGGTACAAGTAATGCCCATACTCACAATGGCTTTTGGAATGGGATATCTAAAAAGCCCATACAGGTGATGGTCAGGTGTCCACATAGTAAACTTTCCACAGTTCATTTGTGATCACAGAACAGAGTGTGTGAATAGTTTGAGCATGAAAGTCTACTTTTAGATGCTCATCTGAAGTGAAGTACTTCAATTAATAACAGCTCATTTCAGTCATTTACAGGAGCCATTAAATGCTATTTACTTGTTTTGGAAGAGGTCAACTATGCATTTTTCCACTGATGGAATATATTTCAGTGGAAATGTGTAAGATTTACAAACTGCAACTAGATTCTCACCTACGTATACAAGAGCAGGGAGGTCAACATTTATAAAATAATTTTTATTGCATGTTAAAATACATTTTTTACTGCAGCCAGTGTTCATGATTGTTTATTATGAAATCTGCTGTTGCCTGTTTGAGTAGATGGTCTGCAGAAAATAATACAATACTCCAAAAAAAAAGTAATACTCATTGTAAGTAATAAAAGTAATACTAATACTAATACTACTGAATGATAGTATCAGCGTCAGAATAGAAATGTATATAAATGAACATAATATATATATATTTTTTTAAATCTGCAGTTTATTTGAGTTTAGCAAAATTGACAATTGACTATTTTTTATATTTTAACAGAAAACTGACAAATGTAACATTTACATGTACATTTAATTTCATATCAGCCAGGGTTAACAGTTTTTAGAGTTTAAGGCCGTTAAACACCCCGTTGAAACTCTCGAACTGATCTCGCTGTGAAAAGGAAGACAGCTAGAACAAGTTTGAGAATATCCTTTTCCTTTACTTCTCAGAAACCGCGCAAGCGGTGACACAGTGCAGGATGCTTTCCACTTTAGAAAAGCGAAATGGAGAAAGGAGAGGTTTTCACCTCATTTCGGAGCTGAGAATTTGTGAGCTCATTCGCACGCGGCTCGGATCTCCTTCAAGTGCAAATAAGATCTCACTTGCTCCTCACAGAAGGGGTGAGCTGTGGCATTGTGCAGGAAGCTTTCCACTCCGGAAAAGCAAAACAAGAGCGAGGAGTTTCTTTACCTCGTCTCAGGAGTCAAAACTTTCACCCACGGATCTCAGTAACTTGGTCTGAGCTGATTTCAGAGATGAATCTGTACACGACACAAGCACAATTGGACTGCACGAAAAAAAAAATTCTTTCCTTAAAGATCGAGCAAACATTGACACCGAACTACTGTCTATTTTGGGAAAATGAATGAAGTGTGAAAATCTTCATCGCTTCAGACAGAAGCTGCTTCCGCACAAGATCAGCAAATCTAGCTTGAGCCACATTTAAGCTGCTTTTAGAGATTCTGAACCTGTTAGTGTTTGTGAACATGTTCTATTTACTGAAACTACATACTTTATTGATCCCAGACGGACATTCAAGACAGGGATCAAGTATGTAACCATCCATCCATCCATCCATCCATCCATCCATCCATCCATCCATCCATCCATCCATCCAAGCTAGTTGTAAAGATATACTACTTATACTACTTACTCAAATTTATCTTGTTCATTTCCATGTGGACCCTAATCATGGTTTCCTGTTATATCTAAAGTTCTTGGTGGAACTGTAATGGATGGAAACTTTTTCCGCTGAATTGGAAATGCTCATAACTTATGTTTTAATGGAAACCCAGCTTAAAACTGACAATCATGGACATTTTAAACTAGGAAGAGGTGAAAGATTTTGCTAAAGCTAAAGCTAAAGATTTTGCTAAAGCTAAAGATGCCAAGCAGGACAAGCGATGGCCCACTTACTGAGGGCTAAAATCTCTCTGCCTCGCTAATGACATTCCCTTGGATCTGGGAAAGCAAACACACCAGACATTTCCGAGGCTTTTTGTCAAACAAGCTTTGAATTCAGTATTTTAGAATGTGGAAATCAACCTTCGAAAAGCTACGCACCATGATCAGACCATCTGCAGAGCCAACTGTTTCCAATCACCAGCCACCCTTGCCAGCTAATAAGGGGACTGCCACCGCATTACACAAGCTGGCCACTTAAGCAGAGAACAGGGCTGGGGATAAACCGTTTGGTGTGAGTACACTGTTGTGTATGTAACTCACGGCTTGTTGAATCAAGGTTTATCCTGAAAACCCTTTTCCATCACACTCACTTTTCCACCTCTTTCTAGTGAAAGTGGGTGAATTTCTTTCAGGTTTTATTTTTGGTGCATTTTCAAAATCTGGAAAACTCACTGTACGCACAGTTCTAATGGACTGCCATCAGAATCAATTGCATGTCCCCCCCAATATGTTAACATAAATAAACTCAAATGCATCCAATGGACTATATCTGCACATACACGGCAGTGTGTGCGCTCAACCTCTGGGCTGGCCTTGTAAAAGTGCTCTGAATTGAGTCTTTAATGAGACTATCAGTAAGAGGCTGTAATGTCCCTCTTTCAAAGCAATCATTTGCCAGAGTTTTCTATGATTGGTTTCACAGCGCAGGGCACACTGACTGAGTGTTAAAGAAAGAGAAACACAATATTCCAGGACGAGACCCTATAATTACGTCAGTATGCAGAGTGTAAGAGAGAGACAGGGAGAAAATGTGAGAAGGAGAGGCTAAAGCAGTAATTTCGCTGTAAGCTGTATATATTTATGAGTGCGTGCGTGGGGTGTTTGTTTAACGTCCCCTTTCACCCAGCTGACCAGCTTGGAATGACCTTTGTATGTTTGAATGGCTCGGTATATGGGGGCATTTCAGGACACAGCTAATCTGCGTGATTAAGAGAAAGAGAAAGAAAGCACATGTCCATTAACGAGAGTGTCCGTGCGCGTGCATGTATGTTTTTCCGGGCTAGTTTATGCGCTAGCACGAGACAAAAACCGTCTCCGAGTGTCTTCCACAACAGATATGCTCAAATTATATGCCGAATGCAGCTCAACACATAAATATGCAACAAATCACAGGTGAAGTGAAAGCAAAACTGTTAAATAATTAAGTGTGTCTCACTGGAAACGGGAGTTGGTATAATTAGACTTTTTATGCTTAGCTTTCAGCAAATCGGGTTTACTGTTTACAGTAAACAGGTTCAGCCATTAAGCATTACATGCGTTCATTTATTATGAAGCCCTTGCCGCGGCTCTGTAATCTGTCTCAGGTGCGTTTGTAAAGGTGCCTAATAACGCTGCAGCTCGGAAGCAGAAGGTTTACCTATTCCTACTGCAGTCCTGCACTTTATTCACACCTGCTTCTGCTACTGTAATAATATTTCATCTTCATAAAACTGGAGGTGTGCATGCGGGAGTGAGCGCATTTCACATTTGTCCTCGTGTCACAGCACTCATGTATCACACTGGGAATTGTGGGTGTGCGTGTGCTGCTCGGAATCGTTCGTCATATTGGTAACTGCTGTCATTTGACTAAATAATATCAAATTGCGATAATATAATGATTCTGGTGTTTTGTTTGTGTGTGTGTGTGTCTCAATCTCTCCCTCCGCAGGTGTGCCTGCTTTCTGCCATCACCTGCCCAACCAGAATCATGGCTAGTGTAATTAGAGGGAAGAGCCTCAGCGGTAAACAGAAGCCTTCTAGACGGTTACCACATACCTGCTGTGGTTTAGTTTGTGGTTTTAGTCTCTGGAGTTAGGAGCGAGCTTTCGTTGGAGGTGTTTTATCAGTACCGTTTACGTGAAGCTGATGTGGCCTGTGTTGGATTCTGGGCACCTTGGGTTGGTATTTTACCTGATTCAGATTTACTTGTTGATTATTTCTATCACCAAGGGTCTTAACAGGTAAGAGGGGGTGCGCCTATATATTTGCATCACGTTACTTGGTCAGAGGGTGGGCACCATCCTGTGTACTTTTGGTTATTGGCCAGGGAAGTTTAGAGGAGTACTTCTTGTTCATAGCAAGCAAGCATGCTTTGTCTGGTGCCATCCTGTGGTTCACACAGTATGGCACCAGTGTTCTTATTGTGATTGGTTTGAATAAAGGGTTAGGGTTAGAGGACTAGGGTTAGGTTTAAAGCTCTGGTCTGTTTCTCTTTCTTTCATCCCTTACTCACCAGTTCAGCATTGTAAAGCCACACATTACTGATCCCACAGTGACCTAGATAAAACCCGGGGTCGTAACAGGTATAAGGTAGATTACATAGTAATTTTCATGAAAGTTGTTTGAGAACATCAAGATGCTATTACATGATGCACTGACATTTTGAACTTAACCTCCAGTATTTATAGTCATTTCTTGATATTTCTGAGATTAAGAACCAGCAGCGTCATATTTTCAGCACACAATCTTTTTTGCTTGAGATTATGCTTAACACTGCATTTACTGCAGTGCACAATAGGACTGCAGCTATTCATTGTTCTAGTAATTGGATAGGAAATACATTTTGTTTTTATTAAAGAGCAAAAGGAAATATACAACAGAGAAAACATGATGGCTCTCTTAAAATGCCTACAGGAGTTGAAACAACTAGTTTTTAGAAAAATCAGCAATTTTATTGCTTAAATTGAATAAAAATAATATTATCTAAACCCATTTAATAAGTTTAAGTGCCATATTACATTCCAGGTTAAGGGGTGAAAGGTTACCTTACACCTGCCTTACACCTCACTGCAATCTAACTAAACTGCCTAGACCTGCTGTATTAGATTGTTGCTTTCTGGGGGTTTTTATGCATCCCAGTTAAGGCTGTTGATATGTATGTGGCTGTGTGTATAAGGGGTGCATGTTCTTGTGTGCATGTGTGTGACTATCATTGTAGAGTGCAACAAGCAACCATATTGATTTACATTCTTAAACTAGCCATTACATATAAGAATCATTACTCAATATTTTTTTACTATGGTTCCTTTCAACTACCAATCAAATAGATGTTAAATGTTAATGTTAGTGTTACCTTGAGTTGGGTTCACTCTGTGCACCGGATGCTAAAGCATTAACCTCATGCTGTTGTGGTAAACTAGTTTGGTTTTACAATAGACACACAGACTGTGGACACTTTCTGTCATGCTTTTTGGACTGTCTCTTCTGGTCGCCCTTAACTGTTTATGTCTGCTTCCTATCATGAGCTGATAGCGAATTCAACATTTTAAGGAATATCAGTGTATTATTTTGGTTTTGTAAAATTGAAGAGTGAAAAAAAGAAGAAGAAAATAGAAAAGTAAGGGAACTCTATGAGATGTGAGCACTCAGATAACTTTGACCGAGGTCTCAGACCTTAATAAGCCTGTTATGGTTATGGCTTGTTCACAGTTATCATTAGGAAAGGCCAGGTAGTGCCAATTTCAAAGCTTTCTAAATACCCAGAGAAACATTTCAGAGACAGCTGCTCGTAGGATTGCTAGAAAGGCAAATCAGAATGCCCGCTTGACTGAAAAAGACCTTCAGAAAGATTAAGCAGACTCTGGAGTTGTGGTACATTGTTCTACTCTTCAGTGACACCTGCAGAAATATGGCCTTCACGGTGGAGTCATGCCACTGTATATAGATATTGGGATTAGACAAAGCCTTTCTCTTAGCTGGATGATTTTTTTAGCAATCAAGTTTAGCATATCATTTCAGTCCCGCTGTAAAATTAAAGAGGCCTAATTATGCTTGTTAGTAAGCAGGTACCGACATCAAACACATTACGCTTAGGAAAAGACACTGTAGTGGCAGCAAAGTAAAAGATGTTTATGCAATAAATCATTTCTGCCCATATTTATTGTTACACCCTTAAAACCAGCCAGAGTTCCAGCTTGTAGCGCACTCTGCGACTGCAGTACTCTCAATCAAAGGCAGCTCTTAAATGGCAAGTTCCACTGATGGTTCTCCTTATTACCAGCTACTCCAATTGCAAGAATTTATCAGCAAATTCGCTCAAGTCTAAAGTATCATTTACATGCAAGACACAGTGCTGATGGTGGCCATATCAGTAATTGAGCAGAGCACACTGGACAGTGCTCTCGGGGGAACTATGGATAAATCAACAAGAAGAAAAAAAAAAGTAATATAACATAAAACAAGATGTAAGACAGTCGAATGAAAGCGAGGGGACTACAGCTGTGATGGGGTTGAAATATGCAGACACTGATGAGTGCTAAAAACAATGTTCACTCTATGGAAATAATGTGGTTTCACATAAACGGTGCAGTCACATCATGAGGACAATGTTTTCGAACTATTCAAAATAATAGATATATATTCTGATCTTAAAAAAGTCAAATTTAAGAATGTGATTAATAATGATCAATTGTGTTAATGGTTTGACAGCACCAGTACATGGTGACATATTATAATGTCAATTATCACAGTAATAATAATGATTGTCATACTGTCCACCCTAAGTTTG
Source organism: Megaleporinus macrocephalus (assembly GCA_021613375.1). NCBI lineage: Eukaryota > Metazoa > Chordata > Actinopteri > Characiformes > Anostomidae > Megaleporinus > Megaleporinus macrocephalus. The sequence goes on from CM038713.1 coordinate 19,886,727, forward strand.
CATGCGTGTGTGTGCGTGGATGTGGTCACCTACTTTGATCTTTCCTCTCTTACTTTAGGAAGCCACTCCTACACATTGAATTGAATAAAACTTTCATAAAACATAGTTCAGTGAATGGATCACCTTTTTTATCCACTGAGCACTGTTTTAAAAACTCTTATCAGATATCTCCTAGAGTGTTATGATATGTGTTTAATATAGCACAGTAACAGGAAGATGCTGATTGGTGCTTATTTTAGTTTTGCATGCCTGACAGGATCAGTGTGCGGTAGCCTGCTCCCTGTTTATGATATTCTCAAATATTTTTTGACTAATGCTATACAAATTTGAATAACAAATTAGACAGCCTAGTAAAAGTGAGCTATTTCAGGCTAAATGTCCTACAGGACTGGATTAGATTCATTATTTTATTCATTCCAATATCTGATCCCGCAATTTGTGCTGATTTTGCCACAACACCCTACTAAAAATGTAAAGCCGGTGGCCCCACTGGCCAGTTTCCTTGGAGATTTATTTTGCATTATGTTTAGCCTTTTAACAAACCTTAGAAATGCACCAAGTTTGCATTTGTGAGATTTTTTAATGTCTGTCTAGTTTAATGGTTAATACGTAAAGAGTCATTCGAAATGTTTCAGTGCGAAATGCTGTCTTCTAGAGAAACCAAGTCAGGATTGTTGACAGTAGTGGGGATATGAATCGAACATCTAAGTAGTTTAACTCCTCACAGAGCATCAGTTACTATGACATTACATTAAATGTTTATGAATGAGCAGCAGAATGAATAAGGCATTGCTATTTGACACTACTAAGACATGATGTGGCTCTAAAAGGTTTTAAAAAGCTATTTATCATGGAGGGGTACATGCAAGGTGTTGTAAGGCAAACCGGTCCCCCAACAAATACTTGACAACAAATATTTAAATAACCAAATAAAGTAACTTAGTATGGAAAGCTTTTCCCTTTAACTTCTTTAAATAGTGAAGTTTAGTAGGCAAACCTGCAGACAATCTTTTACAGCAAAAAGAGTCAGTATTGTTTCACGCAGCCCTGATGGCTTCAAACAGCAGGAAAACACTGTGGAGTCAGTATGTGTTTATTGTGAGAAGCAGTCCTCTATAGGGTTGATTTTTTTTTATCACCATTTATACTATTATAAATTAAATTAAGCTAAATATTATTTTAATTATTATTTTTAAAATTATTATTTTTAATTATTATTTTTTGCCATTCACAAATTTAGAACGCAACCTGTAACCCTAACCCTGTAAGTTTACTGGTGGTCCTGGATAGTAAATACAATGGCTTTGTGCTGGAGACATCACAACCCCTGGATCCTATCATCAGCACATTTCTCTAGAAGGGAGCATTTTACATTTAACCATTCTGAATGTCTCAACAACTGAATTATGCAGAACATTTGAGGAAAAAAGTGGAATTCCTCTTTAACAACTATAGCCATGATAGCTGGTGTGGTGACTGTGGTGGTCTCCCTGTTGAGGTGGTCCACCTGGCACTGTAGATGCTGTTTCAACTGGCTGATATTTTGCTTATATCACTGTGTAAATTAAATGATGTCTTAAATAAAATAAGGAGTTACATAAGCTGGTACTACACTAAGAGGCTGCTGTAGCATAGTAACTAGCTGACACAACCCAGGGCGGACGAGGTCAGGGCGGACCTGATGACAGTGACCCCGTATTGATAATGTTTTTATTAATGCAGCGTTTTTAATAAATATTTCTTTTTCAGTACTGAAGCATGCCTGTCGATCGGGAATACAATACACAGTACACAAGTTTTTTGTATTCTGGCCACAAATGATGTAATGATTCATTAGCTTGGTGGCCTGCCTGCCACTGGCGTCATGTCTAATGCATATCTGGGAGCACTGCCACAAACTTCTTTGTTTGCCTCTCACTTGAGGTGCAGCCCACCTGCATGTGCTTCGTTGTAAGTGGGTATGTGTGAGACACACTCTTACCTGTCCCGCTCTGAGCTGAGGTAGCACACCAGGTGGCACGCCCAAAGCAGTGGACCTGCGTAGGTGCTGAACGCGGTCAGGAAAACAGCAGGAGCCTCCACGTAACTCTCCAGCCCCACGAACCCCACTGAGATATCCACCGTCGCTATGTTATTGGAGTTCCCCTGAGAACACATCAAACACAGTCAAATAAAAGCCTCAACAAAGACAGCGGGCTGACAAAAAACAAAAAAAAAAAAGTGACAAAAAGAATGAACTCTGTTCCATTTTCTCCCCTACATTTCAGCTCCAAGCAAATGAGCGCACAGCAGCGCTGCTGTATAGGCAGAGAGAAAGACTTAAGCCTCAGAAATATGCATAATGCATATACACGCCATCGGGAAGAGGCTGACGTCTCTGAAGAGAGTGAAGCGAGTGAAGCGAGTGTCAGATTTGTGCGGTTGTTAAAGTGGGGAGAAACCTAAGGAAAGGGAATTTACTCTTTGCCGCATTTCTCTGAAGGCAGACAGATTCCCACTAACTCCACTAGCAAAGCAGAAGCAGTGATGGAGTGATTGAGCTGAGAGGAAAGGGAGGAGTAAAAAAAATAATAATAAAACCGAGTTTGGACTTTCTATCCTCACTATTTCTTTGACAGCTTTCTGGAGGAGGCCTTGTCTGTCACTTTGAGTGCTCGTGTCGAGGCAAACATTGTAGAGATACACCTGAAGCTAGCACGCACGCACAAGTACACACACAAACAAACACAATCTTGTTTCTGTCAATTGTGGGGACACAGACTTTGTGTGTTACATACACTTTTATGAGGACTTACCTAAACTTAACCCGGAACTATATCTAGCCTAACCTTAATCCTTAAAACACTAACCCTAACCTTCACCCTGCCCTTAATTATTCACATAGTGGGGACCGGTTTGTAGTCCCTATAAGGATGACAGGTCCCCACAGCATGAGTATATGAACAGGTTTTGTTTCCCACAATGTGGCATAAACCTGATCGCCCCCTCCCACGCACACACAAAGACATGAGCACACTTCTCCTCAACAGTCTCCATCATTCCGTCTCTCTCCCTCTGCACCTCACAGTTTCTTAAAACGATACAGTGCTTGATGAAAGAGACCCAGACTGCCAGTGCTAAGTTTTTTTTTTTTTTTTTTTTTGGCAATGATGGGATGGGCGAAAGCCGGCCCTCAGTGCGAACCCCACTGCTTTCTGTTGACATGACTAAGAAGTGTGTCTGAAAGGCAGTACAGACAGAACAATCACTTTTACTCCACTTACATGACTCAGGTGATATACCAGAGAGAGAGAGGGGGAGAGAGAGAGAGAGAGAGAGGGTTAAGCACAACGTAAGAGCAAGTGACAAAGAGAGACAGTGGGTCAGCAATCAAGTAAGAGAGGGAAAAAGAAAGAATGAAAAAGACAAAGAATAAAAGAGGGAGATCTTGGCAGAAAGAACATCTGAGATTCACAGAAGCATAAAGACTGTGAGCATAAGGGAGAACGCAAGAGTGAGACAGAGCACGAGAGAGAGAGAGAGAGAGAGAGAGAGAGAGAGAGAGAGACAAGAAGACAGAACAGTGAGAGGGGAAAAAAAGATTGGGATTGGGATTGATTTGTGCTCTCTTTCTCTCTCTAACGGTATCTTTCTTACCTCCTACCTTCCTATATCTCTCTATTTTATTTCTCACTGTCTCACTCAGAAGAAAGAAAGCGAGAGAGGGAGCCTGAGAGAGAGAGAGAAAGTGGCCCACAGAGCTGCAAGAAAGAGAAACTCATGCTTTCTCTTTCTTTCACTTTTGCTCTTTTTCTCTCTCTCTTGGTCTCGCTGGCTCAAGGAAGAGGAAGAGAGAGAAATAACAACAGAGGTAGCAAGACAAAATTCAAGAAAGAGGGAGACAAGAGAACATGCATACCTTTTATGAAAGAAAGAGGAGTGAGAGACTGAATAAAAGAAAGAATGGAGAGAAGAAGGGAGACAGTAGCACTCTGTCTCTCTCTCTCTCACGTCAAATGAACTCTTGTTAGAAAGACAGCGACCGTTCCACCTAAGAAAGAAAGAAAGAAAGGAGAGAAGAAGGGAGACAGTAGCACTCCTGTTTCTCTCTCTCTCACATCAAATGAACTCTTATTAGAAAGACAGCGACTGTTTCACCTAAGAAAGAAAGAAAGAAAGAAAGAAGGAGAGAAGAAGGGAGACAGTAGCACTCCTGTTTCTCTCTCTCACATCAAATGAACTCTTATTAGAAAGACAGCGACTGTTTCACCTAAGAAAGAAAGAAAGAAAGAAAGAAAGAAAGAAAGAAAGAAAGAAGGAGAGAAGAAGGGAGACAGTAGCACTCCTGTCTCTCTCTCTCTCTCATGTCAAATGAACTCTTATTGAAAAGGCAGGGACCGTTTCACCAAAGAAAGAAAGAAAGAAAGAAAGAAGGAGAGAAGAAGGGAGACAGTAGCACTCCTGTCTCTCTCTCTCTCTCACATCAAATTAACTCTTATTAGAAAGACAGCGACCGTTTCACCAAAGAAAGAAAGAAAGAAAGAAAGAAAGAAAGGAGGAGAGAGACAGGAAGGCTAAGTGACAGAGAGGGACAAAGAGAGAGATAGAGAATGGGACAGCCAGTGGGTGAGGGAGGGAGTGAGTGAGAGAGTGAGAGAGACCCTTGTCCTGTGAAAGAACAGTGCCGGGTTTGACCTCGTTTGGCTCCTGGATCCAAATGCCATTCTTCAGGCCGGTAATTTCATGCTTGGGCAGCTAAAATGATAATTGGCGGGGGCCGCTGTATTCATGGCCCTTAGTTAAAAAGCCAAAGCAGAGCGCAGCACAATAAGGCCCACAGGGGTCACTGACACGGCGAGAAATATCAGCACGGGTGGCTGGACACCCTCAAATAACGAGGACATCACACACAGCCCCTCTTAAAACTCCACACACAGCACTTTCATCATCAAACTACACTCCGGTATCTCGGACTGAGGTACAGCTTCAGCGCCGGCGTGTTCACGCCATCACCGTAATGCATCCATTCTGACAGACGTGTTGCAGCATGGACACGAGCGGGGGCCTGTTTCGTGAATCAGCCGTACCGCTATCTACACGCCAACAGAGGGACGTTTGCGACGCGACTTTGCTGAGGCAGAGGCTACGAGGGAATTCTGTCCGTCGCTCCACTAAAAAGGATTAGCACATATATCAGGTAGGAGAGGGCTTCCTTTATATGGTGCATTAATATTTGTAAACCAGCCCAACACAATTCGCAAGAGTGCATTATACACCTCATTCTGTCCCATTCTGTCCCGTCCCGTCCCATTCAGAGCGTAAAACTGAATTTCTACTGGAGAGTAAATGCTGCTACATGCCCTTCAGGAGCAAATAGGAAATATTCGTTTAGGGAGGAGACAAAAGACTGCAGATGCAGCAGCTTTCTGCCCCCCTGAACCCCCAAATATACTCGTGTCTTCGCTTCTCATACAATTTACAAATGAATATGTTGACAAAACCACTTTTTCTCTTCCACAAAATGAAGCTGGAGGCATCATCTAAATGTAGTTATACCAATAGAGGCTTATATATCAGCAAATAACAACATGCAAATTGCAGGCTGGGGTCTCCAGGTTTGAATCGACTGAGCCACCGCACCACTCCCTTTCCAAAGAACCTACAGTGTCAGGTTTTTTACTTGTTTGATGGCGAGGATTCAGCCTGCAGTTACATTCTGGCACCTGCAGTGTTATCGCTGTGCTATTTAAGGTGGAAGAGGAGAAAATAAACTAAAAGAAACGGGTGAATAAGAAGCTGGATGTCAGAATACAAGCGCTGTGACATATACGGTGGAACGGGAAAATGTAAACAAGAAGCTAGTGAATAAGAAGCTGAACGGCAGTGGCACAATAGAACCGCTGCACTATTTAAGGTGGAATGAGAAAATTCAAATAAGAAACTGGTTAATAATGGTACATGTCCACAGCACACAAATGTGTCACTAGAGTCTACTAATTTTCAAGGGGTGGTGGGTTCCCCATTCTGTATGACCATAAACTGCAAGAATACAGAAAAAAAATTAAAAGAAAAACAGCATGAAGGAAGTATCAGATGAAAAAAAGCAATTTTGAGCAGGAATGCACATCACTGAAGGCCACTGTAAATAGAAAAAATATTAAAAATTAATAATAATATAAAAAAGAAATAACAAATAAATTAAATATCAAAATACTATCATACTTCACAGATATACTTAATTCCAAAAGGGTTTAGAACCAAGTTTACAAGAGTAAACTACTTGAGAAGATACTTCATTTGAAAGTTCAATTGAAATCCACGAGTTCATGAATGACACATTACTTTGTTGGCCTGTCCTAGGCAGACCCACCCCTCGCGGTGAAGCACTTGTGAAGGAAGCGGGTGGGGAATCCCGCACCACATGCATTGGACATGTACAGTAAGTAGCTAATTGTCAGTACCAGAATGCAACCGCTGAAGAATTTAAGGTGGAACCAGAACATTTAAACTATACGCTGGTGAATGAGAGCCTGACTTTAATCTCATTGTATTACTGCTGGTAGTATTTTTGATGAGGAGGTTTAAGCTGGAGCTCTATGCACATAGCCTACAATAGCACTACAGTAGGGCAAGTATACTTCTTCTGACTAAGATGCAACAACTCGTAGAGGTACAGGTAATTATACACTCATAAAAACATATAGTTTTGTATCATATTCCAGTTCTGCTTATAGATCCCCCTAAATCTTAAAGTAGTTTTTAAAGGCTTGATTCTAGAAGCCACAAAGCATTATCCATCTTTCTACCAGAGTGCCTTCGAGACCTCTCAGCTTGGTGTGGGCGTGGCTATATCTACACTGCAAGGGCATGACAAGTCACTAGTTTAGCATTGTTATGTTGGTAGTAGTGTTCTGTGAATTTTTTAAATATATTTACTTTATTTTATTCATTAGGCTGAACTGCTGCACAATGCTGTAATACAGAAAGGATTAAAAAGCGGTTGGTTGCTATAAATAACCCATAATAGCATCATAGACGTACTGCGAAACAAGCATGTTTAGACAACGCAAGACAAATAGTTTTAAGAAGGATTTAAAATTTAGAAGTTTAAAGCACCATTAAATCCAGAACGGAGCTCATTCTGTTCATGGACACCAAATATGGGAGTAAACCAGTTCTGAGATCTCTAATTGCTAAAAGTAGTTTAGCTCCTAGAAAGACTGCTCATCTGATAACATAACAGAATGTTTGTCTCAGATAAGCTCAGCTATTTGAAATGCACTGAGGTAAATTCGATTTGCATTCATAAGCTGAACTCATAGACTGCAGTACATGTTTACCTCTCATACTGCAGCTGGATGACTCTGCTGTCTCGCTTCTATCCCCAAAATGAACTTGGGTTAAAACGATATGGCTTTATGGTTGTGTCAAAATAAAACACTTCATATTCTGATAACAACACATTGCTCAGACTCATATAGAGACTAGTCCTTTATTGCTGCTTGGTATTCTGGGCGGCTGATTCTGTGGTTTGGAACTATGGAGTTGATGTACACACTATTTCGGTCTTGTGTAAGTCAGGAGATGGGATTGCAGATGCTTGCATATATGTCACGCAGCCTCCATCAAGAGTCCTGCCTCTGTTTGACACAAGACGTCACGGGTCTGTCTTTTCCTCTTGTTCTCTCTGAAAAGGCTTTGATGGTAAATATGGCATTTTTCAAGCCTCTGGTCTGAAACAGCACTTGCTGACATTCGAAAGCAGCCAAACGTGACTCTTCCCAGACATAAACACACAGACACTCGTACACAGGGAAATCTGATCCACACTCCCTTCAAACAGGCCGTGAGCTTTCCGTACCTGGAAATAGAAGAAGGCCTGTCCGAACCAGTAGTGCATGATGGTGGTCTGCGCGGCGTCATAGTGCAGCTTCTTCCAGATGAACTGAGCCATGAGGGTCTGGATGAGCAGGCAGCACGCCAGCGTGGGCAGGTTATGAGCTCGGAACAGCAGAGCCACCAGCAGCACCACACCACTGTACACTTCCCATAATCCCCTGCTCTTCAGACGCCTGCCCTCCACAGCTGAGGACATCACCTGAGAGCGCAGCAGATCCTTCGCGCCGGTGAAGAGGATACCCAGGACAAAGATGTACACAAAACGCGCCTCGCCTGTTCCTCTACAGGGAGAGAAAGAAAGAAAGAAAGAAAGAAAGAAAGAAAGAAAGAAAGAAATTAATGGAGCAATACACAGAAAAACGAGAAATAAAGGAGAAAGATGGCAAAAAGAGAAAGACAGAGATAAACAAAGAGACCAATATTACAGGCTGATTCCTATTTCATTGCTTTTCCATTTACTATAAACTAACATGACGATTTATTTGCTTCCACAGTCTGAAGTGGATATCTGATTATACCTGGAATATGCAATCTTTGTACGTCTTATTACTTTTCGCTGGTTGTAGTGTAATTGAATACAGTCATGCCAATACAGCCTCTTGAATTGAATTGACTCATGCAGCTTCCCTGACAATGGAAAAAGTATACAGTGGGGAAAACTCTTGCAAACACACACACACTCCCACACACACACACACACACACTCTTAAACAACACCTTAGGAGGGATCGATATTGACAGAACCCTATTGTTTGAAGGTTTGTCTGCAGTGCACCTCCCTAGACTTGCTGGAGCTCAGTGGATCGATAGCAGTGAGGATATGTTCTATATTACTCAGTGCTGAATACACAGGCCTGATTGCTGGCTGCATACAGACAACCAGGTTAACCCTATAGCACTAATGAGAACATCCAACGTGTTGTATAGCATGCAGTCGGTCAGCAAGAGGTAAAAAGGTTCTTGCTCTGCAGTCAAGCACATTGTATTAGTGCAGAATAAGAGCAGAATACAAGGCACATCTATTAATAATAGGACCTTATGGGAATCTCCTTATATGACCCTTATGTGAACTTAGGCATACCACTTAACCAGCAGCCTGAGCATGTATGGCCATGCAGTTAACTTGTCTTTGTTGATTATGGACTGCAGCAGGACGGATTAAGGAATATCCTAGGAAAGACCAAATACCAACACCATAGCACATAGCAATACTATAAAATACTATACTATATATTATACCATTACTATTGTGATTGATTTGTATTTTTGTACTGCAAATACATTACAAACATAATGCAAATCAGCAACTAAGGTTTGTGAGTAATAGTCAGTACATGCTAGTATGGGTACAGTTATAAAAAGATGTGCTGCCCTAAATTGGCAATAGCTTTACAAACACAGAAATGTTAACATATTCCTGTATACACATTAATTAAAGACTGCAGTCAACAGAACTGGCAGTAAGCATTCTCCAGTGCTTTGCTGTTCAATGATTGCTTCAAAGCAGCAACTGGTGGCTAGATGTTAACATAACATCGCAAAACCTCTAGATGCATTATTGTAAGTTAGTATTGTAGTAGTGGTAGTGAGATAAGTAAAGGCTTCAGAATTAAACATTGCTTTATACTGATAGGCTTGGCTACATTCTTCTATGCCATCTCCTCCCTGCTTGCTCCTATTTTAGTGCTCGCATGCTGTGCCAATGCGACAATGTTCGCACTGTTAATTAGATTGGCCAGGCTTCATGACAATCTTGTTCATAATCAAGTTTTTATGCCTGCAAGGCTGGTCTTGCCTAGGTTTGGTGGCAGCACAGATGAGTCGAGTGGGACAGCAAAAATTATGCATGTGTTTAATAGGCCTGTTCTATTATTTATGAGATACTTGAATATGTAGGGGGCGTATAATGACCCGGCTTAATTGAAACATATTCTTGATTTATATAAATCCATCATATGTCATCTGTTAGAACTATTTATTCATAATCTGAAACCTGCATGACTGATTCAGTGTTGCTAGTACGCCTCTTTTGTGAGCCTATTGGGAGGCTTTGGCAGATTCTAAAGGTGTAGGGGTTTGTCAACAGGAGAAAGGGTGAGAAACTCCGTTTGCCTGGGAGTTCTAGCTTATGTGACTTAAGACGCTTGTCAAAAAACAAAAGTAGTCCATGAATTTTTAAAACTTAGCCTTCTGGGCATGCTTGGACATGACATCACAATAATACACTGCATTGGTTCTGAATGTAAACCTATAGTGAATGATGCAGTAGTCTTCTTCTTCTTCTTCTCTCACTCTCACACTGTTTGTGTGCCATCAGGTACTATCCTACATCTGCACTAAACACTTGCTTGGCAATGTGTTACCATGGCAACGCAGCCCTGGCAACAGCTTGGTATTAGGCAGGTATACGCAGGAGCTAAAGGAGTGATGTGGCATTGAATCTAACAGGCAGCCCGCAGCAACAGAGGACCAAAAGACAGCAGCTCTGCAATGAAAATGAAAGAGCGAGCACTGGGGGCAAGCCTTGTACATAAAAAGTTGATGGAAGAATGTGGACCTGACCACAATGTAATAATTGTATCAGTTACTTCAAAGGTGTAGGACAGCAGGGCGCTTTGTTCATGAATTACAATTTGGTAGCATGTGTCCAGCCCAAACTGGTCGAGGGACACAGAAGGAAAAATTGGATTTATAGTACCTCTGCTTATGCTCACGTCTGTGAAATGCTTAGATACCGTGAATGTTCATCTGTTAAACAAAGCAAGCACCTTTTAAAATGTGGTAAAATAGCTGTAACTGGTCTATAGTGGTTCATTAGCTTGGTTTCACTAAAATATTGAGAGAAACGGTAGCATTCTGGGGTCTCAACAATTGCAAACAGACACTATCTTTGTTTCTGGAACACATGAGTATTCTGAAAGTGTCCCAGAAGAAAGTGTTTTCATCTAACCCCACCCAAAATAGACGCTACTAGAACCATGAATGGGACAGGGTTCTATGGTCAGATAAGACACAAATAGCAAACACTCTTGGTGGATTTGCCATAAAAAAGATCTCCAGCCCCCTGTTAAGTATGGTGGAGGAAAAACACACACACACACACACACACACACACACACACACACACAGCTATCTTTTCAGTTAGAGGTCAGATTTCTCATATTTTCACACTGAGGTTGAGCTTATTAGGCACTAAGACATCTTTAATGACTTTTTAGCCCATTTTTACAGAGAATAGCATTAATCATCATAAGATATTAATATTAGTTATTAATTAATAATAACAGCGATACATAATCATTCTGCTAAAAAAATGTAGTTTGTTTTGGGTTTTTTTGTCTTTTATGAGCCTGTAGGGATATTTTTCCACACCTCATGTTCAGTCTTAGCGCTCCAAACACATTCTGTAATGCTGAGGTCTGGACTCTGGGGTGGTCCGTCCATTGTTCTGAGAACAGTAGCTTCTCTGTTTGATTTGTGAATGTTTTTTTTGGTCTGTTTTTTTTTTTTTTTTCAGTAAGGGCTTCTTGACAGGTACACATCTTTTTAGACTTATAGTGCTGGTGTCTTCTGACAGTAGGATGGACAGAAACACCTGTGGGTCTTTTCAGATCTGAGGCAGGAGTATAACTTGATTTTTGTCCTGTCTGGCAGCTTTAAGCACTGTTTATCTGATGGTTTTGGTGGTCCTCAAGGTCTTGCATGCTTCTTAGGAGATCCATTTTCCTCTATATCGCTCAATGTTTCTTTTTTGAGCTCCTGCTTTTTCTCCTTTGACTTTAACCCTCCTTAAGGATGTGGATTACATAATATCTAAACTTCTTGTGAAGAATAAATAACTTGGACTGGTTGGGTTTGACAGGAAATTCAATAAGCAAAGGGTGGTCTCTGAGTTCCATCCAGCACTGTATGTGCATGTTGGTATTCAACAGCGACTAAGAAAGAAGCTCAGTTAGGTTTCAGCCCTGAAACTGAATCAGTTTTATAACACTTTTCAAACTAAACGGGTTCGAATGCACACGACACTGCAGGAAGCGGAACTCTGACATGCAGGACATGGCAAGGCCCACCGCTTTGGATTGACAGTGTGTGTGATGGACCCTAAGGGTGCGTTTTCCTCTGGAGCGGTGAAAAGAGGAAAGCTAAACAAAGCTGGAGCTCTCGAGCACAGGGAGGAAAGCAGATGTTCCGTCATGTTTTATTAATCCGTTCTCGCTGCAACTCGCTCCCTCGGTGATGGAGAGAGAGAGAGAGAGAGAAAGAGGGAGAGAGAGAAAACAAGAAAGAAAGAGAAGCAAACAAAACTACTGGGTGAAAAAAGCTACATTTTTGATGGAAACTGAGAGAAGCTGGAGAAGAGAAGGCGAAAGGAGAGAAAAGAAGGAAGACACCTCGTAGCAACCATCTACAGTTGCTTGTTCAAGCAGATCGGTTCAAACCAAAAGCCGCCGTGGCCAGTCACTGCTCTATAAGTGGATCAGTTCAAACAAAGCCAGCCACATCCACCTTTTGCTCCCAAAGTGGTGAGGCCGCTGCCCATGGGAACGAAAATGCCACTACGCCATTTAGAGAAGCCCGGGGCAGCCAGGAGCAGCATGCCAGGCATCTCCAGCAACCTTCAAAAGACTACAAGTAGAAGATGCACTTAGTGTAAGAGCACCAAAGACAATCTGTACCTACGACATGTACCTTGTCTGGGACGATCGATACATACTATATTCAGCTAAATTGGCAGTGAAAGTCTATACAGCAGAACTGCACTAATGCATTTCAAATCCCAAAGCGCTGGAGGTGACAAGAGTTCTCAGATAGAAACATTTGACAGCATTCGCCTGGAAAATGCTAGCATTATCACTTCACTGCTTATCTTTAAAGGGGCCTAGATGATGGAAGAAACAAGTTTCCTCGCATTGTTTTCCTAATAAAGCGTTTGATATAGTTGAGTTTAAACAATGTTAAAGGGGACGCCCATCGATTTTTTCAAGATTTCAGCACAATTCGGAGTGAACTGATGTCAAAAGCTGCGTTCTAGAGAAATTTAGTCACTGTCCAAAGAATAAGTACCTCCAAAATTGCAGCTTTAGGTCAGGAACCTTCCTCACTTTTATTGTGAGTCAATAAATTGACTTCACCATGAAGAAATTTGAAGAAATTTACGCAATAAAAGCACCAGCTGTTGCTTTAAAATGGTAATGAAAACTAAAAATAATCAAAAATGAAGTAGTTGTTTTTCTATAGACAAATCAAAACTGTTCTGAAGAGTCTAATGCCTCCAAAGGCTTCTTTAATGCTCATGAATATATATTAACATTGAGTGTGTTTACATGCCCTTAATAATATAATCATAAACTGATTCCTGCAGTTATCTGATTACGCAAGTAACCTTATTTGGAAAAGGTCTAGAAATCCAATTTAGAAATCCAATAATGAGAGCTGGATTTTAGCTGAGTAATCTTGTTTCTCAGCCCATGTATTTCTAACTTCTTTCAGATTTCGCAATCTGCACATGTATGTAAACACAGGACCGGAAATAAGCAAGATAGCAAAACCCTTCTGGAGCAACTCTGAAAGCAATGTAATGAGGGATTTAAACATTCTTTATCTTATAAATGATGTATGTTCACATTTTCAGGCAAAATAAAAAAGGTTTGTGTTTTACGTATATATTACGTTTACATCATGTCTTCTTCTGTGAGTTTATTGGCTGATTGCAAAGCAGAACTCTTAGTACTGTCTGACTCATGTAGAAGATTTTCCCCATTATCTGACTACGCAAGAGCATATAAATAGAGTCATTGCTTTTTAACAGTTCTAAGGCTAAATTGTATTTTAGAATCTATTAAAGGCAGGGAGGCAGTCAGCAAACTTTTGAATCCTGGTTCCTATCACCACCACTGTAAAGAAACCTACGACAGCAGGTCTGTCTAGAAAGGAGCATTTCACATCAAACCACACTGAATGACTTTGTTCGTGTCCCAGAGGCTGAACTGCTCAGACACTTGGAAAATGTTGGAAATGTAAGACTCACTGCTCAATGTATACGATCCATATATGAAAAAACTGCAAACAAAACTTAATTTGTATTGAATGTTTTGCTGATGTCACAAAAAACATTTAGACTACAACACTTTAGTCCTGCACACTTACAATGACCATACAACGAGTGTTCAACATGGACACAGACATAGGATGACCATAACACAGTATATGGACATAATACAGGACAATGCCATAGCACAGGATACGTCCATAATACAGGACATGGCCATAACACAGGATATGGACATAATACAAGGCATGGCCATAACACAGGATATGGACATAATACAGGACATTGCCATAACACAGGATATGGACATAATACAGGACATTGCCATAACACAGGATATGGACATAATACAGGACATTGCCATAACACAGGATATGGACATAATACAGGACATGTCCATAATGCAGGAGAAGAGCATAATACAGGACATGACCATAACACAGTATATGGACATAATACAGGACAATGCCATAGCACAAGATACGTCCATAATACAGGACATGGCCATAACACAGGATATGGACATAATACAAGGCATGGCCATAACACAGGATATGGACATAATACAGGACATTGCCATAACACAGGATATGGACATAATACAGGACATGTCCATAACACAGGATATGGACATAATACAGGACATGTCCATAACACAGGATATGTCCATAATACAGGACATGTCCATAACATTGGATATGTCCATAACACAGGATATGTCCGTAATACAGGACAGAACAGCTGATCAGGGCAGATGTTATTTGTATACATGTTGTAAAGAAACAAAACATAATGTTTAATTGAGATTAAGAATTGGTTAAGTGGTCAAGAGTTTAAAGGTTGAGAAGCAATGGTCATGTAAAAAATTCATGATGAGTTTTTTGGTCCACAAAAACATTTAAACATCCTATAAGCAGATCTTAGAAATTATAATCAAAACTATAATGAGAGAAGAAAAACGTTTACTGGCCTCTTTTGTTTAAGGACTGGGCAGCACTGAGGGATGATTGTTTATATCAGCACAATTGTCACTTTGTCATTCATCAGCATGCTCTTCCATTGATTAATCCAGTCTGATGGGTCTGCAGTGCTGTCTGCCACTCTGGTCTTATGTATTTCACTCTGCAGCTGTATGTGTGTGAAGCCTGCTAAAATAATAATGATGGCAGGGTGTCAGAGGTGTGAGCGAGAGAGATAGAGAGAGAGAGAGGCAGGCGGGTTGCCAGGTATTGAGTCAGATTTCAAAATGTCACATGCTAACGAAGGAGAGCGTGCTGCAGCGAGGGGGACCAAGAGCCTGGCTTTGCTTTATAGCAAACCCACTACACATACTGGTCCTGTGGTCTACACAGAGTGCCGTCAGAGAGAAACATGTGAACAGATCTGAGCTTATTACAACTTAAAAGCAATTAATAACATGACAACTGGCATTTCTGGTCAGGTCACCTTCACACCCCGCTGCACAGCTTTTACGGCCTGTTGGGGCTATCTTAATTTAGTAGAGCTCTCCTAGCTTTCCGCTGGGGGTTGTGTGGTACATGGATGTGTTATCCAGTATGTTGTGTTATGTGGCTTGAGATGCAGCAGCAAAAAAACCCAACCCATGTGCAGTGACACAATCAGACATGTGCTTGTGTGCACAAAAGAAAGTGCAGAAGAGAGGAAGAGAAACGGAGAGAGAGAGAGAGAGAGAGAGAGAGAGAGAGAGAGAGAGAGAGAGAGATAGATAGAGAGATGCAACAACAGCAGTACAATAGAACTTTATCTACTTTAACAAATGTAAGACATTTGGACTAAGACTTGTTCCATTTTCCAATCAGTGCTCACTTTTAAGTAACAATTAAAAACGTATCTCTTTAACTTGCCGTTTAATTAAAACTTGAACATCCAAGTACTTATGAATTTGAACTTTGTCTTTGACTTATTAACACTCAATTTATGTTATTACTAATGAAAAGTGCCTGTAAAGCACTTTAAGCTGCCCCGGTATGAAAAGTGCTCTATAAATAAAGATTATTATTTTAATACTATGCATTAAAATTTGAATTATATTAAACCCAGTCTACACATAGCCAGTCAGATGTTTTGGTTTTGATATATTAAGCATTACAAATCTACATTATATAAAATATGGGGACAATGTGTGCAATATGTAACTCAAAGCTTTGAAAGATTAAGAGGGTGTAGGTGAAAGATCTACTAATGATCATTGACTGTGTATTTAAGACCTAAACATAGACAGACTTTACTTACTCGTCTAGAGCAAATATTCTGAGTTTAGCATCACACTTCATTGCAATGGCAACGTTCATTCTTTCTTTAGTTCTAATTGTGGTTGGTCTATTTTTGGTGCTGAACATGTTGGATTGGTGCAGAGAGGACACATGGTCACGTGGCTTTGGTTGGCAGGAAGGTTGATCTATTCCCCCCTTAGCCAGACAACAGAAAAGCCCCATTCTGTTAAACTCCATGTGTAACACTCAGCAAGGTTCTTTTCATCAAATGCTGCTCCTTTCTTTTGTCTGTTGATACTGTTGATAATTTTAGTTCATTCAGGTAAAGGTAAAATTTTACATATTGCACCTTTAATAATTTAGTGAAGAGTAGTCTACTACTAGCAAGTATTACAATGACCACCCACTTCTGTATAACACTCATCATATTCATCATATATAACTGTCATGTGACTGTGACTTACATAGAACTGCTTTAAAATATTAAAAATATTTATTTAAGTATTTTGTTGCTGCACATTATTAACAGCTTTGTTTCATGTATTTTTGTTTTTACCAGATAGAAAAAAGGGAAACGTGGTTGCAATTTCTGGGCTTCAGCTTTGCCGCTGAATTAGACACTTCCTCTCACCCCTCTGCAGGCTCTTCTAATAAACCTCACTCGTGCACATATAATAACGGAACGGCCCTTAAGGGAGCGTAGTGGATTCCCCAAAGGAGAAACGGCAAGGTCAAGGAAATAAGGGCTTGTTTAAAAAAAGAAAAAAAAAAAAGATTGCATTGAAACAGGCAGCCAGACTCCTGACCACGTAAGACTTCAGCATTGCTGGGTTTCAGACTCTTAGACAGTTGCGTCTGTCTAGATCCACAAGGTTTCGGGGTTTAAGTACAAAGTCAACAACAACTTAAGCAGTGTTAACACAGAATGTGTTAACCCATATTCAATGTTTTACGTCTGTTTTGTTAGTGTTGCACTAGGAAAATGAGTTATGGGAGCTTTGGACTACATCAAGACAGGCTGTGCATTTTAAATTGAGGGGATATTAAATTTGTCGTACGCAGAGTTACGAGTAGGGCCGGCTAACGCATCTGGACATGAGCTCTATTTCAACCTCATATACTGAGCACAGTGGTTAAAGCATTTCAGACTAATTAGATGATTCATTCATTCAAGAAACACATTAGCAATCTGAAATGATTTTACTCAGGAAACACACAGCGCTGCACCACACTTGATCATAACAATTACAATCAAAGCCAGAGCCCCTGACGAGCACTATCCTCTAACGTCTCTGGACTGAACTACTAATGCGCGCTGCATAGTCTACCTTTAATGATACTTTTGGCTTCTTTTAGGAAAAAGTGTTTTATTAGCTGCAGCTAGGGGCATCAATGAGACCTGTGAAGAATGATGGAGTCATGATGTGGGGCAGTTTTCACCCCACAGAGCAGCAGAATGTGGCACGACCTCAAAGGGCAACAAGTTGACCAGATCTCTATAAGCCTCCCACAGTGATTCAAGGCCATGGGTTATTGCTTTGGGGCTAAGAGGGAGGGGGCGGGGGACACGTTTAAAAACAATGGATTGATCCTGGCCTCCGTGTATGTGTGCCTGTGTGTGTGTGTTATTTGCTGATGAGAACTGGAATTCATTTCCATCTTTATGAGAAATCTGCATGCATAAACACTCACAAATGAGGTGTCAGCACAACAAACGCTCGCAGATTAATCAGGATAAAAATAAAAGTGCTTTTTTCGGTGCTATCCTCTCGACGCAGGTGTGCCGGGGACTTTTTAATTACCGCGCTCAGATGTTTCAAATACCGCTGCTGAAATCCTGAAGTGATTCGAAATTAAAGCGGCTGCTTAAGTTGATGAAACTCTTCCTGGCTCGGTTCACGGTTCAAAAGGCGGCTCCCTGACTCAAAAAAAAAAAACACAACGTGAACCTGCCAATCTGTCTCCAGCTGTCCTACTGAAGACTTCATCAAGAATTCCAGAAACTCCACTTAAAAAAAAAAAAAGTAGGTTCTTCAGCATAGCAGGACTCCAGCGCACCGGGACTGCAGAAGAACTTGACATATCTGTCTGAACATGACGGCACCCGACTACACAGAGCTCAGTCTGGATGGGACATCATTTCTTGGGCTCAGTTCAGGTTCAAAGTTTTGCATACAGGTTCTCAGAGCAAGCTTACATAAGCAGTTACGCCTTGCTATATACTCTCGTTATTATTAGTATAAGCAGGTCAGATTTTATTTCAATAGTGAGGTGCCTAAGACTGTGACCACTCTTCTACTTTGCATTATTTTCCAATTAAAGGCCACATTTCCCATCACAGCATAACAAACTAGAGCACACAGTAGAACATTTACACATTTCAGAATGTTGTAGTATTTGGTATGCTCCTGGTTGCTGTAATAGCACTGGAGCTGCATAAACGTGTGCAAAAAGCCTCTGATGAGTAGATTAAATCTGCCTGAGAGTCACAGGCTTCGATGGAAGATAGGATGGAGTGCTTGAAAATAAACAAAGAAACACATTAATATATAAATAACTTCTTGTAAGAAGGACATGGTCAGAAATGAGCTGGAACCCAAATTCAGGCACATAATTAAAGCTCTAATAAAGCGAGATATACAGACCTGCAACCATCTACAGAGACAGAAATGCAGACACAGAGTTTAACTTGAATGTTATTGAAGTGATAGGGGTCACATAAAAAAAAATCTGAAATTTGTGTAGATATTCTTTTTTTTTTACTTTTGTTCCGCTGCTAATACTTGGAAATCTAGATTTGCAATTAGACAATAATTCACAAATTTATATGTGTATATATTTGTATATGAATAGTGACCTAGATAGCACCTGCAGAATCTTCTTCAAATATTTCTTACAAGTTTTACACGTAACATTTGTTTATCATTCTAATTCCATCAGTACTATATACACATATATGTATGTATATATGTACAGTATGTATGTATGTGTATATGTATGTACAGTATGTACAGTATGTATGTATGTATATATGTATGTACAGTATGTACAGTATGTATGTATGTATATATGTATGTACAGTATATATGTATGTATATATGTATGTACAGTATGTATGTATGTATATATGCATGTACAGTATGTACAGTATGTATGTATGTATATATGTATGTACAGTATGTATGTATGTATATATGTATGTATGTACAGTATGTACAGCATGTATGTATGTATTTATGTATGTACAGTATGTACAGTATGTATGTATGTATATATGTATGTTCAGTATGTATGTATGTATATATGTATGTACAGTATGTATGTATGTATGTATGTATGTATGCATGTATGTATTCATGTATGTATGTATGTATGTATGTATGTACGTACATACATATGTATGTATGTATGTATGCATGCATGTATGTATTCATGTATGTATGTATGTATGTATGTATGTATGTATGTATGTATGCATATATGTATTCATGTATGTATGTATGTATGTATGTATGTACGTACATACATATGTATGTATGTATGCATGCATGTATGTATTCATGTATGTATGTATGTATGTATGTATGTATTTATGTATATAAACCTTTCCGTTTATGTCCTGATTTAAATGAAATCAAACCAAGATCTGTAACTTGGTCTCACATTTTCAGACCCCTCTGCAAATGATGCTCAAATTTCTGGAGCAGCTGATGATCAACAGCATTAATGGTAAAGTCGGGTTTCACCATGGTAGAGAAAGTCCCAGTGAGCGATCATACAGAACTGGGCAAACAGCGATCAATGGCAAGCGTAAAGACATTCTTAAATATAAACAACTAATCATTCTATTTCTGTACATTTTTGGCCTGAAAAAGACGAAAACTGGACCAAAATCAACAAACCCGACTGACTGCTAGCTATTTAACTAAAGCACAGACTGCAAGACATGCTTTGGTTTATATCCTCCATGAACCACATTAACGCCTGATCGCAGAGCAGTCCTTTTTAATAGCAATATGGAGATTTATTCAGTCTCTGGCTGAGGGCAGATGGATTCGGTCAAGCTCCTGTCAGGCTTGGTCTGAGATTGGAATTAAAACTTGCTGTGTGTCAGGTTCGGTTGCATGTTGTTGAGCTAGTTCAGACCACAATTTCAGGTCCCATTAAAGCTCTGATTAGGCAAGAACCCCAAAACTGTGGTGATCTACAGAAGCTGAAATGCTGTAGGGTTCCCCAGTCATGCAAATACAGATAGGCCAGAGAACCGAACCGTAAGAAGCAGAAAGCACTCTCAGTCAGTGTGGCTTGAGACACCGTGTAGGCGGCTGCCTGTTCGGGGGAGTTCTAACAGACATGGTTCTTTACATATGTTAGACTAGCAGAATCCTACAGGCATCACCGCCCACTCGCTCTGCGTCTGACACCGGAGCCGTGCCTGCTCTGCTTTTATAGGAGCCATTCACTGTCCAAGGTTTCTTAAGGATGCAGGAAGGGTTCAGCAGATGATTACTTTCAGTTCCATTTCAGTGTGGGATGAATATATAGGCTTTGACTGACAGTTAGCTCACATTATGGATGGCCGGAAACATGCGCAGGGAATACCATTATTTTCTTTTTACCAAAGGCAAATTGCAGACAGGCTTAGAAAAGCAGGGTTTCATTTCATCAGTATTGTCAAGTTATAGGCAGGCATGCAATCATCATTTACTAGCATCTACCAAAGGATTTACATCTTCTTGCATTCAAAGTTTTTGAATGAGGAGGAAAAAGCAAGCAGCCAGCTTGAATTATGGTGTGAGGGCACCTTCACATTTGTTTCTTTGCAGAGATCGTGTTTGCGCCCAGCTGGAGTCAGCTGCTCTACTTTTTGCTGTAATTTCAGTTTGAAAGTCGTGAGAGGTAAAAAAAAATAAACTAATAATAATAATAAAAAAATATTTACTTGAAAAAAGGAAACGGCTGACATCCCGGCAGGGGGCAAAGCAAACAACAATGTGCCTGAAATAGGATTGTCAGAACTTGTTTAGAGACCACCAGCCAAAGCGATTCCATCATGACACCAGTGAAAGAACGGATGAAACAAAAACAAAAACAATGCAAATCTCTCTATTTGCCCAGTGAGTAATTAATGGCATATAACATCAGTCACTATATTTACAAGCAGTGATTCTCCTGAATGTCTTGTGACTTTGTGTATATATAATGAGACTGACTCTGTAAATGAGTTCTATGCATATTAAATCAACTATTTCATTAGAATTTCTTGTTTACACCAAATTTATTTAAAATGAAGTAAATACCACATGCTGGGGTGCTCCATAACGATGTCTAGAGGCCTGGCTCACATCCTCAATGCAGAGGCCTGTTTTTCCACCTTATATAATTTAAATGACTCCAAAACAGTTCACACTCACATAATTAAAACATACATAAAAGATGAACGCAGGGGAATGCAATCGGTTAAAAAAAACTAGGACGCTGCATCTAAAAAAGAAGAAACACAACAAGTGCGTACGAAATCAAAGCAGGGAATACAGGCAAAGCACGTTCTGTTACCTCGACTAATCAGATTCCGGGCTACTCCACACAAACGTGGAGGTGCACTGGATCTAGATATCACTAAAGAAATTAGTGATGCCAGGAGTTGAGACTGAGTTTTATAACTACATATAAAAACCAGACTTAAATCTGATGGAAAATTACCTTTGTTCCTATTCTAATGGGAAAATGTGATATTTAGTCGAAGAATATGTTTTATTTAGAACCTCGTTACTTATAGCGAATCACCCAGGATCTAATAGGCCTCCTCTTAGCACCATCATCAACCTCTTTCTGTTTCTCATAATCAGTAATCATTAAACTGATTCAGGTAACTGTGAATATACACACACACGTGTATATATATATATATATATATATATATATATATATATATATATATATATATATATATATATATACACAGTGCCTTGCAAAAGTATTCCGCCCCCTTAAACTTTTCAACCTTTGGCCACATTTCAGGCTTTAAACATAAAGATATTAAACTAATTTTTTGTGAAGAATCAACAAGAAGTGAGACACAATCGTGAAGTGTAACGGAATTTATTGGATATTTTAAACTTTTTTTAGAAATAAAAAACTGAAAAATTGTGCGTGCAAAATTATTCAGCCCGCTTGCGTTAATACTTTGTAGCGCCACCTTTTGCTGCGATTACAACTGCAAGTCTCTTACAACTGCAAATCGTTTGGGGTTATGTCTCTATCAGTTTTGCACATTTTTGCCTATACTTCCTTGCAAAACAGCTTGAGCTCAGTGAGGTTGGATGGAGAGAGTTTGTGAACAGCAGATTCTGGATTGGATTCAGGTCTGGACTTTGACTTGGCCATTCTATCACCTGGATATGTTTATTTGTGAACCATTCTATTGTAGATTTTACTTTATGTTTTGGATCACTGTCTTGTTGGAAGATAAATCTCCGTCCCAGTCTCAGGTCTTTTGCAGACTCCAACAGGTTTTCTTCCAGAATGGTCCTGTATTTGGCTCCATCCATCTTCCCATCAATTTTAACCATCTTCCCGTCCCTGCTGAGGAAAAGCAGGCCTAAACCATGATGCTGCCACCACCATGTTTGACAGTGGGGATGGTGTGTTTAGGGTGATGAGCTGTGTTGCTTTTACGCCAAACATGACGTTTTGCATTGTGGCCAAAAAGTTCAATTTTGGTTTCATCTGACCAGAGTATCTTCTTCCACGTTTGGTGTGTCTCTCAGGTGGCTTGTGGCAAACTTTAAACGAGACTTTTTATGGATATCTTTGAGAAATGGCTTCCTTCCTGCCACTCTTCCATAAAGGCCAGATTTGTGCAGTGTACGACTGATTGTTGTCCTATGGACAGATTCTCCCACCTCAGCTGTAGATCTCTGCAGTTCATCCAGAGTGATCATGGGCCTCTTGACTGCATCTCTGATCAGTCTTCTCCTTGTTTGAGCTAAAAGTTTAGAGGGACGGCCGAGTCTTGGTAGATTTGCAGTGGTCTGATACTCCTTTCATTTCAATATGATCGCTCGCACGGTGCCCCTTGAGATGTTTAAAACTTTGGAAATCTTTTTGTATCCAAATCTGGCTTTAAACCTCTCCACAACAGTATCTCGGACCTGCCTGGTGTGTTCCTTGGTCTTCATGATGCTCTCTGTGCTTTAAACAGAACTCTGAGACTCACAGAGCAGGTGCATTTATACAGAGACTTGATTTCACACAGGTGGATTCTATTTATCATCATCGTCATTTATGTCAACATTGGATCTTTCAGAGATCCTCACTGAACTTCTGGAGTGAGTTTGCTGCACTGAATGTAAAGGGGGCCGAATAATTTTGCACGCCCCACTTTTCAGTTTTTTATTTCTAAAAAAGTTAAAAAATATCCAGTAAATTTCGTTCCACTTCACGATTGTGTCCCACTTGTTGTTGATTCTTCACACCAAATTACAATTTCATATCTTTATGTTTGAAGCCTGAAGTTCAAGGGGGCCGGATACTTTTGCAAGGCACTGTGTATATATATATATATATATATATATATATATATATATATATATATATATATATATATATATATATATATCCCTATTATGTATGTGTGTGTGTGTGTGTGTGTGTGTGTGTGTGTGTGTGTGTGTGTGTGTGTGTGTGTGTGTGTGTGTGTGAGAAAGAATAGAAAAAAGAATACATTTCCAGGCAGGGTTACTGGTGGTGTTATTGTCTCAGTAAAAAAATAAATGCAGACAGTGCAGTACTGACGGCACAGGGGGTAAAGAGGAGGTAATGTTTTAAGCCTGCTGTGGTCTGAACTGACACATCAATCATTACTGCTCTCAGGAGCAAACACACAGCTACAAGAGTATGTGTACTTCATTAGTCAGGGATGGATTCCGTCAGTGACTGATAGTGATGATAAACTAAAGCCAGAGAACATTAGTAATGAACTCGCTGAACCTTAACTTCAACTGTGGAAAATATATTCAAACCTCCTACTGTCCAAAAAGACAATGCCAGGGGGCAGGGGAAAGGACAAAGAGAGAGAGAGGAAGGGAGAGAGAGAGAGAGAGAGAGAGAAAGAGCAAAAGAGAGAAGCCCTGAGTGAGAATGAGAAGGGGAAGAGTGAGAGAAAGAGAGAGGGAGAGAGAGAGGAAGGAAGAAAATGCAGAAGAGACAGATAGAGAAGCAATGACTGATAGACAGAAGGGGAGAAGGAACCGTGAGGAAAAACAGAAGGGTGGGGAGCGTAGAGACCAACCTCATCTGTTGGACTGAGACTACATGAAAACACCATAAACCTCATTGCTGTTTGGCCCTAAATTGAGATTACATGTTAAGAACCTGCCTGAAGACATTTAACGAGAATACACTGAGGATGTAGACGATGACTCAGTCAGCAAAGTCTGTCCGGCGCAGACAGAGCTGCAACAGAGACAGAGAGGCCAGACTACACTCTCACTCTGAGCCTGCAGTGGTGGAGACGGAGCAGCGCTTTCTAACAGCGTGCACTCAGGACCATTCACTCACAGATATATTACACAAGACAGTGAGCAGCATCTTCCCTGAGCTTCAGTCCTGCAGTAACACTGAGACACTCCTGGACATATTAGGAGAGAACAGTGGGCTGATCATATCGTCGCTGTCCAAAGAAAAATAAGTGTTTTCAACATTACAGGAGAGGACAAAAACTCAGAACCAGAATTTGGTCCAAGTTATTTTAGGACATTTCTATTGGTTCATCCTTCACTGCATATTCACACAATGTAAACAAAAGCTGCTGTGTTCAAAATAAAACACGTTTTTCTCTGGACTGTCATGGAAGGTTTGTCATCCAGTGAGGCCAATCAACAGGTTACTTCTGATTATTATTGATAATCATACAGTCGGGTCTCATTTTTATAATCCCACTTCTGGTTGTGGCAGCGCATAGGTGGCAGCGTTATAGCTCGGGGGGAATGTTTCCGTGGCATTCTCTGGGTCCACTTATCCAGAGAAGGCCATTTGGGTATGAATCCATCCTTGCAGATCACGTGCACCCATAAACACTGTTTGTCCTCCCTGGGGCGGAGGGGATCTTCCAAAAAGGCAATGCGACACATCACACGGATAGAAATGTCCCACATTGGTTGAAATAGCTGACCAAGACTTCTAAGTATCACCCTGGACCCCAAATTCCCCTGACTTAAACCCAGTTGAGAATCTGTGGGACCACCTTGATTATCATGTTGACTATATAGATCCTCCCTTACGTGCCCTTCAGCAGCTTTTTGATGTGCTGCACTCAGCATGGCTCCAGATACCTGTGACAGCTTACCAGGACATTATCAAGTCTCCCAGCCCGTCTAGCTGCTGTCCGTGCTGAACACAGCGGTTACGCTAGATATTAGCTTCATCATAATAACGTGACTCACACTGTGTATATCTGTAAACTTCCTAGAGTTCCTAGATTTTTTACTAATGTTTACTAATAATCATGTCTATAACTTCATTTCCAGTGTTCTATTGTTATCTACAAAAAAACTGAATGAAAATATCAGAGAGAGAGAGAGAGAGAAAGAAAGTGAGAGGGGAGTGAGGAATAGCAAAGAAATACTGAGAAAGAGAAAAAGGAGAGAATGAGAGGAAAAGCTGAGAAATAGAATGTGCGGTGTCAGAGAGTTAGAGGAAAAGAGAGAAGAGGAGAGTGAGAGATGAGAGAGAAAGAATGAGAAAGAGAGAATGAGAGGAAAAGCAGAGACAGAATGTTACATGTCAGAGAGTTAGAGGAAAAGAGACAAGAGGAGAGTGAGAGATGAGAGGAAAATAATGAGAAAGAGAGTGAGAGAGGGAAAGCAGAGAAATAGAGTGTGAGTTGTCAGAGAGTTAGAGGAAAAGAGAGAAAAGAAGAGTGAGAGATGAGAGGGAAAAATGAGAGAGAGTGAGAGATGAGAGGAAAAGAGTGTTAGCGAAAGAGCAGAGAAAAAGTGAAAGAATGGAAAAGCAGAGACAGAGATTTACTAGTCAGAGGAAAAGTGTAAGTCAGAGGAAGAGCAAAAAGAAAGTGTGAGAGGAGAGAGGGTGAGAATGGAAAGGCAGAGAGAGAGAAAGAAAGAAAGGGAAGAGGAAAAAATTAAAACATGAAGAGAGAGAGCTTGCAGGGCTTTCTATGTTATAAAACAACAAATCTGAAATTCCAGTCAGAGGTTGGATAAAAATATGAGACTAATTGAACTAAATGCCCTTCATAGCAGTGAAATATGGGCTTCGCTTACAAATCAACAATTTGACAAACGGGACAAACACCTGATTAATATTCTGCATGCACAGCACCCAACATCACATGCAGAGCAGAATAACCCGATACTCAATACCACCCAATAATTATACAAATACAAACAAGAGTTATTCAAACCTGGAAGCACCTAAAAACAGAAACCAACCACATCATTATAAAGTCCTGCAGTATGATGAGCTAAGCAAAGATCACAGTCCCCCTCAATCAGCTGATCCTAAACTACTCACTAACATCCATTAACACTCACTCACACACACGCCCACACACACGCGCAGACATATACACACACACTAACCTTCCACAGACTCAGACCAGAAAACATAAGCAATCCGATCAGGAACAACCAAATTACTGCACATCTAAGAGAAACCTCTTCAGAATACTGGAAAACTCAAACTAAATCTAGAATGCAATGTTATCTGGCCCTAAGAGACAGGTCACTACACTCGGGTACTCGGCCACAGCGTACTGTCTCTTTTCCTGAGGCAGCCAGGATCTTCTGTGTCTGCTGGTCACGATAGCCAGACTGTGCTGACTGAGTCTGTACCTCATCAGGGTGGTCCTCACACAGTCTGGCTATCGAGACCAGCAGACACCGAACATCCTGGCTGCCTTAGGAAAACAGAACATGCCAGCAGCGCAAACTGAACAAAACAGAGACTAAGCAGCACTTCCTGATAGAATATACCAAATTTACTGAGATCCGCTAAGACCTCTTCATAAAATTCACCAACAAACATTCACGTTTAACAGCCTCTCTGATCCCGAGACACGGCCCTATCTGATCGGAGAAAACAGACACTGCTGCACACTCACAGCTCAGTACGTCCTGACTCCTGACCTGTCACCGTAAGAGGGACAGTGTGACTGCATCACACATTAAACAAATACACAATACGTGTGTACACAGACATGTAGTTCATCTTCTCATCTCTTTTATCTATGTACTCATTTTATATATATATATATATATATATATATATATATATATATATATATATATATATATATATATATATATATATACTATTTTAAATTATAAATTATAAGAGAGAGAGAGCGACAGAGAGAAACAGAAAGAGAGAGAGAGAGAGAGAGAGAGAAAGAGTGTGACACAGAGAAACTGAGAGAGAAAGGTAGAATAACAGAGAGAAAGAAAGAGAGAGGGAGAGGGAGATAGATATAGTGAGAAAGATAGAGAGGGAGAGAGGGGAAAAAAGTAGAGAGAAGGAAAGAGAGAGGGAGACAGAGATAGTGAGAAAGATAGAGAGAGGGGGGGAGAGAGAGAGAGAGAGAGAGAGAGGAAGAACAAAAAGAGACACAGGTAGAGATAGAGAGGGGGTAGAGAGTGGGAGAGAGGGGAAGAACAAAGAGACAGAGAGAAAGAGAGAGAAAGAGAGAAAAAGAAAGAAAGGACAGGGGAGAATAGAAAGACAGAGAGAGAGAGATAGAAAAAACAGAGAGAAATGGGGGAGAACAGAGAGAGAGAGAGAGGGAGAGAGAAAGGACAGAGAGAGAGATAGAAAGAACAGAGAGAGGGAGCGTGTTTCCTCAGGACAGTGAGTGCGGTGGTACAGGAATCTGCAGACATCAATTTAATAGAAAAGCCAGAGGTTGCCAGGGCAACATAAACAACGTCCTGTAGTGATTAATGAATGAGCGAGTGGCTCTGGTGGCATGGGTGGAGCTGTCAATTACAACCTCTTCTCTCTCTCTCTCTCTCTCTCTCTCCTCTTCCATCTCTCTCGCTCTCTCTCCTCTTCCATCTCTCTCTCTCTTTCACTCTCTGTTGCTCTCTCTATCTCTGTTTTAGTCTCTCTCTCTCTCTCTCTCTCTCTCTCTGGTATGGAGAGTTGGAAAGGGACCGCAGCTGGTGGCCCAGCAGGAAGGGCGAAAGGTCAAAGTTTTAATTAGGTGAGAGAAAATGTCAAGGGGAAGAGGTGAGAGGAGCTGCTTAGTCTCGGCAGTGAGGCGCGTGCATGTGTTATAATAACATAATACGGAGGTGTGTGTGTGTGTGTGTGTAAGAGAGAAAAATAAGAAAGTGCGCGTGTCTTTGTGCGTTTAGCACTATTAGAGCGACGTGTGGGAGGGCGGGGACGAGCGTACGTGACAGAACGCTACAAGCGACTAATGAGGACTAAACGCAGGGGGAAACCGAAAGGCTGGCCTTCTGACTCGACTCTGTCTGATTTCTGCACAGGCCTATAATCAGAGTAATAATAGACTCCAATGATTTCCAATTCAGGCTAATCAGAGGCGTTTTCTCCCCTTAACGTGCAAAACAGCCGCACACAATGCGCCGCCTCGGAGAGTCAGAGTGGAGGCCTCTTTCAGGCATGATTTCCAGGCTCTCCAAACACGCGCGCCGAGTGTTTGTAGTTCTCGTAATAAGAATCGAAAAACAAGGCTAATTACAGCCTCTTCCTCGAGTGCAATCGCCTAACCTCTAGAGCCGCTTTCCAACATCAAGCAGCACATACTAATCACAGAGATGGAAAAGAGAGTTATTATTCGAGGGGAGCAGCCAAAAAGACGGGGCTCATTAGAGCCGCGCTAATAAATGGGTCAAATGTTATTACCATGAACATTCTGGCATCTTCCAAATGCGACCTCAGCAGCCGTCCATACCGTGTCCGACTGCGTCCGAACTTACTTGGAGATGGATCGGCCCGAGTGTTGCCATGGGAACAGGACGTTGCCCACTGCAGCGCGGTAGCTGTAAACTCCCAGGAGGCCGAGAGCCAGGGCGATCTTGGACACCAGAGAACAGCGACGCTGGACGAGCAGGAAGATCAGCAGCAGAGAGACAACAGCCAGCAGAGACAGGACCACCTTATGATCTCCACTGAGGACAGAACAGAACAGACACACAGAGTAAATACAGTGAACGCAAATATAAAAATACAGTCTGCAGCTACAAGCACTGCTCACAACTAGTCTTTTAAATGTGACATCATACATGACATGATGGGCATGTAACTTGTAATTAATGAAACTCAGGTCAAATCCAAATATGTAAACACTGCATATGCTGTAAACATTCCTACTCGCATTTGCCAGCAGAGGTGCTGGTGTCTATAGACAGCTTTGCAGGTTTAAAGATTAGAAAAAAACCCTCTTTGATGATGTACCTTGAAGGTGGGAGCATCTTTTGAAAGATTACAGCTGCTTTTGTGTGGATATTAGTGGAAGCACACAGGATTACACAAACGATAGAAATGACTCTCCAGATGAGGAGGACCAGCTGAAAGCTGATGATAGCAAGTTACCAGGACATCCAGACACCTCACCTCAGAATGGCTTTGTTTTTCTGGGTGAAAAGCTAAAAACTCGTTTCTGGCAAACTATATGT
This sequence comes from Megaleporinus macrocephalus, assembly GCA_021613375.1. Lineage (NCBI taxonomy): Eukaryota > Metazoa > Chordata > Actinopteri > Characiformes > Anostomidae > Megaleporinus > Megaleporinus macrocephalus. The sequence continues at coordinate 19,916,552 of CM038713.1, forward strand.
ACCAGGAACCTTAAATCCTCCAATCAATATAAATATAATAATATAAACCCTGTGTTTGTAAGAGCAGGTGCTAAAGCATACCAAGCCCAAAATCCTAACCTGTTATGTAGGATTCTAATAATATTTCCATCCCTCTTAAAATTGACATATACCAGCTCATGTTTTAGCCTTTGACAACAGAGCAACAGGAATAAACGTTCCAAGAAACCAAACTGTCGACCGACATCCATCTTTTTCACATTCAATCTTAATCCAATGCTCAAATGCTCCAGCTTGTACAGGCACCAGAGTATGGCATTGTTTGAAAATTGCAAACCAAGCTGAATCAACTTCCCCTTCCACATCTTGGACAACGCTCATTTAAAGTTGTTCGTTTGCTCTGGACATTGCAGTCTGGGTAGTTTCTCTGTGATTCTGCAGGTGATTTTATTCAGTTTCTGATGGCTTAAGCCAAATCATCTAATACCAAAAGTGTCATAGTGAGCTACAACTTTAATTTACTTTAATTGTTGTTGCTTAGATCAAAAGTAAGTAACATTATATATCAAGCTCCAAGTAAATGACGTATGTGTGAGCATCACTGTGTCTCACTGTAAACCAGCAATCAGAATATTCATGAGCTCACCAAAAGTGAATACAGCTTATTTCATTCTAGAGCCAAATGTTTTGATTGTAAATAGGAAATGGAAACCTTATCAATAACTTCTATGTAGACCTCAAAGAACAAATTCAAATGCTAAACGATTGTATTTGAGAGTGTCATTTATGGGAAAAATCATTGCTTACAAATACTGACTTTGACTGTAAATTCAAGACTTGTTTATTCTAACACAAAGTATTTTACTATAATAACAACAACAGAAACAACCAAGTACAAGCAAATGTCTGTCAAATGAAGGTGATATCTTTGAGAATTTTTATTTTTATGAATTTACGTTCTATTTCGGACACCAAATTAAAATATAGTATAGGCATGCCTTATGTACATGCAGTTTACATATGCATTTATTTAATACTGATATTTATCAATGCATTTAAAGCATTTTCATGAGTGTAAATGAGTGAGAGATTTTTTTTTTAAGTTTGGGCCAGCAGTCAGATTTGGTTGACGCCACTTAGTTTTCCAGTTTTTTCTATACAGATCATGTATTGGCATACTGTATGCTGGGTATTGAGAACTGATGAGTGAAAATAAGAAAATGATTTAAAACCAAGAAATGTGTTTAATAAAGAAGGCTCATAGATAGAATGCTGTGCTGCATAATACAACAAATAAAATCTGTTTATGGCCCCTTTAAATTACATTCAAATATACATTCTAAAGCAAACTCGCTCTGAATGCAGTACTTTAATTTAACTGTACTTCAAAACTGAATTTGAACTGTAATCCTGATCAATCTGTAGATAATCTAGGGTGTCTTCTCTAATGAAAAAGGGAAATTTATCACCTATAAGCCAATGCAGCACTGGCTTTTAGTGTCTGAACGTTAGCTTTTATTGAGTCTTAATAATCCCAGACATCAGGGATTCCACAATAACTCTGCAGTCTGATTTAATAACCACATTCAAAGCTCATCATCCAAATCCTAATATTCTCTGTGGTTATTTTTTGTTCTATTTTTATAATTTAGTTGTACTTGTTGCTTGATTGCAACTCTGATACTGCTTCTTCTAAGCTTGCTTATTATTTAAAATTATGCAGAATATGATTTAGACCACTATGCAAAACATCTTCAGGAATAAAAACAAACGCCGGATGATGATCTCTTCTGTGCTGTTTGTTAGCCGGGTGGAAACAGCCCAGTAGAGCTCATGAATAAACCAAGAAGTTTACACATTGTCTTATTAACAAAAACATCAGTAATACAAAACACATCTAATAGCAGAATTCTTTTAAACACAGGAACGAGGGGGGAGATGTCTTTATCACCAAGCTGGCCATTGCCTCTATTACGCTGATGAGGTGAAACCTAAAACACTTTAAAGTGGTCATCAATTTAATGAGAGAAGCTTATTGCCTCACCAGTGGCCATTAATGCAGGGGTAGAAAGCAATGCTGTATTCACTATATATATATATATATATATATATATATATATATATATATATATATATATATTGAATACAGCACACACACACACAATTAATCATTTATATATATGTGTTCTTGCATGGGCTGCATTGATGTGGTTGCGTCGTGTGCTTATGTGTATATGGATTAGAGCCAAATTGTCTGCTGTGTGTTTAGCATGCTGGTGAGGTTCTTCTCTCATCTAAAGTAATCAGGTCTGGGGCACAGAAGCCAAGACAAGTGTGTATATGGGGCAGGGTGGAGGCTGGGGTGTAATGTGTGTGTGTGTACGGGGTGTGTGTGTGTATATAGAAAAATGTAGTGTGTGCCATATCCAGAGAAGAGGAACATAAACATGCAAAACGCCCGAGACCACCCTTCATCTATTTAATTCCCATCTGAAACAGGAGTTCATTCATTATTCATTTGTTATTCAGTTGTCAGTGTGACAAAAAGGCAGGACACAAATATTTAACATATAATTACACAGAAGCCTCAACAAATAAAAAGAATATAATTTTTTCCAGCATTTAATTTGACTCTTGTACACCTTCCATTCCTTCCGGGAGACTTACTTTCAGGTTTTCAAAGACATTTGCAGAGCTGCTGTTCCTGATTCTCAAAGTTCAGTCCTAGAATTTGTTGCATTTTGTATTTCTAAATAATCGGAATTACATATTAGGACTCGCCAGAGCATGAAGCCTTACTCTAGAGGAGTGCATCCTGCGGGTCCCACCACAATATACTGCACTGTGGGACTAAACTGCAGTGTCATGTGGGAGAAATGGTTAACCAGTCTAGTCCAAATTGGGGGTTGGATGACATATACATGTCCCACATGTTATGAAATTATCTATATATGCAAAATAAACCTAAGGGGAAATAGACACAATAATTAATAGCAAAGTAAAAAAACTCATTCTAAATAGTGAAGCACCTGATCACGACACGTTCACTGCGTCACTGCAGCTGGTATAAACTAGCTTTAGACAGACGATCTGTGGAAAGAGCTCTAAAGAACAGCGACTACCCCACAATTAACTCAAATAAAGACATGTCTGACATATGGGAGTCATTTTCAAAAATAAAAAAGCAGGTATGAGCAGGAAAAAAAAAAATTAGCCCTGCTCCACACCTACTTTATTCCATATTCAGACGTCCAGCTTCAGTCTTTCAATGAAAAGAGATTTTTTCTTCTTCAAAGCTACACATCCTTTCACACCCATAGGGTTCAGGTGTCAACTCATAAAAAAAAAAGAAGGACAGAAACACTTATGGATTCTTCCAGATCTAAAGCAAGAGAGGAGCTTGATTTGCTTCTCTTCTTCAAGTACTACTTACCTGATGAAGTCAGTTTTGGTGGTCTACCAGGTCTTACACGGTTATTAAGAACCCCGTTGTCTCTGTATCATATCATTTTAATGTTTTTTTCAAGTATTTCCTTTGATGTTATTGTTCCTTATGTAAGTGGATTATCATCTAATCCCCTCAGACATATCTCCAGAAAAATGAAAACTCACAAAAAAACATATGCAAAAAAACATGTGTGAGAGAGCCAGACAGAGAGAGAGAGAGAGAGAAAGAAAGATAGAGAGAGGAAAGAGAGAGAGAGAAAGAGGAAAGAGGGAGAGAGAAGGCTATGTGGGAGTGTCTCTGTCCAGAAGGAAACCGGCTGATGAGTGTGTGTGTGTGTGTTTGTTAGATCAGAAGCCAGCTGAGTTCTGAGAGTGTGTGCATGTATGTGACTGTACAGGCTGAGTGGGCTCCCACAGGGGGTCCAGAGCGTCTTCCATTTATTACCCACATAGACTAGAACTGAAGCTGCAGAGAGAGTGAAAGAGAGAGAGAGGAAGGAAGAGACTGAAGACTTTTAAAGCAGACAGAAAGAGAAATGCTCTTCCAGGCTGTGACCTTCCTGCCCTCTCTCTCTCTTCTCCCTCCATTCATCAGAGCCCAGACAGCCTGAAGAATTCTAATGTACTCAGAGTGCACACATATGCACACACGCATACACACTAACCCTGTGTTTGCGTATTTGTTATTTCCTGTGTTCATTTATTCCTTTTATTAGTAATTAGCTTTGACTTGATTCACAGTGTCGGCTTTGCCGCTATGTTTTATTTTTAATAAAAGTCTAAATGAGGCTTAATGATGACTACAATCATGTTATTGCATGACTTATTAACAAAACCATCCAGGATGTTTCTTCTGTTTAAGGAGCAACATAATACGCAGCAACCCCCACCTGCAACCCAACAAGGGTGTGGTAAAAAATCTGAGCTATTAAGGAGTGGGTGGAGTTTGTGCAGCACAAGCCCCGCCCTTGAATTTACTCTGTTAGGACGCCACCTTGTTTTGATCACTGACAGCATTTTCTAAGAAAAAGCTTATATGAGAAATTCTCAGAAGTGACTGGGGGTGTAATAGCGAAGCAGTTTTCTAGACAACTCCGTGAATTCCTTTTATTCTTTCTTTTGTTCTTCCAGCCTTTTGCTTCTGCAGTCATACACACACAGCCTGTCTTCACAGAGAAAAGCACAGTGCCCATCAAAAGTTAGGTCCCACTTTGTAAGCAGATATTCCTGGAAAGCTGCTGTTAAAATAAAAGGCCTTACTATTTTGTAAATATATTGTACTAAACTGCACTTTGGATATATTTTGCAGCCCTCAGCTACTTAAAAGCACATTATTGAATATCTCTTAAAAGCACATTATTGAAAATCTCTCGTCCCTAAAGTGGTGGAAACAGCTGAAAGGTTTGAGTGCTGCTCAGCAGGGGAATAAAACACGTGGTGTCGTTTATCACACTCCAGAAATCGCCTCAAATATTTCCATGATTCCGCTTAGGCTTCGATATACGGAAGCTTTAGTGAAAGTTCTGCCAGGAAGACTCTAATGCTACGTCAATCATTTGTTTATTACTCCTGACCAATAGCTGGCCTACACCTGTTTAAAACAACTCTTCTTGCCTATACCTGCAGCTGCCTTCAGGTGGCCACGTTCTGATGTTCTGTGTGTAGCTCGTGCCTCCTAAGTAAGATTCTCTCCACGTCTGCCTGCTCAAGCTTTTCGTTTATTGCATCAGTGCCTTTAGTTTTTTTTTCTGATGCTGGGTTTTTTGATGTAGGGGGATCCTGTGGGCCGGTTGGTTGTACAGGTTGATTTTGCGTTTTGCTAATGTTAACCAGGCCTTTGTTAAATTTATCACTAGGTTCTCTGGGGCATGTGTTTTTAGTGACAACACCACTGAGGTTAGCGATCAGCTCCACAGGGTCTAAGACCACCTTTCACCTATGAACTTCATATCTTTCACCTATGAAATTCATATCACCTATGAACTTCATATACATTAGTAGGGTAACTACATAATTTCCTGAGTTTAAAACACAAAATATAGACGGACAACCGAATCCACTAATTTTGCATGGTCAGAGGCAGATCATGTGTATCTCAGCTCTTCCACAATGGTTCATACAGAGACCCTACCCAGGTGATACCCCAGCCAGAGCAGAGAGACCTGTGGCTTTGAGTAATGGGGAAAAAAAACTGAAGGACAAATCTGAGCACTCAGAAAACAAATTAGACTAAATACTGGGCAATGGGTCCAGATGACTCATACTTGCAAGCTACTGGTGGTGTGCATCAACATTAAATATTGACTAAGCAATTTTAGTATCGTGACCTTGATACCATAATTATGGCAGCTCAGAAGTTTTGCCTGCTTTCGGCAACTTCAACAGAACACAGTGGCTTCTTCTTAGTAAGCTATGTTCACTTCTTGCACAGCTAAACTACAAACACAGTGCTATCAAAAGAACATGGTGTACGTGTGAGCCTGTGGCCCTGAGGCAATGAAGTAAATGTAATGAATTGTGAATGCAAAGGGCTCAAAGCCCTAAGCTGATGTATGAACCCAGTGGGTTTGTAGCCCCGAGCTGACGTGTGAGTGAATGGGCCTGTGGCCCTGAGTTTATGAGAGAATGCAATGGGCATAAGGCCCTAAGCCAATGTATGAATGCAGTAGACCTGTAGCCCTGGCTAATAGAGTGAACGCAGCTAATGCAAACGTGTACACAACAGGCACAAACTCTATGAGCATCCCACAAGCTTTACATAACGGCATATAAAACAATATATACATGCCCAGCCCACCTACACTTTAATCTGCATCACCCAGAGTGCTCTTCACTGGTTTAAGCTCTGTTAATAAAATCCCGTGTTTATTTTCAGACTACTGATCCGGATACAGCCTTCTGTGGTGGGCATTTCTGTTTTTTGTCTTTTTTAATATTCTTTTGAGTGAGCTCCGCCTCTGCCGTCCCGATCCGGCAGGATAAGCGGAGGTCTTGAAGTGGTCAAGACCTGGATCAAGGACTGGGCCTACTCCAAAGACTCCTTAAGTAATTGTTTCCTTCCCATTCTTAAATTCTATGCAAGATCCTATTCAAGATCTCTCTTCACTCCTGCCTCCTGAGACTTCCAGGTAGAAATTAAATGACTGCAAACTATAAAGCTAAAGCTAAATGTCTTACGAATATTACTTGGCAGTTTACAAGGGAGAGAAAGTGACTGACTGAGTCAACGAGCGAGGATCTGGCAGCCAGTCACATTCCCCAGTCCTTTTGTACGTTGGTCACCTCCTCCCCGAGTCCAGCCGGGCGGTGTGAGCTCAAATGAAAGAGGCTATTAGAGACGCAATCTCGCCTAGCATCTAGGCCTTGATGTTCCGCGCTCCGTCTTTTAGAGGGAGCAGGTCCAGAACAATGACAGCAGATGACTCACTGCTTTCAAACCGTCAGATGTGCACGGCCTCTGTCTTCATACATACACCCCTCCACACCAACCGCCTTCATATTACACAGCAAATTCATTACAGTGTTAGGATGTCAACATTTTTTAGGCATAAATGTAATAAATCGTGATAAGATTTATTGATATAAGATTTATTATATCTAAATACAAGTCCTGATATATAGAACTAAGATAAGAATAAAACAAGCCCTACTTTTAGGGATGCCTTATTCGATCCAATCCAAGGGAGTGTGATCAGCTAAGCCAGGCATTTTTATGGGATTAGATATTGTATATTTTGAGCCTAATCCAGTGCTGGTTCATATGTAGGCCTACATATGATACTGTAGCAGAGGTGCATAACACAGACATAAACCACAACCTGCAATAAGAAGAAAGAAAATAACCAAGAGATCTTAATGTCTGCATTGTAGATCCTTTTAAAGCAGAATATATAAAAAAAAACATGACATATCTGTAGGGTCAGCTTTTTAACTGTGTTTGTGCTAGCCACGTTTGTCTTAACGTTGGTGTAAACCATGAGAGCATACAGATTTTTTTTTACTTTACTCTCTGCTGCCGTACATACATACATTCAGTTGAATTGTTACCACTTCTCCTTACATTTAAGATCAAGATTTCTGAGTACAGGTCTGGAAAGTCACACATGCCAGGCCATATCTGATAAATCAGTCTGCTAGATACAACTGGTGAAGTATTTACATTACAAAAAAAGCTGTCTACAGAAATGCTCTGTATATTACAAGCTACATTTTAAAATATAAGGTGAAATAGTGGAAGAATAGTAAGGTAACTGGCAACCATATCCAAATGATAACAAGACAATAGTAAACATGCTAATAAAAAGTATAAACTGGCAAAAAAAAATATTTTGATATTTTGATGGACCACCTTTTACCATGGCATTGTTTAGACAGCCATATGCAATATCACAACTAGGGGTGTGTTTAAAAAATCGATTTTTGGATTCAAATCGATCTTCATTTGAATAATCTGATATGGATTCATATAAACCCGAGATCGATCTTTAAAATTAGCATTACAGACCCCCCTGCCCCCAAAGTCTCGTGTGATCAGTCATTGTTTTTCATGCAACAAGATCTGGCTGGGGCGCACATCAGTTAAGCATGGCTGGAGCACAAGTGAAGGCACCCCAGAACTTGAAAACACTAATGTTTTTAGCAATGGTAGGTTGAGTGTTCCTCTCTAAGTGTACATTTACCACATCTCTCTGAAAATCTCTTTACATATTCAAACTAAACATATTATTGTAACAAATGGACCTTGTGAATCGGGATCGAATTGATCCGGGAAATCAGTGGTGATACCCAGCCCTAATCACAACACTTATTCTAGTCCAGAGCTGCTGTTATTTATTTATTTAGCGTGAGTTCTTGTATTGATGACAGACAAATTACTCTGTAAGGTTTTCTAAAGCACATCCCAAAAACCTTCAATCAAAGACAAAGTCAAAGTCAGGTTACTTTGGTGGTCAGTTCATGTGTGAGAATGGTTTATCATGCTCCCTCAACCACTCTTGTCACAATGTGATCCTAATGAATCTTGTAATATAGCCGTGCCATCAGGAAACAAACAACCCATTGGTGGGACATTCAGGTGATCAGACTATTATATTGTTATATAACGTTGCTAAACCTCGACCTGGCCAACTGCAGCAACTCCACATCATAACACTGCCTCCAAAGGCTTGTACTATGGGCACTATGCAGGATGGGCTTGTTGGTTCATGTGTTACCCTTCTTACCATGACGCTCCCATCACTCTGGAATAGGGAAAATTTGGACTCATCAGACCACAAGACTAATACAAGACTCCCTAGCAAATAAAAAAAAAAAAATCAGTTTAGCCTCCCTAATAAGTGACTTGTTTATGGCCATACAGCTGTGTAGTCAAGACAAAACCAATCCTATAAGCATTGATTATTTTTCATGATTCAATGTTACCAAGCAATTAAAAGTGATCTTCCATCACAGTTATTTAGAATTTTCTACAAACCACATTTCTTCCATGTAGTTGGTGGTTCACCACAATCCTTCTAGGTTTTAATAATGCATCAGCCAGTTCATCTTGTTTTCTGTGCCAGTAATTTGACCCTTCTGAAACACAGTAACATCCACGACCACGGAGTGCATCTTTCCACATGGTTGTTTATGAAATGAAAAGCTGATCACTGCATTAGTTGGGGATAAAATAATTGTTGGCAGCTCTTAGGGTATTAAGTATTTGCTATTTTGAATCCAAAAGCTGTCTTTTCAGTCTGGCAGTGTATGTCCAGAACGTTACATTACACACATACTAAAAAGAAAACGTATGTGTGATTTATTTATGTTTGTGGGTTCATTTTCCTTTTCTTTTTTAATAAACATTCCACCAGCCTTTGCATCCTGCCTCCTCGTCTCCCCATTTGTGACACAGAGCGATCGGATTAGACGGGTATTGACCAATAAGTAACATTAAAGTACTCAAATCAGATCAGAAGACCAAAAAACTAGAAAATCTGGACCAGGACGTCCTTGGATACTGTATAATAACAGGGTACAGAAGAATGCATCAAAACGGCATTCAGTGAGTCTGGATTCTCTGAGCCGTGTGATATACAGTAGAGGTGATGTTTGTAATTCCAGTCACTTGTGTTGACTACATTTCCATAGCAATTTCAGGAAGATAGAAGGATATTTAAAACAAATCTCACCTACGTCTCTATATCCAGCTCGTTTATGTCCGCAAATATTTACTCGGGTGGCGACGGCGTTCAGAGACAGAGATGCGCTTTTGAGTTATTACAACACAACGTGACCGCATTCACCCAGTTAAACAGTGTAAACAGCCATGTTTAAGCACAGCAGAGCCTAAAGCCTAATCAAACAAGTCCTGTGTTGAAAAATACTCACGTCATCCATCAAACTGGCTGTGAAAAAAGAAAAAAAAGACTGAAATGACTTCTCTCCGCACCCCCCCCCCCCACCACCACTCTCTCTTTGTGTCATCACATCTCACTATTTGCCTTCTCGTGTGTTATGTGTTAACGTGAAAGCTCATTCACAACAAGCTTTAAAATCTCCAGATGAAGCGGTGTCCAAAGGTGCGGCCTATTTGCATTCTGAAAGGATCTCAGCGGGGGAAAAGCTCGACGATCACTTTCAAAGAATTCAGTGTCGGCTCTGGATGACTCTCTCAGCAGGGCAATAAAAAATTAATAACTGCAAACTCCAAACAATAATCAGAGCGAGCAAATCCCGACCAGGCAGGAGGGAGGACAAATTAAAGAGGATTTGAAAGATCACGAACAGATAAAAAGTGAGAAAGTAACCACGTCCTAAAGTCTTTTTCTCTGTATTTGTAATTCACTAGCAACAGTCAAGGTGTAGTTCAAGTGGGAATTACACTCTTTGTTGATTTCCTAAGTGGAAATAAGTTAACACAGCCTCTACACTCCTGCATCGTATTTGATCTCCTTCAGGTTAACTTATAACATGTGGATGTACAAAATATTCAGTTTACAGGACCATATTCAAACCTCTCATCATCCCTTAGAACGAAACTGAGCCTTCAAGATAAATGAGCTCTATTCGGATTTGCTATTTCGTATTGTGCTTTACTCAGTTTAGGACTCAGAGCTGGAACTCTGCCTACAACTTCGATATGAACTGACAGCATTAACCGCTGTTCAGTAATTAGGTATATAAAAACTAAAAGGCTGACAATCACATTATCTTAATAATCCTACACACAAAAACTACAACCCTGACCAAAATATACAACAGTGACACATATATACAACAACAGACCACTGACTCCTCTATATACCAAATTTACACTTATTACTGCTGAGATATAATAAGTGTAAATGTGACAGATCTAGCTCTGTGGTACTTGTGTTTTATCATTTGTGGATCTTTGCAGTGCTACTGTCTTCCTGATAAGTTTTGTGATAGCATTGGTCAAACATTTGTTAATTTGTTGCTAGGGGTGTGCCATATCGTTTCGTACACAATAATATCGGCGACATTTTTGAACATCGTGAGCGATATTATACATTGAAATATTGTGCCATATCACCCATCACTAATTATCACACCAGGGTACTACTTTTATACTGTTTTTAGCAAAAGAAAAATTCACACTTTTCTTATTTCCACAATATACATCCACTAGAGACAGATTTTATCTGTCCAGTATCATTCGTTTTTTTTCATTCGCATTATTTAGTTTTATTCTGGATCATTGACTTCTGTTACAATCTGATGAATTCTTGTATTTTTTAATATCTCAGTTAGGGGTGTGCCATATCATATCATATGCAATAATAAAATTTAATTTTAATTTTGTTGCAGTACTGTATTCTTAAAATATTTTTTTAAGTCAATGTTTTGTCATATCGCCAAGGGTATCGTTATTATATTATATCGTTATTATAAATACCATGAAATATCTTGATATTGTTGTAGGGCCATATCGCCCACCCCTATTTGTTGCCAACTGGAGCCTATTTTGAACTTCTTTGCGTGGAGGAGGAATTGTTCATTGTGATTATTTTAAATAAGAAGAAAGAATTTGGGAAATACGGGTTTCTTTGATTACATTTTACTTGTTATTTCACAAAAAAACATGCCTAACACACTTTAAACAATAGCTTGTTTGCATATGAAACCTTGTTTGCTGTGTCATGAACATCAGATGGAGGTCAGGAAGTGAATTCCTACATAGGGAGCTCTTAAAAAGGCTATGAATTGCATTGTTTCCAGTTGCTTAGATCGATTTTAACCATAAGTGGCTTATATCGGGTACCAAACACTGTTCATGAGAGAAATAAAAGCAGAACCAGCTTCCCAACTGCTAGCTTCTTAGAATTTCCTGATCCATCTTAAATAGTGCAGCCGTGACATTCTTTAATTTCACCGAAATTACTGTTTTTCTTTTATTTTCTTTTACTTTTTTGGTTTCCTGCCTTGTACATCAATTCGCACTTTCAATTTACATCTTCAAATACATTTGTATTTACTTATTAATTTTTTTTGTTTTGTCTTTTTGTTCTGTTTTTTATTATTATTATTATTATTATTATTATTATTATTATTATTATTATTATTATTATTATTATTATTATATTCTCTTATTTTTGCATTTTGTATGTGTCCACCATCTATTCCTTTCCCCCTCAGTCCTTTCCAAAATGTTACATAGCTTAAGAATGAGAATGTTACATGCTATAAATAAGAAAATAAATTATAAAGTTCTATTAGTCCTCCGATGAAGAGGGGTGGTGGTGGGCCAAAAAAAAAAATGGAATGGGCAAAAATAGGTGAATTGGCCAAAAATAAGAAGCTGACTTTAGCTTTGAGCGGACTACTGTGTTTTGCACTGGTAATAGGCTTTAATCAAGAGGTACAGAGAATACCACTAACACTTTCATCAGGGTTAACAATTACACAAAAGGCAGGTAAACATTAGTGAAGTGTGTAAAACGTAGTGAAGTAGTGAAGTGTGTAGAAGTGTGTGTGTAGAACGTAGAACTACGATTAGAACGTAGAACTACGATTAGCCACATGTGTTTTGTACACAGCGGAATTTGACCTCCGCATTTAACCCATCCGTGCAGTGAAACACCCACATATACACACAATAGTGAACATACACACTAGGGGGCGGGGAGCACACGTGCCCGGAGCGGTGGGCAGCCCTTATTCACGGTGCCCGGAGAGCAGTGTTAGGTGCCTTGCTCAAGGGCACTACTGTTGTGACTTGCCAGTCCCGGGGATTAAACCAGCGACCTTCTGGTCACAAGACCGGATCCCTAACCTTCAGACCACCACTTTAATAACAACCCACATTAATAACAATAGCAATGACTTTCATCCGTAATAGCCTTTTAAACTGATGTCTTCAGCAAACTACACTAGACAGTGGTTCCTATGGACACTGGCACTTGGGAGACCTAGAGATAAATCAATAAGCAGCAAACTAACAAATGCAATAGCAATGTGAAACACTACAGTTCCCCTCAAGAGTCTACACTGTAACAAGAAGAGCAGTGTAACTGAAAACGACAGCCAGAGGACTACAATCATAGAGATGCATGCAAAAGTCTGGGCACCCCTAGACAAACAACAAGGTTTTGCTAACTTGAAAAAAGAAAAGATGCAGAGAAAACCTGCATTCACACGCGCCGGACACAATGTTACTGAAATGCATTCTGCTGAGGCTTATTTTACTGTCACGTATATTTATTACAATATGCAGAAAATCATTTCTCTTTAAACAAATAAGGCAAACACAAAGCATTGAAACTAGGCAAAATTATGATTTTATTCGTTTGACATTAAAAAAAGTCTTAAAGGTAGCTGCCCCCAAACTTTTGACAAGCAGTGTGCATGCACACAGACACTCCAGTAAATCAAAACCATTCTCAACATAAGAATAATTAATTAGCTCCTTCGGTTCCTCCTCCAGGCTGGAGCTTTAATATCCCCAGTGTGAACCACAAGCCCGGCTTTGGGCTCTAATGGAGATTCATTGAGGCCCTTTTCCAGCAGCAGCCACATATACATAATGAGAGGAAGAATTCTGCTGTTGCTTCCAGACGCAGCAGAAAAACATGCTCCACACGTCACGTCTCTCCCCTTCCCCGACCCCGGCTAACTTCCTCCGAGAGTCTGGCATCTGTCCATCTTCTCCCCCATAAACGAGTCTGGATTTATGATGAGCGCAATCATGGTTATTTATCGGCGGTGCTGTCGGGTGCAGAGAGAATACGACTGCGGCTCTCTGCCTCGGCGAAGGCTCTTTCGAGCGTCTACAGTAAAGCGACAGCATAAGAGAGCTGCAGGTATTGATCTGCGTTATTTTCAGAAAGGCTGCATCAACTGGGTATAAAATCGTTCAGCGGGGTTGAAAGAAGCAAGGCCTGCTGTAGCCAAGAAAAAAAAGCAAAATGATGTCTTTTAATGACACGTGTTTGACCGCATCCTTGTTTAAAAATTAATTCACTGCGTACAAGACCTCCAGGTTTAAAAGGGCGAGCCAAACCTACCAAGCCTTGTGCACCAGTTTAAATTTTCCAAATCCGAGGAAAAACAAGCACCCACGATGTTGTTGGGAGCAACGCTGGCAGCAGTCCGAGTGGCTAAATGGAGATACGGCCTTCCAAGACAGGCTGACACTACTTCAACCCTCATGATGCTTACATGTGAGAAGGCTAACTGTCTGCCCAGGCATGACATCAAAGCATCCACAGTGAGTGTGTCGTCAAAGAGAAAACGTGGCAGTTCTCCTGCTATCACAGCTCAGGCTCTGCACTGCTTTCTTTCTGATGGACGACCAGGTCGGAACGCCCATGAAGATGTCCCTGACTCATTTGGAATTTTAAACAACCCCCTTTCTTTTTCGTTCGCACGTGGCCAACGGTTAGCAAGACCAGCTTTCCTGTGTTTGTAGTACACTAGAGAGGGAGAAACAGGGAGCGTGCACAGGAAGGAACAGTGATCAGTTGGCTCGGGAAGCAGAGCTCTGGAAAAGACACAAGCAAAATGAGCCTAGAATTGGCTGCAATATGCTGTAACGATTCATATTACATAGTACATAAAACTGGCATACCGTGACCCTCAAACACTGCCGATCCTCCTCCAAATACAAATCCCACATTTACACAAGAGAGCTGTAAAACAGGCCGACATCCTAGACTGGTACGTAGGCCTGACTCATTAATGTTTATGCCCCAAAAATTGGACACTACTGTGTAAAAGAACACTATATATCATTAGAACAGATAGGCAGCGAAAAGAAGCAGGAAAACAATACAAAGTAGCATAAATGTCTTATTCTGAAAGAAGGAGGTAATATCTTGTGGTCCAGTTTGAAGAACAAAGTGTAGCTCCAGGTTTCTCCTGGATCCTCCAGACATTGTATTAATTTATTAAATTCCTTTATCAGCAGTCTTGATTTAGCTTAATGAAGTACTGAGCAGTCGCTGCAGGTTTTAGATGATAACTGCAAATAATACTGGGGGTTGTTTCCACAAGGAAAAGCTTGGAAAGGGTTAAATAAATACACTGACTGATGTATAAAACCGCTACTTACGATATTAATACTACCGAAATATTTTCATTTAAGTGTTAAAAGCTTTATAAATATAATGTCCCCGACTGCAATGAAAAGACCAGAATATCCTTCCAGTCAGTCAAGTGGACGTCAGCACTTTTCATCTCCTTTACAAGAACCTGAACTGTCAAACAACGTCTGATGTTCATCTTTAAACGACACTATAATTGGCTACCTATTCGCCAGCTTCCTAATCAAATGTTGCAGTCCACCTTAAAAGCTCCAGCTTGTACAGGCGTCAGAATGTAACTGCAGCAACACTTAAGGTGGAACGAAAAAATTGCAAACCAAGCTGGTGAACAGGACGCCAACTTTAGTTCCAGCGTCTTTGACAAGATCCTGGACAACTCACAGTTTTGAGTTTGCTCTATACATTTCACTCTAGAGAGTTTCTTAAACCTTGGACAATATCGAGCGGCTTCCATCACTGTTTCACACTGAAGAGACTGAGGAGAGGAGCAGTGCCACCTTTATTAGCATCTCAACAGCAACCTGTAAGTAGCAGCCATGCTGCATGATCATCTTAAAATTAAAAGTTTCGTAGTCAGTTGCAACTTCGAGTTACTTGGTGTACTTTGTGTGTTGAAAGTAAAAGCAAGTGCCTGGTATAGGAAATAACAAGTAACTAATGCTAGCATTGCTTAGTAAACAGTATTATGACCACAGTTAATTTTATTTTTCTGCCCGTGTCTTAATCGACATGTTGTGTGAGCCATCGTGGCACCAAGCAAATCACAGTCCACCAGAAAAAGGCAAAGAGTTAATTGTTTCATTCTATGGAGAAACCACAGGGTATAAAAGCACCAAAGTCTATGTAATAATCAGAGAACTATTTCCAATGCTGAATAAGTGCGTTCTATACTACCTTTAAAATCCGATTCTGCTGCGTTTATACTATTATGATAAATGGACAACAGTAAACCAGATATAAACCCTGAAGCAGAAACTGTTACCTTTACTCAACCTTTGCCATCAGTCATTGTTCAAATTAATGTTTCATTCTATGATGAAAGTATGAACCAGTGGCTAATGTCACCAGCACTTGGGCACAAATGTTATATTTTTTTAAATGTCAACATGTAAAAGCAGCATCAGAAGCTGTAACAATAAAAGCATGTTATAAATGTTCACTTATTCTCATTAAAATAAAGATAAAGTGCAGATTCACAATATACTATTCCCATCACATGCACAGAAAAAAGATATTTTACCCAGAAAACTACTGTACATAAGGCAACATTATTGTTCTGCAGTCAGCATTTCATCGTCTCTAGAACGAGAAAAATGTCATTAAGGCGGATATAAATGTATTATGCAAATGATGTAAATTATGTAAATGTAATAACTGCGTTTATGTTGAGTAATTGCACTGAAACTGTATACATTTACAACAAAAAACAACACTTCTAAGCATTAAAGAAGTCTGGAAGCTTAGTGCGTTGTTTGTACACAAACATCACAGCAAACCCCCAGTAAAGCATAAGGGTTACTCAGATCATGTTGCCAAATGAACACAGCAAGTCCCCTGCGCGCGTCAGTCCTGGCATCCCTTCTTTCACACTGGAGTGTGTGAGATCAGGCTGCTCTTTGATTGGCTGATTGCTCTGGACAGGGTTAATGGGCCGGAATGAAGGCTGGCACACACCGGCGTGTGTAGCAGCCAGACCGTCTGTCAGTGTGTGTACAGCAACGCCATTTAACACCCCAGAACACACACGCAAAAGCATACTGCCTGCCTAGGCAGGCCGAGTCCGTCTGGAAGTAGCTGGCTTCCAAGGATTATTAAGCAAACAAATTGGAGGAACGTGTAAAGACACGTTGTAATTACTCACTCTTTAAGCCAAACTGTTTAGCTCAAGTTTAGCCACTCTAAATAATTAAGAGCACTTCGTCTCGAGCATTCCCGGTTAATAAGGTTTCCCCAAGCAATTGGCCTTTACTTAGGAAGGGGAAAAATAATTAACAGGGTCCGAGCGAGAGTTTTCACAAGTTTGAGGAGCTTAAATGTGAGATCAAATCTGGATAGTCTGGAGCGACTGTCTGAGCTTTAAAGCTTTCTCCGGGCCTAAATGAGCGTCAGCGTCCACCACTGACGGCTCAGGCTCTGACTGAGGCTCGGCCAATTAAAAAAGGACTTTTTAATGAAACCTGGCTGCCGCCAGAAACGAAGGCGGTAGGGCTGGATGCAATATGACAGGGCTTACAGAGGGATCGGGAGGACGAGGCTTCTTGCAGAAAAGCTGTATGTCATTGAGGGCTGATGGCACAGCTTCTCATAAACCCAGTCAATACTGTATAACAGAAAACTGTAAAACTATTTTCAGACAGTGGGGTGAATATCACACTGAGCACACTTCTTTACCATCAAAGTTTTTTTTTTTTTTTTTTTTTTTTTTTTACATATAACCCAAGATATGCTAGTGAAAATCTAAAACTGTAATGTACTGAAAACAAATGAGTAAAGGAGGTAAAGGAATAAAGCACAGAAATGTAGTTAAGATAATTTGTTTTATATGTAATGATAATTAGGGCTTCAACTATTAACTTATCAATAGTAGTTTATTAAGTAAATTAGGAAAAACATGGATTATTTGAGATTTGAGCAAAAATAGTAATAACATGTTTTATTAAATGCATTCAAAATGCACATAAATTATTAACAATACTGAAGATTAGTATTTTAGGCTTGCTAAGAGTGCCACTGAACGGTAACCTGTATTTACACAGGCATAACTGAATAATGAGAGTTAGAACTTTGATATGGTGAACCTCAAACACTGCTGTCTCCTCCTTCTCCTCCAAATACAAGTTTCGCACTTGTAGGCCAAATTATTTCAAAATCCTAAACTGTTATGTCTTTACATCCCCAAAATTAATAAATACATATAAATGTGCAGTGTACACAGGTGTCAAAATGTAACTGTGGCATCATTTAAGGTGGACTCTGGGCATTATACTGCAGGAGAAGGTTTTCTTTAATGGTGTCCATTTAAAGAGCAACACTTTGCTAAATTGGCCATAAATGTTTACAAGCAATGACTAAACAATTACATAGACATAGGGTGTGTCTCAATTCCTAGTGAGTGTCTACATAGGCAGCATTTTACGTCATAGTATACATGCTCTCGACATGTAGACTGTCCCCATTCTTATATACCTTAAACATGCTGTCTACTGAGGCGCCTTATTTTGGCCTGATTTTACAGAAGCATCGAATGTTTCCTCAGCCGCTAAGGAAATCAGCCGCCATGATGCAACACAGGCAAATCTACAAGCAGTAAAGTTGTTTTAAAATGTGAGTTATTTTGATTCTCTCTGGTGTTTTAATGTGTTTCTTGTCATATAATCACAAAAAACAGTATTTTATTATCAACTTTGTAACAAGTCATTAACCATTTTGCAGTTTTTTTCTAGAGCCATTAGCATTTATGCTAGCGAATTTTTAAGCCTTGGCTATTGTTTTGGATGCTAAACCACCGGTTGTGTGCTGCAGTGGGCGGGAACAAGCCGTGATGCAGTCTCTCTCTAACTAGTGTCTCAATTATCTGTTTTAGACTGCCTACTTAAACAGCTGCCTACATAGTCAGTGCCTACTTAGACAGCTCACTAGGTTTTGAGACACACCCATTAGGAACATGCACACAGATTCAGGTGGAACGGAAACTTTTCTAAACCAGCTGGCGAATAGGAAGCCAACTTCAGATTAAAAACAAGTAGCTAGTATAGGCAGTGTGAGCTACCAGCAAGCCTCAGATAACTAAGGCAGTTATTCCTATTGTATGATGAGCTAATTGGATAATTATTTTATTTGCCTGTCTATGTCTGCTTCTGTATGATCACTGTGGTGTCGGGTTGTAAACCAGCAAATTAGAGCGGAGCTCATCAAATGAATCATGAGCTCATCAAAAAAGGGGAAAACAGCCAAAACCCAAATCACAGGGCTGTAAATGAGCATGTAAAACCGCATCTGGGCATTTTTCACCAGGAGTTACTGGGAGTTACACACCTTCTATGTAGACATCAGAGAACAATTTGAAATATAGCACATAGACTTTCTGTACAGATTTCTCTTTCTCACCTGTTCAGCCAGTGGCTCAGGTCAGGGAGGTGTGCCCACTGCACTCCGGTCTGGTTCAGTGACCTCAGAAGTCGACAGCAAGCCAGAGTCAGAATCGGAGTGGCCAGGGCCAGCCACTTTTCCGACCCCACACTGACCCCCAGCTCTGCCGCCGGTGAAAAAGTGGCCCGGGACGCGTCCTCCTCTGCTGTGGAGGGCAGAAGAGGACCTTCCTCCTCCTCGTCGCCCGACCGTCTCCTTTCCCTGAAGTACTTCCTGCAGACGTCCTGGAAGACGGCCAGGCAGAGAGTGTTGAGCAGGAAGTACCAGGTCTGGTGCTCCTCCTCCACAAAGCTGCTAGCACCTAGGCTGAGAGTGTGGCCCACAGTACCTGTCAGCAGCAGCACATCCAACTCGGACAGAGTCCAGTCAGAAGATGTCTGAAAAAGAGAGAGAGAGAGAGAGAGAGAGTAAGTGACAGCGATGAGTGAGAGAGTTTTAAAAGAGCACACGCGCACAAGCTTGGGTTCACACTGGAGTATTCAGATGTGCTGAGAGCTAATTAAAGGAATTCATTAATTAATTAACAAAAATAAAGGTGTTGAGTGTCTGGAATGCAAGCGAGTGTAAAATGTACTTGGAGCCAACGGAGCTGCACTGAAAGCCAACAAATGTCCTCCAGTGCAGAAGTGGTGCAAAAAACCCAGAACCTGATTATTTCCCAGCCTTCAAATCAGCCTGATCCCCCCCTCCCCGCATCCCCCCCCCCAAACCCACAACGCCTGGTGAAAGGAATTCGGAAAAATGCTCTCAAATAAATTCCATCTGATCTCCGTCTTTGGTGCTGCATCCAAAAATCGACCCCAGATTGCAGCTTTCAACAATCAGATGAAAAGGAAGGGCTAAAAGAAGAGATGCTGAAAAAGAGTGAAAGAGTGAGAAAGAGTGAGGCTGGGCAGGAAATAAGAGAGCTGAGGCAAAAAGGGGTTTGGTGAATGAGAAAAGAAAAATAAAGGAGAAACAGAAGAACAATACAAAATACTACAGCAACACAAAAATACAGGCTCCTTAAGAACCAACTGTGACTGAACTACCCGTTCAGATAGACAATAACAACTTACAAGCTGTGAGACAACCACACACATGCACACACATGCACACACACACACGCATGTGTGTCCTCTATGCGTTATTAAGGAGCTGCTGAGAGCAAGGGTTGAAAGGTTGAGCAATAAAAAAGTGGACACACAGCTATTGCCTCCTGCAGACCACCGGAAACATATTGACAAAAGAAATGTTCCCAAAGAGAGAGCTAACCCTAACACACACTCTGCTACTCTGGGCATTACTTACTGCAGGAGAAGGTTTTCTTTAATGGTGGCCATTTAAAGAGCAACACTGTTCACTAAACTGGCCATAAACGCTTACAAGCAATGACTAAACAATTACATAGACATAAAGAACATGCACACAGATTCAGAGCCTATTAATCATCATTAAACAGCAGCAATAAGAAGCTCTTTACATTTTCTACATGGCTTGGAGGAAAGCTAGTGAGCATGTGCTCTTCTGTCTGCAGACGAAAACAAAAGCAGTTCTGATTCATTTACTCTACAACACACCAGACACACCGCAGCCAGGCGGAGAGATGGACTCACAGAAACAATGACAGACACACAGACACTCACAGACAGACTCACAGCCACAGACAGACCCTTACACAAAGACAAACAAATGCAAAGACACACACAGACACAAAGACAAGCTCAGAGACACAAACACAATCTTGTTTCTGTGTATTGTGGGGTCACTACATACACTTCCATTTATTTCCCAAACCTTAACCACTGCTAGCCTAACCCTGACCATGACCTTATCCTAACATTGACCATTACCTTATCCTAACCCTGACCATAACCTTATCCTAACATTGACCATTACCTTATCCTAACCCTGACCATAACCTTATCCTAACCCTGACCGTAACCTTATCCTAACCCTGACCATAACCTTATCCTAACCCTGACCATAACCATATCTTAACCCTAACCACAACCTTATCCTAACCCTGACCGTAACCATATCCTAACCCTGACCATAACCTTATCTTAACCCTGACCATAACCTTATCCTAACCCTGACCATGACCTTATCCTAACCCTGACCATAACCTTATCTTAATCATGACCATAACCTTATCTTAACCCTGACCATAACCTTATCCTAACCCTGACCATAACCTTATCTTAACCCTGACCATAACCTTATCTTAACCCTGACCATAACCTTATCCTAACCCTGACCATGACCATAACCTTATCTTAACCCTGACCATAACCTTATCTTAACCCTGACCATAACCTTATCCTAATCCTGACCATAACCTTATCTTAACCCTGACCATAACCTTATCTTAACCCTGACCATAACCTTATCTTAACCCTGACCATGACCATAACCTTATCTTAACCCTGACCATAACCTTATCTTAACCCTGACCATGACCATAACCTTATCTTAACCCTGACCATAACCTTATCTTAACCCTGACCATAACCTTATCCTAATCCTGACCATAACCTTATCTTAACCCTGACCATAACCTTATCTTAACCCTGACCATAACCTTATCCTAACCCTGACCATGACCATAACCTTATCTTAACCCTGACCATAACCTTATCTTAACCCTGACCATAACCTTATCCTAACCCTGACCGTAACCTTATCCTAATCCTGACCATGACCTTATCTTAACCCTGACCATAACCTTATCTTAATCCTGACCATAACCTTATCCTAACCCTGACCATGACCTTATCCTAACCCTGACCAAAACCTTATCTTAATCATGACCATAACCTTATCCTAACCCTGACTATAACCTTATCCTAACCTTGACCATGACCTTATCCTAACCCTGACCATAACCTTATCCTAACCCTGACCATAACCTTATCTTAACCCTGACCATGACCATAACCTTATCTTAATCCTGACCATAACCTTATCTTAACCCTGACCATAACCTTATCCTAACCCTGACCATAACCTTATCCTAACCCTGACCATAACCTTATCTTAATCCTGACCATAACATTATCCTAACCTTAACCCTAACCTTATCCTAACACTAAGTTGAACCCTAACCTTATCCTAACACTTACCCTAATGTCAATGTTATCCTAACCCTCGCAAAAAGTCATTAAATTACATTGTGGGCACTACAAGTTGACCCCTACAAGGAAGAGGATCCCTACAACGAGAATTCATGAACAGGTTTTCTTCCCCACAATGGGTCATAAACCTGGTGCGTGTACACACACATTTGAACTGGGTCACCATTACGGTGACTTGCAAAAGTATTTATACCCCTTGAACTTTACAATCACAAAGATAAATGTGTTTTACTGACATTATAAGTGATAGACCAACACAAAGTAGCACACAACTGTGCTGAAAAGTGTGATGTGCAAAAGTATTCAGTCCCTTTTACTCTGATACCCCTAAATAAACTGCCTTCAGAAGCCACTTAATCAGTTAATAGGGTCCAGCTGTGCGTAATTTAGTCTCAGTACAAACACAACTGTTCTGTGAAGTGGTTTGTTAGAGAACCCTAGTGAACAAACAGCCTCATGAAGACCGAGAAACTCACCAGACAGGTCAGAGATAAAGTTGTGGAGAAGGTTAAAACAGGGTTAAGCTATAAAAAACGTATTCCAAGCTTTGAGCATCCCAGGGAGCACTGTTCAATCCATCATCCAAGTATGGAAAAAGTATTCTACAACAGCAAACCTACCAAGACACGGCTAACCACCCAAACTGACAGATCGATCAAGAAGAGCACTGGTCAGAGAAGCAGCCAAGAGGCCCATGGTCACTCTGGAGGAACTGCAGAAAACCATAGCTCAGGTGGGAGAATATGTGTCCACAGGACCACTATAAGTCATGCACTCCACAAATCTGGCTTATGAAAGAGTGGCAAGAGGAAAGACATTGTTGACAGAAGACATAACACTAGTAAACCCTGAACACACCATCAACCCTGTGAAACATGGTGATGGCAGCATCATGCTGTGGGGTGCTTTCCTTCTGCAGGGACAGGAAAGCTGGTCAGAGTTGATGGAAAGCTGGATGGAGCTAAATACAGGGCAATCCTGGAAGAAAACCTGTTGGAGGCTGCAAAAGACTTGAGACTGGGAGAGAGATTCACCCTCCAGCAAGACAATGACCCTAAACATACAGCCAGATCAAAGACTATACGTGTGTTAGAATGGCCCAGTCACAGTCCTGAGCTAAATCCCATTGAGCATCTGTGGAAAGAGCAAAAGCTGAGCAAAAATCTCAATCTCTAGATGTGCAAAACTGGTAAAGACCTACTTTTAAAAACTTGCAGCTGTAATTGCAGCGAAAGCAGCCTCTACAAAGTATATATACAAAGAATAATATAGGGGTGATTTTTATTTGATTAAAATTTTGAAAACTATGTATCATTTTCGTTCCACTTCACAATTGTGTGCTACTTTTGTGGTTGTAAGGTGACGAAAAGTGGAAAAAGTTCAAGGGGTATGAATACTTTTGCAAGCCACTGTACATAGACTTCCATGTATTCAAACCTTTACCATGACTACTACTAAACTGAACCTAAGCCTAACCTTAAACATACCTTAAAATGTAAAGATTTTTGTGAAATCTGTGGTCATTACATACACTAACATTAGTTTTCTGAAGACTAGGGACCCTAACCTACTTTAAGTCAAACCCTAATTCTATCCTAAACCCTAACCCTACCCTTACTCCTCATGCTAGGCTTAAAATTCAGTGATTTACATTGAGAGGATCCGCCTGTGGGCACCACGAGGTACATAGCTTCCTACACAGTGAGTATATGAACAGGTTTTGTTCTCCACAACATGGCATAAACCTGGCGCACACACACACACACACACAAGGGGCACATGCACATACGCACACACAGTCCTTGCTGTGTGTGGTAATGAAATGGTAATTGGTCACTGTGTGGCTGGCCAGTGTTTATGATGGATGTGGTCATGTGTGTAGCCGTGACACCAGCAGTGTGTATCCGCTTCTTGGGGGTGTGACAAGGCCTCTCCGCAGCACCCAACACACTGCCATCCATCACCCATGGCAACGCCGCGCACAACTTAGCCAGGGGGAAAATGAATTGCGTAACCAACACGATGATGTTTGCGTAAACACAATATGGAGAAAAGAACGAGAGAAGGCGAGAGAAGATTGAGAGTGACAGAGAGAGAGAGAGAGAGAGAGAGAGAGGTTCTCTCTTTCTCTCTCTCCCTCTCTAAATTCTACTCGATTCCCCTGTATGGGAATATTTGGATCCCACAAGCGTTTGCCGTGAACGGACTGGAATTCATCCACTTTGAGAAGGTTCGCTCGAGTTTGTTACTCCACTGTTTGTTTGGGTCTCTGCAGGTTTTGGTTTTTGATGTAAGAACAAGAACAAAGCATGGTGGAGTCAAAAAAGCGAAAAAAGCAGCTGGGCTTGTTATTTATATGCTAATTCAGCCGTGTCCGTGTGGCCAACGAGCAGGAGATTCCTTCTGACGATAGGCTGCGTGTGCTATTATGAGGGCAGTCAGAGCACTTGATGCTCCCAACCCTCCCATCGTCAGCATCTTTATCTAGAACTGAGACTTGAAACAGCTTGAGTTCTCCTTACAAGCAACAGAGACAAAAATCAGGGAGCCTCCCAGGCTTCGTTTAAATGCTCAAGCAGTGGAACAAAGGATAAAGGCCTTCTGACGAAATCTCTGTCTGTCTCTCTTTCCCCCCACTTTGCCTCTCTCTCTCTTTTCCTCCCTCAATGGTCCAGGCCTTTGGAGGCCTTTAAGAGCAGACAATGTGTTTACGTATTCTGCCATCTTTCCCATCTTGATATAAATAGAAAAGAAATCATGGTGCAAGCAAATCAAATGAGTGATTGAAGATTACAAATAATGGCTAAGTGCATTCTCTCTCTCTCTCTCTCTCTCTCTCTCTCTCTCTCTCTCCCTCTCTTTTCCTCTCTAGAGTGTCTAGATTGTGGTGTCAAAAGGGAAACATGCCACAGTTCAATTAACATAATAATCAAAACATGGTTATTAGAAAACGACAGCGAGCACTAAGTCAACATCGTTATTACTGAGGATGACAACCCTACTAATTGATCGGGTGGCAAATAATCCACAATAATTAAATGCCACATCAGAATTCCCTAAAGCTGCCCTGTCTGCGACAGACAACAGGCAAATACATGCACTAATGAATACATCCAGATTTTTCTTACAGATCCAGGATCTGTGAGTAAAAAGCATCACAAAGGTTCAACAATATGTAACACAGTTGTAACATGACTGTAATTAAGTGGTACGTCCTTTACAAATGGTTTCATTAGCACTGTTAGAATCCATAGAATCGTTTTAAAAGGCTAAGCACCAGCTAATATGAAAATGTAAAACACATCAATACAGTGGAATTCGAGTTCCTAACTTATTAATTATTAATATTAAAAAGTTTTAGTTTTTATGAAGTCAAGAAATACGGCTTAAAAGACTGTGAGTCTTCAAGGACTGTGACATGTGAGTTTAACTGGTTGCTAGGCTATTGTCATGAATAATGTTGGTTATTTAGCTAGATACTGTTTACACTCAGTACAAACGGATTTTGTGCATGTGGTTTGAGTGAAGGTCTCAGGACTAAGTCATATGGTGGTCTATTTCTACATTACAGCTCTTTCCAATTCAAATTCAGAAATATTCGCAGTCCCAGTCAGTCATAACGCTGTTGTACCACGACACTGTTAACTGTTGTCCACCAGTGACGTCACTCAGTAGCGTTCAGGAATTTCCGTTGCAAGCTCAGGTTTTTCCATCAATTTAATTAAAATCGACTAAAGCAAATTAAGCAGCCCATTTTCTTTTAAGTCATGTTTATGTATGTTCAGTATCTAAAACAATGTGAAATTACCAGGAGTGTCCATAAGTGGTGCTTAGTCTTCAAGCTGGTGGCCCCAGAGAGCAGGAACCTGGCTTGGTCTCTCCACGAGAAGTTGACTCTTCCCTTAAAAAAGCAACCAAGGCCATAAAAACCAGCTCATTAAAGACTAAAGCTGGGTCTCCACCAGCCATGTTCAACCAGCCCACAGCATGGCTTAGTAAAGTGTGAATGAAAAAAACGGCAGTGCTCTGTTAAAGCTTAATTAGGGCATGCAGTGTTTTTACTGAGGAATGCAGTTTCCTGAGCTACGTTAGATCTCTGTTTAACCACCACCATCCCTCCTATTTTACTGTCATCATCTAAGCATTATACTTCTGAAAGCTTAAATGATCAAAAATGATACGAGGTGATATCTCTGTCCCTCAGCCAATCAATTTCATCAGACACTCTTTGCCAGGTTCAGGTCGGAAATAAAAAAGTCGGTGAGTCAGCGGTGTCTCGGCCAACTTTGGACAAATTCTGGCCCAGGGGTAAAAGACAGTGGGCACAATCAAAAGTTACTAGCCACATTATACATAAATATGCATGAGCATATGCTTTATTTCAACCGTAATTCATTCCCAATTCACACCGATTAACCATTATATTATAACCACCTCCTTGGTTCTATACTCACTGTCCTGTTTATCAGCTCCACTTACCATACAGGAACTCCTTGTAGTTCTGGATTTACATACTGCAGTCCATCTGCTTTCTGCATGCTTAGTTAGCTTCCTTTTACCCTGTTTCTTAATACAGGACCACCATCTGGATGGTGGATGATTCTCAGCGCTGCAGTGACAGTGACGTGGTGGTAGCGTGTTAAAGCGTGCTGTGCTGGTACGAGGGGATCAGATGCAGCAGTGCAACCTTGTAGATGTACAGTCAGAGATCATAGCTCATCTACTACTGCTGCTCATTGATGGTCTATTCTCAGTCCAGCACATACACCACCACAATGTTAGCATCACTGCAGTGCTGAGAAAGATCCACCAGACAAGTTCTATCTGTTCTGTGGTGGTCTTGTAGTGGTCCTGGCTATTAAAAAATGAGGGATAACAAAGTATACATAGGAACAGATAGACTACAGCCTGTAACTGTAGAACTACAAAGTGCACCTATATGGTAAGTGGGACTGATAAGATGGACAATGAGTGCAATGTAGTGGCTATGGCTGATTGGTGTAAACTTTCCCTTTCTTTCTCTCTCCCCCTCTCTCTCTCACTTACACACACAGGCTATTTTATCTCTCGCAAACATCCTGCTTGGTCCTTTGCCGTCAGCAGTATTCTGGAGTGTGTGTTCGTGAAAATATATGAAATACAGGAAGACACAAAGAACGAGAAAGTAGGTTTGCAATCATGGGCTTCATTTTCATTGGTTATTTTCGGGGCTGACGCTAGCCTCTTGAGGCCCTAACCAGACCCAGGTAGGCTGTTTACATGACCGCTTGAACAATCAGATAATTAATGAAATCTGACTACGATCAGATTATTAAAATTATGTAAATACACTCAATAACTACCACAAGCTATCTAAATCATATAAATGTAGAACTGACTAATTGTGTATTGCTGATGATTGGACAGTTGTTTGAGATACTAAAAAGTTTAACTTGCACACATAAAACAAATGAGAAGTTGCTACCTTATTAGGTACAGATGGCACTGGTTAAATTCCATGGTTCCATCAAATGTATCCTGCATCTCTTAATCTGATAAATTTGTTACCCCAAGGGTTGAACATTTTGAATTTGTTCACTGGGTAACTATTCAGTTTTTATTTCTGTGATTTGTATATCTGTTTGTTTTGGGTAACTGCAATTTACTGGAATGTTCAGAGTTCTTGGGAGAAACCTAAAACAGCACAACATAAACATTTCTTCTGTTTAAAAACTGAAATACTCACAACGCGGCGACAATACAGTTTGTTAGCATGCAAGGCCCTGGCTCTTTCAACACGAACAAAGATTAATGGAAGGTGTAACAAAAAAGAAATGTGTTTAAATTAATTGAATTAAGACTCAGGAGATCCTTTGTCCAAAGAGCAATCAGACTCTTCAATTCCTCCCAGTGGAGCCAGAAGAGGAAGGAGGACAGATAAGGAACAAGTCCCTTATGTTCAAATTACAGTTTCTTTTTATTTGTACTGTAATCACATTACTGTACATCTGCACTCCCGGACACTATTGACACTTTACAGAACATCTTATGTCAGCACTCATAGACACTACTGACACTTTGCTAGACATCCTGTACATCTGCACTCCTGGACACTATTTGACACTTCGCTATACATCCTGTACATTTGCACTCCTGGACACTATTTAAACACTATTTAACTTTTACATAAACACAATCTTTGCACATTTATTTATGTTTTAATAAATATCCCAGTACTGATATGTATCTGCTGATACCCTGCTTTTTACCTTCAGTCATGTTGTATAGTCTGTATTCATATGTTCTTGTATATATTCTTTTTTACTATTGGAATTTTTTATTCCTTATATACCTTATTGTTTTTTTGTACTGTGTAACTGCTACTGGCTGCTAAATTTCCTTCGGGATCAATAAAGTTTCTATCTATCTATCTATCTATCTATCTATCTATCTATCTATCTATCTATCTATCTATCTATCTATCTATCTAAAAAAGTACTCAAACACTTTATTAAAATATACATGCATATAAATATTATAAACACATAGTTGTACATGTTAAATACTGCAACAATAAAAAAAGGCCTAACTGCTAACTGCGTCTGGTGTCATAAAAGATGTTGACATGGGTTGAAATGGTTTCACACAACCAAGTAGCAATTCATAGTAAAGGTAAAGAGCTTCC
The DNA here is from genome assembly GCA_021613375.1 of Megaleporinus macrocephalus. Lineage (NCBI taxonomy): Eukaryota > Metazoa > Chordata > Actinopteri > Characiformes > Anostomidae > Megaleporinus > Megaleporinus macrocephalus. The sequence continues at coordinate 19,945,453 of CM038713.1, forward strand.
CAAAGTTCTTAACGACAACATCCTAAACACCCCTATTGAGAGAAATAATTATCAACAACTTTATTTGTTGAGACTTACCAAATGGATCATCTCATACAGTACTCTTTTTGCAGAGAGTTGATCACCCCCACTCCTTTGTTTGTATTTAAATGACCCTTTAGTCTCATGCCTACCAATCACCCCCCAATGTGGCAACATATCAACCCCCCTAAGGGTGACATGCAAATACTGTCACCTTCATTCCCCCGCTTACCCATCCTTAACCTCCTCTTCTTCGTCACCTTAATATTGACACCCCAAATCCCCCCCTCCCATTTGACCCCTTTTCTTATCTCCTACTTAAACTGGACTTACTGAATTAGACGAGATGGACTGGTACCCACATATTGCTGTGTGTGACAATAAACTCAAAGTCTACGATGAATGTCTCTTGACTTCTGACTCCTGAAGGCCGAGTTTCTAGCACTATCAGAACAATTGCGCCATACTATGCAACTGAAAAGTTCATTGAACCACAGCTAACTGCCCCATGACAGGTTCACCAAGCAAGATATCACAATACGCTCTTAGATTAATTACATGGAAAGAAGCCAGCGGCCCCTTAGAAAGAGGTAAAGCAGCAGGAACAACAGTGAAACAGAGAATAGCCCATACACCCCAAGAACATCATACCCACAGTGAAGTAAGAAGATAACAGCATCATGACATCTCTGCAATCAGTACTGGGACATTACACATAATCAAATGGAACATTGTGCCTGGACATATTAGCTGAGAAGGAAAGTGGGAGAAGATGAACTTCTTAACAAGATAATGACCTCAAACAATAAACCAAAAAAGATGCTTGTTTTTTTAAAAAAGGAGAAGTAGAAGTGCTTCTGTGAGCATTTCAAAATTGCAAGTCCAACAGAGAAGCCCTTGTAACTGGAGGGAATTGAAGGAGAATCAAAAACTCATTATGTTTATATTATAAACATCTCAAAGCTGTAACTGTTAACAACAGCTTTGCCATGCAGTACTTTTCCCGATAGTGTTTAAACATATGTTTGTTTAAGCTTATAAACACTGATGTTTTGGTTTATTTAACAATGGCAACAACATTGTAAACGCTGCAAAAATGAAAAGAGAAGGAATGCGAGAAAGAAAAAGAGACAGCAACAAATCATTCGTCACCCCTGAAGCACTAATTAAGAGAGCGGTGCCTGTTCCCATGTCATTAACTCCAGACCAGATTTCCTTTTTTCCATTCGTTTTAAAGGCTCCTCATTTGTCCAGTGGTTCTGGAAAGGGTAAACCCCTTTTGACTGTCCGTCTTGCTCTGCCTGTTCAGCAGAGTGGCCTATTCCCGGGTACAGAACCACTGTTTAATAAGACCTTTACATCTGGAAAGCAGAGGCTTTGGCATTAAAAAGAATGTGGTTATGTAGCAGAGGGTGAAGAAAGTCTGACTGTGTAGCAATAAAGGAGTGCAAGTTACTACATCTACCTTCCAGACCAAAAGGTGAACCAATTACCAGCCAACCCCTTGATCCCATACCATGAGCACAGTGTAGGGTGAGGCACTGAGCTTCCTCATTTACCACATACGTGTGCAACACGTGTGCAATACATCAGAACACTAGCTGACAAGGCACCACAGGGTGAGAAGGTTTAGCTCTCCTGGTGAGACCATCTCAGCACAATTGGGTCATGACTTCAGCTCATGTTAGGCCAGGATCCTGAATGTCATTACAGCCCCAGTCAGCTAAGGCTGAAGCAAATCTCAGGACTAACTCGCAAGCAAAGGAACATATTGAATGATTGAGGGGGCCTGAAAAGTGAATTTTCTAGACTGCTTGGTGAGAGTGTTGCAGTTGTCTTCACTGTAATTTTGCCGGTCTCCAGCTGTTCGAATATGAACTTCAAATAAATTATAACCACAGGCTTTCAGAGGCTATTTGTCTCTCAATGCACATTTGTAAAGGACTCAAATTAGCCAATAAAGCGTGGTATGAGTATGGCAGGCACTAGCGACAGTAGCCTTACTAAGTTATTTTGTGAACGTGCAAATTAGTTTCTCGTATGACTCAGAAGTTCATGCAGTTAGAGGCGTGCTGGAAAATAGTAGTGCTAGTAAACAGGGCTCAGACTTGCTGTCACAAGCAGTGGGTGCCTCAGAGAGAGTTTGCACGCCCATGACTTAATGCTAGGCGTCCCCATGTGAGCACCACTTCTCTTCCATTCACATGTCTGACAGGTTTGCACCTCTCAGTGAGGCACCCACTGAGACACCTGCTGGATCATCTCTGGTTATAGGTTATTCGATTTCACGGTATGTGTTAAAAATCTCCTTCAGAGGCATTAGCAGCAGTTAGCTGTACACCAGGAGCAGGCGGGCCAGACTATAATGGGAATGTGAAGTTTGTCTGCGGCAGTCTGTAATAACTAAAGACAATTTTAAAGAGGTGAGTGAATTAGCCTAGACCATGTCAGATGCCGTAATATGCTCTGGCCCCATCACAGTTTCACATGGCTCCAAAATCGTCACCGGCTTATGATCTACTAGTTGTACAAGTGGTGCTCAGAAATCAAAAAGTGGCCTTTAAAGAAAATTGGTGTACTTTTGAGGACAAGCCTCATCTTTTGAGTTGGGATGGGTTCCAACCACTCATGTGAGAGTACTGCTCTCATTTCTTGTAGCATAGCACGTAGCCTCTTCAGAAGCTGTCAGGATAGAACAGTCAGTCACTAACAAACCAAGGCCAAGGCCAGACATCAGCCTGACTGGCTAAAAGACAGACACTGTCGGTTAGCTGCCTGGAGACACCATATAGGTTCCTCAATCCAGACCAAGCTTTAAGAAAACCTTGCAAAGTGTCTTCTAATCAGTTTCATAATGGGTCAACCAATTTACAATGACGGCGCCTTTAGACTAAAACTGGGACTGCTTAACATAAGATCCCTAAGGCTGTCATGGTAAATTAAATAATTACTGACCATGATTTTGATACTGTGTGCTTCACAGAAACATGGATTACATTATTAAATTATTAGGAACACATTACTCTAAATGAAGCCACCCCAGAGGCTACAAAAGCAAAGTACAAATTAGCTTTTTTTATTTATTTTTTAATATAGGTGATCCAGGTATGAATAAAAATTTATTTGACTTCTTAAGAGAATTTCTATCAAGTTTAATAATACTCTTAAACAAAGATACAATTGTTAGATATTTTAAATTTCACCTCGACACAGCACAGCATCCACCAAGTAAGGCGTTTTTGTTTATTTCAGTTAGTTTAACCTAAAAAATGATAAGGCCCACTCACTATCTCAGCCACACTCTTGGCTTGACTTTTGACTTTTGGTGTCAACATAGATCATTTATCCAATCTTCTACTAGAACATAGCAGTCTCAGATCATTACCTACTCTTATATTAAGTACATTTGAGTTGTTATACATGTTCATCCCCACACAATCATGTCAAGCATATTAAAACACCCTCCACAGCTGGCAGTTGTACTGAAAACATCCATTTTTCCAACTTCTGAACCTACTAAATTAGTTATTATGATTTAAATGCTTAAAGGATCCTTTTAGCTCAACGTTTGATAACGCAGGTCCACTGAAAAGTAAAAAACGAGGCAGAAAAATCGTGCCGCATGGAACAATGACCACACTCTATCCATGGACAGAATTAAAGCACACTGTCAGACGACTACATCTTAAATGGAGCCAAGAAAGAAGACATATTCCAATCCACCTGGAAGAATAGCAGACTACAGAAGTGCAGTGACTGTATCTCTAATAAAAATATACATTTTCTAATACAAATAATACTAAGATCATCTAGCACAGTTTCTAAATGACCTAGGAATGAACAATGAATAAAATCCCATTAACAACATGATTTCATGATTTATTTTAATAATAAAATTGCAACAATTACACAAAAAAATCAGATCACAGAGCTAACTGCTACATAACTGTAGCCCTACTAAGCCAATCCACATCTTGAGTGATGACTACAGGTAGGCTAAAATCCTTTACCTCACTTCAACAAACACAGCTGGTTAAAAGTATTTCCTCCTCAAACCTTTTATTTTTATATTAGACCCAGTTCTTACATGTTTAACCAAAGAAATTTCATCATACATAACAATGTCTCTGTTGTTAGGAAACAAATCTTCTTGGCTATATATTGTCTTCATATCAAAGATTTTTAAGCTTCAGCATAACAACTAAATTAATACATGCAGAGGAATCCCATATGTGATATCAGTCTGGATTTAGACCTCATGATAGTACAAAGACAGCTGCAGTCAAAACAAATAATTATTAAAATTAATAATCATTCTGTGACCAAAGAAATCTATCTTCACTACTTCTGCTTGATCCCAGTGACACATAGGCCACTCTATACTAGGCCATAGAACCTTGGAGAAGAAAAAAACTCCTTCCTAATTCATTAAATGATGCTGGTGCACTGTTCAATTTTCTTAGTGCATCAAAAAAAAACACCACTTAGCATTGCCATTACTATATTAAATTAAAGCCACAACGAGATCACAGAAAACCACCATAGATAAGGTGTGGCTTCAAATTTATACAGAGGGTAAGAGAGAGAGTAAGTCTTTTAGATGATTGGATCTCAGCTAACATTAAATTATTACTTCACACTTTACAACAGCTTCCATAACGCAGCAAATCCTGCAGCGCATGACTTTAAATCAAATGTCTTGCAACACCTTGAAGATTACTGACCATACAGCAACCAAGTGGGAGCAACATCACTATTACTGGTATATACAGTACTTAAATTTTGAATGTAAGAAAAGTCACCAGCTGAACATAATGAATTACTTGCAGTAGAACCTTCTTAACTATATACTTTAACTTCTTAACTTCATTAAACTATATCAACTGTCTCTGCTTATAAAGTAATTATTTTTATGACGCCAACAGTAATTATTCCTGATTACTAAATGATATGGAGATTTATATAAGTTCCTAGTTGTAGTCTGAAACACTGAGCAGCACCAAAATGCAACATCTTCCCTTTTATAAATGAAATTTTAAGGTTTAATTAAAATAAATAAATAAATAGGACCAACAGGAGCCTAAAATTTCAAAGCCTACTCACCTTAGCTTGCTGATTCCCGGGTATGGGGACATATCTTGCTGCCATAGCAACTAGACAGCAGAGAATGGCGGAAGAGAAGAGGATGGCGGTGAAGGCCAAGAGCCAGGGCAGGGAGCAGAAGTAGCAGGACGCCTCGGCGGAGGTGCACACCAGCACGTGGATGGAGGAGCCCAGCAGGCAGAGCAGGTAGAAGGGTAGAGACAGGAAGGCAGAAGCCACAGGGATGTCAACACACGCTGCCCCACTCAGAGCCTCCGGCATGGCCAGCAGCAACAGCACCAGCACCTGCAGCAAGCATACAGAGGAAGAGGTACGCCATGTCGATATTAATTACATGGAACAGACTTTAACGTAGTGACATGTAAAAGACACAGAAACAGCCAGATCAGTTTTATCTGCAGTAGTTACACATCTCCTACATTTTAGACTATACACTTATATGGAAAAGTACCACCAGTCAAACTACATGTTTGTTTTAATACATGAAACTCAGCAAATAAACAGTTACTGTGCATTAAAATGTGTTCTGTGTGTTCTCTGTGGAGGACGTGTTAACTTATTTTCACTTAGAAAATCAACAAACTGAAATCTGACTGAGTGGGGGCTCAAACTTTTCATAAGACTGTATACAGAATTGAGTTTCATTCTATAACACTGTCAATCCATCTGTATCAATTTTGGTTATTACTAATATAAATAAATAAATAAATGAATGAATAAATATCTTTGTTTATGCTTATAAATACATATTTTTTGTTTTATTTAACAATGGCAACAACATTGTTAATACAAATATATATATATATATATATATATATATATATATATATATATATATATATATATATATATATATATATATATATATTTAAGCCTATTTTCGTATAGAGGCTTATTTTGCATATAGTCCTATTATCAGTAATTCTCAGTCCTCTGCCTAAATCTTCTGGTACGGCCGCCAATCCAAGTTAAGGATGTTATTGGGCTAACTGGTTGTTAGGACACTCTTGCTCAATTGTGATGCACAGCTGAAAAACATTCTACTAATAAGTGAGTATAAAAGGGAACAACATTCTAGGTTAGTTTAGTATCTGAAGCATCAGCAGTTGATGGCTTGCTGACCGACTCAAAATGTCCAGAAAGAAACAACTTTCTTTAGAGACCTGTCAGTCCATTGTTGTGTTAAGGAAGGAAGACTACTCCATTGAAAACAGGAAAAATTCACTGTGATCCCAAACTTTTGAGCGGCAGTGTATATATATATATATATATATATATATATATATATATTCGCTTGCTCTCAGACATAGGTTGTTTTTGATTATTGTAACTAGCTGTACCTCCCTTAAGTTTGCACCATCTATCTGTTCTTAAGTTTGAAAACATGCCCAATTCCTGTTGTGGAAAAGCATCCTCACAGCATGATGCTGCCACCCCCTATGCGTCACTACTAGGACTGAGAACAGGTTATGTTAGGTTTGTGCCACACATAGGGTTTTAAATTTTGCTAAACAAGCTCTATTTTTCTCATGTAATCACAAAACCGTTTCCCACGTTTCAGCTGAGTCACTCTGAAGCTTTCTGGCAAACTCCAGACGTGGTTTGATGTGTTTTTTGTTCAGCATCTTTCCAGCTACCCTACCTTGCAGACCAGTTGTATGCGAAGCTCTTGATATCACTGTCTAGTGCACCTTCATTCCATTCTCTCTGTAGCTTCTTCAAAGTGAACTCCTGTGAAATCCCCTTCTTTCTCCAAGTTTTGAGGAGAAACTAGCCTGACTAGTTTCATGCAGCTTCCATTTGCACACAACATCTAATAGTGCTCAACAGGGAGTGTCCAAACACCTGGACAATATTTTATAGCATTTTCTTATCTTGTGCATGTCTGCAACTTATCTATATCCTTCTGAGGCCCAGGAAAATTTAAGTTTAAGAATTTCAGTAAGTTCAACATGAAATAAGTCTACTTATTTACAAACACTTTTTTTTCAAAAACATTTAAAATCATTTTTTATGGAATGTCCTTTATAGTGGACAACGGGACATTGTTGATGACATGTTACTTGTTTCCTGTTCTGCATCAGCCCAGAAACCCTTCTACAACATCAGCACCAACTCAATCATAGAAAATAATGTAAATGAAAACTGAGTAAACAAACATTGTTTAGCTTTTTTGATACCATTTCCACTTTTGGCAGTGTAATAAATATTTCAAATGCACCGTATATGAATATAAACAGCAACAAATAATAACCTATTCCAAAGGTTACTGTTACTTTGATTTAAATGAAAGAAAAATCCAGGTTTAAACAGTTTTTAGGCACACTAGTGTTAATCACTCCAAACCTTTAGCCAAAGTTTCACAATTTCTACAGGTGGTACCCAACTTTTCATTTCATTTTAATGTTCTATTTTTAAATGTACAATTATGTAACATTTTCTAACAAATTAGGAATAATTTTACATGTTTACAGAGCTTACATGTTGCAAAACTATCTCTGTCTTAGTCAAATTCCTGTCACCTGTGACACCGTTAATTTCATATAAAACCAGATTTAGTAAGTCCCGATGTCCACTACAAAGGACATCAAAAAAAGTATTCTGTTAGGTAGTTCAACATAGCTACAACAGTTTTATACCTAACATATATCAATCATAGGCTTTAGAAACATAATAAATGCATAGTATTTTACAGCTTATCTCTCTTGCTCCTATAAAATGTGGTTACCGAGAGACAGCCATTTTGAAAAAAGGCAGAACTTCTGTTGTGAATGACACACCCCAACGCACGATACAACATTTGAAAGACCAGGATGTCCTCAACATGGCACACCAGGTTTTAGTGAGGTACCTTTTTTAGTTTTTTAAATTATTTATTTATTTTAAGGGTTCAGGGGTAGAGACCAAGGGTAAGCTAACCACATCCTTTTATAGGGCAAGATCAGCTTGTACAAAACAAGTGTCATTTGTATTCCAGATGAATCTGATGGTGGTTCAATACTTTCACAAGGCACTATACAAGTACCACATGTAGGTATGTATGTACCACAAAGACCCTCATTACATTCAAACAAACTATGGGAAAGAGTTAAGTTGCTAATTGTCCGAGAACTTGTTGAGAAGACAAAAACAAGCAAATCCAGCAGTTTGGTTCAGCACAGTTATTCACAACACTTAAACGTTCAAACACTTTAAACAGCAGCCTTGCCACACGGAGCAGACTGTCAGAAGCACAAGTAAAAACAAAGCAGAAGCAAAAGCTCATGTGCTTTAAGATAATCAAGGCTGAGTCTTTTTCACAGGAAGGTTCTTTGGCACTTTAAAAAGCCAGACCAATTACCATATCTTTTCCTACCAATTTCCTATCTAATCCCAGAGCCTGATCCACAGGCTAAACGCCTGCACACACGGCCCATCACTCTCACACTTACCCCGCCATCAGTGTGTGTTTGCAAATAGCAGGCGAACGCCTTCTTAATCCCTGAACTGTACATATACTTTATCTAGGAGGGTACAGACCATGTAGGAGGCAGAGAACAGAATCTCAACAGATTTAAACACCTCATGCTCTATATATATATAGTGCTCACTATATATAGTGATATATATCATCACTGTCCAATGAAAAACAAGTATCTTCAAAATTGCAACTTTACAGGAGGAACCAAAAACATACTTTACTTTAAATGCAAGTCAATGGAACCAGAATTATTTGAGAGCACCTAGATTGGTCCGCTCATCATGAAATTTCAACACTATCTAAACAGCCATTGCTGTGTTCAAGCAATGTAGAATGTAGAAATATATATCTATTTCTATATTAATATACCATATAGTGTATATATATATATATATATATATATATATATATATATATATATATATATATATATATATATATATATATATATATATATACATATATATATATATATATATATATATATATATATATATATAAAACACTAACGGTCAACAGTTTTAAAAGACTACAGGTCTTCTAAATGTTTTAGTACACTACCAGTCAAACGTTTTAGAACTGTTCTAATTCAGATCATTGTCCTGCTGCAGAACCCAAGTACACTTGAGCTTGAGGCTGGACATTCTTCAGGATTTTCCAGTAGAAAGCAGAATTCATGCTTTCATCAATTACAGCAAGTTGTCTAGCTCCAAATCAGCACCAGACCCTCACATTACCACCAACAGAACGTTCTTTTCTGAAATGCCTAGTTTTACGCCAGATGTAACAGGATGCACACCTTCCAAAAAGTTCCACTTGTGTCTCGTCAGTCTCCATTTTCTCAAAAGTCTTGGGGACTATCAAGATGTTTTTTTGGCAAATGTGAGACGGCCCTTTCTGTTCTTTTTGGTCAGCAGTGGTTTTCGCCTTGGAACTGTCCCATGGATACCATTTTTGCCCATTCTCTTTCTTACTGATGTATCATGAACACTGACCTTAACTGAGGCAGGTGAGACCTGCCGTGCTTTAGATGTTGTGACCTCCTGGATAAGTCGTCAGTGGAGTAATTTTGGTAGACTGGTCACTCCTGGGAAAGTTCCATGTTTTAGAAAAGCTCTCACTGAGGTTCACTGGAATCCCAAATCCTTAGAAATGGCTTTGTAACCTTTTCCAGACCGATAGATGTCATTGACTTTGTTTCTCATCATTCTTGAATTTCTTCAGAGCGGGGCATAATAATATTTTTTTGAGATCTTCTAGTCTACTTTTGTAGACAGACAGGTTCTATTTAAGTGATTTCTTGATTCTACAGGTCTGGCAGTAATCAGGCCTGGGTGTGGCTAGTGAAATTGAACTCAACTTTCCAAGAAATGTGGTTAATCACTGTTGATATGTGCCAAATGTACAATTTAAACAGAAAAACTTTGTATAAAAAAAAACCAAACAAAAAAAAAAAAAACATCTGATTAACAGGTGATGTAATTATGCTTGAGTTTAAAACATGCATGTAGAAAAGGCCCGGTTCTTAATTCAAGGCTTGGCATCAAAAAATGTGAACCATCCAGCTTAACAAGTCACTATGAGTGATTGCAGTGCGTGATTTTTAGGTATTTCATCTTCTATGGTGCACAAAGAACATCCATTTCAAGGATGTCCATTTTACCATGACAATAAATCACGTATTCACATTTCTGCATACTTATCACTGCTTTCTGTTGTATGATAAACAAACATTAAATAAATGAATAAGCAGTACATTTTCTTTCTGGAAAATATGTATTTGGGAGCCACATCAGCTTTGTAAGCCATTAAGCACAGGGAACCAGTACTGAGGACGTATGGTGCATAATTATTGTTGAATTATTATTATTGAAATAAATAATTATTCTTGCTTTTCTTTTTAAAAGATTTTGACAAAACATGCAAACATTGTTATATTTCATAAACACTACGCTGCTAAATATTTTATGAGTTCCTCAAAAGAAAGGACCATTTCAATGGTGTATGTTCACAGCAGTTTAGCTCTACCTGTTCTCGCTGAAGTTATAAGGAGTCAATTCAGGCTCCTTATTGACCAGTATAACACAGAGCAACCAATCAGAACGGAGTTCAGGTAAAACTGTAAAATGAATTATGACTGTTTTAATGCATAAACACATACAACAACAAAGAAAAACTAGAAAAGTGCATTTCCTGAAAGAACCGCAGGATGGTTGCACAGCTTAAGCAGTGCGAGGAAGAGGGATAAATAAACTTCAAATAGAGGAGTGCGGGTCAATGCGTTTGGGGATATGCCCTGAGTGAGTACATGCAGTTTGGAGGCCGTACGTTAAACAAAACCATGATGTTTGGTTGAAGAAGGATGAAAAAACAGATGAGTACGGGTCAACCCAACAATGCAGGTGTGGTCTGTATCTGTCAGTTGAGCAGAAGTTCAGTAGATTAGCGTGTACTTTTCCATCCTATTCAATCTATGGAAAAAAAAATTCAGAAAAAATAATCTGCTGTTTTTCGGAATCCGTGCATCCGATCAAAAAGCTATATGAAAGCCGGAATCACACAATCAGATCGAACAATCTGGAGCTGGAACTTTTGAAAACTGCTGGGTGAGTTACGTGGTGAAGATCTGGCAGAAAGAAAAAAGAAAAAAGAAAAAAGAATACCAACAGAGCTACAGTAATAAAACCAAACCAACATATAGAAAATTAGCCTCTTATCTAAATCTGCATGAATCTGCAAATGAGTGTTTTGGTCAAATTACAGGATTCGTTCAGTTTCTAACTGAAAATCAACATTCATATAGACAGGGACACACGTCTGCATAGATTAATGCACGTATTGTTTAACATACTCTTCATTCTGACGGCAAAAACGAAGTTGCGACACCCCCAGCATGTTCAAACTGAGCACTACACTGTGAGAAAAGGCCATATTGAGGTGTGTTACCTGCAGAACACCTTTATTAGTCCTTAAAAACATGTCATTTGACATACGTCTGCATCCGATACCATGACACCAAGAAATATCTGGAAAATACCATGATATTATATGGCGTCTGTACTGTTCAGCACTAGTGTGAGCTGCTGAATGAACTCCGGCTCTGTCTCTCTATGGAGCGGTGCCTTCAGGAGAGGTGGCTGTAGAAAAGGACAAGCTGGTGCTGCCGTGTCCTTGCTTCGCATCAAAGCGGTGCCAGTCAAAGTCGGGGCTTTGAAAGGCACACTCCTCTCTTCCTTGTTCCACTGCGCACCCTCGCTCGTCGCTCCCTCCAGCTGAGAATGGCTCCCTCTCCGGGACCAGGGCTGGAGACGAGGACGCTGTTTGATGAGATATGAGATGCCTCGAAAACTTTTAATCCAAAAGAAAATCAAGAAAGAGTCTGCCTAAGGGGGCGGAGGAAGTGCAGCCGAATCATTCTTGTTAGTTTCTTTAAACGGGGAGAAGCTCTTCTGAATGCACACACACAAACACACACACACACACACACACACACACACACACACACACACACACACACACACACACACACACACACACACACACACACACACACACACACACAGCTGAGCCTGTTTAGAGTTGCCATAATTAACATAAAAGAGTAGAAATGGCTTTAGAGGCTGGGAGGAGCATGCAGAGTCCAATGCGGGAAACAAGTTCTATCATCTATCTGGGTTACGGTTGAAAGTGTCTGAGTATCATGAAGTTTGAAAACTTTTTGAACCCTGAAAGTATCAAAATACAAACCACGGGACACGAGCAGTGTTCGGTTCTCCGCCTGTGGAAAGGAAAATTCCTAAATAGGACAATAAAGTTGGAAAACATTTCATTTACAAACCACAGCTTAATCAGCTTCTTTCATCAAGCTTTTTGGACTCTGGTTCACAAAAAGGACGAGGCCTCCATCAGCTGAGCAAAACCATTAAAAAACACCTAAATAGGACCATAAAATCGAAAAGCATTCGGAATCCTGAAAGTATAGAAGCACAAACACCCGCCCATAAACTACAGACTGTATCTGTCCCACAGATCTGCAGTCAACCGAACTGAAACGTCCCGACAGGCTGCGGGAGCTTGATGTTTACCGGCCTGATTTTGTTTGCTGCTCTTTTCCCCCATCAAATGACCCATTTAAATGACAAAGCTCAGACAAAGGAGAAAAAAACAGATTAAAAAGGAAATAAATCAAACACGTTTCTGTTGTTGCTCCTGGGTCGGTTGTGTAAGCAGGGATGTGTGTGCATTGGTAATTCGTTCGGGAGGCACCTCGTGGGACGTCTGCTGCATCTCGCAGCTCTCAAAGCTCTGGCTCTTTCTTGGAGTCGGTGCATAACAGCGCTCTCTCAGAAACGTAACCTCCAGAGAAAGTGTCTTTGGAGATAAAACGGGTGCCACAAGAAGAAATTAGCACCAAACTCGCTCCACCGGGTAAATGTGCTGACTTCTGAAACACCTACACGTCATTTAAGTACAGTAATTTAACAATGTGGAAACAGAGCACGACTATATAAGGGTGTCGCGCGTCAACACAGCATCAGGTACAACAGTTTCATATTAACACTGGAACATCTAGTTCTACTGTTGGTGATAAAATGAATAAGATGTATTGTATGCCCCACAATGTGCAGTGGCAAGAAAAAGTATGTGAACCCTTTGAGATGACCTGGTTTTCTGCATTAAGTGGTCATAAAATGTGATCTGATCTACATCCAAGTCCAAAGTATAGACAAACTCAATGTGCTTAAGCTAATACCACACAAACAATTATAATATTTCATGTCTGTATTGAACACATCCAGTAAACATTCACAGTGCTGGTGGAAAAAGTAAGTGAACCCTTGGATTTAATAACTGCTCGAACCTCCTTTGGCAGCAATAAGCGTTTCCGGTAGCTGCTGATCAGACCTGCACAACGTTCAGGAGGAAATCTGGACCACTCTTTCTTACAGAACTACTTCAGCTCAGCCATATTCATAGGATGTCTGGTGTGAACAGCTCTCCTGAAGTTATTCCACTGCATCTCTATTGGATTCAGGTCTGGGCTCTGACTGGGGAGGTCATTCTGTAGTAGATTTATTTTAGTGTTTAGGGTCACTGTCCTGCTGTATCACCCAACTTCAGCTGAGATTCAGCGGGCGGACAGCCACCCTGACATTATTCTGTAGGATATCTAGATAAACTTAATGATGGCAAGTGGTCCAGGCCCTGAAGCAGCAAAGCAGCCCCAAATCCTGATGCTCCCACCACCAAACTTCACCGCTGGGATGATGTTTTCATGTTGGTATGCAGTGCTCTTTTTACGCCATATGTAGTGCTGCATGTTTTTCCCTTACAATTCAACCTTGGTTTCATCAATGCACAAAATATTTCCAGTAGCGTTGTAGAGTGTCTAGGTAGTCTTTGGCAAACTTTAGGAGTGCAGGTTGATGTTTTTTTTGTGAAGCAGTGGCTTCCTCCATGCTGTCCTGCCATGGACACCATGTCTTTTCAATGATTTATGTACAGTAGACTCATGAACAGAGATGTTAACCAGTTCTAATCATTCCCTCAAGCCCTTAGCTGTTACTCTAGGGTTGTTTTTTACCTCTCTGAGTGTTCTGCGATGTGCCTTTGGAGTCAACTTGGCTGCCCACTTTTAGGGAGAGTAGCCACAGTACCGAATCCTCTCCATTTGTAGACAATTTGTCCAACTGTGGACTGATTAATAACTAAAGTCTTGGAGATTACTTTGTAACCCTTTCCAGATTATGCAATTAAACAATTCTTGATGGTAGGTCTTCAGAGATCTCTTTTTTGCAAAGCATGGTTCACATCAGCAGATGCTTCTTGTGAATAGTGAGTTTGAGTATCTTCAGTCAAAGTTGCTCTAGAACTCGCTCCAATCTCATTGAGACTGCTTTCCCCTGACTCCAATGTGGATGTGTCCAATTGTAAGCACCGCCTTCCTGCACACACTCCCCTAAGTTGCGACATTATTGCAGATATAATTTTGTGTACGTTTAAGCAGCAATATGATTTTGTGCATTTATGTTAGCACTGGCAGCTATGCGTTCGATTGCAGAAGATGTGTACCTGTATGGTGATCGCACACTGGTCCTTCATTTAATTATTATAGAAGCTATGTGAAGTCTTCACACTTTTAGGAAGTAGTTTTGAAACCCTGCATGCAGCAAGACCACTAACTGAGTAATTAAATTTTTTGTCATGGAGGAAAAGCGGACTGAACTAAAGAAGTATGACTGGTCCACAATGAGCAACCTAGTTATGGGCCTTAGTGTAGCAGGGCGGCAGTAACCGTTGGGGCAACATCCCACCACCCAGCTGAAATTAAGATTCTGATTCGTTGCGTAACTAAATTTCACTCTCCATTAGTGTCTACTGGTCAGCGCTCCATGGAGTTTGATGTATTTTGATTGGTGCATACTGAACTGAATGGGCTGTTGCGTGTTACTTACTCTAAAATAACTGGCTCATCTCTGTATAAAGAAGGTTGGTGTATAGAAGGAATACTTACATTACAGAAACATCCTAACTCTGAAATCTTATCTGCTTATTCACCATGTCCAGCTCAGTTAGGACTGAATTTAGGACAGAAGCTATTATAGACCAATAGTCTCTATGTTCATTACCCTCTCCATTATCTCCAGATAAGAAAACAGTGTTAGAGAAACATCCTCAATAGTTATAAGGTCCCAACCTTAGGATGAATAAATATTTATAACATTTCCTACCTCTGTTTAAATCATCTGCTTCTACTGTTCTATGCAATGACCTTACACTGATCAACACTACACAGCAGAGTACTGATCTACACTACACAACAGAATACTGATCTACACTACACAACAGAGTACTGATCTACACTACACAACAGAATACTGATCTACACTACACAACAGAGTACTGATCTACACTACACAACAGAATACTGATCTACACTACACAACAGAGTACTGATCTACACTACACAACAGAGTACTGATCTACACTACACAACAGAATACTGATCTACACTACACAACAGAGTACTGATCTACACTACAAAACAGAGTACTGATCTACACTACACAACAGAATACTGATCTACACTACACAACAGAATACTGATCTACACTACACAACAGAATACTGATCTACACTACACAACAGAGTACTGATCTACACTACACAACATAATACTGATCTACACTACACAACAGAGTACTGATCTACACTACACAACAGAGTACTGATCTACACTACACAACAGAATACTGATCTACACTACACAACAGAGTACTGATCTACACTACACAACAGAGTACTGATCTACACTACAAAACAGAGTACTGATCTACACTACATAACAGAGTACTGATCTACACTACACAACAGAATACTGATCTACACTACACAACAGAGTACTGATCTACACTACACAACAGAGTACTGATCAACACTACACAACAGAGTACTGATCTACACTACAAAACAGAGTACTGATCTACACTACACAACAGAATACTGATCTACACTACACAACAGAGTACTGATCTACACTACACAACAGAATACTGATCTACACTACACAACAGAGTACTGATCTACACTACACAAGTGTACTGATCTACACTACACAACAGAATACTGATCTACACTACACAACAGAGCACTGATCTACACTACACAACAGAGCACTGATCAACACTACACAACAGAGTACTGATCTACACTACACAACAGAGTACTGATCTACACTACACAACAGAGCACTGATCTACACTACACAACATAGTACTGATCTACACTACACAACAGAGTACTGATCTACACTACACAACAGAGTACTGATCTACACTACACAACAGAGCACTGATCTACACTACACAACAGAGCACTGATCAACACTACACAACAGAGCACTGATCAACACTACACAACAGAGCACTGATCTACACTACACAACAGAGTACTGATCTACACTACACAACAGAGTACTGATCTACACTACACAACAGAGTACTGATCAACACTACACAACAGAGTACTGATCTACACTACACAACAGAGTACTGATCAACACTACACAACAGAGTACTGATCTACACTACACAACAGAATACTGATCTACACTACACAACAGAGTACTGATCTACACTACACAACAGAATACTGATCTACACTACACAACAGAATACTGATCTACACTACACAACAGAGCACTGATCTACACTACACAACAGAGTACTGATCTACACTACACAACAGAGCACTGATCAACACTACACAACAGAGCACTGATCAACACTACACAACAGAGCACTGATCTACACTACACAACAGAGTACTGATCTACACTACACAACAGAGCACTGATCTACACTACACAACATAGTACTGATCTACACTACACAACAGAGTACTGATCTACACTACACAACAGAGTACTGATCTACACTACACAACAGAGTACTGATCTACACTACACAACAGAGCACTGATCAACACTACACAACAGAGCACTGATCAACACTACACAACAGAGCACTGATCTACACTACACAACAGAGTACTGATCTACACTACACAACAGAGTACTGATCTACACTACACAACAGAGTACTGATCTACACTACACAACAGAGTACTGATCAACACTACACAACAGAGTACTGATCTACACTACACAACAGAGTACTGATCAACACTACACAACAGAGTACTGATCTACACTACACAACAGAATACTGATCTACACTACACAACAGAGTACTGATCTACACTACACAACAGAGTACTGATCTACACTACACAACAGAATACTGATCTACACTACACAACAGAATACTGATCTACACTACACAACAGAGCACTGATCTACACTACACAACAGAGTACTGATCTACACTACACAACAGAATACTGATCTACACTACACAACAGAATACTGATCTACACTACACAACAGAATACTGATCTACACTACACAACAGAGCACTGATCTACACTACACAACAGAGTACTGATCTACACTACACAACAGAGTACTGATCTACACTACACAACAGAGTACTGATCAACACTACACAACAGAGTACTGATCTACACTACACAACAGAGTACTGATCAACACTACACAACAGAGTACTGATCTACACTACACAACAGAATACTGATCTACACTACACAACAGAGTACTGATCTACACTACACAACAGAATACTGATCTACACTACACAACAGAATACTGATCTACACTACACAACAGAGCACTGATCTACACTACACAACAGAGTACTGATCTACACTACACAACAGAGCACTGATCAACACTACACAACAGAGCACTGATCAACACTACACAACAGAGCACTGATCTACACTACACAACAGAGTACTGATCTACACTACACAACAGAGCACTGATCTACACTACACAACATAGTACTGATCTACACTACACAACAGAGTACTGATCTACACTACACAACAGAGTACTGATCTACACTACACAACAGAGTACTGATCTACACTACACAACAGAGCACTGATCAACACTACACAACAGAGCACTGATCAACACTACACAACAGAGCACTGATCTACACTACACAACAGAGTACTGATCTACACTACACAACAGAGTACTGATCTACACTACACAACAGAGTACTGATCAACACTACACAACAGAGTACTGATCTACACTACACAACAGAGTACTGATCAACACTACACAACAGAGTACTGATCTACACTACACAACAGAATACTGATCTACACTACACAACAGAGTACTGATCTACACTACACAACAGAGTACTGATCTACACTACACAACAGAATACTGATCTACACTACACAACAGAATACTGATCTACACTACACAACAGAGCACTGATCTACACTACACAACAGAGTACTGATCTACACTACACAACAGAATACTGATCTACACTACACAACAGAATACTGATCTACACTACACAACAGAATACTGATCTACACTACACAACAGAGCACTGATCTACACTACACAACAGAGTACTGATCTACACTACACAACAGAATACTGATCTACACTACACAACAGAATACTGATCTACACTACACAACAGAGCACTGATCAACACTACACAACAGAGTACTGATCAACACTACACAACAGAGTACTGATCTACACTACACAACAGAGTACTGATCAACACTACACAACAGAGTACTGATCTACACTACACAACAGAATACTGATCTACACTACACAACAGAATACTGATCTACACTACACAACAGAGCACTGATCTACACTACACAACAGAGTACTGATCTACACTACACAACATAATACTGATCTACACTACACAACAGAGTACTGATCTACACTACACAACAGAGTACTGATCAACACTACACAGCAGAGTACTGATCTACACTACACAACAGAGTACTGATCTACACTAAACAACAGAGAACTGATCAACACTACACAACAGAGTACTGATCAACACTAAACAACAGAGAACTGATCAACACTACACAACAGAGTACTGATCAACACTACACAACAGAGAACTGATCAACACTACACAACAGAGTACTGATCAACACTACACAACAGAGTACTGATCAACACTACACAACAGAGTACTGATCTACACTACACAACAGAGTACTGATCTACACTACACAACAGAGTACTGATCTACACTACACAAATGAGGTCAGGAGCATGCACGAGGTCTGAACCCCCAGGAACGCGGAGGTGAATTTAACGCGGCAGCGCTTAGCTACTAGATGTAAAAAAAAAAAAAAAAAAAAAAATTAGAATAAAGGGTTGCTGTGGCCCAAACTTTGGCCCTGTTGCCTTTTTTGGGTCTTTATATATATATATATCTTTATATTTGGGTCTTATATATATATATACCATTTCCCTATCGTGGAAGGTCTTGAGGACTTTATAGATCGATATTTTACCACGAGATGGTGGTCTGGATGCTGTTAACTCTGCTTTATGTTTTAATCCAGAGATTAAGTAAAACATTCCAGTGATGGTGTTGAATAATGAGGCAGAGCTGAATGCGTGGCTGTTTATTAGGAGCAATAATGTTAGCGCTGCTGGTGTTCGCTGAACTCCAATCACACATTGTGTGCACATGTGTGTCAGAATACACTCACAATTTCTGTTGCTTCTATTTATTAATACCGGCTAATTTTTAATTACCTTCACAGTAAGTACCTGAACAGGATCTAAAGCCAAACAAAAAGTCTCACAGATTTTCATTTAATGAAATGAACACACCAGCTCAATTTAGAAAAACAAAACAAAAACCGAGGCAGAGCGAAGCTGTGAAACATCACTGTACGCTCTCCCAATATTCATAACTTACAGTTCATCACTCTTTAGTCTCCTCTTTACACCACTAACGGCAGCTGTCTAACTAACCAACACACATTCTAAACAGGATTTGGATTACACATTTGCATTTTAGTGTGAGTGTGTGTGTGTGTGTGTGTGTGTGTGTGTGTGTGTGTGTGTGTGTGTGAGAGAAAAAGGCGTTATAGTTGATTGTCGACTTTGATCGAGTTGTTTATGATTTTCACTTATGAAGTTAAATAAATAGCTCAATCAAAAGGAGTAAATTATATCAGACATACTACTCTTGTAGATCAGTTATAGAAAATGAGTTTCCCTTTTGTATCAGGCAGTAAAAGAGTTGCAGTGTAACATTTTTTTATTGATTAAACTTGCCCTGTGGTGTGACCACTGCACACACATATCAAGATCACAATGCTTAAACAGTATATTGTGCAGCCCTTATTCTCATCCTATAAAAGGAATCATTTTAGCTAACTCCAAAAGAATAACAGACCACCCACAGTTATGATTTACATGGTCGTTTTCAAGCTGGAGGATTTAACTGCTTGGTTGCATGTCGCTGTTGAAAGTGGTCAGATCTCCCCTTTCTCTTTTCTACAGGGGTTAAAAAGAAACCGTCTGCAGATCTGGGAAGTGCAATCAATTATTAAAAGGCTGCCGACTACAGTGAGTCAATAAAAGCAGAAGAATCTTTGGGCCGCAGGGACCTGTGATCTGTTCAAAATAACTCAGGTTCTTGAAAAGCCTTCAGCTGCTCTCCATTGACTTGAAATGTCTCCTGAAATGTATCTGGAGAACTTAGCTTGTTGGTTGCAATGGTAATACTGAGCATTAAAATAAACTCCAATCAGCTTGAATGAATGCAGGACTGGGAGTCTCTAGTGCACAGCAAAGTATTGTGTATTGCGTCACACCTCTAGCTAACAAGCACCTCACGAGCCAAATCCCCTGCGTCAGAACAAGGAAAATACGAAACAATGCAGTGCAGAAGGGGCTTCTGGACCATGTATGGCAGGGGTATTTAATTAGAACTCAGTTCCAGTTAGAGGAAAAGTCCTCAGGCTAAGGTCGGGACCATCACGATTTCTAACTTGTGTTACGATTCAGTGCCATATCCTGTATACTGAAGTAGCCTGGTAGCTATATCTGTGTTTTATGTCATCAGCAACTGAAATACAAACCAAATTACACATACCGTTCAGTATATTTAAACTATATTTACTGTTTAAGATAAGATAAGATAAGATAAGATAAGATAAGATAAGACAAGACAAGATAATCCTTTATGAGTCCCACAGTGGGGAAATTCACCAATGCTGAACTGAATGAATTGATTATAAATTGGTTGCCAACCCCTCAGTAAAGAAAGTAGCAATTGGCTGTCCTAAAGTCTGTCCCTTAACTTGCATAACAGCACATTTGCTTGTGTTTGAAGCTGCAGAGTAAAGAAATAAAGTTGTCAGAGAGAAAAAAACACCCTAAATATGTTAGTACGGTGTGGCTCTACTCTGACTGTGAGTGCTGTGCTCACTGCTGACTGAGGACAGTAACTGAAGAATGTATGTTCACCTCAAAGTCTCCAAAAGTCTCCAGTAACATCAGAAAAAGTCGATAGATTTGTTGTAATTGCTTTAAAAAAAAAAAAAAAACAGTCGCTAGATGGGTCTGAAAAGTCACTACGTTGGCAACACTGTGTGTCTGTCTGCACAGATCTGATTGGCTAAGGAGCGCCTTTGGTGATCTTAAAACACACACGATTGGTCTGTGAGTTTACTGCATCACAAAGCCCGTATACCTTAAAGACAAGAAACGTTCCACCACTTAAAATAAACACTTTTTAAATGAAATCATTCTCAATAGTTTTGGACAAAGTCTGGTACAGACCTGGACCGTGGTCCACCTATTAGTGACCTCTGATGCATGGTCAAAAAAACTCATCTATTTAATATTCTGCAGCCAACTTGTATCTTTTGGGATGTTGGTGTGTGTTGCAAAGCTTAAGTCAAAGTGTTTTAAGATTGTTCGCAATTTGGGCCCAGATCCCAAAAAAAAAAAAAAAAAAAAAAAAGCTGTCCAGTTCAGTTTGGTGAGTTCTTCAGAGGTCATCAGGGATGAGAATCAATCTAATGAAGCACTTAATGACTTGGCTGAAGGCTAACGATAGAGCAAGGGAGCCATTCAGGCCAAGAACACACAGCCTATGGCCTTGCATAACCTCAAAACTCTAAAAATCTGCTTTGCATTGCAAAGTCATGTTTCCAGGCTGCTCGAGTACAGATATATGTAGCTCTGATCATGCAGTCAGTGATTAAAACACTTGTGTTGTTAGCACATAATCAGATAGAGGGAGCAAGAAGCTGTCCTGATCTAAAAACCAAGCACTTTAGAGGCATTCTGATATTCTGATAACATTCATGTTGGGTGTTTTATCTGTTTTAGAGGTGACGCATTTCACTTTGAGCAAGAAAGCAGGTTTACTCTCGTAAAGCTAATGAGATTTCGAGGATTCACACATAAAATTGGACATTCCATACAAACGAGGCCTCAAACAGAACTGTGCTTACTTTTAACATGAGCACGTGATTCTGTTCTTCAGCGCAGTCTTAGAAGCAAAGGCTTGAGCTTCAAAGAACTGCTACTTTGCATTGCGATGAACACATTTAATTCTTTAAAGGAGGAGGGAGAGGTCTAGCTGTTCACTCATCACAAGCCAGTGATAATAATGACTCGTAGCACTTAATATTATAAAAGAGTGAAGAAATCAAGTAATCGCAGTTCTTTTTTTAAATCCACAAAGTAAACATTGCTGCAACAGACAACAAATCTTAGGATTTCTATTCCTCAGGACTGAGAGTGTGCCTGAGAGCGTATGTGCATGAGTGCATATGCTGTACCTGTAAAATGAGGCCCATGCCAATGATCATGGAGTACATGTCGTATTTGCCCAGCTGTTTACTGAGGGCTGCGCTCATGGCTTCGAGGGCGTCCCGGTACTGCTTGAGCAGTTTCTTGCCCATGTTGCTCAGGACCTCTGACGTGTTCCCCTCCATATACAGCTTTATCCAGTTCCCATGAGCCTTCTCTGCCACGCGAAACTGCTCATAACCGGCTTCTGTGAGAGAGAGAGAGAGAGAGAGAGAGAGAGAGAGAGAGAGAGAGAGAGAAATAAAGAGTTAGAAAGACAGAGAGAGAGAGAGAGACAGAGAGAGAGAAAGAAAAAGAGAGAAAGAGAAAAAGTGAGATAACATTACACAAAACAAGAAGTGACAGTTTATTTTCCTATTTTTAAAAAAAACAACTGCTACCAAAGAATGAAAATAAATGAAAATAAAATAAAATAAAATAAAATAAAATACTAGTAATTACCATTTAACAGAAAATGACACAGAATCAACAACTACAAATAATTGAATATCTGCCAGTATTAAGTGTGTTCACCCTTTACCTGCATTTCATTCTTTTTGAGTTAGCTTTTCAGGAGGCTTGATTCAGTTAGCTTTTCAGGAGGCTTTCAAAGTTCAGCTTTAGAAGTTGGTTGAAGATTCTGTTTTTCACGATCTAAACCATCCCCAACACATGGTGAGTTCTGAGCTCTAGAATGGCCAGGTCATTGTTCTGAGAACACCAGCATCTTCTCTATTTATTTTGCTAATCTTTCTTTATCTTTATTGTTGATTTCCTTCTTTCAGTGCGGGCTTCTTAACTGCAACACACCCTTTTAGACCCATAGCACTGAGTCATCTCGCAGCAGAAGGATGTGGACTTTTTCAAATCTGAAGTAAGAGTGGATTTGATTTTCTCTAAAAGATAAAAGCAGTACTGTTCATCTGATGGTAACAGTCACTGGCCTATCAAGTATTGCATATTTCTCCACTTGTTTAAATATATGTTTCGTCCCCAGTGCTTCATCTTTTATCTAATCACCTGAAAAATATCACCTAAATAACTTAAAGCTCCATGTAACACTATCTACATTTTGGGAACCTTTCTGATGGAAATGCAATCCCAATAGAAAAGCATAACCAACGAAATGGGAGAGACTATCTGGCATGAGCCTAACATTATAATTCCCAATGCCAAGCATCAGCTAGAGGCGTGTAAAGCCCCCCAGTAATTGGCTGTGGAGAAGTAAAATAGCCTTCTCTAGGGGTGAAGGAGCTCCATCCACTGTTTTTGGGATAAGGTGGAGGGATTTACACAAATGTATCAGATTTTTCTTAACTGATTAAAAATGTAAATTTATTGTGTACATCCCTGCTGAGGATATAATGCGTGTCCAGTGTTTAGGAGAGATAGCAGAGATAGCAATGTGTAGGAGAGATAATATAATAGCGATATTGTGTGTGTAGTGTGTGTTAAGGATGATAGAGGAGAGATAATCAGCAAAATGTATATAGACTTGTATAGAGTTAAGAAAATAATGAAACGGAATAGCTATAATGGGGAGGGAACTAGTTACAACCACCTGCCTGTTGCCTGCCTGCGTGCCACATAGTGAACATGCAGTGTGGCTCTAGTGGCACTGATGCGTTTGAGAGCAGACATAGGAGCCCAGGGCGATATCAGCAGGCAACTCCCAGAGCACTAACAGCCATGTCAGCTTCACACAGCTCACTGCTGGAACTCTCTGTGCCCCACCGCGCAGAGCCATTAGCAAAGTACACCTCTACACTACTGCCACGCAATCTGACAACAATCACCGACCGGACACAAGCCTGCAGTGCTTACTGCATGTACCTCACTGGGACCCAGTATGAGTACACCAACGACAACACACACACATATACATACATACATACATACATACATATACCAACACACACATATACATATACACATACATACATACATACATATATACATACATACATACATACATACATACATATATATACATACATACATAAATACATATACCAACACACACATATACATATATACATACATACATATACATACATACATACATATATACATACATACACAAACACACATACATACATACATACATACATACATACATATACAAACACACACTTAAATATATACATACATACATACACACATACATATACACATACATACACACACACATGTACATACATACATACACACACACATATACATACATACACACACACATATACACATACACATATACATACATACATACATTTGGTAGAGCTACCTTAATTTTATCTGTGACACATTCGAAAAATGTGGTACAGGGATCATTTTAAACTAGGATCCTTGTAGTCTG
This sequence comes from Megaleporinus macrocephalus, assembly GCA_021613375.1. Classification (NCBI taxonomy): domain Eukaryota; kingdom Metazoa; phylum Chordata; class Actinopteri; order Characiformes; family Anostomidae; genus Megaleporinus; species Megaleporinus macrocephalus. Next base: position 19,970,653 of record CM038713.1, read on the forward strand.
CAAATTATAACTTCTGGAAATACTTATGACATCATTGGGCTCAAGCTTATTTAAAATGGGCTGATATTAAAAGACATATACTAATTTTGGAGTAATATATTCTGCCTTCTAGACGTATGGACGTCTTTTTTGGGGATGTCCATGCGTAATTCAACATGACAGTGACAACAATGCCCAGCCACACAGCATGTATTACAACAGCAAGGCTGTCCGTCCAGTGCAGGTGCTAGACTGGACCACCTGCAGTCCAAATCTGTCTCGAATAAAATGTGTGGTGCATTATGAAGCACAAAACATGACTATGATTGCAAGACCTGTGTAACAGAAGAATGGTAAACATTCTCCATTCAAAACTGGAAAACATTCTCCATAATTGCTGTGGTTGTTGTGAATGTCCATCACAACTATGCTTTTGTACTGTTTTAGTTTTATAGAACCTGAAATGCAATAATGTTTAGTACTGTTGTAACTTCTTTCTTGGCATCAGAATAAAGAGGGAGACCAGTTTAGAGTATAAGCTTTATTCTTAAGATACCGTAGTACAGACGTTCTGAGAGCTCTCAAACCTGGCTTAAACTGGCAAACCCACTGGATTTGAGTCCAGGCTGACAACAGGTCAACCAGCCTCGACCTGTCTGGCCAGATCATTATGTTCTAGGCTTGGGGGTAGTTCTCGGGCCATTCCTGCCGTAAACCCTGCTGAGCCATAAACCCTAAACGCCAGGATTCACAAGACACTGACCTTCCCGCTATCTCTGTACCACTCAGAGGACCCATCTGTAAACATAAGCTTTTAACAGATGAAATGGTATATAAAATATTCAACAGTACCAAAGCTAAAGAAAAAACTCTATAAAAACCATGTCTTGCAGTATGAACTGCATTTGCAGAAAAAGAAAAAAAAAGACTATTCCTTTAACCATTGTTATTCGATGGGCTATGCAATACTCTCTCACTCGCTGCTCTGAATTGTAGACTTTGTACAGCTCAGTTTGAATAATAAGGGCATTATGGTGATGAATGGTGGCTCTCATTATGTTGGCGAAAGGAGCGTGAGAGCAAGATACAACCGCCTGGAGTCAGGAGTATGAATCAGATGGCAGAAACGGTGGCCAATCAGCCGGGACTCCCACCTAAGGCGAGGGGAAAGAACGGGGCAGCTCGTTGCGTAGCCAAGCTGAAAGCTCAGGTTAAGGCCTTACCCCTAAAACGCCTCCTAGGGGGATGACTTCCAGACATTGGAGCGACATTTTTCATGCATCGAGCAAAGCTCAGTGGCCTCGGCAGCCAGCCTGTACTGCTAGCTGGACTAAGAAATCCTGCTAAGATGGTGCAGATGACATTCAAAACTATGCGCTGCAGGCAGAAAAGCCGTGTGCCTGATCCAGCAGCTTATACCGTCTAGTCTTTTGGCTCAAAAGACTATTCAGAATCCAGCGGGTGAGCTAACCAATCAGAGCTCAACAGGAGGAGGGACTTAAAGAGACAAAGGAGCCCTGAGAGAACATTTCAGGCAGAGGGTTAATGCAGAACACAGGACAAATAGTGTGTTTTGGGAAAACTGAGGCATGTAAGTAGACCCCAAAGATAAAATGAGGAATCTAATGAGTATAATAGGTTCTCTTTAAGTATAGCTCAATACGTATTACTATAATTTGAATACAATTAGAATATTAAATATCACTGTTATTGTGGCCCCCAGCCACTACAACCGGGTGGCATCAGTGGAATTGCAGGTACCAACACCATCTGCCTGTTGTTATGGAACCTTGCTGCTTTCAGATTAAGACTAAGACCTACTAAGGGTGCAGGTGGGGAGGATTACCTGGATCAGACTACATGTAAAGAGAGCTAATCCAGACTGTCCTTCACACAGGGGGGATTAAAGGATGATGGAGATTACACTGTGATAGAAAAGGCCCAGGTAGTGCAGAATTAAGCAGTGATGACACAGCAATAAGACTATGTAACGGAGAAATGATGAAGATCGGAGCCATAATAGAGTCGAGCACAAATGAAGGGATATGATATGATAATGATCCAGTGAATCATATTAAGTAGGCAGAATAATACAAATACGCAACAACTGTGTTGGAAATAATGAAGAAATCTGGGGGAAAAAAAAAATAAAAAAATTTCACGCACTAATTTTCATAATTACTTCTCCGGAGTGCTTTCTTCTGCTTCCGTCGAATACACCTTCGTACACCTTCGTCTACGCGCCTTTCGTGAAACAGCAATAGCTGAGGCAATGACAACTAGAGCTATTACCATAATATTCACTAACGTGATAATGATATTAATAATGCTATTATGCATAAAGTCCCAGTCTGTACATACGAATCCCATGAGAGGTCTGTCTCCGGAGTGCCGAGTTACCTACTGGGCATTGATAATGAAATTTTAATTTCGTGCATTGATCATTGTGCAGGCTTCAAATGAATGGATTGCATGGGAGGCTTTTCTCGCAGGACCTAATGGGATCATTTCTGCCCAATGCCTCGCTCTCTCTGCATTACTACTAATTATTCCTGTCTCTGAGAGGAGCCATGAATGAATATTTACTGCTTCAACAGGGGGAGAGAGAGAGAGAGAGAGATGGAGAGAGATAGAGAGAGGGAGAGATGTAAGTGCTTAGTGATATAGGGCAATGCTTGGAGGTACCAATTAAAAGCAGAGCGTTCAATCATGGATTCAGCTTCCACCCTTGACTTTATCCACATTTCTCTTTCTCTCTTCGTCTCTCTCACACACTGGCCCATTTCACAGGAATGAAACTCTCCTCTCCCTAAGGAACAGACTACGTTTTCACCACTGCACCTACTACAAGAGCTCCAAGTCCACACAGCACTGCTTTCAGCTCCAGCTTTTACTGTAGAGTTCTGAGCAGAGAGTTTGTGAGGTGAGTATCTAGACTGGGTTTTTACTGTGTAAGCAAAAACCAGGCAATTAAAGCCAATGACAAGAGCATAAATGAGCTGTCATCTGATTGGTTTGCAATTGCGCTCTCTATCCAATCTGGATATATATTAATGCATTCAATACATTAGTACAACAGTATTCAGTAGTAGCGATGTCTCTAATGAGAAGCGATGCCATACTTCACGGCTGTCGCAAAAACTTTTCCTGCAAGGCTGGAAGAACTGCTTTGTGAATAATGCATTAATAATAATAAAAAAAAACAAGTAAGGAGCAAGGAGAGTGTGTGTGTGTGTGTGTAGGTCTGCGGGAAACTGTGTGTGTATCAGTGTGTATGAGTAATGGTGCTGTCTAATTCAGTGTGGCAGATTAATGAAGATGTGAGCGAGGATTTAGTTTTATTCGTTTCTTTAATAATGGACTTTCAGTAAAACTGCTGAGCAGCACTGGGTAGCGGACTGACACTCGGCCGCAGCCGCCGCCACACACAGTGAACGCGTGCGCACCTGTGTGTGTGTGCACTCTCAAGATTGGCCTACTCTGACCACGTGCCAAAGCACTTCTGCTGGTCAGCGATCTCATGTCTAACAAGACTGAAGACAAGCTAGCCACCCCTCACTCCAAAAGAAAACAAATAAATCACCCCAATCCATCAGCATCTCAGTCAGTCAGCGGTGGGGAGGGAAGAACATGCTGTACTACCACAAAGCACAAAGCAAGAAACGACAGGTGTCAATAAAAAGGGAGCCAACTACTTGATCCACCAGGCTTCTTATAGCTCGAAGATTTACATTTCAATTCCATTATAGTTTCAGCACGTTTACAACTGTATTAAAGGAATAACAAAATTTAATTAACACCTCTTACCACAGCATCAGCCGAGGCATGTTTGGTGTTGAGTTGCGCTTCTTTATCTAGAGCTATAAGGCTACAAGTCAGTAGTCACCCAAATATTTTCTGTAAATACAGTGCTGTGCAAAATACAGCCATCGTTGTACATAAGCTCAGTCAAACTGGACATAAGCTACTCAAGTTATTATTTTTTTTTTATTATGTGATGTTGATGTTTGGATGCTGGAGTGATTAAGCCATTGCTTTTAGCATTTTCTTTTTTTTTGATAACAGCCTCTTGACAGCTTCATGTCCATTCAGACGCATAGCACTGAGCTGTTTTCTCACAGAGGAAGAATTTCCACAGATCTGAAGCCAGATAGGATTTAAAGATGAAAGTTTTTAGAATTGTTTTGGTGGTCTACCAGGCTTTGTAAAGAACAGTTGTTACGGGACCAGTTAAGATGACTAAATCTGTCAAATTTACATGCCAAACAAATAGGCCACAACATATCGCCACAAAGTATGCTGTCCACCTTTATCATAAGAAACAAGGAAATGTACAGAAATAACAGCTGCTAACTTAACAGTCTAGAAGAAACTTTACTATCTCAGCATCACATCTCATTCCTTTATTTAGTGGTCTCCAGTGGTGAAAAGCAACAGCAATGTTAACACCTGTTTTGTTTTATTTATATCATGTCTTTGTTTGCTGCTAACTTCAGTAGATATGTCTGTAACGCTTACTTCTTAAACTGCTTATTCTTCATATTTTGTTGGTATCAGATACCTCTGTATCTTTTAATCACTGTTGAACTCCAGTTTTAGAGGCACAATCATATGCACAATTATAATTTTACACTATAATTTTATACTATAATTTTATAAAGCAGAAGATAATGGATGGATGGGACAGTTATTCTCACATGCACATATTTCCTGAGAAAGGAAAAACATGTACATGGATAATTTGAGTGAAAATGAAATAAATGAAGGTTCTGACTTTCGCACAGTACTATACAGACACGGCAGACTATTTTCTAGTTTTTGTTAGCAATGTTAGCCTTACAGCTCCAGTTCTGAACTAAAGAATCAAAAGTTGGACACCAAACATGTTTTGGCTAATACATTTGCTGAATATATTTGGGGTAAACCATTAATCACTTTTGTTTTCTTTTGAGTTTCTGTAAGTTATATTTAATTTCATATATATTTTTATAGTAGAAGATTGTGGCCTTATAGGACTCTTCTGTTTCCTTCTGATGAGTTCTACAATTAAGATCTGAACAAGTATGGTGTTTTAATCCCACCCCCAGCCCCGCCAAAATCCATGGCACAAGCTGTGGTGGGACTTGCAGGCCAACAGTAGAAATGCAGACCTATATTCCGCAATACCAAATTGAAGCTCAGTCTGATCTGCCAATGACATCACCAACTCCTAAGTAGATCATCTTTAACAAAGAAGTAATCCACTTCTAGACCATCCTTCGTATACCGCAAACACCTTTCTTTTTGTTCTTGTTCTGTTTTGATTGGACTTGTAATTCTACTGTTTTTATTCTTCTTATAGTTCTGGGGTACATTTTCTTACAAGTATTTTCTTTGCATTAACTATTCATGATCATGATATTACCTCTATTCATACACTTCACATAAGAGAAGTTTCTCTAACATAGTTTACTTTACTAACACACTGACTATGTTAGAGGCCAAGACACACCATTCTGTATAGACGCACCACAGAAAGGCAAAAGGAGACTAAGGTGATTCATTACATACAGCTGGCGCACTGTGTGTGTGTGTGTGTGTGCATGTGTTTGTGTGTGTAAGCGAGAGAACAAGAGGGATGGAGGGAAGGAGAGAGATTGACGCACTGCGGCTTTCGCAAGTTCTCGGCCCTGGTGACGGACCACTCTCATAAATCATGTGATGTCATAAAAAGGGAAATGATCAGAGTGGCGTGTAGCGGCCCATTGATATGCAGTGTCCAGTCCAGTCTTCATCACATATGCACTTTTATTCCCCTCGGCCCACAAAAACCCCGCACTCTCTGACATCACGCACCGCACACAAGGCCACATACCGAGCAAAAGCTTACTGGCTCAGAGCAGCATGTGCAAAACAGTCTTCAACTTTGCAGCTTCCAGGTCTTAATGTTAATGTTCCTCTCACTTTAAAAGACCTACGTGTCCTGCAAGTACTACTTCACCCTTAGAAATGAGTGGTTTTCATTTTCATATGCTATTAAATGTAGTTATTAAGTAGTTAAATATGTGACTACACAGCAAGTTATGCAACATTTGATATACACTCTGTTTGAGCAGGTAAAAAGAGCTTTCTGACCTGAAACTTGAGTTCAGTTTGTTACTTGTGATGCTATGTAGTATTCCATACTGCAGACTTTGACTTTGACTTTGACCCAGCATGCATTACACAAATACAGCAGTCAGGATTGTTGTGTCAAATGATCTACAGCAGGGGTTCCCAACCTTTTGCAACCCAAGGCCCACTTAACACACCCCAAAACTTTCCATGGCCCCCCAGAATATTTTATATAGCCATTTAAAACTAAATACAGTGCAACCATCCATACGACCTGTGAAACTGACTGCATAATCACACAACAAAAGAAACTAAACATTTACAGCACTTTTTGTCACTCACCTAATGAGATGGCTAATGTTGTTTGCCAGCTACCAAGTGTCAGGTTAAAGTGCAGAAAGTTGCAAACAGAGGTCTGGCTCAACATTAAGCCTATTTCTGTATTGGGTCAAGCCTTTCCAGCCTTTGCTATAAGCTGTGCAACACGGTAGGAAGCCTCAACAACTTTAGCATTATCGATTCCAGAGCAAGCCAGTTCAAGGTTCTTTTTCCTGCTTTGGTATTCTTTAAGTCTGTTCTCAAAAAAATCCACAGGTTTAGATGCATACTCGCTGTGTTTAGTCTCCAAATGTCGACATAACTTAGTTGGCTTCAACGCTTAATTTGCCAAGACCTCCAAACACACAGTGCAGAGTGGTAGCGGCTCGTTTTCTGTTCCTGTGCACGTGAAGCCTAGTGCTAGCTACTCACTGCTGTATTTCTTCTTTTCGATCTATGCTTGCTTTTCTGGGTTCTCTCAGTAAGAGATACAGTGGCTGCTTTACTTGTAGATGGTCCAGCTTTAGGGTCTTTTGTTGTCAAAGACCCTGTTTTTTAACCATTTATCCATGATGTGTACACAAGACAACAGCTTCACTCAGACTGAAGTAGCTAACTAACTAGTTAGTTAATCCACTAGCTAGTGCTGCGTGTCATGAGACTGTACTACACCAAACCAATCAAAGAACTCAAACTGAACACGTTTTGTGTTGCAAACAAACTAAATATGCTGAACTATCTATTTATTGGAGAAAAAATACTTAGCAAAAAAAGAAGAAGATTGCAGTACGTCTGCGGTCTACTGGGGGGCCGCGGCCCACAGGTTAAAAACCACTGATCTACAGGCTTCTAAATACAACAAAGCTGAACTCTTACCTAGTTGATTACACAAAACTGTAGAGAAAACGCCTATTTAATCATTACTTAGTACCAAATGGACACCAGAGAAAAGCATTCACGCTTTTAGCCAAGACAAAGAAGCCAAACTGAGGTAAAGTATCTAGATTGGCAGGTAGCTACCTTGGTAACGTTAAGCAAGTTGTCTTTCTCAAGATTCACGATATCTGGTTTCTTAACAGTGAGGCTAACTATCTGATTACTACAACATGTTGTGGGCCCCAGAGCTTTGGTAGTAATTAACAATGGATATTCAAAGCTTTACTCAGTGTGTGGGGGGAGACTGAGAAAGTTGTTCAGAAAATCTGTGTCCCCCCATGGTATAGTACAATGGACAGTTTCTCCTTACACATTGTTTGTTTCTCTCTAACTGGGATCACTAGATGGTTTCTTTGCAGAGCGCTGTAGTGCTCACAGTGCTGCTGTCACAGCTATCTGCCAGGCCTCTCCTAGTCGTGAGCTAGGGGCTATTAGTGCAGTGGGTCAATCAGTGCTTCGTGGAGCTGGGGCTGACGTCATGCAGCAATATACGTAATTCATTTCTTTTGTTTTTTTACCCTGAATATGGTTGGAGTGGTGTTTTTTATTCAGAGCAGAGCAGAAGGCTGGACTTTTAGCTGTTAGCACTGAAGATGCTGTGTTTTTGCTCGCTTTTTGCTTGTTTGACGCAGTTTCAGCAATTAAAAAATAAAGCTGTGTTAGGGGCTAGAACCTTGAGAAACTTTCAAAATACATTATCAGAACAGAGTTTTCTTTTGTTGTCTTTTGGCTTGTCAATCACACTTTAGGCTGGAAAATGACTTCCAGAAACAACAAAAACTATAAAACCACAGCAAATATGACTTTTCATAGATCTTTCTACAGTCACAGGGACTTCTCCATGAAACTATGTTAAAACATCCACTATGTATTAATTCCTAGAAACATGTACTCTGATGTTTTCATTTCTTTTAATTATCAAAAAAATACCAAAGCACGTCATTTGACCAGGGCTGCATTTGACTATAATCAACAAAAACTCTGCATCAAATGCAAATAATACAATGCAACTATAGCATCATTATAATTCTTATACTATTTTTAAACAAATAAAGATGCTTGTTTTAATGCAAACCAGATTTTATAAGTAGCTAAAGTATGTAGTTCTTAAGAAAAAAAGTGCATTTTTACCAGTGAGAACACCAGATATCATTGGAACAGATGTAAATAAGCATTTGATTGATTGATTTATCTTAAAGAACATTAAAACCTTAATACACCGTCTAACACTAAAAGCACCTCCTTATATATCAGCCCTACTTACCATATAGGAGCACTTTGTTGTTCAACAACTACAGACTGTAGTCCATCTGATTCGCTGCATATATATGTATATTCCCTTCCACCCTGTTCTTTATTGGTTAGGACCTCCACAGGACCACCACAGAGCAGGTACTATTCGTGAGGCGCATTATTCTTAGCACCGCAGAGACACTGACATGGTGGTGGTGTGTGAGGAGTGGATCAGACACAGCAGTGCAGCAAAGTCTTTAAATAGTCCATCAACCAGCAACATCCAGCCATCAGTGTCCTGTGGACAGAGTCCAGTGACCACTGATGAAGGACAAGAGGACGACCAATGCACACTTTACACCAACAGTGTAGGAGCTGTTGTCTCTGACCTGGTGGACCCGCAAGGTAGGCATATCTATTAGTGTGGAGAATGAGTGGACACAGAGTTTAAAACTCCAGCAGCACTAATGTTGACACCACCACCATGTCAGTGTCACTGCAGTGCTAAGAATGACTCACCAACTAAATTATGTCTGCTCTGTGGTGGTCCTTTGGTGGTTCTGGTCATTGCAGAGCAGGATGAAAGGGGGCTAAAAGGTATAGAACAATAGAGCTTATAAAATGGACAATGAGTGTAGATACAAGGAGTTGGTTGGAATGATATATATCGATACTGTTGAAAGTATCTCCAGAATGTCAACTTTACACCAAAAAAAAAAGCCAAAAACTGTTTTCACGTTTAATGTAATTCAATGGAACCAAAATTTTGTCCAAGCTATTTTGGAGCATTTCTGTTGGTCCATTCATCAGAAAATGTTCACACAAAGTAAACGACAGCTGCTGTATTTAAATAATGCTGACCTCTTCTGGTAGTACTAACCCAGCCCGAACAGGGTTTTAGTCCTTTAAAAACTGAAGCCCAAACATTATGTTCACCCAAACTTAACAACAGACTCTTAATAACAAACTGCATTAGTAGTTTGTTCTACAAGTAAATGTTGGGTTTATCATTTTTGGATGTTTATTTCTAGAAAAATCCTGAATATATTGCCTTACATTCTATGAACGAGATTTTTTATGTAAAGTAGGAATGTATTATCGGCTGGTCTACAGCAGAGTCGTGTGGCACATGTGGAAAAAAAAACTTCTCGCAGTCAAAAATAACTGCACGGCTAGAACACTTCTCAGCCAATCAGACTGGGCCGTCGGAGCAGCTGCATAATGGGTACTACAATACACTTAAATAGGCTGAAATGAGCGCAGAAATGACACGTACAAAAATTCAAATAATGAGAGAAAGTTGTACAAAGGCCTGTCCATCTTACCACGTGTCACTATGGTAACAAAATTAGACTCTTTTTCATTCCGCAGCCTCCAGGCAACACATTTTCGGGTCAAATGAAGCAAAAAAGGAGCGGCGGAGAATGATTTGCCTCTTAATCGCAGTAATCAATTGCTGATGAAGCGAAGCGATTCGTTAAGCTACGTTCCCGCGATGAGGCTCTCTGTACAGTAACGAGCTGCAATCATCACGAACAATCCCAACAGACTGACCCCGATTTAGCTGAGCTCAACAGAACGAGGAGTGGGCGGGGGCGTCCACTGCAGCAGCCTAAAGAGCACGGAAAGAGGCGATAATTAGTGTCCTCATTTGTGGAAGGCAATGACTCGCAGCTGCAGCCAGACTTTTCTGTCAGCTTTAGAGGCTTCGCTTGACTAAATGAAGATATATATATATATATATATATATATATATATATATATATATATATATATATATATATATAAAAAATCCAAACCTACATAGCCCTGTGTGAAAAAGTGATTGCCCCCTAAACCTAATAGATGGTCGGGCCACCCTTAGCAGCAACAACTGCAACCAAGCGCTTGTGATAACTTGCAATGAGTCTTTTACAGCGTTGTGGAGGAATTTTGGCCCACTCATCTTTGCAGAATTGTTGTAATTCAGCCACATTGGAGGGTTTTCAAGCATGAACGGCCTTTTTAAGGTCATGCCACAGCATCTCATGCAGCAAAACAGCCCCAGACCATCACACTACCACCACCATATTTTACTGTTGGTATAATGTTCTTTTTCTGGAATGCAGTGTTTCTATTACGCTAGATGTACTGGGACACACACCTTCCAAGGAGATAAACTTTTGTCTAATCGGTCCACAGAATGTTTCCCCAGAAGTCTTGGGGATCATCAAGATGTGTTCTGGAAAAACTAAGACGAGCTTTAACGTTCTTTGTGCTCAGTAGTGGTTTTCGTCTAGAAACTCCGCCATGTAGGCCATTTTTGCCCCGTCTCTTTCTGATGGTGGAGGCATGAAAACTGACCTTAACTGAGGCAAGTGAGGTCTGCAGTTCTTTGGATGTTGTTGTGCGGTCTTTTGTGACCTCTTGGATGAGTCGTTGCTGCGCTCTTGCAGTAATTTTGGGCGGCCGGCCACTCCTGGGAAGGTTCACCACTGTTCCATGTCTTCGTCATTTGTGGACAATGGCTCTCACGGTGGTTCGCTGGATTCCCAAAGCTTTGGAAATGGCTTTGTAACCCTTTCCAGACTGATAGATCTCAAATACCTTCTTTCTCAATTGTTCCTGAATTTCTTTGGATCCCGGCATGATGTGTAGCTTTTAAGGATTTTTTGGTGGATTTCACTTTGTCAGGCAGGTCCTATTTAAATGATGTCTTGATTGAGAACAGGTGTGGCAATAATCAGGCCTCGGTGTGGCTAGAGACAGTGTACTCAGGTGTCAGAAACCACAGTGACGGTATATTTTAACAAGAGGACAATCACTTTTTCACACAGGGCCATGTAGGTTTGGATTTTTTTTCTCCCTTCATAATAAACACCTTCATTTAAAAATAGCATTTTGTGTATATATATATATAGTAAACGAAGGCATTAGTACAGAAACTCTTCTGATATATTTAAAGAAAAAGTGTGCTTCCTTTACAGTATTTGGAAACCTTCCACCAGTAAGACTTAAAGAAGGATCAAGTATGACACTCCTTTAGGATCAAACACCGAGCAATAAAAAGAATGTATTTTGGGATCAGAGTGACAAGATAAGATCTTTTCAGCAAGTTTTCTGCCTTTCTATTTATATTTTACCACTTTACGTGTCTTGCGCTGGATCTGATCATAAAAGGGCCTAGTGTACGAGCCCAGATCATCTCATCGCAGGCACCACTTCAAGAGCTGGTCTGAGATGATACAGGGATGTAGATGAATTAAGCTGAAGGCTTTCTTTACATCAGTCACACACAGCAATGGACGTGAATGCATTCCACCTTTTCAGTCGACTGCATGTGGGTGTTACGAGAGCGTTTCCTACGAAACCCAATTGTCTGTCTTGCCAAGTCAATGCATGATGTAATAAAAAAAATAAATAATAATTCCAGAGAATCCAGGCAAAGACTGCCTGATATCTGGAACCCATGGACATCTCCAAACGTTGGGTTTCCTCCTTTGTAATGCTTTGCCAGGCCTTTACTGCAGCTGTCTTCAGTCGTTACTTATTTAAGGGTTTTTCTGCCTTAAGTTTTGTCTTAAGCAAGTCAAATGCATGCTCAGTCGAATTGAGATCTGGTGACTAACTCGGCCATTGCTGAATATTCCACTTCTTTGCCTTAAAAAAACTCCTGGGTTGCTTTCACAGTATGTTTTGGGTCACTGTCCATATGTACTGTGAAGCGCCATCCAATCAACCTTGCTGCATTTGGCTGAATCTGAGCAGAAAGTATATCCCTGTACACTTCAGAATTCATCCAGCTGCTTCTGTCTTCTGTCACATCATCAATAAACACCAGGGACCCAGTGCCACTGGAAGCCATGCATGCCCATGCCATCACATTGCCTCCACCATGTGTTACAGAGGACGTGGTATGCTTTGGATCATGAGTCGTTCCAAGCCTTCTCCATACTTACTTCCTCACATTATTCAGATACAGGTTGATCTTCGTTTCATCTGTCCATAGAATGCTATTCCAGAACTGTGCTGGCTTCTTTAGATGTTTTTGGTCTAATCTGTTTCTATTTTTGAGGCTGATTAATGGTTTGCACCTTGTGGTGAACCCTCTGTATTTCCCCTCATGAAGTCTTCTCTTTATGATAGACTTAGATACTGATACACCTACTTCTTGGAGAGTGTTCTTCACTTGGATGGATGTTGTGAAGGGATCCACCAGAGATGTTTTCTGAGGACGTCCAGGCCTTTTTGAGTTCCCGAGCTCACCAGTTCCCATCACTGTCCAGTAAAAAACAAGCATCTCCAAAATGCTAAGTTCACAGGCAAAAAAAAAGGCAAGAACATTCTTTATTTTCAGTGCAAGTTAATGTAAAGTGATTTAATTCCAAGTTGTTTTGGAGCTTTTCTATAAATACTATCATAAAGGGGCTCAGGGGTTCCTGAACGATGTTGAAAACTAACGGGAGAAATGGATATACATGTTCTTTGGATCGATTTTTTAATAATCATATAGTCAATGTTATATTTTCCAAAGGTTAAAACTGGAATAATTTTGTTTGGCAGCTCAACCTGCAGTATGTGATTTTAGTAGCATTGCTTCTTTATGTTAATATTCTATTATTATTTGCTCTCCAGTGTTAAGCTGAGAATAGGGGGATCTGGTTTGAGTCCTATTTTTTTTAGGATTCATCTTTTTTGCACCTGTCATGCTTTGCTTGCTCATTTCTGGCTTTAAAAAAAAGTTAACTCTTTGTAAAAAAGAGCTATACACATAAATCTGAGTCGAATTTATATTTATAACAACCAGTCAGACTGAATTTGGAGGTACAAGAACAGTGTGATAATACAGACTTTTGGCTTTTGGTTGTTCTTTATAATAACAGTGAGTTGTATTTATATAGAATCCTTCCAAGCTCAAGATCACTTTACACTTCACTGCCAGAATATGCATGTAGGAGCTGGAAGAGATGCCATGGAGGAACTGTGGCACTTTGTTCCAAAGTTTAGACGCCAACACACTGATAGATCTGGCACCCAGAAAAAAAGACACAACTTTGAAACCACAAGTAAACCATTACAAGAGAGTTGGAGCAACTCAAACAAATATTGAGGGGCAAGATTACAAAAGGTGTTGAAGGCTAAAGATAATAATTTGGATTGTATACAGGCAGTATCAGGTAACCAGGGCACAGATTGGAGGATGTGGCTGATACTGGCATATTGTTTGGAAAGAAATGAGCATCCTGCAAATTAGCATTGGCTTTTCAAGGGTAGCCCACTGGATAACACATTACAATGGTCAAGACAAGTGGCTATGAAGGCAAAAACTAGTTTCTGCATCCTATTTTCAGATCAGATGGAAGCATGCAATGCAATGAAGGTGAAGAAAAGCAGTTTTGACATAGGATTCCTACTTGTTGTAGATTTAAGGGTACTACTAGATAGATCAGCCATTATTCTCATAGTTTCTGAATTGTACAGCTCTGTACAGTTCTGTAAAAAAAGACCCTAGTATGCTTATTGCCTGCAGCATATCCTACAGCAATAGCAGACTGATAAAGATACACCCCTGCACTCCTCAAAATTCAGCCTCTTTAAAGCAACAAATGTTGGTTTGATCATGCCGCTGGTGAGAAAGGGATTGAAGTCAGTTGTTAAAGTTATTGCCATTACTGCTATAGCACAGTGCTAATGATTTAGGATTTTTCATCATGTTGAACTAATCAGCATAAGGTTAAGACCATTCAACTGTTTTGTTGACACACCAATCCAGTGTGTCAGTCCCATCATGCACCATGCAGACTGTGATGGATGCTTGGTGGGGTGAATGCTCCCGGGAGAGAGATGCTTGCTCTGCCCTCCAGAGGGAACACACAGGAGACAGCAGGTGTGGTGCAATGGAGACCATTTACTGGGCTGGGGAGCACCCACACTCCACATCAGCACAATCCAGGATAACATCAGTAGGCAGAACGTACAGCCTACAACCTAGAGCTAACCACCATATGCATATACAAACCGGATTCCAAAAAAGTTGGGACACTAAACAAATTGTGAATAAAAACTGAACGCAATGATGTGGAGGTGCCAACATCTAATATTTTATTCAGAATAGAACACAAATCACAGATCAAATGTTTAAACTGAGAAAATGTATCATTTTAAGGGAAAAATATGTTGTTCCAAAATTTCAACAAATCCCAAAAAAGTTGGGACATTTTTACCACTGTGTGGCATCCCCCCTTCTTCTTACAACACTCAACAGACGTCTGGGGACAGAGGAGACCAGTTTCTCAAGTTTAGAAATAGGAATGCTCTCCCATTCATGTCTAATACCTCCACATCATTGCATTTAGTTTTTATTCACAATTTGTTCAAATTTTTATTCAAATTTGCCAACTTTTTTGGAATCCGGTTTGTACCTGTTGGCATCTCTACTCTCTCTCATGCACGAGGGTTTACACTGTAGCGTCACAAGACACTTATGACAGATACAATACTTTGTAATGAAAATCAATGGAATTTGTAAAACTGCGTGTTAGTGTCTGAAGCTGCATACTGGTGCTGTTGGAACTAAACATTGCATCTTTAAAATGGTAACTATACAAAGTAAATAAAAAAACACTATTACCTTGTAATGGAATTTAATGTAGGAGTAATGCTGGACGATTTCTGTTGGTTCATTCATCATGGCATTCCAACCAAAGGCAAAAGAGAACAAGAGCTTAAAAAAATACAAATGGAGATGGAGATATAAAAATGGAGATGGAGATATAAAAACGGAGATGGAGATATAAAAACGGAGATGGAGATATAAAAATGGAGATATTTGCTCTTCCTAAATTGAACAACTTAATTAGGGAAGAATAATCAAAGACCAAAATGAAGCTGTAATCCGTCATAAAACTGCACAGAATTACATTTCTGGCAAAGCACCATCTCAGGAGGTTCTGGAAAAGAATTCCCCAGATTTTATGTAACAATGGAAAAGAAGCACTGGCACAAATCAAATTACACTCTGTCTGACAGAGTGGTAAGTGGTACAGTGGAAATAGAAAGTGAATAAATCTTGACATCATCCATGTACCAAACTCAAATAAACTTCAATTTTACATCGTTTTTTTCTGATTCCAGCTCCGCCTTTATCTAGTGAGGAAGAGGAGCTGTAGGACAGTTAGAGATGAAGGTGTAACGTCAGGCCATTCAAGTGGCAGTTCTTTGCTCACCAACCTTTGTCATGAAAAGCGACTCATCTAGCTCCGGCACTGCTGTCAGACAGCACCATAGAGTGTGAAAGGAAGGAGCACAGAGAAAACTCAGCTGCCAGCTGCTGATTAGACACAGCTGCATCGAGTCATTGCTCAGTAGTGGTGGCATGAAGTTACACAGGACCCAGCGGGTCACTGGCAAATAAGGAAGAGACTCACCCGGAGAAACTCAAATCCACCACTGACACAGGGCTTCACCTAATTCTCACTTTAGCACTGTGCTGATTGAATTACAACTCTTCACGAAAAATATATAACATGAAAAAATATCATTCATAAACTGTAATTTGTCATACACCATCTTGAAAATGAAATAAGATATCTCTCAGATATCTCTCCATTTGCCCATAATAAAAGAGAGCTAACAGTAGCTCCACTACTGACCATGCACACTGCACACACAAAGGTTAAGATACAATAACTGCAGATCAGACTGTTTGATGTCTTGGGCTACTCACTGCGCAAACTGATAATATAACTGATATATATGAAAGAATGGAGTAAATATTAATTGACCCATTAACTGTAAATGTTAATAATTAGTCAGATAAAAGCTATCATGGTAGTTGTTGGACTCACCCCTTAAACTAGTAGGAGGTTGGTTTCCACTGATTTAAGTTAAGCTAGCTTTCGGCTACCAAATAGGCACAAGACTAGACAAATCTTCGTATGTGTGCGAGTTGGGAGCAGTTGATTCCACTCCAATGTTTTGCTTGCCTGGCACCTCTGCTGGATATGGAAGCCTATCTGCTTGTTAAGCCATGGCAGATCTGCAAACACAGTTATGTTGTGACAACCTATTGTTCTAGAGCCCACAGTGTTGTCACATCCTTCATACGTTCCATTATATCTGCATGGAACTCCATGGAATTGGCCAACAGGTACTCATAATACTGCATGACAACATTATTTAATAGTGATTCTTTGACAATGTTGGGACAACCTTATTAAGACCATATAAACCACGCCACCTTTTGACAATGTTGTAGCAACATTGTAAGAAAGTAAACAATGTTTTGACAACTTTGTGTGTTTGCTGGAATATCAGCCGTCACGTCCGGTCCCTAGCCTTTACTGCACCGACTGAGACTGTCATTATTTAAAAACTACTCTGTTATCATTCTAACACTTTCCTTGTGATGAGAGGAGAAAAAGGCTGCAGTTGAGGGCGAGTTACAATTCTTAAATGAATGAAGAAAAATCAAGTTTGATAAGAGTGCAAACAAAACAAACTGGTCCTTCGTGGATACCCTTGATATGAACTGTGGGTTTTATAGGGAGTTTCTTGCTATGACGTCACATTTTAGTGTTATGCTTGTCAGGCTTATTGGCCAGAGAAGCTAACTAGCAAGCTAAGGCAGAGATAGCTGACTAAGGCAGAGATAGCTGACTAAGGCAGAGATAGCTGGCTAAGGCAGAAATGGCTAGCTAAGGCAGAGATAGCTGACTAAGGCAGAGATGGCTGACTAAGGCAGAGATAGCTGGCTAAGGCAGAGATAGCTGACTAAGGCAGAGATAGCTGACTAAGGCAGAGATAGCTGGCTAAGGCAGAGATAGCTGGCTAAGGCAGAGATAGCTGACTAAGGCAGAGATAGCTGACTAAGGCAGAAATGGCTGGCTAATGCAGAGATAGCTGGCTAAGGCAAAGATAGCTGGCTAAGGCAGAGATAGCTGACTAAGGCAGAGATAGCTGGCTAAGGCAGAAATGGCTGGCTAAGGCAGAGATAGCTGACTAAGGCAGAAATGGCTGGCTAAGGCAGAGATAGCTGACTAAGGCAGAAATGGCTAGCTAAGGCAGAGATAGCGGACTAAGGCAGAGATGGCTAGCTAAGGCAGAGATAGCGGACTAAGGCAGAGATGGCTGACTAAGGCAGAGATAGCTGGCTAAGGCAGAAATGGCTGGCTAAGGCAAAGATAGCTGACTAAGGCAGAAATGGCTGGCTAAGGCAGAGATAGCTGACTAAGGCAAAGATAGCTGGCTAAGGCAGAAATGGCTGGCAAAGGCAGAGATAGCTGACTAAGGCAGAGATGGCTGGCTAAGGCAGAGATAGCTAACTAAGGCAGAGATAGCTGACTAAGGCAGAGATAGCTGACTAAGGCAGAGATGGCTGGCTAAGGCAGAGATAGCTGACTAAGGCAGAGATAGCTGACTAAGGCAGAGATAGCTGGCTAAGGCAGAAATGACTGGCTAAGGCAGAGATAGCTGACTAAGGCAGAGATAGCTGACTAAGGCAGAGATGGCTGGCTAAGGCAGAGATAGCTAACTAAGGCAGAGATGGCTGGCTAAGGCAGAGATAGCTGACTAAGGCAGAGATGGCTGGCTAAGGCAGAGATGGCTGACTAAGGCAGAGATGGCTGGCTAAGGCAGAGATAGCTGACTGAGGCAGAGATGGCTGGCTAAGGCAGAGATAGCTGACTAAGGCAGAGATAGCTGACTAAGGCAGAGATGGCTGGCTAAGGCAGAGATAGCTAACTAAGGCAGAGATAGCTGACTAAGGCAGAGATGGCTAGCTAAGGCAGAGATAGCTAACTAAGGCAGAGATAGCTGACTAAGGCAGAGATGGCTAGCTAAGGCAGAGATAGCCGACTAAGGCAGAGATGGCTGACTAAGGCAGAAATGACTGGCTAAGGCAGAGATAGCTGACTAAGGCAGAGATGGCTAGCTAAGGCAGAGATAGCGGACTAAGGCAGAGATGGCTGACTAAGGCAGAGATGGCTGGCTAAGGCAGAGATAGCAGACTAAGGCAGAGATGGCTGACTAAGGCAGAGATGGCTGGCTAAGGCAGAGATAGCTGACTAAGGCAGAGATGGCTGGCTAAGGCAGAGATAGCTGACTAAGGCAGAGATAGCTGACTAAGGCAGAGATGGCTGGCTAAGGCAGAGATAGCTAACTAAGGCAGAGATAGCTGACTAAGGCAGATATGGCTAGCTAAGGCAGAGATAGCAGACTAAGGCAGAGATGGCTGACTAAGGCAGAAATGACTGGCTAAGGCAGAGATAGCTGACTAAGGCAGAGATGGCTAGCTAAGGCAGAGATAGCGGACTAAGGCAGAGATGGCTGACTAAGGCAGAGATGGCTGGCTAAGGCAGAGATAGCTAACTAAGGCAGAGATAGCTAACTAAGGCAGAGATAGCTGACTAAGGCAGAGATGGCTGGCTAATGCAAAGATAGCCGACTAAGGCAGAGATGGCTGGCTAAGGTAGAGATAGCGGACTAAGGCAGAGATGGCTGACTAAGGCAGAGATGGCTGGCTAAGGCAGAGATAGCTGACTAAGGCAGAGATAGCTGACTAAGGCAGAGATAGCTGGCTAAGGCAGAAATGACTGGCTAAGGCAGAGATAGCTGACTAAGGCAGAGATGGCTAGCTAAGGCAGAGATAGCGGACTAAGGCAGAGATGGCTGACTAAGGCAGAGATGGCTGGCTAAGGCAGAGATAGCTGACTAAGGCAGAGATGGCTGGCTAAGGCAGAGATAGCTGACTAAGGCAGAGATAGCTGGCTAAGGCAGAAATGACTGGCTAATGCAAAGATAGCCGACTAAGGCAGAGATGGCTGGCTAAGGTAGAGATGGCTGACTAAGGCAGAGACAGCTGGCTAAGGCAGAAATGGCTGGCTAAGGCAGAGATAGCTGACTAAGGCGAAATGGCTGGCTAAGGCAGAGATAGCTGGCTAAGGCAAAGATAGCTGGCTAATGCAGAGATAGCCGACTAAGGCAGAGATGGCTGGCTAAGGTAGAGATAGCTGACTAAGGCAGAGATGGCTGGCTAAGGTAGAGATGGCTGGCTAAGGTAGAGATAGCTGACTAAGGCAGAGATGGCTGGCTAAGGCAGAGATGGCTGACTAAGGCAGAGATGGCTGGCTAAGGTAGAGATAGCTGACTAAGGCAGAGATGGCTGGCTAAGGTAGAGATAGCCGACTAAGGCAGAGATGACTGGCTAAGGTAGAGATGGCGGACTAAGGCAGAGATGGCTGACTAAGGCAGAGATAGCTGGCTAAGGCAGAAATGGCTGGCTAAGGCAGAGATAGCTGACTAAGGCGAAATGGCTGGCTAAGGCAGAGATAGCTGACTAAGGCAAAGATAGCTGGCTAATGCAGAGAAAGCCGACTAAGGCAGAGATGGCTGGCTAAGGTAGAGATAGCTGACTAAGGCAGAGATGGCTGGCTAAGGTAGAGATGGCTGGCTAAGGTAGAGATAGCTGACTAAGGCAGAGATGGCTGGCTAAGGCAGAGATGGCTGACTAAGGCAGAGATGGCTGGCTAAGGTAGAGATAGCTGACTAAGGCAGAGATGGCTGACTAAGGTAGAGATAGCTGACTAAGGCAGAGATGGCTGGCTAAGGTAGAGATAGCTGATTAAGGCAGAGATAGCTGGCTAAGGTAGAGATAGCTGACTAAGGCAGAGATGGCTGGCTAAGGTAGAGATGGCTGGCTAAGGCAGAGATAGCTGACTAAGGCAGAGGTAGCTGACTAAGGTAGAGATAGCTGACTAAGGCAGAGATGGCTGGCTAAGGCAGAGATAGCTGGCTAAGGTAGAGATAGCTGACTAAGGCAGAGATAGCTGACTAAGGCAGAGATGGCTGGCTAAGGCAGAGATAGCTGACTAAGGCAGAGGTAGCTGACTAAGGTAGAGATAGCTGGCTAAGGCAGAGATAGCTGACTAAGGCAGAGGTAGCTGACTAAGGCAGAGATAGCTGACTAAGGCAGAGGTAGCTGACTAAGGTAGAGATAGCTGACTAAGGCAGAGATGGCTGGCTAAGGCAGAGATAGCTGACTAAGGCAGAGGTAGCTGACTAAGGCAGAGATAGCTGACTAAGGCAGAGATGGCTGGCTAAGGCAGAGGTAGCTGACTAAGGCAGAGATAGCTGACTAAGGCAGAGGTAGCTGACTAAGGCAGGGATGGCTGGCTATAGCTAACAGTCTTCGCTTTAGCTGGGCAGCACTTAACACCAGACAACCAGAGTATTAATAATGTGGGTTCATAGCAAGAAACAGTCTATAAAAGCCATAGCTGATATTAAGGAGATCCAGAAAGAGCTAGATGGTAGCTAGCTAACATCAGAGCCAGAAGTAACATTCGTTAAGGAATTGTTTTCAACTTATCAACTGCAACCATTTTATTGTCTCATTCTTGTCACAACAAAAGCGGTAGAATGACAACTGAGTATTTTTTATATAACTCATAGCATGTATTAAAAGCTTATTAGACAGATGGCCAAGAAGGCTCCAGGCTCGCAGGAAGGTCAGGGCTTTTTTTAGGACCCCCGCCATATAGGGCCATATACCCTGCAGCGTTATCTTGGGAACTTCTATTTGAGAACCACTGTCCACCCAAAAGAATAACTACTGACCAGGTGTACTGGTGGTCAGCAGAAAGGCAGCCCTATAAAAGACAAGCAGTCAATAGGAAACATTGGGACCAGGGCAGACCAGGGTGTGAGAGCTCAGAGAAACGTCGGTACCGCAATCCCTTCAAATAAAAAGCTTAAACTCTGAACTGGTCTCCCTCTTCATTCTGACAGCAAAAGCGAAGTTACAACAGTCTCAAACAAGAAACACAGGACTGCGTCATGCTGGAGAGACAGAACCTCAGAGACTCAGTACAGGCTCAGACCTGGACGTGTTAACAAGCAGATTGGAGCTAAAAGAATTTAGAGCCTTTTTTAACCCACAGTGGTGTCTGAATAAACAGGGAAGCGACTGTGAAAAGGTTCTGTAATTATTATTTCTTTTAGGGGTCTGCAGGCATGTTTGGCCCCGGAAATGGCTGGAAATGGCAGACTTAACAATAGGATTCCCATCAAATAGAGAAGAAAAAAAGAAAAACACCTACAAATCAAGTCTTATTCTTTTCCTCATTTCTGGTTGTGGTATAGTATCTCAAAATAATGACTTACTATATCAGAACAAAGACCTTTATTCTAACAGGCGATGTTTTTCCTATACTTAGCAGGAACTGGTTTTCCTAGACGAAACCTATTTTACAGTGTACATGCATGCACATTTTCAAAAACATTTGCACCCCCATGTATATGCGCATGCATACACACACACACACACACACACAGAACACTTAGGACACATACGCATACACACATATCACACAGCAGCGTAAAAAGATTCTGCTGAAGCCGGTGGGCTTGTCTGACACGTTCAGAGTTTGAATCAGCTTTGATCATGCTTCATCTCAGCTCCCCTGAGAGCAGGCTACATCACACACACACAAGCAGTAAAGAACTCACACATGCGTGCACACACACACATTCACGTCTCACAAAGTAGATTACACAGTCCGTCAGGTTCACACACAGTGCCGAACAGGCTATATATATGATAACTAACTCTTTCCTCCTCTCTGTCGCTCTCTCTCTCTCTCTCTTTCTCTCTCACACACACACACACACACACACACAAAAACACAGACACACATAATATGATGTGCCATTTACATGCACAATTCTATCTTCTGAAAGCCACGCTTGCAATTTGGGTTTCTCTCTGTATATATCACAGGTGTTGCACACACATACTCATCAGCCCTACAATCAAACACAGTCTATTCATAGAAACAGGACAGTTTATACCCGCACACCAATCTACAGCCTCATCAGTCTCCTGCAAAGGTCAATAAAAGCACTTTGTCATGTTTTACGCCTTTAGCAAACATTCCTAATTACACAATCAAATTGTACCTGTTCTTGTGCCAGTAGCCTATGCATGCTTCTTTTTGCCTAGAGAAAATGTTAAAAACGTAAAATTCAATGCTTCTAAATGCATTAATCAAATCAGACCATATCTACTGCACAGTCTAAACTGAAGCAATTCATTAGTAAAACTGCTACATGTGCCAATGGGAGTCGAACTTTAAACTGATCAGTTTCTGGCAATTACAGTGTCATTGTGAGCTTCTGAGGAGATACCTGTTAATGCCACAAGGGAGCGCTGAAATTTACAGTACAGTTTCATTTTGCACAGTAAAGTGGATTTTTTTTTTACCAGATTTCTGTATAATTAAATGGTTAAGATGTAAAAGTCATTCAAAGTGGTTTAATGTGAAATTATGAATTCTGGGGAAACTTATCCTGAGTCAGAACTGCTCACAATGGTGGTAACAGGAACTGGATAGTCGAATAATTAACGCATCTTATTTTAAAGGTAGAAATGCGCTACACTGTACTACACTACTATACCACACTATACTATACTTCATATATACATATACAAAAAACAAAAACGCAACCAAATTACTCAAATACACAAGTTTCTAACAATCAACTTACTTATTTCTTTGATTATTACTTTTACCTGCACTAAATAATTACCACAGTAACAGTACTTTTCAGTGAAGCAGAGATTTTCAATACTCTGCTAATGGGTATTTTCTGAATGTATAATCTATAATCATGTTACTCCGAGTGATCATATTGATAGTGTTTCTCCAGAATATCCTGTCTTCTGTTTTGTCTTCTGACAAAATAGTCCTTTCCAATGAGCTGGTTCTTCTCAGAGTATGTTCAAATGAGGACAGCTTCAGTTTGCTTCAGTTTGTTGGGCTTTGAGCGAGAGGTAAGGCTCGATTTGGCTGAGGATCCAGTTTCTTAGCAGTTTCTTGTACACTTACACATCTTCACCAACACGAGTTGAAAGTCACCTGTATCTTTCCTAATTCACATGTTTACTGTCCAGCTTTCACACGCATACAGAACCACAGAGAACAGAGCTAGGATAAATCTGATCTTAGTCTGTGAAGACAAATAGCAGCATTTAAGGATCTTTTTAAACTTCTTTTAATCTTCTCACTCTGTTCTTTAAAGGTCATTATTAAGACCTTCAGGTCTTTCTATTTTCTGCTATGTGTGTTGTATCATTCACATATCAAAGACTATTAATGTTTGTTGCACCAACTTCCTCAATTTTTAGAAGATATTTGTGAAGACGTTACATGTAAATTCAAAAGTAAAAGAAAACAGAAAAAAGATACAGACAGATACAGATGGAGAGTAAATGGGACTCTGAACAACCATACTAGACAAAAATAAATACATAAATGAACATAATTATTTATACAGATATACATAAATATTCACACAAACACACACACACAGACACACACATATATATAACTTTACAAAAGGGACCAAAAAACTGTCTTTAATTTCAATGTAAGTGAATGGAACCGATTGGAACTGTTTTTCAAGCTGTTTTTGAGCATTTCTATTGGTGCATTCACCATGAAATTCTCAGACAATGAGATAGGACACTTAAAATCGAAAAAACATGTTTTTCGTCGGACATCGACGATGTATAAGACTTAGAGTTTACTCTTCAAGAGAGGAGTAAATCAAGCTTCACTACTGCAGCACACTTGAAAAATCAACACTTGTTTCTGCCCCTCCTTCCACTGTGAGAAGACTATTCATCACTGAGATTCTGAAAGCTGTCAAAAAGGTGTTACTGAAAAAGACAAAAAAAAGAGGAGAGTTTTCTCTGGAACACTGAAGCTGCACATCTGAGTTGTGGATCAAGGTTTAGGGGAGGGTAAAGATGTCACTGCGATTACTTGAATTATAAAACAAAGAAACTGACCAGCTTCTAAGACTGAGCTTTAGAGGCCTTTACGAAAAGCAGGTTTACTTGAGAAACGGAAAACAAAGAATGGAAGACATGTTAAAGGGTGGACACACTAAACATAAAAAAAAAAAATGTTAGATTTAATATTTGTCGGGGTCGCATGCTGAACCAAGGTATTACCTAGGACCACCTCACACACATCATACATAGGACTTCTGCTCAGTTGCACAGCATTTGTTGCACTTTCATTTATTTCAGTCACCGATTTCATCCACTTGTTACACATTTTGCACTTTAATCAAGCACTCTCTGCACACTTCTGTTTTTCTACAATGGAAAATTAAATGCATGTAAAAAATGTATTTTTACTTTTTTAATATTTCAGATGCTCTTTTATTGTTTCATGTGAGCAGGCAAAATAAAAAAATAAACCTTCACTTCGACTTGCCCTTGGTAGCTGGTATGATTGTAAGTTAAATAAACAGCACTGTATACGTGGTGCAGTCAGAAGAGCACTCATAAGTCAGAACTTCACTGAACCCGTACTGTCACTGGTTACATACAGCAAATAAATAAACGAGCACTCCTAGAAATAAGCCAGTTTTGGGCCGGTGATTTACAGAGCTGAACAAGTGCGTCGGTTTCTAGGGAGAAGGATGAGCGCAAACGTCGAGGGAGAGCTTAATTAATAACATTACTTTAGCAGACGGCTTAGCACACACATGGAGCGACTGCTCTGAAAGGCTCATACAGATTGCTTCTGTTCTCAAAAAGCAACAAGAGATCCATCTTTTTGACAGAGTGGCAGATGCTGAAGGACTACATGGCTACCGTTGCTTGCAATTGCCACATCTTATCCCATATTGGTGGCACAGAGAAGTGGACGCTGTCTGTGTTAATGAAAATGATAAGGAAAGACAAACTAAATCATTCAAATCATGTTTACTGTTGATATATAATGTGGTAAGCTTTTCCTGCTGACACAAATATGGTCTAAACTGCAAAGGTCTAAATGAGTCTTAATTATATCTTATTTATAATCTTGTTGACATATTTTGTCATTTATTTAGGTGTTGACCAGTAATGTCCACACACAACCTAGGCTAAACATCCACATCCTGTATTTTTCTTATATTTTGTGATATGAGATCCAGTGTTCTGTGGGGTTCATGCACCAAAAACCACCATTTTTAATCCACACTATCATGTAAGTTACACAAGCTGATCCTATTAGTGTAGTGGTTAGCACTGTAGCCTCACAGCAAGACAAGCTGGGTTGGATTCCTGGTCTGGACCTTTCTCAGTGGAGTTCTTCATGTTCTCCCCGTGCTTGAGTGGGTTTCCTCCCACACGTCCAAAGACATGCATGTTCGGTTGATCGGTCACTCTAAATTGCCCGTAGGTGTGAGTGTGTGAGTGAATGTTGGCCATGCAATGGACAGCCAAACTGTCCATGGTGTACCCCAAAGGCGCTGGGATTGGCCACCCCCGTGACCACCCCCGTGACCCAGACTAGCAGGATAAAGCAGAAGATAATGCATGGATAGATCTTATTAGCTTGCCTTTAAAACTGATGCATGTAAAAAAAGAAAGAAAAAAAAAAGTTCTGTTCTGATTGGCTGCCCCATACAAAAAGCACTCTGGGTGGAAACACCTTTTATAGTTCCAGTTTGAGGCCCTTGGAGACATTGCTATATGAAAAAACCCAGATTTGTCCAGACAGGAAGCTTTAATTTGCTTTTAAATATTGTAAGCATTAAGTTGTGGCTTTACAAATGTGCTTATTTAACTCTTTCCAAGCTTTTCCTGGTGGAAACAACCCAGCATTATTTGCAGTTATCGTCTGATACCTGCTTCGACTACTCAATACTTCATTAAGCTAAACCAAGATTGTTGGTGAAGGAAATTAATAAATTCATACAATGTCTGGGGGTCCTGGAGAAATCTGGAACTAAACTTTGTTCTTTAAACTGGTGCACACGATATTATCTACTTCTACTATCTACAGAACAAGATTTTGTATTGTTTTTGTGCTTATTTACATCAGTTCTAATGATATGTGGTGTTCTTTCTGGTGAACATACTCTCATTGCTAAGATAAAGGTGGTCTTTTTTGCACAGTAAATGGGGTTACACTGTTGCAGGCTAAATCTAGGTGAATATATGTAAATGTGTTGGTTTTCATGAAATCACAAAACACTGAATTCAAAACATGCTGAATTTGCATCTTAGTTTTCATATATGGACTGTATGGACCAAATGAATGGCACAACTGGAAACTTTAATAATATGTTTTGAAATCATAATCAACCCTTCATTTTCAAAACAGTGATGGATATTACTATTTTCCAATGAACTACAAAGAAATAAAAGATGTAGGATCATCACACAAAAAAACAAAAAAAGCCCACAAAAAAAAGCTAAACATTTACATACCTGTCTATCCAGCCAACAGCACTTTAGCCCTTCCAACTCAAGTTAAAGTTTTAAAGATCGCTTTAGCCTGCATGGCTTTTCATATGAGCCACAATACAGGGCATCTACTCAGAGCAGGTTCTTACTATACGCCAGATACAGTAGCAAAGCAGCCTGTTTAATTCTAAGGGATGAAGAGAGGTTGAAAAAAATAGTAATGTATAAACGAATTATGGCTGCTCTCAATAGCTCCGAGCGTAGATATATACTGAGGGGCGACGACCGTAGGAGGTTTTTAAGAAGGGCGAGTGAGAGAGGCGCTCTAACGGAGATCTATTTTAAATCAATATGCGTCTGAAAAGAGTTTAAGTAGTGACGCCCTCCTTCACACTCCTTTTCATCTCGCAGTCACACGGCACAGCCTTGCACAACTGCACTCAGCCCACGCGCAGGCCAACATAACAGAAACCTGCGATCGCCTGCAAAAAAGCGCATGCCAGAGACTTAGATCATGTGTACCAGCACCAGCATGAAGAACAGGGAGAACGTCTCGCACGCACGCAGGAGAGAGGCGTGTCACTCACAGATAGGAGACTGTGGAAGGTGACAGTGATGCTCCTGCTGAGTGTGGATAGGATTTCGCTTCTTAGGAGGCAATAGCTGTGCACACACACACATACACACACACACACACACACACACACACACACACACACACACAAAATACTTGGCTTAGGGCTCTCAGAGCTTTAACTCCCTGTTTGTATGGATTTATGATATTCCAAAGGCAAAGCCCATGTCTCTGCTCTCTCTGGGTACCGTCAGGCTACTCAGGCTGTAAAAGGGGCCACGGTGAAGAAATTGAATTGGATTGAAAACTGGGCTTGAATTTGTGAGAGTGTGAAAACTCTGGATCCGTGTGCCAGAACACAACACCATCAAGAAACTGGAGCAACGTGCTGAATATTATTATATTTCACTGCTGCGGCATCTTGGGATACAGGGACGCACGCTTTCTTCAGTTGGGAAAACAAAGTAGCATATCGTCGCTGTCCAATGAAAAACAAGTACCACCAAAATTGCAACTTTACAGGAGAGAACAAAAACAAACTTTATTTTCAATGTAAGTCAATGGAACCAGATTTTTTTTTCAAACTGTTTTGGAGCACTTCTATTAGTCCATTCATCATGAAATTTCACACAATGTAAACAACCATTGGTGTGTTCAAATGATGTAGAAAACTTAAATTCGAGAAAAATAGAGATACATGATTCTCATTGGACAGCGACGATATTACAGAGTCAATATCAAAAAATGTAAAAAAAAACAAAAAAAACTATCGATTTAGCATCTCTTCCAGTGCCAAAATAGGAAAAAAAATGGTCTTTTTTCTCTTCCCGTATGTCTCTGCCTTTGTTTGCCCTCCTTTCATTTCCATGTGCTTCTGTTTGTTTTGGTTCTTAGCTGCCCCTGTTCATGCCCCCTCACCTGTTCCTAGTCAGTGGTTCCTCCCTGTCCGAGGTGTTCCTTGTCTCACATTGAGAATTTATACTCCTCTGTTCACCCCCTGTCCTTGTGCACTGTGTATTGTGTAATGTGTATCAGGTATGTTAACTTGTGCTTTGCAGACTCTGATTCTGGATTTGTGTTCTTTGCTTATCGTGGACTCTCCTGCACTCTCTGTTTCTGTCGGCACCTTGAACCAGGACTTAAATAAACAGACTTTGCATTTGTATCTACCTCCCTTGCCTGCTCCTTCATTTTTGATTGCTTTGATTGCAAAAGAAATAAAAAAGGGTGGAATTACAATAAGACATTAAAACCTGAGAGACAAATTAGCAAATCTTGTTATGCCTAGTTCAAACTACACAATTTTAGCCCGGTTTTTCAATCGGGTAGATCACCAACAAAAACCTCTGCTCAGAGGCAAATCGGCGACCACTTGGCGCTCGCTCAATCGTGTAGTGTGAACAGCTTAAAAACACTCGCCGACGCCCCGGCAAATATCTAGCATGTTTAATATCTAGGCCAGTCAGCGACTGAGTCAACAGCAGCGTCTAGCTACAGCCAATAGGATCACGTAGAGAGAGAACCGCATCACTGTTCACTCAGTCTCACTGCGGCTGCGAGCGACACGTACGCTTTCATTGAAAAAATATTTCCCTCCCGCTCTCTCTGCAGAACAGACAGACCCTGCTGGTACCGTGCCGGTATCCATCTTCCTAAATTTTTCTTCTTTCTTGCAAATCAGCGCAGTAACAACTCGTATTGCTGGTTTATTGAAGTCTGTTTTGGAAATAGTGTATGTTCTTCGTGGTATCGCTAGCTCTCACATGAGTTTAGTTTTCGTGTTCTCGTGACAATAACGTGTTTTTGGACCAAAGCCAGATGAGTGGGTGATTCTCCAGAGTGAAAGTCGCGTAATTCATGACCCCGTGTTGCCAATTAGTCATGTAGTGTGAAAACCACAACAACTGAAAGACTTGCGATTACAGCACAACCAGTCGTGTAGTGTGAACGACACAAAAACCTGACCACTCAAACAGTCATGTAGTGTGAACCAAGCATTAAAGGTAAAGAGAAATTATTAAATACACTGTTTATCCCCTTTGCTGCTCTGAGGCGATTAGCACAGACATGTTTAAACAGTTTGAGCTG